>OX421389.1:6940000-7565000 GCA_949126905.1 Amorpha juglandis
TTGAGACAACAAAGTTCGAAATGCAATTTCGCGAGGGAAGATGAAAATCTCATTGACCAAATAACGGAAAAGTGTAGCTCGACTAAATTAAGGAAAAATATTTTGACATTCGGGGACACGGCTACAATCGAAAAAATCATAGCCGAAGCAAACTCACTAGAAACGGTAGAACGGCAATTAAACGAATTTAACGATAGACAGAGCAAAAAATTCAAGTACCAGCCTTAATGTTAATAAAATTGACACAAAAACACCACAACCACAATATAAAAAAGAGGTTAATCCCTGTTGCCGTTGTGGCAGTAAAAACCACAAAAGCGACAACAATTCCTGCCCTGCAATAAATGCTACTTGCATCAAATGTGGTTTCAAAGGACACTACCAAAAACACTGTAGAACAAGGGCCAACAAAAGGAAAAGTTCCAACCTCTCGTCAAATGACAATAAACCAAAAAAGGCCAAAATAGAAACTTCAAAGCCTACATCTGTAGACTATATTTTCCACATCGATGACGATGCAACAATAAATTGCCAGGTAGGTGGAACTAACATTGAAATGCTTATTGATTCCGGTAGTAGATCTAATATCATAAATGATAAAACCTGGGAGTACATGAAACGATCTAAAGTTATAGTTTCTAACCAGCAAAAGTCTCCGGACAAGACCTTCCTGGCATATGGTGCCAAGGAGCCCTTAAAAGTATTAGGTTCATTTGATGCACAAATAAAAATCGGCCTCAAATCATTAACAACAAAATTCTATGTCATAGAAAATGGTTCAAGGAACCTTTTAGGTAAAGATACTGCCATTTCCCTCAATGTCTTAAAACTAGGGTTCGACTTAAATTCGATTGAACAGGAACCATTTCCCAAACTTAAGAACGTTCAACTAGAAATCACAATTGACAAAACGGTCCCCCCAGTTTGCCAACCTTACAGGCGAGTCCCAATCCCTTTGGAATCAAAGATAAATAATAAAATAGACGAACTGGTAAAAATGGATATAATAGAACCTGTAAATAAGCCAACTTCCTGGGTTTCTCCGATGGTGCCGGTTCTAAAGCCTGACGATGATATTCGTATTTGTTTGGATATGCGCGCTGCTAACAAAGCTATCATGAGGGAAAATCACCCCTTGCCAACAATGGAACAACTCATCCCTAAATTTGGTAAAGCTAAGATTTTCTCAAAATTAGACATTAAAAATGCTTTTTATCACGTGGAACTAACAAAATCAAGTAGAAGTATCACCACTTTCATAACTGGCAAAGGGCTTTATCGGTATAAGAGATTGATGTTTGGAATATCATGTGCGCCTGAACATTTCCAAAAAATTATGGAAAAGATGTTGTTGCCATGCGAGGGCGTAGTCAATTTCATAGATGATATAGTCGTTTTTGGGAGTGATGAGATACAACACAATGCCAGGCTCCAACAAGTATTGAGAGTGCTTAAAGACAATAATGTTCTATTGAACAAAAACAAATGCGTTTTCAATGCAAAATCTATTCAGTTTCTAGGCCATGAACTATCATCTTCGGGAATTAAACCACTTGATAAATATATTAAGGCAATAGAAACATTTAGACCACCGGAAACCATCGAAGAAATCCAAAGCTTTCTGGGATTAATAAATTTTGTAGGAAAATGGATCCCTAACTTGTCAACCCTAACCGAACCAATTCGGGAATTACTGCGGCAAAAAGTTCCAAAAAATTCCAATATAACGGCATTATGGGAAAACAAACAAACATTGGCTTTTAACGAACTAAAGAATTGCCTTTCAAAGATTCCTACTCTTGGCTACTACGATCCTAAAGATCGCACCCAAGTAATTGCCGATGCAAGTCCGGTAGGTTTAGGGGCTGTGCTAATTCAATACGATAACAAAGGCCCCCGCATCATTGCCTTTGGAAACAAAAGTTTGACAGATGTTGAAAAACGTTATTGCCAAACTGAAAAAGAGGCCTTAGCTTTAGTTTGGGCAATTGAGCACTTCCATATGTACCTATATGGTAAAAAATTTGAACTTATCACGGACCATAAACCTCTCGAGATCATATTCGGTACTCGATCAAAGCCATGCGCAAGGATCGAACGCTGGGTTCTCCGATTACAGTCATATGATTATAAAGTCATATATAAACCCGGAAAATCAAATATAGCAGACCCACTGTCCCGGTTGTGTATGAATACCGAAAAACAAAGTAGTCCTTTTGAAGACGAATATCATATAAACCAGATTGTTCAAAACGCGCGGCCGGTAGCATTATCTCTAAAATCAATTATCGAAGCTTCGAATGATGACGATGACATTAAGTTAGTGAAAGACGCTCTGTTGAATAATAATTGGCAAGCTGCTGTAAATAATTACAAGTTATTTGAACATGAACTCTGGTTACATTATGGCGTCTTATTAAGAGGAAACAAAATAGTAATTCCCATCAAGCTGCGGAAACAAGTATTGGCAGCAGCTCACGAAGGTCACCCAGGCATTGTCAACATGAAAGCTAGGCTACGAACTAAAGTATGGTGGCCTAAAATGGATAAAGACGCAGAAAATACTGTAAAAACCTGCAGAGGGTGTACCCTAGTTTCAGCTCCAAATCCACCAGTACCTATGAAACGGCGTGATCTTCCTTCAAAAGCATGGGTAGACACAGCTATTGACTTTTTAGGACCACTGCCTAGTGGGGATTACCTATTCGTAATAATCGACTATTACAGTCGGTACAAAGAAATTGAAATCTTAAAATCGATAACGACACAAGACACAATAAAAGTATTGAAAAAAATCTTCTCGCGGACTGGGAATCCTGCCAGCATAACAGCCGACAATGGTAGACAATTCTGTAGTCAGGAATTCAAAACGTTCTGTACAGAACAAGGAATTACACTTTTCAATACCATCCCTTATTGGCCTCAGCAGAACGGCGAAGTCGAGAGGCAAAATAGGGACATCCTTAAACGACTGAGAATCAGTCAATGCGAAAAATCAGACTGGAAAGACGATTTACTAAAATACTTAATTATGTATAACAGTACACCTCATTCCTCCACAGGAAAATCCCCGTCCGAATTGTTCTATGGAAGACAATTTAGAGACAAATTACCTTTTTTAGCCGACCTCGAAAATAAATATGATGATTCAGAAATCCGAGATCGAGATAAAGAGAAGAAAAAAAAAAAAAAAAAAAAAAAAAAAAAGAAAAGCTGTAGAAAGGGAATTAGACATTGGTGAGAAAGTATATGTGAAGAACTTGATAAAAGAAAATAAACTAGTTTCAGAATTTAATCCAACACCTCATGTAGTAATTGGTTCTGAAGGAAGCGACGTAAATATAAGAAATGAAGAAACTGGCCAAGAGTACAGAAGGAACATAGTACACCTAAAGAAAGTAGAAGGTCAATGGAAAGTTATTGATGAAAGCGACAAAGAAACATCTGACAAAGAAACATCTAATTAACAAGTTTGTTTTGATTCTACTAAAAAAAATATTTTGTAACTAGATTCTAAAATTATAAAAAGGAAGAGATGTGATATACATTATAAATAAATGTATGTACAATTCACCGGAGTGGTACGTCACTATCGAGCCGTCATCGGTGCGGGGCGGACGACTCCGGTGTATTGGACTTACTTACTGAAATCTAGTGTTTTACTAAGCCTAAACGTAGGTTAAATCAAGGCTTTACATCAGGACATCACAAAAATCACTATTCTTTACATATAAGTGAATGTTTTGGCGTACATCTATACTAATATTATAAAGCTGAAGAGTTCGTTTGTATGTTTGATGACAGAAGTTTTAAAATAAATAAATAAGTCCTGAACGTCACTATACCTCCAAAGTTACTATTCCTCGTGGACGAAGTCGCGGGCACAGCTAGTAAATACTTACTCTCATCATCTCTCTCAGAGATATTCGGGCTGGTAAGTAATACAAAACTCTTATCGCAGGCTTTTTATTTTATTAGTAGGTAAGTACCTACGCTTTTTATATTATTTTATTAGTTTTGTAGAATTTTTTTACACGTTTCAAGTATATTTAAAAGTGGCTACAATATTTATTAAACGGGTGCGGGGTGATATTTGAACACTTTTTTGCTATTTTTTCTTGTAAAAACTTAAGAAATATAATGACTAAATGTACAATAATAGTACCTAAGTAATTAGTTTAAAACCATATAAGTAATCAATATTATAATATATACTTACTAGAATGAATTAATTTGACATCTACTACCTATCCTTACCATTTTATCCCAATCATAATACTACTTGCGTGATCAGTATAATGTATTCATTTTCATTCTAAGCACTCTGAAACTTATTTATTCTTTGGAACACCTGTAGGTACTCTTAAAATTCGAAATTATTTTGCACGAGTATACCTACGCCTACGCCCTATGGCCACTGTATACTGTATTTTAACTCAGCTGAATTTTAGAAATAAATGCCTACAGCCGCGCGGTACGTAAACATGCGATAGGGCTGCCCGCCTCCAGCATTTTAATTACATTTGCCTACTTTGTGATTCCATTTAGTTTTGTGATTATAAAATACTTTTTTATGGATTCAGTTAGAGCATTACACCCATTCTAAATAACGACAACAACTAAGTAATAAAAAGTACCTTTTAAGTTGCCAATATTAATAAAACTGCGCAGCTGCGTACATTGTTTTGTCGCTTTATTATCCTAGCCTGTAAAAACTCGACTGTCGGTATCATGCATACCGAACTTTCTAAGAAATTCGTTATTTTGTTTACTTATTGGGATGCTTGCACGTGTAGACTGTTGTTGACCATAACTAATAAGTAGGAGTCATGGATTATCTATACGTTATCATATTCTTACCTCCTCAATATCGTAAGATATTAACAAAATAAGTTAAAAATACAACAAAATTACTGGTGCAGCAGAAGACAAAAGTCAGACAAAAATAACAGACTATACGCAATAGCGTTCAAATAAAATTGTTTTTTATGTACATAACTACTAACACTATTCTGAAATAAACTTATAATTCAGATTTATCTTCTCTCCATTTAACGAAAACTCTCTATAACGCCATAAAATGCACAATCCCTTCAGTGTCGTTCTATAGAGTTTACACTGTATATAAAAGAGACATAAATAGGTATTCATACTTGTCTTAAGTGCCTGATTATGTATATACGTGGCTTATATGTGCGTATCATGTATAAGGTGACTCTTAGAATCGCGATATCTCAGGAATGGTAACTCTTAGGAAAAAAATCATGAAGACCATTTTTGTAGAGTATTTTAAGATTTACAACTTTGGTTTGAGGTTTTTTTTTGATAAAACTTACCGTTTTCGAGAAAAATCCAAAAAGCCTAAAATTCTGGCAATTTAGTCGAAAATTACTTTTTTATTACAATAGGCGTAAACATAAACCACATATTAGTAACTAATAAAAAGGTAATGTATTGGAAACTATTTTACTATCAATAGTTGATCAAAATAAATAAAACATTATTTTAAACAGTTTTTGTACAAAAAAACCTTATTTTAACCAGTCTGGTGTAAAATTAGATTCTCAACACTTAGGAGGTATTGGTACTTCATCGACGATATATAGAATAAAATACCACGTCATTACTTTGAATTATACAAACTAACAAAACAAAATACACATGCCCCGAGGTTTTAACACAAGCGTACCTACCGTATCATGATTCATGAACCGCCTATAACTACCTATTTCACTCGTGTCAATTACTTTCCTTTAACCTATTTACTGTATTTATTAATCGAGACATTTATTTTCGGGAGATAAAAGAAAATACTTATCCATTAAAAAACACACACATTATGTACCTACCTACTAGTAAGTAAAATTATTTTATAGTCTTACCTTTCAGAGTTTCCAGGTAATCTAAAAAAAGTTATCTCTGGGTGCGTTATTGACGAATTCATGCAACCAAAATCAGCACAATATATCCTATTCGTCATATTAAATATGTACTTGGTCTTATTTTTTGTGATTTTCTTTTTTAAAAACAATACACCGTCCGTTCGTGACTGCGGCACAGTCGCGACTGTCAGCCTGCCGCGCGCGTGCCTTCATCGAGGCGCGTAGGTATAGCTCGCGTTTCATCCATTTGTATGAAGACAAAATACTGATACTATACCTTTACTGTGCTATGGCGGCAATCAAATAGTGTCAAATGTTATGATTTCGGCGTGGCGGCAACGATTGTTTTAGATTTCAAAAGAAGCCGCCGGCGCGTGTATCGTAACCATGTACTTCCGAAAAGCGGCAAATTTCTTTGAGAAGTAAGTACAAAACCTTTGAAGCCGCATTATCAAAGTGCCGATGGTTAAAACATAACTATGCATGCACTCAGTTTGATTTTAATAGATAGGTCCAGTTTTTCATACCTATTCTTTGATACAGTATTTTGCGTCTCATAGAATTTCTAAGCGTACCTACCTATACACCGAACTGTTACACCTAACTACTCAGTGAAATAGCGCTAAGTCCTAGCTGCAAGACGCAAGAGTCTTGCAGGCTATGTCTTGTTCTTGCTCAAGTCTTGCACGGTCAGTCTTGGTCTTGGTCTTGCTAAAAATACGCGGTCTTGTTCTTGGTCTTGGTCTTGCAAAAACGCAAGAACAAGACCAAGACTGCAAGACCAAGACTGCAAGACCAAGACTGAATTTGGGCAACACTAGACAGTTTTTTTTCTAGTGGAACATAGGAGGTTGTTCAACGCTTCACTTTCAAAATCAGTTCAGCAACTGTTGTCTCTGGTGTTGGAGTCATCACATTAGTACTTCTAGTAACTATGTCGGTATATATGTGTGTATTTATTTTATAGATTTATTAATATTATAATTTTTACCATATTTATATATTATATGTTCAATATTTCTCTTTCAATTCTCTTTGTCTTTACACCCGCCTTGTGTATTCTCTACGGCACACAAATGTTGACTGGTATTAGGCATTAAGTTAAATAAATAAATAAATACACACATAGTCTTGACCCCACGGTGAAATAAAAGAAATAAACAATTCTAACAGTATATTGAATAATACATTATAAGAATGTGGACCAGTAGACCACGTTAAGGATGAAGAAGGAGAAGGGGAAGAAGAATCGTGAGAAGCGGTCGATGTAGACGGCTGTCTCGCGACCGTTGCAGAACGTGTCGTACTGTGGAACCGAGGCGGCGCTTGGACGGGGCTCGGCACTGCCTGGGAATATGTGCTGGAAGGGAAAATGTGCTTTACGAGTGGTAGAGCCACGATGTAGACAGTTTTGTCTACAGCATGAATGGGCCGGCTCGACCGGATCGTTACCACTGTCTCACAGAAAACCGACGTAAAGCAGCGGCTTGCTGCTGCGTTTCGTACGGTGAGTGAGATATCCGGAGGCCCAAATCCCTCCCTAATCTCTAATTATTCCTTTACTTTAAGGTCGGCAACGCTCCCATGATTCTTCTGGTATTGTGGGCGTACATGGGTGGTGGAGATCACTTACCATCAGGTGACCCACTTGCTCGTTTGCTGTCTTACGCTATAAAAAAAAAAATCAAAATGTTAATTTATGATTCTATTTTGTTATTCGTTGAGCAGTTTTCCGTATTCACTCCGTCATTCGGTCTTAATCAAATAAGACCAACCTCAGGGTACGTTTTTTTATAGCACAGACCGGCAAAGGTGCAACCGCAAATGTACGTCTACAATACTAGAAGAATCCTAGGTGCCTTGCAGACCTTAAAGGGAAGGGCTAATTAAGGGGAGGATAGAAGGGGAGGAGAATTTGGACTTCCGGACATCTCACTGTACGAAACGCAGTAGCAAGCCGCTACTTTACGTCAGTTTTCTGTGAGACAGCGATAGCGACCCGGTCGAGCCGACCCATTCATGTTGTAGACAAAACTGTCTACAGCGTGGATTTATGATAAAACTCCATCAAAACCTTTTTAATGCACAACGATTAACAAAATTAATTAAAATGATCATTCAAATATGTAGCGTGTGGTAGTTAAAAACCCATCTCAAACAACATAGCTGTTGGCGTAGCTTCCTTGCCAGTCATATTCACCTTAAATGCATCCAGATCCCTAGACAAATCCTCATCGGAATAGCCTTTCATAGCCTTCGTAGCGACGGGCCCCATGTAGTTATTGACCACGGCGAACTCGAACAACGATAGAAACACAAACACGGAACATGATGACATCCACACGTCTATTGCCTTCACGTAGGAGACAGGCGGCAGACTTTGCTGGGACTGTGTGTTTTGTGTTGCTAGAAAAGACGTAAGAAATAAGGAATCAATACCTCTTTTTTAATATTCATATAAGTAGGAGGTTCTCAATTGGGCGAGGTATTTATGTTTATGTATTCATTTGTCGAAAAATGTGAGTCGATAGAGTTTAGCTGTGATGTGGTATAGTCTTTATATATAAAAATTTCGTGTCACGTCGTTTGTCCACGATGAACTACTGAATCGATTTTCATCAAGTTTTGCTAACTGTGTGCAGTTATCCAACTTTATCCAACTTGAGAGATAGGATAGTTTATATCTCAATTTAAGGTCGCAATATTTTTTATTCCAAATTATTTGTTTCAGAGTTATCTGTGAGTTTCATAAGATTCTAACAGATGGCGGTGTAAGGTAAATTATCGGCTGGATTGAGTAAGTATCCAATTGGTGTGCGCATACTGTATTGAATAGTTTACTACAATATATTTTAACATATACCTTAGTGATATAAATTTGGTTAAGATCTAATGATGGAATATGGAATAAAAAAAATGAAACTCCTCGAAATATAACAGCCTATTCGCTTTTTTCCACTTACCAAGAGTAAGCAATGACGTGACTCCAAGAGTCACCCTCGCGGGAATAGCTTCAGGCTTGATCCAGAAGGAGATCCAGGACATGACGACGATCAGAGCTGATGGTATGTACGTGTGGAAGAGATGGTAGCCGAGACGTCGGCGTAGGTTGAAAACCACCGCTAAGCAGGTGAAATTACCTGGAGTGGTATAAATATTCACGCAATAAACACAGTCAATAGTTACACAGTTTTGCTGGTGGTAGGATATTCATACCCGCCCGGATAGCGACCATCGTACACATAGTGTTAAAATCTGCCGTAGTGACCCACACAGCTTGTGTGGATCGCGTTCCAGGATCAGCCAGTGTTTATCCGGTTCTGCCGAGTGGCTTGCGACATGATTTGATGGTTGTTTGGGGCGGGTATAGGGGTACATCATTGTATCCCTGTGTCCGCATCCGTCAATCGCCTGTCCTATCACAGGCCCCTCGATTTGCTTCTGCCCTCTTCGGAGTGTGAATATAAGCCGACATGATTCTGGTGCCCACCGATAAACTCATTATTTGTTGGTGGTCACTGTTTTTTTTGGAATGCACTGCGCTTACCATCAGGTGTAGTGCGGTCACTTTGCCGTGCCCGGATAAAAAGAAACATCTTGACATGATTTTCGTTCGCATAAATGAGGAGACTAGCCGGTCATTCGCCTGATTGTAGGCGCCACGCCTGTCTATAAATAATAGCAATACCACTCAGATATTTGAATTACAAAGTAACATTGAGCTCGTCACCCATAAGATATTGACTCATAATGCCCACTAAATTCACTGGCTTCCATATCTTTTAAACCGAAATATAGCAGTGCTTACTCACTGCTGTTTAGCGACAGAAATAGAAAAAAACACTCCATGAGTCCTCTTTAGGAACGGTTCACAGAAACATCATTTTCTTTTACCTGCATTTAAATCATAAAAAACATAGCATTAAGTTCTTACCAGTAGAGTATTCAATAGTACAATCAGTGGTGTAGTTATGGGCGATATCTAATTGCGGCAGTTCTATGTCCGGGTTGACCACTAATGGATCTGTTAGATTCCATATAAATATCAAGTCATGCACCGTATGAGACACTGGAAACAGAAAATACTATTTATTCAATCGTTTTAAATTTTGATGGAATCGTGGAGTAGATACTACAATGACAGGTGTTATTCATGTAGTAGTCGCTATCCAGTTGGAGGAACCGAAATTATGTTAAATGATTCTAAACAAAGTCATGTGCATAATGATTTCTTACGTTTACGCGAATGCTACTCATTGAAATAAAACTAATTTAAACGGATTTTATCGTAGTTTTTTATTTTAATTTTGGTCAGTCCACCCCGTGACCACAAAGGCTGAAAGGCTTTCGAAACTTCGGGACCAAAATTAAAATAAAAAACCGCGATAATATCCGTTTCAATTAGTTTCAATGCAACATTCGCGTAAACGTAAGAAATCATTATAATAAGACAGTTATACAGGGTTAATTTTAAAACACCAGCAATCTCGCAGGACCAGTTAGCTGACCCCATACGGAACAACTTTTGTTCTACGAGTTTGGATATAACTCAATATATTTAAAAAAGAATGATTTCACAAGTTTTTGTTGTGTCGTGTTTTTCTTCGTAGACTGCGGCGCGGCGCGGCGTGCGCGCGCGACATCAAAGGCGGCCGTCAGCTGCTCGGGAGTTCAAGGTCATAGGCGCTAGCCCGGTTCCCCACGCTTCGCGTGTTTGTTTACGTAATCTGCGATGCGCGTTGTAACATTCAAGACGGAAATTAAATGAATACTTATTTTTGTATGAAAATAAAATCTAACAAATTATCAAAAGTCGTAGAACAAAAGTAGTAAGCTTATAATCTTAGGAATCTACCCCTTCGAGATTGCTGGTGTTTTAAAAATAACCTTTTATAACAACATATCAACTGATTTTAGATTCTTATATGTACCGCATTCATTCTATTTTTTTTAAATTAGGTACTCGGGTACCGACATCAGTAAAGAGCACAAATCATCATCTAAGCCTATTGCCGTTCATTGCGGGACGTAAGCCTCCCCAAGTGAGCGCCAACCATCCCGGTTTTGGACAGCCCGCATCCATCTGCTATCCGTCATCTTTTTTAATTTGTCAGTCCACCAAAGGGCAGGGCGCCCTACACAGCTGCAGCACCTGTCTGCTCCACCAACCATATGTCCGTCTGCAGACATGACCGGCCCACTTCCACTTCAACGTGCTAATTTTTCGAGCAATATCGATGACTGGTTCTCTGGCCGATGACTTCATTTCGGATACTATCCACCAGAGAAATTCCGAGCACTGCTCACTCTATAGCACGTTGGGCGACTTTGAACTTGTAGACCAGTGCGCTGGTCTGTTTCCACGTTTCAGCTCCGTAGGTCATTACGGGTAGGACGCACTGGTTAAAAACTTTCGATTTCAAATAATGAGGGATCGACGACTCGAAAATGTTACACAGCTTCCCGAATGCCGCCCAGCCTATACGAATTCTTCTATCGGCTCCCTTCTCGAGCAGTACAAATAGAGCTCATTAATAGAGGAGACCCGTACTCAGAAGTGGGACAATGTAATTCAGAGCTAAAAATTAAAAAAAAAATCTGGTCTCCACTCACAGCTCTCGATCATCATGGAACAACTTTGTGTATCGTGAGGGTAGGATTCAAACTTCATCGCACAAGACAGAACTAATGTCAACCTGAAATTAAAAAAGATAAATAAAATTCAATGAATGAAAGAATTTGAGAATATGTTTCTAATGTTATATACCTTGTATTAAATCTAAATGAAGAAGGTGTTAAGTACTTTTCAGTCCTTACTAAAGGCTTTTTCAAACAAATTGACACCAAGTGAATGTTCGTTAGCAACTCATGAAAAAAGTTTGAAAAAACGAAACACAATAAAGACCAAAAAAATAACAATTATTTTAGTGAAAAATATGTAACCAGAGTAAGAGTCGAACTCACTTCGACATATACAGCAAAGTCTTATCGTGATATAACCACAAGTAGTGATTAGGTATGCTCATCTCATGGAAGGTCACTTTCTTTGCGTTCTTGAAGAAGCAGTCAGGCCGCCAAATGCTGTTCAGCCATTCTACATCCAAGATCCTGTACTCTTCATGCATGTTCTCAGGGAGGCGGAGTCGAGGATCTCGCCATGATTGAGCTAGGAAGATATCTGCTACGTAGGTCTGGAAAGAAGCCAGAAATATACTTAAATTAATTCATCCTCATCCAACTGCTGGTAGGCATTTTTAAAAGATCTGGTTATTGAACTTAATGGCGTCCTTAAGGAGAAGATAATTACCAGCAGTGGACTAACAAAGGTTGCTCATGATAATGTTATTGATGATATTAATTCGTTACCTCTCCAAGATGCATATACCTATTATCATAGTCCATAATCTCATAATTAATTCAAAATAATTCTTCGCAAATTGTACCTAGAACCTCAAACAACTTTTAAAGCATAAAAGTTGATACAAGCACAAGGTTATTCAAAATTGGAATCAATTTCACTTAAATCAGTTACAAACCAACAATATACGCGCCGATATCTCGAAAGGCCTTATTCAAAATTCCACTTACCATACTCTCTTCATTAATAGAGTCCAAAGACAAGACAGTGACGTGAAAGTAAACGACAGTGGGTTGTCCCAGTAGCTTCGGAGCTCTGTTCTTGTCATAGTATTTAGCGTTAACGGGCAGGATGTCGCGCAAGGAGAGACTTGATTCAGACTTAAGCTCTATTTCTTGGTATGTTGCATTGGCTCTGGAAAATAAGTAAAAAGAACTAAGCTGGTAGATCTAGAAGAGACATCTCAAGAAAAAAAGCCCTTAGAGCAATTCAGGTATTCCATGATCGCTTAGAATCATCTCACTTGCGCGGAAGAAGGCCACAACGGGGTTTTTACTCGCTACAACGGCTTATGAAAATTGTTTAGGGGCTCGATCTAGCAATAATGGTACTTTAACCACTTGAACGTCCGACCTAAGAAACTATTTTTCGAGGCTTCTTACAGTACCATCTCGTGATTGTTGTTGTAAACTAATTCGTCAGCTATCTAATAAACAAATGAAACACGCAAAAACTACCTGCAATTTGTTAATAACGACGGTTATATAAAATATGTCGCTATGGCTACAAACGTATCCTTGGACGTACAACCCACCTTTTTTTTTGGCTAGAAAAGTATCCTTGGACGTGCAAGTGGTTAATGTACCAAACATGTAATATTTTTATATTATGCATCTTCTTATCTTTTTTGCACCTAGTTTGTACATCACTGCATTACCCTAAGGTTGACTGGGAGAAAATGCCTTTGGCATTAAGTCCGCCTTTATACAATGTATATAAAGTGTAAAATAAATAAATAAATAATGGCTAGTCCAGCCAGTGTTATCCATTAACTTCAGGCCGGCATAATTCTAGTGACTCTCTAGGGACGCAATGTCACTTGACATTCGACATTATATTTAGAATGCATTGTACTTATAATCGGATCAAACGCAGTCACCTTGCTATGCCTGTTATGCCATATATTTTTATGGTATATAGGTGATTGATCTTGATAATGTGATTTAACAAGGTTTGCAGGCTTTGTCAAGTTTCCGACCAGCTATATCAACTAATAACTTATTATGCTCTTACAAATCCGCTCCTATATTTGGTTGCGTTACATCGGCGATTACGAAGTTCCATATAAAACTTCTCCGTAGCCCCAAGTTCAAAGTAAGTGTTCTTTTTTCACCATTTCCTCTACACTCTTCAACAATTTGATCGTTAATTTTCACTTTAAAAGGTAAGATAAATTTCATGCTTACAAAAAACTAACGGCAGCTTGCACTCGCCCAGCCTCACCAACATCCACCAGCACAATAAACAGGAGCACAAAAAATCCAAACTTCAACATTTTAAACACTTATAAGTATTTATAATATTTATAACTTTGAGCAACCAACGGTTTCATGTTCACAGTGAAAGAAGTGGGCTTCTCTTATAAAATAGATGTTATTTATAATCGATTTAAACCCTTACACACTTACAAGGCGTAATCCTTTTAGTAAAGAGGTGATGATGCATGATGTAAGATTTTATAAGGAACTATGATATCCGCTTATTTAAAATGTGTTGCATGTTAATAGCTCTAATGATGTTTATAATTACGCAGGAATACTAACTTGCTATTAATAGGTTTGAATCAACTTAAAGATTTTACACCAATTTTAGATTTTAAAACAAATTATTACTATTTAAATGAACGGTGACAATTTGACGTATTAAACATTAAATTTGTTTTAGGTAGAAATAAGTCTAAAAACATTGTTCGCCCGCATACTATACACATATGCAGTTGCATTGCCACCTAGTTAGTTAGGTTTTCTTCGAAATATATCTAGAATTATTTAATATAAGTCCTAAATGGATAACCTAAATAAAGTCCAAGGTGTTAGCACTAACGATCAGTTTATATGTTTAATTGCTTTAATCCCGAACATGTGGCGGCACGGCACACTATAGATAGAAGTTTATCAGTCACTTGTAAGGATTCAGTGCCTAATAGATTTCACTCGATCTATAGCATCATTGTAATATCGTTAGAATAATAGAAGGTGCTGCTGAAGGTCAGCTGGTGGTAGGATATTACATCCGACCGGATAGCGACCACCGTACACATGGTGTAAAACTTGCCACAGTGACCCACATACTGTGTGGGTCGCGTTCCAGGATCAGCTAGTGTACATCCGGTTCTTGCGGAGCCTGCGACGTGACATGATGGCTGGCAGGATCGTGTATGTCGGTCTACTGTCGGATGGAGGTGTATTGATTCGCCGGCCAGGGAGACCTGTAGAAACGGTTGTTCCGCTGGCCGCCCGTGGTACAGTACAGGGGCCCAATCGAGGCTAACCACCTCGAGAGGCTGCCTCACCATGCCACGCATAATCTTGGGTAGGTCCGTCGTGCCGGTTGGTGACCGGATGTGGGGTCCCGGCGGCCTATCCCGGGAGGGTACGGGGGCCCTTCCGTCCGGCGAATCAGTCTGCCTCCGTTCGGCCGTCCTATGACCATGTGCAGGTCACGGTCATCCATCTGTCCTGTCGCAGGTCCCGCAAGCTGCTTCTTCCTCCTTCCTTTCTCATCAACCATGACAGTGCCAAATAAGAGAGCAGGTCCTACAGCGGTGCACAGCCCCACCACCGCGTTCACAATGGGGTTCACTAACATCCGTGGACTCCATTCGAACCTTAGTGCCGTCCACCACCATCTTGAGACGGCCCGGCCTGCAATGCTCTTCTTGACGGAGACGCAGATCTGTCGTCCGGCCGACACGGCATATTTGCACTATCCCGGCTACTTACTTGAAGAGAGCTTCAAGCCAAGGGCCGGGGTATGTTTGTATGTCCGGTCGGACGTCAGCTGTCGCCGTCTGCACTGCATGGAGGATCCTTCCTTTTCCACACTGTGGGTACACGTGGATCTTGGCACTCAGAGCCGGATCTATGTGTGCCTTTACAGATCCCATAACGGGGATGACGAGACAACTCGGCTGTTTAATTATATCAGCCAGGCGACAGATGATGCGCTGGAGCAGTATCCGACAGCGGAACTGGTGGTCTTGGGGGACTTCAACGCGCACCATGAGCTGTGGTTGGGCTCCTCCAAGACTGACCATGCTGGACGTACTGCTCATGCATTTGCTCTGACTCACGACTTGTCACAACTGGTGAATCAGCCCACCAGAATCCCAGATGTGGCAAGTCACACGCCTTCATTGCTGGACCTTCTGCTGACGAGTCATCCAGCCGGATACAGTGTGTCGGTGGGTGCCCCTTTGGGTACCTCCGATCATTGTCTGGTTGGATCCACAGTGCCTGGTGCTGCGCCTCCACCATCTGTAAAGATCAGGCGCAGAATCTGGCACTACTCGTCGGCAGATTGGGATGGAATGCGAGAATATCTTGCATCCATCCCTTGGGGGCAGCGCTGCTTTGAGGGCAACGATCCTTCCGCGAGTGCCGACGCTATTGCCGACGAGATCCGGTTAGGAATGGAATATTACATTCCTTCCTCGGAGGTCGTCGGTGGTGGTCGCGGACGCTCCTGGTTCAATCGCGACTGCGCAGATGCTGTTAGTGAGAAACAGGCGGCGTATCGCGATTGGATCAGGGGTCGCGCCATGAAGGATCCCAACATAAGTTCTCTCAAAGCGGCCTATAACCAAGCCACCAAGGCCTGCAAGAAGGCGTACGTCAGAGCGGATGCCCAGCGCATCAACAGGATTGGACGGACTTTGGCGGATCATCCGACGAGCAGTCGTGCTTATTGGAGTCTTGCCAGGGCCGTCCAATCTAATTTCTGTCGCCCCTCGTTGCCACCGCTGAGATATCCGGATGGATCCCTGGCCCATAGGCCGCAAGAGAAAGCCACTCTTTTGGCAGAACTCTTTGCGGCTAATTCGCGGCTCGAGGTCGGTAATGCACTGCCGCCCACGGTGCCTGATTGCGGATATTCCATGCCGGATGTTCGTATCAGGCATTGTGATGTGCGGCGTGAATTGCAGACCCTCGATGTCCGCAAGGCTAGTGGTCCCGATGGTATCCCAGCGGTGGTTCTTAAAATGTGCGCAGCCGAGTTGTCTCCTGTGCTGACGCACCTATACCGTTCTTCCTTCTTCTCAGGTATTGTGCCCCAATCTTGGAGAGAGGCCAATGTGCAACCGATCCCAAAGAAAGGTGATCGGTCGGACCCTAACAATTACCGTCCAATCGCCATAACCTCAGTGATGTGCAAGGTAATGGAGCGGATCATAAACGCACAGCTGATCCGCTACCTGGAGGATCACTCGCTGATCAGTGACCGACAGTACGGCTTCCGGTCTAAACGATCAACGGGTGATCTTTTAGCGTACGTGCTACATCGCTGGGGGGAGGCGGTTGACAAGCATGGCGAGGCTCTAGCCGTAAGCCTCGACATTGCTAAGGCATTTGATAGGGTCTGGCACCGTGGTCTTCTCTCCAAGCTTCCGGCATATGGGCTCCCCGACAACCTGTGCACGTGGATCTCCGGCTTTCTGCATGAGCGTAGAATGCGTGTCCTTGTTGAAGGGCATGCTTCACGGCTCATGTCAGTTAATGCTGGAGTCCCACAAGGCTCTGTGCTTTCGCCCACCTTGTTTATTCTGCATATCAATGATATGTTACCACTTGGTAACATCCATTGCTATGCAGATGACAGCACAGTGCATGGGCGTTACTGCAGTAAGCCTCCTGGTTGCCGGGAAGTCACTGAGAGGCAGCGAGAGAATCTTGTCATTGAGCTCAACCGGACCCTGGATCTCATTTCGGAATGGGGTACAAGGAATCTGGTTGAGTTCAATGCCAAGAAAACTCAGGTGTGCGCGTTCACGTGCAAAAAATCCCCGTTCTCTCCCCTCCCCAATCTTCAGGGTATCCCGCTCGCAATGCGGAATAGCCTAAATATCCTGGGCATGGATATTTGCTGCAATCTGAATCCAAGGAACCACATCGAGGGCGTAATATCAGCCACATCGCGCAGGGTCGGAATCCTGAACAGGGTGCGTCGGTATTTTACACCCGGCCAGCTTTACCGCTTATACAAAGCGCAAGCTCGGCCGGGTGTGGAGTACTGTTCGCACCTTTGGGACGGTTCCGCCAAGTACCTACTCGATGCCTTGGACGGATTGCAGCGACGGGCTGTCCGCATTGTGAATGATGCAGACGTTACAAGACGCTTAGAACCGCTACAATTGCGGAGGGACATTGCCTCGCTGAGCGTCTTGTATCGTTTGTATCATGGCGAGTGCTCTGAAGAATTGTTTGACCTTATCCCATCCTCACCCTTCCTTAACAGAACCACGCGTGCTGGCTTGCGGAGCCACAGCTTCGTGGTCTCCTCCATCTCGGCTCGAACTAAAAAGTTCGCTAAATCTTACTTCTGCCGGACCATTAAGCTGTGGAACAGTTTGCCGGCGCACGTGTTCCCTCCTTCCTATAATATGGGGTCCTTTAAACGGAGTGTGAAGAAGCAGTTAGGCAGGCCGGCATGATCGTGCCGACCAACGATAGACACACTGTTTGTCGTTGGTCGACACTATTCCTGGATTGCGCTACACTTACCATCAGGTGTGGCGTAGTCATTTTGCCGAGCCAGGATAAAAAAAAAAAAAAAAAAAAAAAAAAAAGAAGGAAAAAAGCAATTTATTCATACAAAAAGTACATCGATATTTTTTAAATAAACTACTACTACTAGCTACAATAGTTCCAAAATAAGAGACATATGTGTTTCTTAGTTGATGATCACACAAAATAATTACAGTAAAGCTTTAATTTCGTAAACATAAAGGTGATTTATTATGTATATACATTCATGGGAAATAGTACCTACATAGTCAGGCGATAAAATAGTGCCCTATGAATTTAAGTAAATGAATTCGATTCGAAGGACCAAAAACGAACTGCTAAAATCAGGAACACGTAATTGATCAAACTTTTAGTGGTATTTATAGTTTTTTAAATAACAAATGAAACTAATAAATACATGAAATTTTTGTTTCTTTTTTCATAGTTATTTATGATACAATAAATATCTTTTTTATTTTACATGAAAATAAAAAAATAAAGTAATGACGTAGTTATCGATGATGTATGTATAAGAAATGAGATAAATGAATGAATTTAGATGAAGTTCTAAATTATATGAATAATGTAATATAAATAGATGATAACCATGAACAATAAGATTCACTGAACAATCCATTTAATATAGAAACAGTACAGTTTGTAAAGTTAAACACAAAATCCACTGTCAAGGGACACCGCGAATTAAATATCTTGAAACGGTTATATTTAACATCGTGTAGTTTAACTTAATACACGATACTGTCTACAGCTACGGAGGAAAGTGAACTGTTGAATAAAGAAAACTGTAAGCAGGGTATGGGCTTGTTGGGAATAGATAGCAAGAGCGGAAGCGATTTTTTTGTGTGAATATTCTTATACCTAAGATTTATTCGCAGGGTTTCCGGAAAACTTTACAAGGCTGATAGTCAAGGTTACTAGGTTACCAAGGTTAACAATATACATCATCGACAACTGAACGGTGAGTGGTACGGACTGTCGGGACGAAAGTCGTAGGTTCAAGACAGGTTTAGGACAAGGTGATAGGTTCCTTGTATGCGAGAGGCCGTATTACTGACCGCTATTACTGGGCATTATGAGACTTAACATCTTGTGTCTCGGGGTGACGAGCGCAGTTCAGTACCATGCAGTGCTTTGTGGTTCTGTGTGGTGGTGCTTCTGTTTATGGGCAGGCGCTTACCATCAGACGACCACCTTGCTCGTCTCGTCATTAAATGAAATAATAAAAATAAAAAAAGGTTCAGAAACTGCCCCAAGAGCATGCACCTCTGACTTTTCTAAGTTGCATTTTCGATTACTTCGGTGAAGGAGTCACCGTGAGAGATATTCTATAAGAATTGCAAAACGTTGTGAAGTCTGCCAACCCACATTAGGCCAGCGTGGCGGACTAAGGTTACCCCTCTCATAGTGGCCCGTGTCCAGCCGCGGGACGTGTATGATACAGGGCTAGTATTATTATCATTAACAATATCTTTTACAATAAAACCTCACCCTACGTCCGGTCGCGGTAACAGGATTAAGAGCAGCGTGTGTTCAAATGGGCCGGGGCCTTGACAACTTTATGCAGTACAAAACTCGCCCTGGCTATTAAAAAAATCGATTACGTTCCTTAATTACACCGTTATTGATACTAGTCGGCCACTATTTGTACATAATATTACATACAGTATTACAGTACATAATATTGTACACAATATTACAGTACATAATATTTATTTTGTCACATACATAGTCCTGACCCCACAGTAAGATAGAAGTCTTGTGTCGTGGGTTTCAGGAACTTCGAGAGACTTTCGGTCTTACAACACCCAGACCCCGAAACAAATGTTTGTGTGATACCATGTGGTTTTCAGAAAGCTAGGTTTCCCGCACTCAAGTAAGATTCCCAATACGTTAATTATTCCTTTCTCGTAAGATTTTGTTCGTAGGAGGGTACTTTATCATTTTTGTACCCGACTAGATAGCGAACATATGGTAAAAAACCCCACATAGTGGCTCGTTCAGGGTCGTGTTCCAGGATCAGCCTATACACTGGCTGATCCAGCAACTACAGGCCGGCATAATACTGCCGACAGTCTGACGACTTAATGTCCTATCCAGATGGAGAGATACTGCAACCCTCGACTATGTGATGACAATGTCTACTACATTATAATTGAAATGCATTGTACTTACATATATGTATAATATTAATTGTCGAGTATATTCATTTTGCTGTCAGGATAAAAGAATGATTTTTCTTATATTGCGTGTTCTTGGGAGGGCGCTATCATGCCTATATTCCCGAAGGCAGATAATGCACCCACGGTTCGCAGATATTATTTCCATCCTATATGTGATAGGTGGCAAGAGTATCGCGATATATGGCTCAACTTACAATCCTGGGCAATTAGTTTTTATGAGTGGTAGATTTGTCTACAGCATGAATGGGCCGGCTCAACCGGAAAACTGAGGTAAAGTAACGGCTTGCTGTTGCGTTTCATACAGTGAGTGAGTGAGGAAGGCCCAAATCCCCCCCCTCCCCTTCCCAATCCCTTATTCATCCCTTCCCTTTAAGGTCGGCAACGTGCCTATCATGCTTCTAGTATTGTAGGCGTAATAATAATAGAAAAAGTTGTTTTAAAAAAATCATAATTACAAAATGGGGTGGTCGCTCGAATGCACACAGAACTGCATGGCATTGGACCTCGAGACATATGATGTCTCATAATCAGGGTTCGAAAATATCCGATATTTATTATAAATATCAAAATATCGGATATTTATGATATATATCCGATATATATCAAGTTTGATATATATCCATTTTGTATGAAAGCCATATTATTATTTTATTGTATTATTTATGAATACTGTTTGCATATGTGTTACATACACATACTAAAATTATAAAATAAGAAACTCGTTTTTGGATAAGGCAAAATCATCTAAAAACCATAAACTCTTCTTTTAGGACAGAAGTGTTGCCATTTATGGATTAGAACTTACCATTAGGGAGTATGTTTTAACATTACTCCCACGCAATCTAAATTTGGGAAGTAGAAATACAGTAACAAACTCTAAAAATTACTTAATAACATTAATTTTTGAAACCATTTTTGTATTGCAATATATTATAAAAAAAATATTGATATATATCGTCAAACCCAGCTTGATATATATCGGATATATATCTTGATATATATCCTCGAACCCTGCTCATAATGCCAAATAATTTCACGGGATTCAAACCGAAATGTCACAGTATTTACCCACTGCTGCTTGGCAGCAGAAATAGACAAAGCTGTGGTACCAACCCAGACAGCCTCTCGCATAGGAGGGTGTAACTCTCTTTAACTAGTGTAAGGCGGTACTGGGCCAATGGGAAATTTCAAAATATAAGTAACCATCACCTCCTTTAATGGAAGTTGGTTACAAATACAATAAAACAATAGGTATAGTGTTGTAGGTATTTATAATACTAATAAACTATACACCAAATAAGCGCAAACAATTACTTACAACTTTCTATTAGTTTTGTCACCTTGAAACATACACCGTGTTACAGAAATGTGTGGGGTATTTTAAGGGTGAATATTTAAGGGTCGTTGCATACACCTGATAGTGAGTGTTTATGTACCGAATCATATCTAATCTCGAAATTTTAAAATTTCACACTAATTTTAATCACTCATTTAATACCATCGATAAGAACGATGACATACATCCCTATACATTAAGTCAAGTGCGTGACCGAGAATAAGAATGGAGTGATGTAAGCTCACTCGTTTTATTATTTAGTGTTGTCCAAAGTTGTAAGTCGAATCAATATTCGACTATATTACATAATTGATAACAAATTTGTTTAAATTTTACTGCACCTTCTGTAACACGTTGTGTAGAGAATAATAATTTATCAATATTTAATTTATTACATCATATTAATTGCCGTAATTTCATGTTGGTTTGGCCACAGTGAATAGCATTGACATAAACAGAAAACTATTTTAGTTAGACCATGTTGTGCAGAAATGTTCCAACCCAATTTCTGCACAACACGGTCCAAACTGCCAATACAAAATTAATTAGACTTTCTGTTTAACCGAATGACGAGACGAGCAGTTCACTCGTCTGATGATGAGTGCCATGTAAAGATCATTTGCAATTTTGAGTTAGTCTCATAATGCCCTGTAATCTTCTTCAATGTCTTTCAATGTCCTTGAAACCATGTCGACTCTCGCGTACGAAACCCTTAGAATCTGCTACGCCCGTTATTTATCATTTTGGCGAATAACACTTGCCATAATTCATTTACATTAGCTTAACTTGTTCACACGCTTAAATTTTAGTTGATCAACAGAATTGAATCAAAAAAGTTGTATGTTTTTGTTTTGAGTGTAGAGACTAAAATTGAACCGTGTGAACCCCCAAAACATGGCTCAAGTTCAAATATTTTTCTTTAAATTATTTAACACATATTTACATTGAACAGTACTACGATTAAACGTCGAGCTTCGACAATCTCAGTTTTCTAGTTTGGTATGAATAATGTCCAGCTTCCTGCGCCTCGTTCGACATTCGAGAGAAGAATCCAATAAATAAGGTTGATGCATGAATGATGAAATTCGGAAATTAATGTATACGCAATAGAAAATACAAAAAAGAAACCCTATTACGAAAACAAAATCAAAATTGGTTGAAAAATGAGACCACAATTTTAATATAATATAGAATATTATATATTACGAATATGTCTATCTAGGACAAGTAGTCCAATTAGGCAGGTCCAACTTCGAGAGAGAGGTCAATCGTCGAATCCAGCTCGGCTGGGCAGCGTTCGGGAAACTTGGCAGGGTCTTCTCGTCCAAAATACCTCAGTGCCTGAAGACTAAAGTCTTCGATCAATGTGTGTTACCAGTGATGACATACGGCACTGAGACGTGGCCTCTAAATATGGGCCGTATAAGACGGCTCACAGTCACTCAGCGAGCTATGGAGAGAGCTATGCTCGGTGTTTCTCTACGTGATCAAATCAGAAATGAGGAGATCCGTAGAAGAACGAAAGTCACCGACATAGCTCAGCGGATTAGCAAGCTCAAGTGGCAGTGGGCAGGCCACATAGCTCGCAGAACCGATAACCGATGGGACAGAAAGGTTCTGGAATGGAGGCCACGTACTGGCAAGCGCAGCGTTGGACGTCCACCTGCAAGGTGGACGGACGACCTGATAAAGATCGCAGGAAGTCGCTGGATGCAGGCCGCTTCCAACAGGTCGGTCTGGAAATCTTTGGGAGAGGCCTATGTTCAGCAGTGGACGTCTTGTGGCTGATGATGATGATGAGAGAATATTGAACAAAACGCGGGAAAACTCGTGTGAAATAAAATTAATGAGTAGTGGGAGCATTTTGCTAGTAAGCGACGCTGCACGGTTATTGTGAACACGGCTATTCAGTTAAAAGATGCCCTAATATACACCTTTATTCGGCTGTACTCCAATTTTATTGCACACTATGTTTTGCTTGCAACTTCGCCCGCATGATGTAAATTTGACTAAAAAACCTTATTTCCCATACAAACTTTAAAAGCCTCTTTTTCTTTAGGGGTTTAATTCGAGAAATCTCTTTTTAAACGATACGTAATTAATATAGGATCAACACCCTCAAAAAATTGATATCTGTAACAATTGGGCTGATAATAAATAAGTCAGTCAGAGCTTTACCTTTTGTATATGTATATAGATATAGTCATGTGGTCATTGACCATAATTAAGATGTATTTTTTTAAATAATCCTCTAGGACAGATATTGATTTTGTATTGCCCAACAACACTCTTTTCAATTCATTAACAACTTTTCAAGAACAAAGTTCTTTAGAATTCGTCACCACACATATCAGGGCAGTAATGTCCCTGCAAGAACCTCCACAAGGAGATTGAACACTCCTGTTAAGCACTCGCAGGATTCACTTTCTTCCCTGTTCCGTAAATTTTCTGGCACAAATCATAAAACTTCCAATTGACCAGGTCTTCCGAATTTTCCCTCACCATATTGCGATATTGGGTTCTTATTTCTGACATTTTCTTAGAACAATCTAATGGACTTCGCTTTAAAATATTCGACGCCTCAATCCACAGGTAGCTTCGTACGAATTTCGGATTCTTGAATTTCTCCAAATTGCTCAAATACCACTGCAGTAATTGCTCTGTTTCTTCATCAATCCATAATCTCTCTGGATATTCTGCTACAGTTTCATTTTCAAGATCAGATATAAGAGTTATGGCCAATTCTTTGGCGGTTATCTCTCGTAATACATCAACAAATTGCACATTATCTACCGTAACTTGATCATTATTGTATGCTTGCTTCAAATAACTGACTTTATTGAAAACTTTATTAACTGGCTCTGATATGTTATTAGCCAATTCTGTCCATAAGAATTTCTTTTCGAATTTAGGATTAACGAAATCATCAACATGTTGCATATAGTAAAGCAGAGCTTTTTGTACTTTTTCTACATCCATTGGTACATCCTTATATACTTTTTCTTGTTGTTTTTTATTTTGATCAACTTTAATGAACTTCGGTTTTAAATTAATCGCTTTTTCGATGAGTTGATACAATGGTGCCGTTTTCTTTTCTGTGTCATCACCATTTGCAACCTTTCTGTAAAGATTCTTGAGTCTAATCAACATCTTTCTGCAGGCAACAGGTTTCTTGTCTAATTTAGTAGCTATTTCTTTCCACATTTCTTTCGAATTGATTTCCTTGCCTTGGTTTGCTCTTACGTGGTTTATATACAAGACGAGAAGAAGTTTCTTAATGCGTCTAGTCCATTTAGGTGGTTGCTGGGTTTCATTTGCGATTGTTGGTTGTTTGGTTTCATTTGTGATTGTTGGTTGCTTGGTTGTTTCGTCTTCAACTTGAGAACTGTCAATATTAGTAATGTCTGCATCTTCCGGGATGACAATTATGCATTGGTAGTCTTCATCTGTAAGATAATCAAATATATTTTGCATGGGTATTTGTAGATTAAAATATATGGCAAATATTTTAAGACTTGTACAAAACTAAAATGTATAGAACTTGACTGGTAAATGAATTGTCTGTCTGGTTTATTAATAAAAGTACTTAATGAATTGTCCAAATCGGAGCACATTTGCCAGAGTTCAATTTCAATTCATTCATTTTGTATTCTATAACTGTATATGAACTAACTATGTCCAGCGTAGTCCCATAAAATTGAAATTGTTGAACCATAAAGGGATTAACGACAACGAACTTTTGATTCAAATTTTGCTTAAGTTTTTTTTAGCTTTCAAGGCTTTTATAGCGTCGTTTTTAATTCATTAAGTGAAAATGAATGATGAATGAGTTTTAGAGAACAACAATCCAATCAATTGATTGAATTTAATAGTATATTTTAATTGATTAGAGTATCACAGACAAAACTGTATAGAACTAATTAAATAATTACAAATTTAAACTAACCTTCTGCCTCATTAATTTCTTCATATTGTTTATCAACCTCCATCATACCCTGATTCGCTTTATCTCTAGAATTGTAAATATCTTCAAAGGTATTGTAATATTTCCATGAAATCTTAACATTAGGATTCCTGGTTATTTGCGTCTTTAATTTCCTATAAGATTTCCGTAACTCCATGAACTTGTCTTTGCAAGCTACTTTTGACTTATCCAAATTTTTGGCCAAAGGAGCCCACTTACTCATATCATCAACATTGTTAGATATATCATCAAAATGTTGAGCAAAATAGTTAATTAACTGATTGATTTCTTTAGCCGACCATTCTTCAGTGTCTGAATCATTTTTACCATTTTTCAACTTGGCTTTGATTGCTCGGTAGCCAAATACTTTCTTGCATAAAGCATAATACGGCCAAACTATTGGCATTTCAGGCTTATTTATCTCTCTTTGGACATATGCTGTGTACACTTGTTTGAGATTCCTGAATCTGTGGGCACATTGGGTAGCAGAAATGCCTATCTGTTTTGCTAATATTTCCCAAAGGCTATGTTTGTTTCTGTTAGTTGTGGAGAATTTGTCCTTATTCTTTTGATAGTACTCGAGAATTTTGAATGCTTTTGAGTCTCCAGTGCGTTTTGAGCTCTTATCATTAAATGTTTCGTCTTCAGTTGGCTTTCGTTCAGGATCGTTCATACTGATGTTTACTCTCTTTACTAAAATTAGAAAAACAATAGTTAAATGCCGAAAGAGTTCTGGATATTTGTTAGTTACTTAAATACTAAATTGTATTATTTTCATGTTTTATTTTATGGAAAAAATTTTTTTTAAAAAACAATAATTACAAGACATGCACTACGCAATGGAGAACCCTACTGTCATTTTAGTTAAATACAGGTGGCGCGTAATGTTTCTTGAATAAGAAATGTCGATTCGCTTGCAAACTGGTGAACATTTTAATGCTAAATAAATGTGAATGGGTTGTTACTCTCTATGTAGTTTGGATGTAAGAAAATAGGTTTATACAATTTTGCAAACAGTGCAAAATAGTCTTTAAAAATAAGTGATTTTTTGAGCTTAATTCATTTCAAGCTTAATTCAAAAACCATTTCCAAGAAACCGAATCTGATCACTTCTAAGATAACAGGCGCCTACTCTGCATAAAAATACTTAACTTTTATTACTGTTTATCCAATTTATGTACAAAAAAATAAACTGTGATGAACAAGTTTTTAAACATAAATTATTGTAATCTTCCCCATTCAAAGATTCTTCTATCATTTATCTGACAAATAACATTTACTTAGATTGAGAAATCGGCCCTTAATATAATATTACTACTTACCACCAATTTTATCAGACTCTTTAGTTTCCTTAGTTTTCTCATATCCTTCAAGTAAATTCGTATCCATTCCGTAATCAAATATTCTGTCAAACAGCTCTATGTATCTCCAATCTATCTGCATATCAGGGTATTCTTTTTTATCATCTAAAATACTCTTATATAGAGTGACCAAATCTTCCCATTCCTTTCGACAGCTAACAACAGACCGTTTTAATTTATTACTTATGATTCCCCAGCAAACGTAGTAACATACAGGATCTTTAAACATTTCCACGTTTTCATATAGAAATTGTGCAATTTCATCAATCTCTTCGACTTTACCAACTACAATTTCATCTGGTTCATTCTTAGTCAATTCTATTTCAGTTTCTTTCGATATGATATAATCAAACACGATGTCTAAAGGCTTACGTTCGCGCAAATCATAACCACCTTCCAAATACTTGTTATAATGCTCTTGTTTCAGTTCCATATACTTGTTTTTGCAAACTTCTGGGCTTTTATCTAAAAGTCTGCCTATTTCTGTCCAGAGAAAATGATTTGGGATTTTTGGATCATGGAAGTCTTCAAAACAATCGTATTTGTATTTGACTAGCACCATTTTTTCTGTCTCTAACCAATCATGGTCATGATTAGTAGCAACTGGTGTTTCAGTTGAACTGTCAGTTACAATATATGGATATTTTTTACGAAAATCATCATCATCCTTAAATATTTCATCAAATAACTTCATATATGGCCAATTAATTTCACAAATCTTATCCTTACGTTTTTCTAGTAAACCTATGTAATGCTGTTTGAAATTGAGGAAACGTTTCTGCCAGTACACACCATCTTCTTCCCCTAATTCTAAAGCAATTGTCTCCCACAAATTTCGTGTGAAAAATTCTTTTTGGAAGCTCTCTTTATACTTAATGTACAATTTTAGCATCTGTTCCACCTTTTCATCAATGGTTTTATTTGTATTAACCTTTTTAAGAACTACAATACCATCATCGAGTTTTTGAGTTACGGGAAGTTGAATTGTTTGCTCATCACTGGTGGCTTCCTCCACAGTTTTACAATAAAAATCATCATTAAAAGCTTGGTGACATAAACTAAATAACGGGTCACTTATATCGCCTGTACGATGCATATTTTTGCATGTATCAATATATTTTGCCTTCAAATTTCTCAGTTTCATGTCGCATGCAGTAGGGTTTTTGTTCATAAGCATGGTTTTGCATGCAATAGTCCATAAATGCTTTCTTTTTGTGGAACCAGTGAGAAATGTCTGTTTATTATCATTGTAAAAGACTAGTAGTCTTTGCGTTTCTTCCTCAGTCCATCTTTCTCTTGACACAGAATATTCTGAAGGCTGGGATAATTCATACGTAATCCCATCTGGTTCTTGAATAATGTATGAATCATTAGGTTGCAACTGTATATCTGGGTTTTCAATATTTTCAACAGTTGTGAGGATACCTTCTTCGTTTTCTCCATTCTCTGAAAATGCATTAATTTCATAAACAACAGTTCCAAATATACATAATATTGTGCAGTGTTCCATGAAAATTACCTAATTCTTTTTTTTTTTATAGCATAGGCCGGCAAACGAGCAAGTGGGTCACCTGATGGTAAGTGATCTCCACTGCCCATGTACGCCCACAATACATAGGAATCATGGGCGCGTTGCTGACCTTAAAGGAAAGGGATAATTGGGGATTGGAAAGGGGAGGGGGATTTGGGCCTCCAGATATCTCACTCACTGTACGAAACGCAGCAGTAAGCTGCTACTTTACGTCGGTTTTCTGTGATATAGTGGTAACGACCCGGTCGAGCCGGCCCATTTATGCTATAGACAAAACTGTCTACAGCGTGGCTCTACCACTCGAAAAATTCACTAATTGTGCTAGAATATATAGGTCTACTCCAGAAAAGGAGTCTACACCAATGGTAAAAAGGATTCCATAGGTTATCAATGAAGTGAAATATTCCAAGAGAGAAATATTAATAACTCTTTTGATTACAGTCGATAATGAGAGCACTATAATTATTTATTTGCGAGTGGTAGAGCCACGCTGTAGACAGTTTTGTCTACAGCAAGAATGGGCCGGCTCGACCGGGTCGTTACCACTGTCTCACAGAAAACCGACGTAAAGTAGCGGCTTGCTACTGCGTTTCGTACGGTGAGTGAGATATCCGGAGGCCTAAAACCCCTTCCTCTTCCCAATCCCTAATTATCCCATTCCTTTAAAGTCGGCAACGCGTCCATGATTCTTCTAATATTGTGGGCGTACATGGGCGGTGGAGATCACTTACCATCAGGTGACCCACTTGCTCGTTTGCCAGCCTATGCTATAAAAAAATAAACACTTTTTCAAAATACTTGGTAAAGGATATTTACTGTGACATAAACTTTGTCATCTTGTTATGGCAGTACCATCTTAATTATATGTATTTTGTGGACACTTTATGACATAAAAATCTTCCTTCCCACTGCACTTAGAACACAAAGTATAAAAAACTGACCATCCACATAGAACAGCAATATCTCTCCATTATTCTGCGTTTCAGTTTTGACCACCACTTGCTCCATGTTGTTTGATGGATCTAGAAAAGTAGAAAATTAATGATCACCTTTTTTTTATTTTATTGAATGACGAGACGAGCAAGGTGATCGCCTGATGGTAAGCGCTACACCTGCCCATAAACAGAAGCACCACCACACAGAACTTTGAATTACAAAGCACAGCATGGTAATGAATTGCGGTCATCACCCTGAGACATGAGATGTAATGTCTCATAGTGCCCAGTAGTTTCACAGGCTGTCCTTCTAACCGAAACACAACAGTGCTTACACACCGTTGATTGGCGACAGAAATAGATAAAGCGGTGGTAACAACCCAGACGGACTCTCTCATATGAGGGACCTACCACCTAGTAACCTGCAAATAGGATAGTAAATAATGCCCTTAGCATTGAGTTTTCCCTTACACAATAATAATATAATAATACTAGCTCTGTATTATACACATCTCTGCTGATCATGGGCCTCCTCCTAAATGAGAAGGGTTAAACCTTAGTCCACAACACATGCCAAACTACACATACCTTAGAAATTCTTTTGGAGAACTTCTCAGGTATGCTGGTTTACTCACAATGTTTCCTTCACTGTTAAAACAATTTTTAATTCTATAGTGTAAATTTGTCACTTTTAGTAAAACTAGAAAGACATTAAATGAAACATAGCACATGATACTTTAATAACACCTACTGAAAACAAATGCTACAACATTTAATCACCATAAATTATTGCATGTCACAATAATTTTAACTGACTGACTGCAACCCACACGTAAATACATAGGTCCTGACGCCTTCACTAATGGTGGCCACTCACACTACGGTTTAAATGAAGGTTATAACAAGGATAACTGACCAGCTATCGCTAACATGTATGTTATAGAAGATAAGATAAATGTAATAGAATAATAAAAGAAATAAATTAAAAGATTAGGAAAGCACTGGGAAAGAGTTAGAGTAGGGAAGGGAATGCATAGAAATGTCTCTAGCCTTAAGGTAGGGGAAAGGAGAGTGGCCATGCGCTAAAAAAAAAAGAAAAACATGTATGCTATATAACTGTATAGTTATATTCGCCTCTTCATGCAACATGTTTAATATCAAATTTGGTAAATTTGTCACTTAGTTATGCTTGCATAGAGGCTGTTTGTGTAATTGATAGCTAAAATCAAGTGATCAAAAGTATATGAATCCCTACATTTAAAGATCCCCTCCCTCTTCCCATGCTTGTTGGTGTGCCTTTTCCTACCAGCCTATAGTGCGGGGGTTATTCCAAAGTTCCCGTAGTCTTAAGTTAGTCTTATAAATGACTTAAATGTTCTGTACTTGACCTGTCATAAGCGCTTTCTTAGCCTACATTATGAATAAAGATTTTGATTATACTGATAATTAAACTTAAGCTAAAATGATAAAATGATAACTGCTACTGAGCATACATGGAAAACTGCTTTCCATAAACATACTGATTTATTAATGAGGCTGTATAGCCGATACTCAAACTGATAATGCATCAATAATTGTACGATTTCAGCGTACACAGCCAAAACCAACAGTTTATCGCCCTTGTGCTTGCTTGCATGCACAGTTCTCAGGTAAGGCAATTAAAACTTTTATATCACCAATGTCAGTTTCACCGATTAAGATATCAAGATCTAACATATATGTATTCTATGAAACCTGGATATGCTTGTAGGGTTGTGAGCATCCTGCAAACCCTAGTACTCTATTGTATGGCTATCATGAAATATAATTTTAAGTGACGATTACCGCCTTATGATCTCTCAACATCCATATAAACGAATAGAGAGCAATTATCGGTCTCAATGCTAGAAACAATCCCATGATGTACATAATATTTAAAAAGGATATCCTTTAACTGATGTAAATTTTAATAAATTGCTAAGTATTAATCAGAAAACCTAAATGATGTACCTATATAAAGAAATGAACATTATGATTAGAAAAAATATTTTGTAAAAAAAAGTTCCTTATATGTACTTAATTCAACATTTTTCATTTATTCTTGTTGATAAAAAAATAAAAAGGCACGAAAAAACAGAATTGAAACATAAACATATCTTGTGCCTAAGCCTTTGATAATGATTAGCAAAATTCGAAAGCGGCATATTATTCACAAATAAAATATTCTTTCATTGCGTGGTATTTTTACAAAAATCTTAGTTTTTCAATAACACTCTGTAAAATAAGGAGTGTTAATCTAGTATTATTTTAATTTTGCGTATATGAATACGGAATAAAAAGATGCTTACCCATATTGGCAAAACTTAACAAAACCAACACTTTACTTTCATTTCGTGTAAATCATTATTTTCCGATGTTTTTATTTTGATATTGGCGGCTGATTTGCCGACTTTTGATCGAAACTTTATTATTTAATGATTTACAGAAGCGCAGCAATGCGGTAACGAGGTTGCGTTTCGGACGCCATTTTGATTTCCGAACAGTGTTACCAGAATATTTTTTTCTCGAATCGCCTCGCCAGAGCGCTCGTGTAGCCCCGAGATAGCCCCATCATGGCGCACAGGTAGTTAAGGCGGGAAAGTTTAAATACCCACATTAGTAGTGACGCCACTAGTACTCGGATTTGACATAAAATTATTTACATATACAGTGTCATTTTGACACCCTATACTTAAATGAAACCATGTGTAGTGTTCGTTAATATAAGTACTTTGAGCTAAGACACTTTCTTATTAAAGGCAAAATAAAAAAATAATATTTCCTAACAAATTAAATGCCATTAACATTAGATTAATTTTAAACAGTCTGTATACGCGCGTACACACATATACAACTCAACACATCGTACACAGTACACACTACACACCCGTCATCGAATGAATGAGACACACACACATACATTACCGTATCTTATAAGCAACTACGGCGAATAATATTAATCGGACCCTGCCCATAATATTGCGCCCCGGATGTAAAGTAATAGCTTATAATTTATCAAAAGCAGCAAATAAACGACTGTGTAGTAGTGCAGTATCGCTGAGCCGGAAGTAAACTTAAATTTTAATAAAACCCTATAAAATGTTATTGTCTCCCTGAGATTTCTAAACAATTATACATAATACCATAATACCGCGAAGTATACCAAATACTTCCCGGCAGTATACATGTAGTATGTACTTAACACAAACACTACACAAACACTTAGGCATTATTCTAAACTTGATAAACCGGTTAGTGTCAATTTCACTTCAATACGAATAATTATTACACACTTAAAACATTACACAAACGTTTGTGAAAACAGTATCAATTTCACCAAGATCGCCGCACTAATAAAAATTACGAAATACTAATAAAAACTAAATACTGAGCAAAATGGCGGAATATGAAAAAAAAACATGCACATCAAACGAAACGACCCGAAGTGAACTAAACTAGAATACCTAGTTTGTTTTAAACTTGTGAGTGTAAGGTATAGTGCCGTATTTACGAAAATTAAATTTTAGGTACTGATTCATCAAAAGATCAACTGATTTGGCGGGAACAATTAAATACCGTGATCAGGTTGGCTAATGGATTAATAACATAGAAATACTAAGCCGGGGTTGGCGACTACAAAAACATTACGAATTATTACGCGTTACAAGTTGACCAATTACGACTTTGAATGCACGCACACCAAGGAATTAGGAATGCAGTAAATCATAAATTTTAGTGTTGTCCTAATGTGTGTATGATTCGATCCGCGAATCTATGATCGAATAAAAAATACCGATTCTTGGAATTGCGATAAACATATCGATATTCTCATTGATGTAGCAGCAATGTCAGTACATTGCAGGCTGAGACCGATGAGCTATTGGTTCAAAAATGTATGTAAGTTCTACGGTTCCAAAACATGTATTTTATTATGAATTTGTATTTTACATAACGATACGCGAATTATGTGTATAATTATGGTGCTGCTTAGGTAACTTGTACGGGTGGTTATAACATTTAGAGTGGTAGAGCCACGCTGTAGACAGTTTTATCTACAGCATGAATGGGCTGACTCGACCGGATCGTTATCACTGTCTCACAGAAAACCGACGTAAAGTAGTGGCTTGCTGCTGCGTTTCGTACGGTGAGTGAGATAACCGGAAGCCCAAATCCCCTCCCCTTCCCAATCCCTAATTATCCCTTTCCTTTAAGGTCGGCAACGCGCTCATGACTCTTCTGGTGGTGGGCGTACATGGGCGGTGGAGATCACTTACCATCAGGTGACCCACTTGCTCGTTTGCGGGCCTATGCTATAAAAAAAAATCATGAATTTTCAAGCTTAATTAATATCGCGACATGAGCACACGTAAATGATAGGCCATCACACGAAATATTTTGCCTTTACGCTATAATAATCGTCATAAATATTCTTTACTAAAAACATTTCAAGAAACTTATTAAACCTATAATGTATAATTAATTGAAACCTTTACAGCGACATTAAATATTCGTAAGATTAAGATTTTCGATTTGAAGGATCGATTAACAGAAGATTGCAACGCATGTATAGCAATGAATCCAGCACTAGCGTTACCCGTGTTATTGCGAGACAGTGACAGCTATTGCAATTACTGGAATGCGAAAAGAGTCCCGATAATAGTTTATTTGTGTGCATTTATTATACCGGCAAGTTCAATGTACCTGCTTTATAAAAACGCCAAGCGCACAGAAGGCAAACGGCGCATTAGATAAGTTAAACGTTTTGGAAATGACGGCTCAAAATTGTAATTTAGGAATAGAAATAAATATTAGATTACCCTATGAAATGTAATAAAATCCTAAGTAAAATCGAATCTTGTAACTTTTGCAATGATTATTTGTTTTTAGTCAAATTTGTGATACCTATTTATTGTTGAATAACGTTACCTACTCCTCGCAAACACAATTTTTTTACGTTTTGTCACTGAACAAAGTAATACTGTCGCAACTTTTTCCGGGAATGTGTCAAGAGCGTCTTTGTGAGCCTGAGACGTATTTTCATATGTATGGAGTTGCCCTTCTTAAGCGTTTGTGTTTTATAATTACATCGTCAGCTGTGACATTTTATTCAATAGATTTTAGTGCAAAAACCGTACAGCGTGATTTAAAAGGCTCAAAACTTAAATCACGTTTTTTGGCAAAACTACTACAAGCTCAAGCCTCATGTTTGGTACAAGGTAAGCAGAGGCGATGACGAATATGTGGTTTCATTTAGTAACAGGGTGTCAAAATAACCCTGTATATATATTTTGCGAGACAGTTAACGTTTTAAAATCCATGCTATAACATATACATAAAAACTATTAAAACTGATTGTTGGTGTTAAAGTTTTTTTTTCTGCATAAAAATGATTTTTTAATTAAATATTTCTGAGAAAAAAAATATAGCCAAATCGGCTACCTGTAGCCAGTGGATAAAATAATATCGCCGTTCGGTAAGAGAGATAGCCCGATTGGCGCTAAATAGCCCCATCTGGCAACACTGTTTCCGAACCAGCTTAGGCTTGAATAAACTATCAAGCAAGTATTGCGCAAAAGTTGGGTAACATATTATTTATGAATTACAGTCATCCTGGGTAACTTTGGCTCACTTTAGAGGTAATTTATAGCAGTACGGATTTACTTTTATTGTTATTTGTCCTAAATGAGTGTTTCTAGTGGGATATTGGCCTCTATTATCTAAATTCCTGTGTTATTTATCAAAACGATAAATAAAAGACCCTTAAATTACCAAAAATTTGGTGAGCCAAAGTTACACTGACAATTGGGTAACATTAATAAGTATGAGGAGTTGATGAAGAAAGTCTCTAATTTATGTCGTTTTTTTTACTCCTCGGTAAGATTAGCTTGTCATATTCATAAAAAAAATACATTTCGTTAATATCACTATCTCCTTTTTAGTGGCAATGTAGGGTTGCCATATTAATACAATATTAAACTGCCTGGTTTATCGAAATCAACTTCTATTTTATGGACCTCTTAAATCAAGTTATTATTGTATTAATCAGGTCTTGATGTACTTATAATTATTGAGCAATGCCTAAAATAATAAAAAATAATAAAACAAACTCAATCACATATAAAAAAGAAACATAATATCGGCTCTCAATTCCCCCATACCATGTATAGAAATTGATCATCAATCGCATAAGAATCGCCTCGTTTTGTGATTTTAGATCCTCCAAATCGACTAACTATATTTCGGGGGTGACAATTAAATATGTCAAGCTTTGATGGCCACTTCCACCCTTCAAAACTTTTTTGCATAATTGAAATTTTCACGCATTGTCTGTCCTCGCCCCGAGCTAATGTTACCCCAAATGGTCTGAAAATGAAATGGCTCGAAGATTAATTAAAGATTTTTTAAAAAATCTATCAATATCGCGGGATATTTCAGTGTTATTACATAAAAAACATATGATTCTTCAACATAAAACTGAACTCGCCTTCTGTAGTTCTTCTGTAGTAATTGCTATACACAACTTTTTAGCAAGTATATTTCTAACTCTGTTTACCACCTAAATTTTGAATGGTGAGAAAAAAATATATATTTGATAAATATCAATTGTCACTGCAGGTTTCGTTTAAAAACACTTTTTACTTTCATAAATTAAACAACTTATTATTATACAGTGTATCAGTAAGAAGAGAAAAAATTAAACGTTCAAATACAAGTTAGTGAGTCAATGTTACATTGAAAGCCTAAGTTACCCAGGTTGACTGTATTAGTTTTGTGTCTTTTATAGAATATACCTGAAGCAAAATTAATATTTTTGATCTGGATAAAATAAATTAACTGAACCAACATTTCTTTCTAAGGAAGAATTATTATTCTTTATACTTCTATAGGGCAACAGTAAAGGAAACGCCAGCTGACTATGCGTACATCCTTTACTCTCCGTCGCAAAAAAGGAAATTGTGTAACTACAGGTACAGGTAATTATTACACCAAAATTTGTACTTATTAAATACAATTTGTTACATAATCAAGCGTTAGTTCTGGTTGTGATTTTTTGGTGGGCTCTTATAACTGCCATTCTATTACAGTGGTAAATTAAAAGTGAAATTTTGTGAAAAAAAAATATTTTTGTAAAAGATAAAAAAAAACAAAAACTTGATTAGAATTTTTCACATAAATTTTGAGGTTATGTGAAAAAGTGTATAAACAAAAGTTGTAGATCTTTTTACTACCTACAACTTTGCCATTTAATGTTTTTTTCATAGGACTTGTAGTTTTGTCGGAATTCGAGGTAAACCGTTTTTACCCTTAAAAACTTACCCCCTCCCACTTCCCGACCTCAGATCACCATAGAATTATTTTTCTTTTCATTTTTGTTATATTATCTTTTTCCAATGGGTTTCATAAATTATCGACACTGGTCTAATGCAAATTTTAAGTAACACGTAGGTATATGAACGGTTGTCAATCAAAAATAATGACAGAACGGTAAGTACTTACTCCTTGGTTAACGGGAACTGAAACTACTCACTGAAATAATTTATAAATTTATATAATTTCTTGTACTTAGTAGTTAAAGGATAAAAATAAAATAAAATTTACTGGAAAGTGTGGGCAACACAACTTTATTTTTACACAAAAAAAAACGAAATACAAATCAGTCATACATTCATATCATGTTTCTAAATGCGAATCGACTCCGTAATGTCAAAATATTGTTTTTTCACAATCATACAAAATCGGTCGGTTATTTTTTTTATTTGTTTATTTTACCAAACATACTTAGGCAGGCTGTCGATCAAGAGCTAAGCTGAGTAGCTTATTTCAAGTATCTTTAAAATTTAATTGATTTATGGCCAATATACCAACATGTTAAATTTACACAGTTATGTGAGCTAAGTCCAACTATTTCAGCTTACACTTGAACAACAACTCGCTTTACTTTCAATAGTATAAAAGCACAATGTAATATTTTTCATTCTGTTTATATACTGTGGCTTCTCTGGTAATTGCTATTTAATGAAGAATTTTGAGTAAATCTTCTATAGCAAATACAATAAGATTATTTAAAAAATCACGTCATTGCATTAATAAAATATATCCATGGGTAATTTTTTTTTTAGTTCTTGAATAAATGGAGCCAAGTCTACAAAAAGTAATAAAATTATTCATGACGCAAATCGGGAAAAAATCCTATAGAAGTTTTACTTAAAATTTCCATGAATCAGGCACACACCGTTATACATACCTACTGCCTATAACTCTAAATGTTATAATATAAATATTTGGTCTGCCACTACACTATCTATTGGGATGAAGATATATAAAATACATAGGCAAATGTTTAATGTTGAAACGCACGTTTATAAGGAGTTTTAAATATTGTTTTGAAATATACGTTTAATTTTTAAATACGAAAATACGATCGGTAACGCGACAGGTTGGGAAAATTTATTTATCAAGGGTTTACATTTATTTGTTATTATGTTAAAATGGCTATATAAACCGTTTTTATAACCTATTTATGTAACGGCTAGTAAAGCTGTTTAGATTTTTGATTCAGTAAAACAGAATGCAATGTATCTTATAGTCATTTTAGCATAATTATTTTTATTTTGTTTTATTTCACATAGATTATAGTTATGTGTAATCTATATTAACTTATAAGCTAAGGCATAAATACTGAATGATGAAATGCCTTGATAATTAGCAGAATATGATTTAACTTATTTCATATCCCAGGAAGTGTACGATAAATATGAATGCAGAAGTACATAATTGTTTGATGGAAGATATTGTGATGAATGAGTTTAGTGTTTATTGTCATATTTTATTATTACACTTTACAGAAAAAGCTCGTATGCTGAATAAATCCAAATATATTTATTTATAAATCTAAAGTTATTTTAATTCAATTTTCAAATAAGATGAACATTGGAAAAATACAATACAATGAGTAAATCAGTATTACTAGAATGTATCCATATTTAGTTTTCTACAGCACATAACTTAAGATATCTACCAACAACAACATTTTATTACGTAGTACTAAGCTGTTTCAGAAATCTCATCTATTTGTACTTCTATAATATGGAATAAGATATAATATAAATAACAACTGGCATGTAGAAAATTAAAAAAGCACGGTGTACAGCTGGTCCCAAAAAGTATGTACCCACACACATACCAAAATGTTTACATATTTAACACGAAAGCAATCTTATATATTTATTTACCTTTCATACACAAGAAATACAGAAAAAAAAGGTTTAAATTACCGTATTACATATAGACAGTCAGTAAGTAGATTATAGAGAAGAGCTATAATATCAAAGAGCAAATCATTACATTGTTATAACATTTTTAATGTGATATAGTTAATATATATTGCCAAACTGTTGAGTTAGAAATAATTATAAGATGGTAATAAAGGTATTCCTTATGTGTGAAAGGTTAACTGATAAGTGTTTTAGGTACACTCTTTTGTAGCCGTATGTACCTACAATATTACTTTAACACGCGCTATATTATACAACCTAACAAATATATGTACTAAAATAAAACAGCAAACACAGTTGAAATTGGCCGTAGCAAATTTATATCCAAAACTTAATAAAACCTAAAAATAGTAACCCTGGTTTTTGTTGAAGCTGAGAAAATTGGCTTGATTCATATTGATTTAGTAGCATACTCTATAATATATATAATATATTTTTTGTTTTATTCTGAAAAATAAATATGATATTTTACACTATCGTCAACATTCGTTATTTAGTAATATTATATACTTATCTACATATACGATAGATAGTATTTTATACATCTCCACTATCCACTGTCATCGTTTGCAAAGATTTAAATTAATATTTAAACATAAGATGTAAAAATACCCTGTATTTTGTTATGACCAATTTCTACTGAATTTTATTAGAAATGACCAGCATTTTCCTAATTAATATACGTAAAAAGATTTAAACTATACATGTACTTACTGCTCATTTGTTCACAATGGCACGCATAAACATACATTAATAACAAATTAAGTACACCTAAAACACCATACAAAACTAGGTCCGATAAAGATCTGAAAATAAAGGCTCACGATTTTAGCCGTTTCTAAGTACAGGGGCATAATAATGTAGCATTATCGGTCATTTTTAAATCAATAATAATAATCTCCATTAGATTAGTTCTTTTAATACCATTATGATTTTTACACGTGAGATAATTACCTGATTTAACTAATTTATTAAAGGAAGCCCTACGGTTTGGCAAGGATAATAATTGAAATAAGAAATAGATCTTTGTCGTACCAACTTATTGTTATTCACATTAGGAAGGTACATCAGAGTTATAGATCACGCTCAGAAAACTGTTGTTGTTAAGTACCACTTATCTTTTCTTAATATAAAATAAGCTGGGTTTAATTTTGAAATATTTAAAGTCCAATTAAGAGAAATAAACTTTTAATTACGGCAGAAACTTGCGCCTAACACGGCATCGTATTGTCACTGAGATTCTTTTTTTTCGAATTTCGCATTTTGCAATATAACTTATGTTTCATTATGCTGTATATAAGATACCCGTTTTTCACATAATGTATGCATACAATAAATATAATAAGATTTATAAAAATCATCAAATACATCTAACACTATCACAAACAAATAAGTTTCATAAAATTTACACATTATAATGATCAATTATATCCATATATACCCATAATTTGGTTGCACAAAGCCCGACTAGAAAAAATAAACTACTACGAAGTTGTAGAACTAATGAATTCATTTTGGATTTTGGTATATTAAAATTGTAAACCATGTTCTTAGTATTTTATGCGTAGGGATCTAATTACGCAAATCCTAGAGATGCTTAATTCCTATCTCTTTTTCAATACCATAGGGTATTTGACTATGTTTAATTTTATACATTATTTTATGTGTACTGGAAAGTAATACAAAAAATAAACTATTTTGTGAAAACAGAATTAAAATTGAGTAAGAAATGAGGTTGCAGTTCATGTTTTAAATATTGAAATGAGCAAGAATGGGCGTGAAGTGGAAAATCTCACCATATCACTCGCACGCGTGTGTCGTAATGACGAGACCTGTCTAGGAATCTCAATATCCACGTGGACGTGGGTTTGCCGACCATCCGGCAGTTCATGAAAATGAACAGCAAGCGCTATTTCGATCGCGCCGCCCACCATCCGAATCCGCTCGTCCGACGAGCCTCAATATACACTCCCTTTGACCGTGCAAAGTGGAGACGTCCGCGTAGCGTCCTCACTGACCCCGACGATGCGACCACTCTGGCCATCCGAAGGAGAGAGGAATTCAATAAAAAACACTGCACACAACCGATTTACCGTCCTCGCCGCCGAGGACCGCGCCGCGTTCCCCGCAACGCCCCCGACCCTAGTACCGGCCCGCGAGCCGATGTTAATGATGATTAAAATCATCAAGTAGAGTCCTAAAATTAGTCCCCTAAACCCCAATCGCAGATGTCTCTGCCCTCTCCGGTGACCGTCCTGAGCCGAGGTTCGTACCCCAAAGGGGGTGCCCTCAGCGGTGGTCACCTAGTCAAGGGCTGAGAGCGCCTGAAAGCGCTCGCCCGAAAGTCCGGTGAAGCTGTATACAGCCGACTCGAGTCAGGCTTACAGCAATCCCAGCACAAAAAACAAAAAAAAAAAAAAAAAAAAAAAAAAAAAAGAGACCTGTCTTGTGACGTAACGTGCCATATCGTGCATCCTTTTCTGTTATTCGACAAGTACCCTTTCTAGTAGATTTAAATGGTTTCTAACTTATATATTTTTCACTTATTTCTTTCGATAATAGATTTCGGGAAACGTATCTTATTGATTAATATAATTAAAAATATTAGTCAAATACCCTAGTATCTACATGTTTGCTGGGATTAAAAAATCTTTTACTAATTATTATCATTTTTTTAGTAAGGCTTTTATAGATCTTGACACCTTTTCCAAATTCATAACACAGTTATTAGACCATTTGCTATTACACTGCTGCTTTTCAATAAATATGGCAGCACAAGCACAAGCTCTTTCTAAAATAATATAGTAACATTTTACCAAACTTCACACTTCTTTACAGGATTCATTTTGGAACCTAGAGGGCAGTGAAATTCTTCGGAAAATTCCTTTAAATTAGATATCGGCCCGATCACCCTGTATTTAGCAACTGTGTGGTCGTCTTTTTCTATCTGCATTTTTGTTGATTCTTTGGTCATTGCTGAGCACCACACCTGTGAATTAAATAATTAATTTAATTAAAAATATAAGAACAAAAAATATTTTAAATACAACACGATTTTACGTTATGGGGTTTTATTACGCTTGGGTGATAATTTTTTCTCACAGCTTCGCTCGTGAAAGTTTTTTTCCTGAGATAAATAGTAATTTTATGGCATATACTGGTTGCATCACTGCCTACCGTTTTGAGGGGTACAGACGTGAATGCAGTAGAGTATATATATGTTTATAAAGTAGTTTTATAGGCTATACCGTATAAAAAATTGTCCTTAATCTGACCTCGAGGTTAACAGTATCCTCTTACTAAGTTCATCAATACCCATCAAACATATTTTATGTCCGATCAAGCACACATTTGTACATGGAATGCCTATAAAACGTAGGATTTTCGAAAAAAAAAATTTTTCAACCCAACCAAATAAACGCTATGCCAGTGCATAAAAGTTAAAACGTATTTTTTTTACAATAGACTATATTATTTGACTTTATAAAGCAGCTTTTCTACTTAATTATTATATGACAAAGACAACCGAGTAACTATTTTAAGTCTACCTAATATTTTTGTACTAAAATTCTTTAAATTTATATGAATTAACCTGAGCAAAGGAGATGAAAAACAGTTGTCGATGATTGTATTTTAATCCTGGCAGAGTCAAATTTAAATTGGATGTTTTGCTGTAGTCTAGGTAAGCGTGGAACGATGCCTTCAACCCTCCATTGTCAGCTATGTTCTCACCTGTAAATATATGCATCATATTATATATTACTACATATTTCATTTAATTGTTAAATTATTGGACCTCGTAAAATTGTTGAATATGTACCTGCGTGTATAAATTCATAACTTACCAAGGGTTTGTTTCCCATTTAATCGCTGTCCATCTATAGAATAATTTGAATATTGACGTTGAATGCAGTCAGCGCGTTCTTTGAATGTTTTTATGGTCGCATCATTCCACCATTGGTTCAAGTTTCCAAACCTAGACATTAAGGCATAATATTAATTTTATAGAGACATATTTTTACTTTTTGTAATACACTTTCATTACATCAAGCCATCAAGTCGTATTGACAATATACGTGCCACCTAATGTCACCGTGTTGAGTAAAGATGGAAATAACGGGTTATTTCCAATAAATAATTACGCTGTTGCGTTAATCTACGACAACTGTTGTAAACTGTTGTCTGTTATTCCGCTGTTGCCCAATTTGCTGTTTTGTATCGTTACAAATAACTCGAATTTAAGAGTAACATGATACGATATTGGATAATAACGGTAATATGTATAGTCCCTTATTAATTATACCATGACATTACAATCAATATTCGTAATGAAAACAAATCAAGTACCTACTTAGAATATTGAACTGTTTTCAAAACAAATTAGCAAATTATTAAGCGTGACCTTGACTCAGCAACGGGCGCCAAGAGTCTCCTATTCGTTTTAGCATAATGCTTGCTTCTTCGCACGCGAGAATGCAAACGAAGCAATGTGCAATATCAAACAACGGATAATCGACAACAAGGTAATATCATCGCCAGTAATATGTTATACATTGCTAAAGAATAATGCATTACGTTATCGGTTATTAAAATAATGACCAAAGAGTAGAATAATCTTTAGTGTTGAGGTTGTAGTTGTTTATTTACATAGTATGTGTCTTATTTTTCTTTGTGGATAAATATTAATATTATTGTATACTGGTTGTTCCTCTTATTCTGTTTAACAACGAATTTAACACATTTTTTTGTCAAACATAATAAGTTTGATGAAAGTATATAACAAAGAAATTGGACCCTCCGCGCGCCATCCACTTTGATCCCGTTCTTGAATACACAATTGGATTTATTTGCGTTTTTTCGTCCACACTGATACCCCGTAATGTCTCGGTAAGGTTAAGGAAGCGGTGGGGTCCTGTATTGATACCGCGTCGGGCAATCACAATTTGTATTTGAGTTTTTATGATGTCAGGTTCGCTACCTATCAATTTATGGGACGTAAAAAGGCATAGTGAGCAATGGATGTACTAGTTCCACCTCTGCCTACACTGTTAGAGGTATCTCTAACGGTGTAGGCAGAGGTGGAACTAGTAGTTCATCATCAGTGAACTGGTGCATGTATATGCATGAGCTTATTTAGTGTATTTTTTTACCTGTCATACTCGCGTCCCTGGTCGTCGAAAGCGTGTGTCAGTTCGTGTCCCATAACGACCCCCATGGCACCGTAGTTGACACATTTAGGATTATCACCGTCGTAGAATGGTAGCTGTAGGATCCCGGCGGGGAACACTATTTGATTCTTTGTTGGGGTATAGTACGCGTTTACTGTTGATGGTGTCATGCCTAGAAAATAAATATATTGTTTAAACAACTGCATGAGAAGTGTAGATTACATTTCCCGAAGCTTATTTCCGTTCTATGATGTGATAGTGAGCCTATTTCCATGTCGGGCACAATTCCAGACTCTGGGCTGATACCAAGCATTCATCATCTCAGCTTATTGCCGTCCACTGTTGGACGTAAGCCTCCCCAAGTAAGCGCCAACCATCCCGGTCTTGGGCAACGCGCATCCATCCACTACCTGCCATCTTTTTCAAGTCGTCGGTCCACCGTGTAGCATGTGCGTAAGTCGCGTAAGCCAGTGGACATGCATTACATAATAAAAATACCAATTTAACCTAACGCGGCGATCGAACCCGTGACCATGGCCCAGCGGTCATACCGTATAATAAAACTGTGTCATTCGACATGCCCAGTTTTTAGGATATTTTTGCTGTTTTTATAATTATGTATGTAAGAACAATAGGCCATCCAAATTTACCTTGTATAGCTGCAATTAGAGATGATCCTAAATTGGAGTTGCATTACAACATATTATGTCATAGTTTAAGTATTATTGTAATATTAGTGTTATGTCTGCTGGTAAATCTAAATAAATAAATAAATTACTTACCCCATTTAGTCTTATTGACAGGCTTGTCCAGTTTAATGAGATCATTCTTCAAGCTAAACACGTTGAACGCTATGTTGTTTTCAAAATACTCGTTAGGTTTGACGACAAGGTCAGAGTACTGCTTATCTAGTTCATCTTTGTGCAGGATATAGTCTGGGAAACCTACGGTATAACAGGATAGTTGATTAAGTTAAGAAGGATCTGTACTCTGCTATTTGAGATGAGAATAGTGGCCAATTTGATAAGTTTCTTTTTTGGCTACCTTAGTGAAAATGTCTGTGCACACCACTGCTCTCGTATGATGATAAGTAAGTACTACGCATGCCCATAAACAGAGGCAGCGTCAGACATACCTACCTTTGAATTACCAAATACTGCGTGGCACTACTTTATGCTGGTTACCTCGAGACATAACATTTTAAATCTTCTAATAGCGAGTTACTTCACTAGCCTTAATATTCTATAAACGACAGCACAACAGTAGACACTTCTGCTTAACGGCAGAACAGTGACAAGGCAGAGGTACCTACCCAAGCGGTTTCTCGCATGCGTACCTACCGCCTGCTGGAAAACAATCAACAAGATTCATTTATTCAGTCTGTACGTAGCCTGACCTTAACTTTTCGAAATGATTTTATATCCCAAAACTTGCTGACCTTAAAATCTGCCTCTAACCATTGTAGTATTAAGATGAATTATGATCCGCGCTGTATGACTGACAGTTGTGTATCCCTGGATGTATACTTCTTTATAAATGGCGGAGCCAATCTGAGGACACATCCACAGAATTAATAGGCCGGCTCAACCTGGTTAACACTACCGTCTTCCAGAATACCGATGTAAAGTGGTGGCTTGCGTTTCATACGGTAAGCAAGATTACCGAAGCCTAGTTCTTAATCTCCATTCCTACTTTGACCGTCAGCAATGCATCACTTACCATCAAGTGCCCCATTTGCTCATTTATCAGCCTCTGCTATAACATACATAAAAACGAATAATCTGGAAAGGTATCTATCGTAAACCATTACTCCATCACCTTATTTTGATCGCAGCATCAATGCATGGGAGATCTGTGCTAAAATATCATTAATAACATAGTGACAATGATCATCCAAGGGATATCACTTACCTATCATATCAGTGATAGCATCAGCTTTCGTTTCCGCTGCCTTCCGCGTTTCTTTGTCCATCCACTGCAGGTTCTTCAGGTTATTTTTGAAAGCGTTTCGTATGTTGTCTATCATACACTCTCCTTGGGTTTTTGCTTCACCATGGAACACTTCTCGTACGAACATTGCGCCTACTGCGAACCCTGGAATCATTTTTGTTAATTTGCTAAGATATTACGGCCGAGCCATTATTTCCACATGGCTCCTTTTTTATCCGAAGGCAAAGAGACTGCACTTCACCTGATGGTAAGCATAGTGCAGGCCAAAATCCAGTGACTACCAACAAACAATAAGTTTATCAGTGGTCACTAGAGTCATGCCGGCCGGTATAAATGCATCTTCCCTCTTCTTAATTCGAGAAGCCTGCGACAGGACAGGCGGATGACTGATGAAAGAAAATGAAATCAAAGCCTCAATCAATCTATCAATACGTTCACCTGATTGGTGATCATCCCGTCGCACCACCCCTTTTTTGTTTTTGAAAACAAAATCGATTTATCACTACCACGCCACCCCGGATGGCTGGATGGTTACAACCATTCTACAGAAGAATTGACATGAGTGGCTGTTTGCTTGTGCGTTTCGTAGATTGAGGAGATTTCCGGACGCCCAAATCATTTTCCAATCCATATTCCATTCAAAGGAGGCAACGCATTCGTTTTTTTTGACATAGTAGATATTCATAAGCTGAATTAGTTTCCATATAATCACCTGCTTGGTTACCTAGTTCTATAAGAAATACACATAACTCACCAATTGCATTATTGGTGTCGGTAACGCAATATCTCCAAGATTCTTCAGTTCCTTCGGAGCCGAAGAGCGCCTTTCTCAATATCTTGGTGGCGTCACGGAATGACTTCGACAAGTATGTTGATAGGGACCGCGAAACTTGCCACATCATGTAGCTTGTTATTATTCTGCAAATGGACATATACATAACACGGTTGAACATCCTGCTGTTTCCTAATATTATTTCCGTCCTACAATGTTTTAGATAACTAACTTCGTCTGCTTGGCGTTAACCGGCCTTATGCCAGATTCCACTTTCTTCCTTAGAAGCTTCCACTTCGTCTGGTATTTAGCATTCTTCGTAATAAGATGGTCCCTCTTGACTATTGTGTTCCTCTAAGTCAAGTCAACGCTTGTCCGCTTTGTCCGCCTATCACCTTATCAGGCACAAATTACAATCTCGAAAACTCAAATATCAAATGTAATTTTACTATAACCAAGGAATCGCCCGACCTAGGATTTAAACCGAGGATATCACGGGTTTGACAGCTTTATGCGCACAGCAACTAAACCAATGCGGTGATATATTACATAGTTTTTTTTTACTTAGTATCATTCCCAATTGTATTATTGAGAATAAAGTTTTCGCTGATGGAAATGAAGATGCTAAAACACATGTGCAACGCTACATCTAAATCATGTACCTACGTAACGATAACATCTGCGGCGGCCTTGGTGACGGATCCGGAATGTCGCCTAAGATGGCTTGTTTACGTCATAAGGAAACTCCAGTAGTAAATGTCGTCGCAAATGCCTATGTCAATACCAGAGGTACCATCCCGCGGTCAGCCCATAAAGCGTTGGCTTGATGTTTTAGAGCATTAGTTCCCAAAGTATTCCAGGTGGATCCCCTGGGGTCCACGGGACACTCGACGGGGGTCTACGTTGGAGTGACACAAAAATAGGGGTTCACAATTCTTAAGCGAGGGACGAAAATTTATCTGCTTTCGATTGTGAAGAACTAAAATGTTGGCTTGACTTCACCTATCAACGTAGGCAGATAATATTTTAGACCTAATCTTCACATTTTTGTCGAGTTTTGGAAATACGGTAGAAGTGTAGCTGCTAGGGGGTCCACCGGAACCAGTTAAATTCTGAAAGTGGTCTATGAGAAAAAAGTCTGGGAACCTCTGTTTTAGAGGGAGACGTAAGAGTCAATAATCTCACTATGAAGGATGCTCAAGATCAAGCGAAGTGGAGGCATCTTGGTAGGAAGGCGGACCCTGGCATTAATTCGGCATAACGCCAGGCAGAAAGATATGATAATACAGTTTTCGAAAGTCTCAAATGATGGAGCAGTAATTTTACTGAATACGAGTGGTAATTTATTACTACCTAAATTACTTGCCTTTGGTCTTCTTTCGTCTTATTATATCTTCCTATGATCTTGGTTAGGTTTTTAAAGTAATCTGGTGCGTATACCACAATTCTTTCTGAGTCCGATATCTGAAAAAACGATATTCATTCACAACACTGTATGTTGAATGCAATTTTCATTTTTTTATTTGATTGAATGAAGAGACGAGCCAAGTGCTGGCCTGATGGTAAGCGCCACGCCTGCCCATAACAGAAACAACACCACACAGAACTTTGAATTACAAAGCACTGCATGACACTGAACTGCGCTCGTCACCCCGAGCCATAAGATCTTAAACCTCATGCCCAGTAATTTCTCTGCCCTTAATATCCTTCAAACCGAAACACAACAGTGCTTACACACTGTTGCTTGGCAGTAGAAACAGACAAGGGATGGTACCTACCTAGACCTACCAGATCTACAACCTAGTAACACTTGCTATCAATCAGGCCACACAGTACACATATCTTACAAATATAGACAATTTTCATAGTTAGCAATTGTACTTACCGTTCTATTAACCAAACTAAAAGCATCATTAAAGAACATGGTCCAGTTCAGGAAAGGAGCAACCTTCTGCCACTCACTGATATTATAAGGATTGTACAATCCCTCTTCATCCCTTCTATCCTCAGACGGAGTGGTGATATTGGCCAAGTCCGTCTCAAACTGGATGACTTTACTCATCTGAGCTCTGGCTTCACTTTTATTAGCACCGAGGAGAACGCATATCCGCGTCATATAATCCAGATAGGCATCCAAAACTTTCTTATGAGCTGTTTTGTTTAGATAGTTGTCGCGGGTCGGTAGATTCAGACCGCCTTGATCCAGCTGTAAATAAACGTTAATAAAAAATTGACCGATAGAAGAATTTAAAAGAAGGTCTAGTAATAGATGTAGATCAAGCAAAGTTTAAACTAAATCAGATGGTAGCCAGCAAGCTTAGAATCGAAAGGTTTTTGATCTGGTACACCTTGCTACAAATATTCTTTATAATGTAACAGTTTTCCTAAAATAAGGTTTCCAGTAATTGATGAACCTTAAAATGGAAGTTTGAATAATTCGTTCGGAAATTCGGAATACTTGTTAGCAATTAATTTACATATGTCTGTTAAAGCGACGCTGTGATTTACAGTGAAACATTTTATATTCTAGTGGATACTTTATATTAAAAACAAATACGTAAGGCATAAGTATTCTTTTATTGATATACAAGCTTTTGCTCGGGGCTCCGCCCCTGTGAATGACTTATGTATTTAAAGAAACGTTAAAACTATCCCATGGCAAATGATAAAACGTATCCAGCAAATCCAATCCTAATCCGTTCAGCCATTAAGGAGTGACAGTTAATTAACAAAAAGCCTCCGTGGTACAGTGGGCAAGTAGCTAGCTGTGAAACAATATGTAGGCCGCGAGCTTGATTTCTTCACCGAGCTAATGTTTATGTGATCCACACACATCCACATATTTGTTTCGAGTTTAGGTGTTGTGGGACCATAAGTATCACGTGGTTTAACCTAGTGTAGGGTCAAGGCTATGTGTGTGGTTGTTGGATGTATTTATTGGTAAAACATCGAAATTTACAAATATGCAATCTTTTACATTTAAATACTATCAGAAATTACAAAGTATGGCACTAGCCGAAGAACAAATCACTAGAAAAATTAGGAAGGCATGTTAATAGCCTCAAATACGCATCTAAAATGAACATGACCTAGACAATTTGTAGCCAAAATTAAATCGGAACCATGTCACTTACCACAATGACGTGTTTGGATGAATTCCGATCGTCTTCTGTCACAGCCCAGTTGAACAGGCCGCCCAGATTGTATCTAGAGCGAGACAATTTGGATAAATCATCCGTGACTTGATGACTTGCATGGAATTTGTAATGAGATTAATGAATTTTTTGGTTAAAAATATGAGTAAAGAAATAAATTTTCTTAATATTTTATGGATTAATGAGGGTGGAACTGTAAAATAGTGAAAACAACTTCATGTTACGCTTAAAATGAACAATTCAAATAGGTACATATTATTTTGAAATAAAACTAATTTAAACGGATTTTATGGCGGTTTTTTTTTAATAATTTTGATCCTGACGTTTCGAAGGCTTTTCAGTCTTCGTGGTCCGAAGTCCTTCAGTCCACCTCGTGACCATGAAGGCTGAAAAACTTTCGAAACGTGGCGTCGGGATCAAAATTAATAAAAAAAACGCGATAAAATTCGTTTAAATTAGTATTTATTTCAATGTTTAATAGTCGCGTAAACATAATAAATCATTAGCACGTATAGGCCGACTACTAAAAATTCCGCCAGAGGCTGGCGGTATAGACGTAATTCTAGCTTGATAACCACAGGGCACATCAGTGCTGTAGTGCTGTAGTGACGCTATCGTGGAATGGTGTCCCATATACATAGGTCGCAGTACTAAAGCCATGTTTTAATGTACACGATGGAGACAAGTGACCGCGCCCGCGACCTTTTCCGTACAATTTCATACAAGGCTTGTCGCTATCGCCTGACATCACGTTACGTGGTCTCGCTGGCCCTATGCACCCACGCGGCGTTACGACATCGGTGATCCGACCATCGGAAGTTTGCTTTAAAGAATAACAGCCAAATACTTATGTTTACGGCAGATTTACTATAATTGTTACTGTTGGGGTATTACCATTAAGATTTAGGGGGCTTTTTATTATTTATTCAACATCAGCATTCAGCAGCGTCTCATCTTGCCTTGTTAGGTTAGGTTTGTGTTTTGTCAAAACTAGGATAGTTGTTATTGGCTGTCTAATTCGTTCAATTATTTATTCCTCTTCAATGAAAAAAAGTAATTATTATACTTACGTATTCTGCACATCTTGCACCAGTTTCTGCAAGTTCCAGTCCTGCTGTTTGATCATCGTGCTCGGCAGGATGTGCCATCCGCCCAACTTTTTAATTACTTCCAACAAAGGCCTCTCGCCTAGTTTCTCTATAGTCTCATTTGTGTCTATACAAGCATCGTAGTATATCCGGGCTTTTGCTTCTGCGTCCTCTGTGTTTGAGACGTTGACTTTTTCTATAAGAATTTTAATGACATTAATTATACTAATATTACCGAAATGCCATAAGAACAATGGCAGTAAAATGATAAAAAAATTGAAAATCAAGATAAAAAATTTTGGCTTGGTATAATTTCCGTCCCACGATGTGATAAGCGACCAGCTTTTCCTCATAGCCGATACCAATACCAAATCCGCACTAGTCCATTGAGTCGATAAAAACTGACAATGATCTTTTGTGAAAAACCATCTTAGTACAATTTACATAAGCAATATAAATCTAGCGAATTCGGTCTGCACACCCGAGGTACTAATTTTCTTACATGGTAAACGATAAGAATTCATTCACGGATACATTCTAATTCGATACAAATCTCGTATATATGTAGGAGATTCATGAATGCGGATACTAAATTGAATTGGCAAATAATGCCAAAATATCATAGTAAGACTGGTACCGTCGGTCCTTTTACTAACTTGAATGTGGTTTCACAATGTTAATTAAGTTGGTTTCATTCTTGGAGTGGGAGAAACACAATAAGCTTGTCGGGAACAGAGTCTTAGCGTAACCGAGCCTGAAGGAAGTAGTAGTCAAGATTAATGGTCATAATGCTGGAATTACGGTGAATCAGGGTCGTATAATACAGTGGTTATCTCACTAAGTAATTACACGCTAGGAAAGAGACGCGTTACGTAATGTAAAGTGTGTATCATTTGATAAGAACAACGCTAGGGTTTCTTGCCCGGTCTTCCTTAACGAAACAGCATTCCGAACGAATGGTAACTTATTAAATGATGAAGTCATACTCCTGTGTTGTTATTATCGAAAGTTTCTTATGCAGTGTATCCTGATTATATCTGACGATCGAAGACAGGTACAAACACATTCCCACAATGTGGATTGCATACAAGACTATATAAACGCAGAAATCAGAAATGATTATAGTAGACTAAGATGGCGTCTTGTATGTCTACGTAACTTTTCATTGTATTTTTAAAATACCTTTTTACGGGATTAAATGACGACATGAGCACGTCGCTGCCTGATGGTAAGCGCGACGCATGTCCCTAAACAGAAGCAACGCCATGCAGAACTTTAAAACTTATTGCATGGCACTGCTTTGCATTCGTCCTTTCGAGACATAGGATGTGAAGTGTCCATAACGTTCAGTCGATCACTGGCTTCAATGTCCTTTAAACCTGCACTCAACAGTAATTACAACTGGTTGTTAGCCATATTTTGCTGGAAAGAGTTATATGAAACTAAATTTTTATCTACAATTCTTTTGTGACGAGTACCATTCGAAGATAATTATGCTGAAGTAATCTTTACATTTTCATAAAGTACATGGACTCTAACTGTAATGCGTTTAATGTTGTCCCGTATTTTCGCATCACCGCATTACAATTATACAGGTAATTTGATGCCTGTATAACGTCAGTAGATTTATCCTGGCGTTTATTTATAACATCTACGCCATTAAGTATGAAAATACTGTATCTTGTTCGTGATCTATGGCCGTTCGTTATCGTCGTTTGTGACCGGTTCATGTCAGGTGTTCTCTAAAATAAACCATCCAAATATACATATATCCTAAAACGAGCGATCGGCAATTCAATTCACAATATGAAACTGCGTCACAGCAACGGCCGTAGAACCTCCGTTTTATTCTGTTTCATTTGATCTACGAGCAATTTTATTTAGCTATGAATCGTTCTTTTACATATCTTTTTCACCTCTACAACTGTATCTACTACATCAACTTACCTAAAGCATATCTGATCGTCAACTGATTCTGCAGCTCAATCTTGCTGAAGATGCCCCAGCTGGACTTCCCTTCAGGTATTGGGTTATTACGTATCCAGCCTCCACATGCAAACTCATAGAAATCCTCGCAAGGGTCCTGGGTTTCGTCCAGGGCCTTGATCACCTCGCTAGCTGTATAGATGCAGGAACTGGAGAGGCATACGCTGGGATCTGGGAAAATATACGTGATTATCAACTAAATGTTTAGCTACTCGTTAATACTCTATTTGCTTTTTATTACTGGATTTATTTATCTAATGATCTGGTGATAAGGTATTGTTTAACACGCTTTATGTTTATCATGCATAGATAGTGTCAATATTTTTTTTTATCCTGGCTCGGCAAAGTGACTTCACTACACCTGATGGTAAGTGTAGCGCAAGCCAAGAATAGTTTCGACCAACGATAAACAATGTGTCTATCGTAGGTCGGCAAGATCATGCCGGCCTGCCAAAGCTCCCGGGATGAACTACGGGGTCCCTACCAACGGAATACTGGCGACCCCGCAGTATGTCATCCCAGGGCCAAGGGGGAGGGGAAGGAAAAAGGGATGGGAAAAGGTTTAGGATCGGGGGGCAAACCCCCTGGGGATGAACCGGATATACACTGGCTGACCCTGGAACGCGACCCACACAAGGTGGGCCACTATGGCAAGTTTTAGCACCAGTGTACGGTGGTCGCTAACCGGTCGGATACAAGTATCCTCCCACCAGCCAATACTCGTCTGACATACATCAGTTCATTTAAATGATGTCACGATTGAGCAATAACTGTCCCAGAGTTAATTAACTCTCAAAGATACTCTAGATTTTAGATTGACGGTACTCTCGAATTACCATTGGACTACATTTCAATTTCAGATGCTGACCGTATCGTAACTTTTGAGCGCCATTATAATGGCCAAGCTAACACGAGCATTGATAACTCTGAGTTTATTTTTCGGATACAAAACGCGTACATTCACAAATGTACACAACACATGCTAATGGAAAGTGTTCCTTTCAAAACATAATAATAAAAAATCGTGCCGTCTTTCATTAGTATACAAATATTTTTATCTCTTACACGGCTTGTAAGTTAATAATCCAAACAACTTTTTAGCAGTATCATCACTAAATCAAATAAGATCCGAAATGAGAATGAAAATCCCAATTCTATTTTCAACCCTGATAAAAAGTCTAGAATCAGTTTCTACACAATCGGTGTAGATATTTTTACAACTGTTAGTCGTAACGTCACTCAGTATTTAGAGTATTTCAAAATACATACTACATGGCACACATTTTAATGTCCGTAAAAATAGAGAAAAGAGAAAGTATTGATACCTTCCCAGATAGTCTGGCATACAAGGTACCTACCACCTGATAAAAGACCGAAATTACCAACAATCACATTAGTTGCAATCGCAATGCCGTCTAACGACCGATTTCAATAATCGATCTCTTGATAGATCCCAGAAATTAGCCAATACGAATAAAGTTTGAAAGTCATGGATATTTCTTAGTTAGATAAGTCAATTTTCGACCTGGCAAATCCAACCAAGCTCTTTTATTCAAAGCGAGAACCATAATACCTACCACGTTTTTAAAACCGTCAGTTTTATTAGCGGTGACAGTAACTGATCTGCCGATAAACAAGCGAGGTTTACCGGCATAAAGCCGTATTTGTATTTGTAGGTATATAATATCAGAGCCTTTAAATGGAAACGTTTAAAGTTTCTAAGTTTTAGCGAGCTATTTTAATGAATATGATATAGATATATGATGATAAAATGAATGGTAATCCATTTAAGAAATATAAAAATAATTAAATAAGAAAATATTTGCTTTTTATTACATATTTCTCATTTAAGAATGACGTGACGGCGATCTAAAAAACTCGAACTAGACGCTGATGCGGAAATGACTTAAGAACGTTGACAAATACTTTGTCCTACACCTAATGAACCGGAAGAAACTGAATTCCTATATTTAACCACAGTTCCTGAATACACACGACCTTATATGCAACAAAGTAACTAGTGTGAAACTTCAAACAGTACATTGTTTATGCAAATTATTAAATGTCATTTGCAAATAAAACGTAACACTATGATGTAATGGAACAAACGTTTACTATAAATGTTGAGATGGTAGCTTTGGAAAATATAGAGATTGTTTTCCTCAATCCCAATATAGAATACATAGTCTCGTAAAAAAAACAACACGTCTTTCATGATTTTAAATCTACACTAATAATATAAAGAGGACAGATTTGTATTTTTGTATATAACGGATAAACTTAAAAACTACTGGACCGATTTAAAAAACTCTTTCACCATTAGAATCCTACATTATCCCTGATGAACATAGGCTTTTTATCCCGGAAAAAGCAGATCACGCGGGCGGAAACGTGAGGAAAAGCTAGTAACATAATAAACAAATTAATTATTATTTTCTGTATGAATAATACAAGTTTTGAGTGGTAGAGCCACGCTGTAGGCTAGTTTTGTCTACAGCATGAATGAGCCGGCTCGACCGGGCTCGTTACCACTGTCGCACAGAAAACCGACGTAAAGTAATGGTTTGCTGCTGCGTTTCGTACGGTGAGTGAGATATCCGGAACCCAAATCTGAAATCCTCTTCCCAATCCTTAATTATCCCTTTCCTTTAAGGTCGGCAACGCGCCCATAGTTCTTCTGATATTGTGGGCGTGAATGGGTGGTGGGTATCACTTACCATCATTTGACCCACTTGTTCATTTGCCGGCCTATGCTATAAAAAAACGTTAGATAAATTTTGTTAAATTGAATCTAACTAAAATCAATAAGTAATAATAACATAGGTACTTTGTAAAAAAGCATCATTCCACCAGCTCATCCACAAAACTTGGCGAGTCACTACACACACGGTCTAGACTAGACTAGTCTGTCAATGGTCTCACTGATCACAGATCAGAGTTTAATGACATCAGAGAGAATCAGAGACTACACTAATCGGGAACTGTCGTTGGATAGGTACACTGCTACAGTGTAAACAAGGATAACCGTCGGATGATGTCACATCACAATATTGGATAAAAAAATTCCAACAGGCTTCCACGTGTTGGCTTTGGACCTCCGCATGCCTTATAATGGTCGTAACTCTAGAGTAACGACCGACCTAAATCCCATCCACGTAAATTGATTACCATCCGATCCAGATAATTTTCTATCGACCAAATGAATCGCCAACAAATTAGATTAGCATACCGGTGTACAGTACGTCAATTGGTGCGTGTTTAGCGAGCTAATAAAAATCGATCTGTTTTCCTGCCTACGCTGTATTAGCAACGCAAACACCAAGCTCAAGGGCTGTTCAAAATAGACTATATAAGTACGTCCCGTTATTTAAACACGCTATATTTTATACCGCTATTTATACATGTACTAGCTTTTGCTTGCGGCTTCGTCCGCGCGATGTCTTGACCAAAAATACTATTTCGCATATAAAATTCACAAGCCGAAATCTCCCGGTAGCTGTGGTTGAATTTAGACGAATCGTTTCTTAAATGTTGCCTTTCGTATAAAATAAAAACCTTCCAAAAATGTTCAGTATCTATCCTTAACAGTTTTGCTGTGCGATGACGAGTCAGTCAGGATCTTAGATCAGTCAAGACCATTATACAGTGTTATTTTGACACCCTGTTACTAAATGAAACCACATATTCGTCATCGCCTCTGCTTACCTTGTACCAAACATGAGGCTTGAGCTTGTAGTAGTTTTGGCAAAAAACGTGATTTAAGGTTTGAGCCTTTTAAATCACGCTGTACGGTTTTTGCACTAAAATCTATTGAATAAAATGTCACAGCTGACGATGTAATTATAAAACACAAACGCTTAAGAAGGGCAACTCCATACATATGAAAATACGTTTCAGGCTCACAAAGACGCTCTTGACACATTACCTAAAAAGTTGCGACAGTATTACTTTGTTAATTGATAAAACTAAAAAAAATGTGTTTGCGAGGAGTACGTAACGTTATTCAACAATAAATAGGTATCACAAATTTGACTAAATACAAATAATCATTGCAAAAGTTATAAATAAATAAGATTCTATTTTACTTAGGATTTTATTACATTTCATAGGGTAATCTAATATTTATGTCTATTCCTAAATTACTATTTTGAGCCGTCATTTCCAAAAATAGTGTTTAACTTATCTAATGCGCCGTTTGCCTTCTGTGCGCTTGGCGTTTTTATAAAGCGGGAACATTGACCTGACGGTATAATAAATGCACACTAATAAACTATTATCGGGACTCTTTTCGCATTAGAGTAAATACAATAGCTGTTACTCTCTCGCAATAACACGTGTAACGCTAGTGCTGGATTCATTGCTATGCATGTATTGCAATCTTCTGTTAATCGATCCTTCAAATCGAACTTAATCTTAACCTTACGATTATTTAATGTCGCTAGATATAGTCGCTAGGTTTCAATTAATATTGATACATTATAGGTTTAATAAGTTTCTTTAAATGTTTCTAGTGAAGAATATTTATGACGATTATTATAGCGTAAAGGCAAAATATTTCATGTGATGGCCTATCATTTACGTGGGCCGATGTCGCGATATCAATTAAGCTTGGAAATGCATGCCAAAGCACCCTTACAAGTTACCTAAGCAGAACCATAATTATACACATAATTCACGTATCGTTAAATAAAATACAAATCTATTATATAAAAATAAGTCGGGTTTTCCTTCCTGACGATATAACTCCAGAACGCACGAACCGATTTCCACGGTTTTGCATTCGTTGGAAAGGTCTCGGGCTCCGTGAGGGTTATAGCAACGAAAATCTAGGAAAAATTTCAATAGAAAAGCGGGAAAATAGGGAAAATCTTTTTTTAAATACAGCGCCATCTCTGATACATAGCATGTACTACAAACCAATATTTTAAGTAGATGGCGTCGGTGCGTGACACATTGCTGACAGATGGCGCCACTGTTAGGCTACTTTTATCCCGGAAAATACAGATCACGCGGGCGGAGCCGCGCGGGACAGCTATTCATAATAAAATACATGTTTTCGAACCGTAGAACTTACATACATTTTTGAACCAATTCCTCATCGTTCTCAGCCTGCAATGTACTGACATTGCTGCTACATCAATGAGAATGTTTATCGCAATTCCAAGAATCGGTATTTTTTATTCGATCATAGATTCGCGGATCGAATCATACATAATCACATTAGGACAACACTAAAATTTATGATTTAGGCATTTCTAATTCCTTGGTATGCGTGCATTCACTACGGACCTATACCTACACTCACAAGTTTAAAACAAACTAGGTATTCTAGTTTAGTTCGCTTCGGGTCGTTTCGTTTAATGTGCATGTATTTTTTCAAACCGCCATTTTGCTCAGTATTTAGTTTTTATTAGTAATTAATGATGATTACGTTACATATTTCGTAATTTTTATTAGTGCGACGATCTTGGCGAAATTGATACTGTTTTCACAAACGTTTGTGTAATGTTTTAAGTGTGTAATAATTATTCGTATTGAAGTGAAATTGACACTAACCGGTTTATCAAGTTTAGAATAATGCCTAAGTGTTTGTGTTAAGTACATACTACATTAAGAAATTAACTGCGCCCTACAGATTTTAATGTAGGTGACTTCTTTAGAAATCTGAGGGATACAATAACATTTTATAGAGTTTTATTAAAAATTAAGTTTACTTCCGGCTCAGCGATACTGCACTACTACACTGTCGTTTATTTGCTGCTTTTGATAAATTATAAGCTATTAGGTACTTTACATCCGGGGCGCAATCTTTCGGGCAGGATCTGAATTAATATTATTCGCCGTTAGGTAGTAGTTGCTTATGCATGTATCTAATGATAATGTATGTGTGTGTGTCTCATTCATTCGATGACGGGTGTGTAGTGTGTACCGTGTACGATGTGTTGAGTTGTATATGTGTGTGCGCGCGTATACAGACTGTTTAAAATTAATCTAATGTTAATGGCATTTAATTTGTTAGGAAATATTATTTTTTTATTTTGCCTTTAATAAGAAAGTGTCTTAGCTCAAAGTACTTATATTAACGAACACTACACATGGTTTCATTTAAGTATAGGGTGTCAAAATGACACTGTATACCACATTTTAAAAAAAACATTAACTAATAATATTCATTTTTTGTATGAATAGATAAGGTATATCAGTATCACTCCTATTTTTTTTCCTTTAGCTTGAATGACGAAACTAGCAGATCGCTTGCGAGTCCAAAAAGACCACAAGAGACCTTCGGGTGTCACCCCGACACGGATGACACCAGCTATTGACTGTAATTACTATCAGGTGCAGTGTAGTCGATATGCCATTAAAATAAATAAATAAATACAGCCTCCGTGGCGCAGCGGGCGAGTAGCCGGCTGTGAAGCGAGAGGCCGCGGGTTCGATCCCCGCACCGAAACAAATGTTTGTGTGATCCATAAATATTTGTTTCGGGGTCTGGGTGTTGTGAGACTGAAAGTCTCTCGTAGTTCCTGATACCCGCGGCACAAGACTCGTATCTTACTGTGGGCTCAGGACTATGTATGTGACTGTTGTTAAAAAAAACATCCAACAGTCACACACAGATAACATAAACGACATAAAAAGAAGTCGCTACCTTGAGGTTCAGGCTGATAGCAAGGCGGCATTGGCAGGTCAGGCGGTCCTCGTCCAGTCAACACCAAGATGCTCGTCAGCAGCAGCGCGAGGAAGAGCACGGCGGTGACCACCAGTAGGATTTGCTCCAGTCGCGTCCGTTGACGCCATGCTATGAACGTTACACCCTGGAAAGAAAGACATTTCAATAAATAAATAAATTCACCCAACAGTCACACACATAGCCCTGACCCCACAGTAAGATACGAGTCTTGTGTCGTGTGTATCAGCAACTACGAGAGACTTGAACTCTCTCGCAAACATTGACACAATAACTTTGCGTGTCTGTCAATAATTTAAGTAGTTATAGGACAATAATTCCTGACCCGTCACGGCCACTAAAAGCTAAACTACATATTCACAAGTTCATGCACATACAGCAAGTGCTTATGCTTATGCATCAGCATCATACAGCATTTTTAGACCAATCAAACCCCAAGAGCATACACCACTGACTTTTCTAAGTTACGTGTATAATAATTGTTAATTATCGCTTGCTTTAACGGTGAAGGAAACATCGTGAGGAAACCTGCATACCTGAGAACTCGATAAGATTTTCGAAGGTATGTGAAGTCTGCCAACCCGCATTAGGCCAGCGTGGTGGACTAAGGCCTAATCCCTCTCATTCAGTAGAGGAGGCCCGTGCCCAGCAGTGGGACGTATATAATACAGGGCTAGTAAAAAAAAAATCGAACCCCAGACCTCGACAGCAGTCGTACCGCATACGCAACACAACTGCGCCACTTAGGCAGTGACTGAGACTTGTCTCACTCTGACTCTGACGTATTACTTGTAACTGATGGTTCCCTTTGGTTTCAGTTTAGTTTATTAATAACTAGCTGTCCCTCGCGGTTTCTCCTGCATGTTACTGCCCTGCTCCCATGGGTCATAGCGTGATATACATATAAACCTTCCTCATTAATCACTCTATCTGTTGCTGGAAACTGCATCAAAAACTGTTGAATAGTTTAAAAGATCTAAGCGAACATACAGCCGAAGTGACTTCATTTTATACTATGTAAAGACTAGATATCAACCGGTTTTCTTTGAAACGGCATCTTCTCAAAAGTATAATCTCATGATGGGTATCTCCAGATGGTTGTTAAACAGACAAACACAGCAAACTGGGAAAATCCATCAATATTCTTCAATTATACCTATAACCAGCGTATATTCCACGAAACGTCCAGTTTGTTTACGAGAACGCATTATAAAAGCGATTATAAACAATAAAAAGCAAATCTGCGAGCTTTAAATAGCAGTTTGTTATAGACAAGAATATTCGGTCCCGAACAGGATGGATTTTACGTTGTTTTTAATGGTGCTGCCACACCGCTGTTATAAAATGTTTACAAAACATTATTAAACATTTGTTAACAAAAATTTGATACATTTTATCACATTGTTAGATAATGTTAGTAAATGTTTAATGTAAGAAAATGTTTGTAAACATTTTATAACACCGGTGTGGCAGCACCATAACTCTCATATGTTTTTAACCCTCGACAAAAAAGAGAAGTGTTTGAACTCTGTGGGTATATATATGATTTGAGTGTTTTTGTTTAAAACCCGGTTTAATCGAAATGGTTCAAGTTTGAACAATGCTTTTCAGCCATTTAAGTTAAAGATGTGTTTTCGAATTGACGTAGGTTTTAGCGGCTACCTATGGCGCAGTTGGTGAGTGATCGGCGGTGAAACGAGAGGCCACGGATTCGATATCCGAACCCGGACAAATGTTCATGTGATCCGCAAATATTCCGGGTATGAGTGTCGTGTGACCGCAAATCCTCCTTCTTAATGGGTATCAGGATCAGGAATATGGGTATATCTGTTCGGTGTAAAAAACACATATTTGATGCTGTAATTCCAGGTAGGAGTATTTCTAATTTCACAGCTTTTGACTTTAGTTGTAATTAAAGTTTACTAACGGCATATTCCGGATAGTCCAGTAATGCGAAAAACGCGCGCGTCATTGACGCCGTATCTGCGTGCTTCTACTGTATTCTACGTAAATCTATGGGAGACCATTAGACAATAGCGTCTACTACTACGTCTACGCGACTATCGGAAGTCTGCCTTAAGTTGCCACGCAATTTGCTTTAGTGATCTTTAACCTAATAAAGGTGTTGTGCAATTGGGCCAATGGCAGGACACCGTTTCGCGAGCGATCATATTGTTAACGAATTAAGAGTTCATAGGGGCCGGCTTTTCGTTCATTATTATTTGTTTTGAAACAAGGGAGAAATCATATGGAATATTGTTTTTTTCTAGCATAACTAGGCAAATTAGCAAGTGGGTTTGACGTTAAGTAATTTCCACTACCCGTGAACACCCACAATATGTTGATGTAGATGTTCTGCATCCATAGATGTGTTGCTGACCTTTAGAAAAAGCAGTGAGGATACGAGAATTAGGGCCTTCAAAAATCTCACTCGCCATATCCGTATGGAATTTCGATGCACCCACACTTCACGGCGGTTTTCTATGAGACAATGGTACTAGCCCGGCGAGCCAACCCATTCGAGCTGTAGACGAAACTGTCTGCAACGTGGCTCTATCACTAACAAACTAAAATCATATACGCTTGCATGTGATATATGATGAGGTCTAAAGTACGTGAACAGTTTTGGTTCTCGCGCATAATGATTATGTCCTTCTGTAATAGAGTCGTCATGATTGCGTTTAACTATCATGGTACTTAATTGCTTATCATAGCATATAGCTGAATGATCTGCGAACTCCAAATACGTGACAATGAATTTAAATGTCTAATTAGAGGCGTTACGTGCTAAATGAGCAAATGAAATGGTCAAACTGATCCTTAAAATGTCAAATGATACATTACAGTAACAGAAAATTAAATATAGTTCCTCATATAACTACTATGGACGGCTTTTCTAGTAACTCAGGACATTTTTTTTTTACTAGACCTGTAATATATACGTCCCACTGCTGGGCACGGGCCTCCTCTACTGAATGAGAGGGATTAGGCCTTAGTCCACCACGCTGGCCTAATGCGGGTTGGCAGACTTCACATACCTTCGAAAAATCTTATTGAGTTCTCAGTTCTCTCATTGCTGGTGGGAGGATACTTGTATCCGACCAGATAGCGACGACCGTACACTGGTGCTAAAACCTGCCATAGTGGCCCACCTTGTGTGGGTCGCGTTCCAGGGTCAGCCAGTGTATATCCGGTTTTCCCTAGGGGGCTTGCCCCCTGATCCTAACCCTTTTCCCATCCCTTTTCCTTCCCCTCCCCCTTGGTCCTTTGGCAGGCCGGCATGATCTTGCCGACCAACGATGGACACATTGTTTATCGTTGGTCGACACTATTCTTGGATTGCGCTACACTTACCATCAGGTGTAGCGTAGTCACTTTGCCGAACCAGGATAAAAAAAAAAAAAAAAAATGGGTATGCAGGTTTCCTCACGATGTTTCCGTCACCGTTAAAGCAAACGATAATTAACAATCAATATACACGTAACTTAGAAAAGTCAGTGGTGTATGCTCTTGGGGCTGGTTTCGAACCTGCGACTTTCGTCTCGACAGTCCATAACACTCCCCGCTGAGCTATTGATGCTATTTTTATATTTGCAGAACAATTATAATAATATCCATGTTAGTAGATACTGATAAGATTGCATCGAGTCTTATTACTGATTATAGTTAAGTCATTATCTGCTAATCCTCGTTCATAGAGCATCCGGGAAACAATTTAACCGATGAAGATTAATACATCCGCTGTTTACTGTTCGCTTAAGAGTTATAAAAAATCAAAGAAAAACATAAACTGCGATCTGTTATCAAACTGGTATATCGTGTGTCGATGAAAATTGACTGGTACAAATTGGGACTGGTATTACAATACTGCAAACAGTTTGATATGAAAACTACTTACATATTTATCCATTACCTTTATTAAACAAGCAACAGTGTGTAAGCACTGTTGTGTTTCGGTAAAGGACATTGAAATCACTGAAATTACCGGGCATTATGAGACTTAATATCTTATGTCTCGGGGTGACGAGCGCAGTTCAGTGGCATGGCACTATGCTTTGTAATTCAAAGTTCTGTGTGGTGTTGCTTTTGTTTATGGACAGATGGGCCCTTAACATCAGGCGAACGCTTGGCTCATCTCGTCATTCGATCAAATAAAAAAAAAATAGTTTGCGTTCGAATAATGGTTTTATACTGATGAAAATAATATCGATGGCAATTATCATCAATCGAAAATCGCAATAGCTATTCTTGGAGTGCAACTCATAATAATGATTAAGATCTTGCCCAAGTCTGCGGTGGTCGCTATTCAAGCCAATCACAATATTATTAAGCTGATCCACGTCTCTATTTTTGAGAAACCCTGACGATGACTTGAAATTACTTGTTTCAATATGACGAAGGAATATAATATCTAACATGAAATAGAAGTCTATGATGTTAATAACGGCAATGCTTAAGATGCGAATTGAAAAGGTTTAGAACTAAGGACAACTTTAAGCCAGTCAAGTACTCGAAGTCGTATATTATAATTAAATTTACAAAAAATATTTAAATTAAAAACAACGTGCAAGTTATCAAATAAATACCTTCATTTTGCAATAACTAAATCAAAGGCACCACACCACTTCACTGGTACATGACACTGACTATCGCTCGACGATATCGTAAGAGGACATCAATTTTAAAACCATTGAGCACCTAACTGGCTATTGTTGTTCTATTTTAGTACTATTGTACTGCATCTCGTAAGATTTCTTGATGGTACTAGTAGTTTGCGGTTGTTTAATGCATTCAGGATGAATGGTCACATGACTCCTTTGTGATAAAATTTTAAAGTGATTTTTGTGATGAAACGATTGCTGTGATTCGAAAATCAACTTATATTAAGTTATGATCGGGAAATACCAGGGCCTTTTAAAATATTATGGTTAATACAAATTTGTCGTGGTAAAAACTGCATAGTCTCAGCCTATAAAAGAGATGTTTTGGGTCCTAATCCATTACAATGGCCTAATGTTTGAGAAAGTTAGTTAAAAGGCTAACTTAGAACCAGAGAGATTTGAAATCATCTCTATGTTTTTAGTTAGCGTAGCAGCAATTCAAAGTTCACTTAGAATCCCGGGGATCATCCCAAGTACACTAAAGAAAGCTGCTGCGGGTTTTTAGTCGGTAAGACAGTGTAAGAAAATTGTTGATGAGCCCCGATCTAGCAATCATTCGCATGGGATCTGGGTCGGATAGCTCATGAGTACGGCATAATCATCTCTCCTCTACCGAGTTTAAGAAGATATTCCGTAAACATGATTTTTCCCGCAGAAAAAAGAGCGAAAATTTAGCGATCTAGCGAGTAACTAGCCTACGATGTTGACCTCACTTTATTGGTCTAGTGGTAGAGTACTTAGGATGAAAAACCAGTAAGGTTCTGAATTTAAACCCTAAGTCGGCCATTTCCAATATTCTAAAAAGTCACATGAGTTCTGGGGATGTAATGAACCTCGTACAGAAATAGACTCGTTACGAGCCAGCTGAAAATAATCTCGTAGAATTACTAGTTGCTACTTTGCCTATCCTTCGTGAATACAGGTGTGTGCTTAGTTTTTCGTGCAACATTTATTCAGTTTGCCAGTAGGGGGCAAATCAAGAGCAGCTAATAAGGTCTGATTTAAAGATGAAAATACATGAAGTAAAAAAGATATCAAGCTTGTTGTAAAAAACCAGCGTCACGTGTGTAGAACCACGATGCACGCTGCCCTACCCTTGTTTATGATTTTTTAATATATCATTGTTTTTTTTCTCGTGTTGGTGTCGTGCCATATCTTTTCTGTTATTTTATGCCTGTATTTTTGTTAAATTCTAGTGTGTTTATCTATTCTTTTATGTGTGTAACAAATGTTTTTTCTTCTTTCTAGAATACGTGGCTATCACTCCATTCTTACGGGTAACATACGAGTTTATAGACATCATTCGGTCAGTTCGTCGCACACAAGTCATTAGTATCACATTAAACGTAATACAAAACAGATGGACGTTATCTATGTACTGCTGAGTGCTGTGCCATTGACGCACGCCCCATTCTTGGTTACATGACCTTCTATGATGGGTTTTAAATGGACACTGTTTACTATTAGAATTAAAACTTTGTTGAACCATAAGAATAGATTAATACCTACACACCAACGGCTGTAATCCCCGAAGGGGTAGGCAGAGGTGTAACCCGTACATCCTCATTTCACCGAGCTTATTTCCGACCCATGCTGTAATAGGGGGCGAACCTCTCGCCATATTTGGCACGAATTCCAGACTCCGGGATGGTACTAAGCATTTTGTAGAAAAACCCAATATCACACAACACAGTAGTCGTACCGCGTTCAACAATACAACTGCGCCACCACGGCAGTTGATCATCGTAAAATTCCTTACATTTTGTAGTTAGTATCACAAAAAAATCTAAAATATTTAAACGATAAGCACCGATAGCTTAACATGAGTGGTAAAGGCTCGAGACGTAAGTCGCAGGAGTTTTCTAAGTTATGTCTGTATTCCTTGTTAATTATCGATTGCTTAGCAATGAAGGAAACATCGTGAGAAAGCCGGCATACCTAAGTTTTCAATAATAATTTCTAAGATATGTGAAGTGAACCCGCACTAGGCCAGCGTAGTGGAGTAAGCCCTAACCACCCTCATTAGTAGAGATGACCCGTGCCCAGCAATGGGACGTATATATAATACAGGACTAGTAATATTATATTACTGTTTTCAACGATAATTTTATTTCACCGAAATAATCAAAATACATAATCGATGTAGAGAATAGATAGATGAACATCATAAAACTATCACTTGCCAATAATCCTAACAAGATCCCATATTGTGATAAATACAACTCTAGTTTATTGCTTACAATGTGTTGTACTCGCCGTTGCTACACCCCTATAAATATCTAAAAATAAACATGTACAATGCACTGTTTGGCATCCGGAGACGTGAATGATAAAATTTAATAATCACTTGGGAATAAATCCATCTTTGGATAAGCCATTTCTTGATCATACTTGGTATGATCGATTTTGTTGAATTAAAATTATTGTATTTTTAATGGACTTCAAAAAAGACATGGTTGTAATTTTATTCAACAGAATTAAGATGGTGTGTATTGACGATGTGTTACATATGAATTTAGTTAAGTTCTGTTAATGGTAACTAATTTACGTGCCATAGCTGTACTATTAACACTAAATATTATATTATTATAAATAAAATAAGATTTAACTTAAAAACGGATTTCAATAAATAACACTGGAAATAATGATTTCTTACGTTTACTCAAATATTACTCATTGAAATAAAGCTAATTGAAAAGGATTTTATCACGGTTTTTTATTTTAATTTTGGTCCCGACGTTTCAAAAGCCTTTCATTTCAACGTTCAGCAAAAACCGCGATAAAATCCGTTTAAATTCGTTTTATTTCAATGAATAACACTAAAAACTCAAAATTTCATTTCGATAGGCACCGACTCCAAAGAGACCCCTAGAAATAGTTGTTGACATTTCATTGTTATCTTTTCAAGTCGGTTTTTAAGTTTAGTAAAACTTCTTTTCCTTAGGTAATTAAAAGATAGTTATTAGTGGGTATGACAAGTAAAAGGTTTCAAGATTCACTCAAAAAAATCTACAATCTTCGATAGAACTCCTTTGAGTACAAAGCTAGATAAGTGAATCCGTGTTGTTGAAATTATTTATTTTATTTTACACTTTAATATACAAATGTATAAAGGCGGACAAATGTATAAATTAAATGTATGCTTACGATTATACACTACTTTTCAACCGTATTTTACAGATGTATTTAAATTGAATATTCAGGCTTCAAAATACAAGCTCCAAGCTGTCCTGTTCAAGAAGCTTTACAAAGTTTGCGAGCGACCTACTTTTAATGCATCCGGCAACACTGCAGCATCTAACAAGAATTACGCTTCCATACCTATAATAAACTGTTTCATGATTGAAACAATTTCCAGACTTGCGATTTATTTTAATTAACACAATTGTGAACAATGCTTCAGATTATTAAGTCTTCAATAGTTATGTTTATTGTGCCTGCCCGCTGAGAATGAGCGCACAAGATCTCTTGACCTGATAAAGGTCGCAGGTAGTCGCTGGATGCAGACCGCTTCCAACTGGTCGGTCTGGAAATCTTTGGGGGAGTCCTATGTTCAGCAGTGGACGTCCTGTGACTGATGATGATGATGATGATAACATTTAAATCAATAAATATTTTGGTTCAACCAACATTTTCTCGTGGTTTTAATACCGGGCCAGCATATAAATGTTGATGGGCAAAAATAAGCTCGGCGAAATGTGGTTGTTCTGGTTCTACCTCTGTCTACCCTCTCAGGAATTACAGGCGTGAGAGCATATGTATGATGTATCCGCCAGATGTGGACCTGTTTTAAAGATTGTTTTTGTATTCGATGAGTTTTTTTTATTTAATTGCAGGACGGGGCGAGCAAGGCGTTCGCCTGAAGGTAAGCGCCACGCCTGCCCATAAACAGAAGCAACACCATACAGAACTTTGATCCATGGTACTGAACTGCGCTCGTCACCCCAACATATAAGATGTTATAGTCTCATTATGCCCAGTAATTTCACTGGCTTCAATGTTCTTCAAACCGAAACACAACAGTGCTTACACACTGCTGCTGGGCGTTAAAAATAGAAAAAGCGGTGGCACCAACCCAGACGGCCTCTCGCATACGAGTAACCTGCCACCTTGTAAGGAGCTTAGTCTGAGGGTGGCCCTGTATAAATAAGAAATACCGCAGAAATGGAAAACTTCTAATGGTGCTGCCACACCGCTGTTATAAAATGTTTACAAATCATTATTAAGCATTTGTTAACAAAAATTTGATACATTTTATCACAATGTTAGATAATGTTAGTAAATGTTTAATGTTAGAAAATGTTTGTAAACATTTTATAACAGCAAACTCATTGCTATTCGGGATTTGTAGTTGGGTTTTGAAGTTATTGTAAGGGGACCGCGCCAGGTCGCGCCGCACCGCACAGCTGATTCCGAGCGTCAGCGGATTATTTTATTGGCTTTAAATTAAGTTTTTAAGAAAAATACATAAAAATGTAGACTTATTTTGCGATTTTTTAGTGGTATCGTGTTTGTTACCACCAGGATATAATTGGAGTATTTAATATTCTATTATTGTCGGCGGCATACATTACTATTTTTTTTTAAATCATGTTAAGCCTTGACATCGTAGTATGTCTTCCGACAAGCAGCCTCCCTTCACTGTATTTCTACGTGATTTGGTTTTACTATTGTTTTTTTCTATTAAATGTACATTATACGATAATGTAGTAATTAAAATTCACGACGTTGTAGTTTATTAAATGATGTAAAAAATTAAGTACTTACCATACAACGATTGACGTCAAATGGATGTTTTGGTAACTTAATTAATTCTATTATAATTTTACACCATGATAGCGTAAATTTAATTGTGTTGTATACTCAAAGGCTGTATTGTTTAAATGTGATATTTTTAATTCGGAATAAAAGTCAAGGTTAATCAATTAAATAGTGCAATTTCGTGCTATAATCTTCTATCAATTTTTTAAATGAAAATGTACTTATATACCTTTGTTCTGTTGTAACCTTAATTATAATAGAAACATTTCAATTAATATTGTCAAACACTTTTATTTATATATTGTTTCTTCTCAGTTACTTTACTGGATTAGTTTACGCTGTGTGAAACATCAAGTCCAGGTACATCTACATTCTGAGTATTACGATTGGAACGTTCATGTTCTAGTCTATATGTACAGTACTTTTTATTTTAAAAGGTTTTTTACTTTTAACAATATAAAAAAAATATCAGCCGCCAATGGCGAGGCTTAGGACCCAAGCCACCGGCGGTTAGGGCACCAGAGTGAGGAACCTCCTCACAATGCGGGCCGTGTCTAATAACACTGCCGCAAGTCCATAATATTATTATCTAAAGCTGATGGATAAGCCATAAAGATTAGATTGAATCTAGTTTGGGTACCGTCTAGTAGGTAAAGTATGCATGTTTCCAGCAATTTAATAAGTATTTTAGGCAAACAGCCGTCAGTCTCCGATATATTCCTATACACTATCTAAATCTATGGGATAATATTATACATACTGCATGGCACTCAACTGCGCTCGTCACGCGGAGTCATAAGATGTTAGGTCTCATAAAGCCGAGTAATTTCACTGGCTTCAATAACCATTAAACCGAAACACAACAGCGCTTACACAGTGTTGCTTGGTGGCAGAAATAAACATAGCGGTGGTACCAACCCAGACGGCCTTTCGCATACGAGGGACCTACCACCTTGTACTGCTTTCAACCAACTACACCAATCAGACGCAATAAGACGTTAAGTCACAAAGAATCGCTAATATTACCTTCTTATAAGACTGAGATGTAACTTCAGGCCTAGGTGATGTTTCAAACAAATTCAATCTGGAACTCTGGAAGAAATCGTGGCTGGAGTATTCGCGTGAATATAGATCTGCTGCTGAACTCTCTCTGGTCAGCGAAGGTCTGGACTTTACGAAAGGATTCCTTCTATTGGCATGTGCTTGCTTCAGCCAATTAAATTTATTGACCACCTCAGGCCCGGGAGACGGTTCGGGGGAACTTTCCAAGATCACTGATGGGGTTGAGGGTTCCGTTGGAGTCTGTGGCGGCGACGGCATCCTTAATTTTATCCTTCCTTAATAGTTCTTGTAATTATTGAGCTATCTTTAGAGGCTACTTAACTTCAAACTAAATTATTTTAGATGTGAAAGTAATATACACTTTCTTACAATCCTTATTAAATTTTCAACAACTATTTGTTTTAAATATAAAGTTCGGACATCACTTTTGTACATTCGTAAAATTGATCATCAAAGAAAAATCATCAAAGCACTAGACAAACAATATCTGAACTTTAACAACAGTTTTATTTGGGAAGCACTAGTCAACAGTAACTATTTTCGTCGTAAACTTGACCGATTTGAAAACATTTTTGATCAACTGGCGCGTGCGTCGTGCAGCGTCGCGGGAATCCATCTGCGCGTGCGCAACTACGGCCTCTGCTTTCAAGATCAAGTTCATGTATGTTTGCGTTATCATCTTATTTTTGGCGTGTATTTGAACTTTTGGACAGGTGAATTATGTATAATATTTTATACACACTCACACCTGTAATCCCCTAAGGGATAGGTAGATGTGTAACTAATACACCCATATTTCACCGAACGTTTTACCATCCCATGATGTGATAACGAGCGAGCCTATCACCATACCGGGCACAATTCCGTACTCCAGGCTAATACTGAGCATTTCGTGATAGAAAAACCCAATATCACTTTATCCGACCCGGGGATCGAACCCGAGACCTCAGCAGCAGTCGTACCGCGTACGTAATACAACCGCGCCACCGAGGCACTCAAGGGAGTTGTTAGTCGAGTCAATTTGGATAGTGTCGATTAATTAAGAGTATTGCGGTTTTATTAGTCGTGTAGCAGTGTGGCAACCCTTCACATATAATGTAAATAATAAAATAAATATGATTAGCCTGCAAATTGGACGTATTTATACTGTTCCACTGCTGGGCATGAGTCTACTCTAAGAATAGTACGTTAAGCGTTTAAGAGGATTAAACCTTAAACCAGCGTGGTGCTGGATTAATGTGGGCTGGTATTAGTTGGCAGACGTCACATACCTCAGAAATACCAGATAGGTACTAGTTATGATTTGATGAAGATTGATGGGATGGTGTTGACGTTCTTAAAGACAAGTTAGTTTAAATTTTAGTAAACACTGAAAAAAATTAAAGTATTATTTATTTTTTATTTTATAGCATAGGCCGGCAAACGAGCAAGTGGGTCACCTGATGGTATGTGATCTCCACCGCCCACCACCAAAAGAATCATGGGCGCGTTGCCGACCTTAAAGGAAAGGGATAATTAGGGATTGGGAAGAGGAGGGGATTTGGGCTTCCGGATATCTCACTCACCGTATGAAACCCAGCAGCAAGCCGCTACTTTACGTCGCTTTTCTGTGAGACAGTGGTAACGACCCGGTCGAGCCAGCCCATTCATGCTGTAGACAAAACTGTCTACAGCGTGGCTATACCACTCTATAAAATCATATAAAAGTATGTTATTTTTTATCCTAGCCCAAAATACAATATCCACAAATTATATTATCGACTGTAGAAAGACAATGCTTTACTCGACGGTCGTCAAAATTATACCGGCCCGACACACACATACATGTACATGATACATACTGTGTATTAATTTGATACACAGGTAGACGTAGAATATGACGAGAATTACATTTATCATACATTGGCTCAACAGCAGCGATAGCTCATCGGGGAGTGGTATGGACTGTCGAGACGAAAGTCACAGGTTCGAAATCAGCCCCAAGAGCATACATCACTGACTTTTCAAGTTACGTGTGTATTAATTGTTAATTATCGCTTGCTTTAACGGTGAAGGAAACATCGTGAGGAAACCTGCATACCTGAGAATTTCGAAGGTATGTGAAGTCTACCAACCCGCATTAGGCCAGCGTGGTGGACTAAGGCCTAATCCCTCTCATTCAGTAGAGGAGGCCCGTGCCCAGCAGTGGGACGTATATAATACAGAGCTAGTAAAAAAAATACATTAGCTACTTTTATCCCGAGAAAAAACGCGAGCAAAGTCTAGTAGAATATATAACCGCTTGCTCCTCGCTTTTAATTCGTACAAGTGTTATTACTATCGGAAGATCGCGTGATATTATCTAGAGTAATAGCCTTCTAAATTGATTTTGCGTATCTAATCTTATTCTAAGGCACATTTTAATGGAAAGTGTAATATATATATGGCGTTCATGGTCTAGCAGCCCACTTGTGCTGAGAAATGAGGTTATGGAATCAAAGGGTCTGGCAAACACAATTTGTGGTTGAATTTTCGATTTGAAAACGTTAGTTGCCCGGGATTGGGATTTGACGGAAATTTGCTCGGCGAATTGTGGGTGCAGCTCTTGTTCCTCTACCTACCCTTTGGTGATACAAGCGTAAGCTTTTGTATTGTAATAAATGTCTAATAAAAGCTATTTCCAGTAGCTTGACGCGTGTATGTTTATTATCTCCTGTGAAGATTTTATTAGCTCGTGTTATATCCAACTAGTGGGAGTGTATACAGTCTTTGTTTTCGACTAGATAGCAAATACCGTTTATAAACCGTCTAGTTTCAGCTTGTGCGGTCTAGGGTAAACCAGTCTTTACCCAGTAACTACAGGCAGGCATAATTCTGACGACCTTTAACCCACTACGTCTCTCGACGGTAATTATATTAGGACTAAAATTTACCATGCCAGCATAAAAAATGCCATGCGGTATTTCCACAATATTTTTTATTGAATAGAAAAATCCTTTTGCGAAAATATAATCTAAATTGGTTAAAAATGAGCGTTGGCTGTCATTTGACAATTACCTCTTCCAGCAGATTTAAATGGCTTCAAACTTATTTATTTTTGAACGGATTTATAAAATTCTTTCGATAATAGATTAGAGAGATTATAGAGATTGAAGAAAATAAAAAAAAAGTCGAGTCACCTACCTTAGGACAGTGGAGATGAGAGCGTGTGTGGGTATGACGTATGAGAAACGGAATGGAATGAAAATAGGAGCTTTGCAAGATAAATATTATAACGTCCGAATACTGAACGCCGGGCCACAGATTGATGCTCTATAAAGCTCAAGTACGGCCCCACGTGGAGTACTGCTCCCACCTCTGGGCAGGAGCCCCCAAATACCTGCTCAACCCACTTGACTCCTTGCAAAGACGAGCTGTTCGAATCGTCGATGATCCTGATCTCACGGATAGCCTGGAACCGTTAGGACTGCGGAGAGACTTTGGTTCTCTCTGCGTGTTCTATCGGCTGTTCCATGGGGAGTGCTCTGAGGAACTGTTTAAGATGGTGCCAACGTCACCATTCTACCATCGCACCACCCGACACCGCAGTAGAGTTCATCCATACCACCTGGTAACAATACGGTCTAGTACCGTACGTTTCCAGCGTTCATTTATTCCGCGCACGTGCAAGCTCTGGAATGAACTCCCTGCCTCGGTGTTTCCCGAGCTATAAGACATGTCCTTCTTCAAACGAGGTTTAAAAAGAGTATCCCTTCAGTGGTAGGCAGCGGCTTGGCCGTGCCCCTGGCATTGCCGATGTCCATGAGCGGCGGTGACCGCTTACCATCAGGCGGGCCGCTTGCTCGTCTGCCTATCAAGGCAATAAAAAAAAAATTGAAATCCTATTCAACTGTTTGACGGCTAACGGCTTCTTATTTTCATACAATCTTCACAGCTAAGAGGGCCACGACTACTTTAGGAACATAATATATCCTCGACATGTTTAAAATGGTCTTAATGCTTGAATAGCGATTAAGTATTTGGGTGTTAGTAACAATAATTGAGAAATAAAGGAAAAAGAAAGGAATTTAGAGTTGGTTAGGATTCATTTAGAGTCTTAGTTCCCAAAGTCTTCCAGGTGGACCCCCAGGTGCCCACGGGAGACTTGTAGACCACGAAAATTTATCTGCTTTCGACAGTGAAGAACTAAAATGTTAGCTTGACTTCACCTTCAATGTAGGCAGATGATAGTTTAAGAAGCTCAGCGACTGTTACTTGTAAAAATATATAAGAATATGAATATTGCTGGTGGCAGGATACTTGTATCCGACCGGATAGCGACCACCGTACACGGGTGCTAAAACCTGCCATAGTGCCCCACCTTGTGTGGGTCGCGTTCCAGGGTCAATCAGTGTATCCGGTTCTCCCCAGGGGGCTTGTCCCCTGATCCTAACCCTTTTCCCATCCCTTTTTCCTTCCCCTTTCCCTTGGCTCTGGGATGAGATACCGCAGGGTCTTTATATAGTCGGCAACGCGCCCACGATTCTTCTGGTGGTGGGCGTACATGGGCGGTGGAGATCACTTACCACTTGCTCGTTTGCCGGTCTATGCCTTAAAAAAAATGAATCTGGTAGAAATGTAGCTGCAGTGGGTCCACCGGAATCAACTGAATTTTGAAAGTGGTCTATGAGACAAAAAGGTCTGGGAACCTGTGATTTAGAGTATGGATGACAGATAAATACACAATGATAGATTAAATTTTAATGATACAATTAAAGTTTAATGTGACAATAATAAATCTGACGTCATCTCCCTTGGTCCATGTTTAGTTCAGCAAATGTCGCAAGTTTTATACATTACCCTTTAATTAAGCGAATGGAAATGTACCCACGAGACAATAACGTTTCGTCAATACACTAAAGTGTTGTACAAACAGTCAATGCTAATGGGATCGGAACGAACCGTCTGTCTGTCCATTTTATTACTATCGCAAACGTTTACGTGTCAATTTGATTTCACGCAAATATCTATAATCTGCCGAAATATGTAATTCGGCAGATACATATTATATAATATAGTTTAAGTTGGTTTTGTTATGTATCAGTTTATTCGCTTAAGTTTTGGTATTACCTGTCTTTAAGTCCCACTTCTTGGCTACTCTTTCAATAGATAAAAGGCTAGTGTGGTGACTGATTCCACTATGATTAGGGTTACCAGAAGTCAGGATTTGTCCCATCAGGATTCCGCGCGGTTTGTTAAAATGTCAAGATTTTTGAATAATGAACACTTGTAATAAAAAAAAACACTTTTGTAGGAACTATTCTTTTCATTGGGTAAAAACTCATTTGTCTACTAACTAATAATCAACCCAACGAATACATGTGACAGAAACACGCACGCTTGTAGTCAGGCATTTTTTTATACAAGGTTAATTTTAAAACACCAGCAACCTCGCAGGACTAGATAGCTGACCTCATACGGAACAACTTTTGTTCTACGAGTTTGGATATAACTCAATATATTAAAAAAATAATAATTTTACAAGTTTTTGTTGTGTCGTGTTTTTCTTCGTAGAGTGCGGCGCGGCGCGGTGTGCGCGCACGACATCAAAGCGGCCGTCAGCTGGTCGAGCGTTGACCTTCAAAGCCGCTAGCCCGGTTCCCCACGCTTCGCGTATTTGTTTACGTAATCTGCGATGCGCGTTGTTAATATTCAAGACGGAAATTAAATGAATACTTGTTTTTGTATGAAAATAAAATCTAACAAATTATCAAAAGTCGTAAAACAAAAGTAGTAGCTTATAACCTTAGGAATCTACCCCTGCGAGGTTGCTGGTGTTTTAAAAATAACCCTGTATAAATGAGGCTTTTTGTCAGGATTAATATTTTTTTCATTTGGTGCCTCTAACTATGACTCGGTGCAATATACTCGTATAATATGCACAAAATAATTGGACCGGGCTGGAAATGGTCATTTTATTCACTCTCTACACCTCCAGTCACCCTGTAATTTGAAATCATCAGCCAAAACGCCGCTTCTAATTTCGGTCCTGTGAAAGTTTATGTGCGTACACTATGCTGTGTATGTAGCGGGTTCACTTGGTTCAATTTTAGTTGATCAACTATTGAATCACATGCGATTTGAACTGTCTGATCAGACCAAACGAATTGGTCAACAAAGACCACACAGCTTTTATTAATTCAATTCAATTGATCAATCAAAATCGAACCGTGTGAAGGGGCTATTAGCAAACCTCCTGTGCAACTGCAGACGTTGCTAGAGACGATATTATTGTGGGCGGCTATTAGAGTGGGGAATGGAAACGCTCGCAATCTCCTGTCAACCGTACGCTAGCATGATGTACTACCTCGCTTCACCCAAAGGCTGTCGCCGGTAATGACAGTTGCGCTTTAAATTACCACACATTAGTCAATATGGGAGTTTTAGAAGTTTCCGAGCTCCCTTAAAAATCATAACTCCAATTGCGGCGCGTTTTCTGATCTCCTTGAGGAGTCTTCTATTTTTCTTGGTACTGTGTCATCAGATCTACTATTTATATGAGACCACCATCGGAGTAAACCCTAACGATTGCAAAAATAATCATAAAGATCCGTCCACATTTGGCAATTATGCTTGGACATACATAAAAACATACTGTATACTATTCAAACTAATTGAGAACCTCTTTTTGGAATTAATGAGGAACAGACGTATATATGTTAGAATTATATTAATATTTTTCACATAAATGACTAGGTATGTACCTCAAAGATTAATTTGTAAGTAAAACCGTATATGAAAAATTATTATGTTTTATGATTTAGCCTATTACAGCCCTAGCTTTCTTTTCTTTCTGCTTGGCGTTATCTTGGCCAAGGTCCGCCTTTCTGCTTAAACGCTTCCATCTCTCCCATTCTTGAGCATCCTCCGTAGAAAAACCAATGGCTCTCATATCTTCTAATACGTCAAGCCAACCCTTTTGGGCCGTTCACGGGTTTGGATCCCTGGTACGATCTGGCATAGGTATTTCCGGTTGACTTATTCCTGTAGTTTCCTTACAGCGTTCTTCAAAGAGGCCTCATTAAATAAATTTAACTTCTTCTCCTTCTTCTAATTTCGACTGTTCTAACCTAAAACGAATGGGTTTTTTCTATTCTTGATTAATGATATCAAACCACTTGACTGTCAATTGTGTAGAACAAGGTCATATAAACGTTAAAGGAATATTAAATGTTCTCAGAAGTTGAAATGTACACAACAGTTCCAAAAAAACGATGCCCTGATAAGGATACAAATAGTTATAACAATGAATCCATTTTGCAGAGTTAACTGACAAGATCTTATGATGTCATGTAACAAACAAAAAGTCGTTAATACTTTAAAGAGCAATGGCTCAATGAGTGATCTCTTATAAATATATATTCATCAAGCTTTTGCTCGGAACTCGCGTCAATGTGTTTTACCGAGAATAAAGTAGTGTCATAATCCAGTTCACTTGTCTACTAAATTTCATTAAATTCTTGTCTACTAAATTTTATTAAATCTATGGTGTTGTTTCTGTTTAGGGACATGCGTGGCGCTTGCCATCAGGCGATGGTCTTATCATTCAAACAAATAAAAAATAACCAAGCAATCAAAGTTAAAATTGATATTTCTATGTTATAATATAACATGTTAGAGCGACGTACGGAACACTTTTGTCCATAGTATGAATGGGTCAGGTTGTCCGGGATACCACTACTGTCTCACAGACAACCGACGTAAAGTGGGAGCTTGGTGTTTCATATGGAGCGTGAGATTTCCTAAGGCCGAAAAGACAGGCAGTAGTACATAATAGTTATGTTGTTGGATAGATATATGAACAGAACAGCCAATCCTGTTATACAGCCAACCAACATAAATCTAGCAAATATGGTGTCGACAAAACTACATTATGTAAACTTCTTTTTTACCCCTACGCAAAAAGATCCTGTATCATTTCATTAAATAGTAGACAATGCAATTGAGATATTAATTATGAAACAATGCAAACGCCTGACTAAATCATAGTAGCATAGACCAATGGAATTGAATATCAGTCGGCTGCAGGCGCCGGCAATATTAGAATAGGTAATACAGACTTTGTTACGATGTCATCTGCTTCCTTTCATTCATCAATGGCTTATTGTTCTATAGAGAACTAATTAGTTTTGTCTGTGCGCTGCAGTATAAGTGGGATTCATAAAATAACCGTAGTTAATCTGAAATCTGGTGTTATTTAGAGATAGGTGACAGCAAATGCCAGTTTTACGGCAACACTAACAAGGATGATAGAACGCTTTTTTCTGGCGTGGACAAAATTTTAATTACTGCTTCTTAGATCTTAGTTTCATTGTTCAGATATATCACGCAAATCAACCAATAATACTAAGTAATTTGTATGCGAGACCTTCAAGTTGCACTTTGATTGGCTCATTTGTGCTATTTATCCGGAGTATCAAACTAATATAATTTTATACAAATGGCAGTAACACTTGTATAAAATATCTATGCGATGGCCAACGGGTTCGTCTCCTCACTACGTGACTACGAACCCAGTTAAGAAAAACCTTTTAATAAAGTTTTCTATAATACCTCCCTTGTGCTCAATGAAAAATATTCATGTTTAAATATACCACTAGCACTATCTGAGGTGACGAAATACCTACGATTCTAAGTCGGCACTTGTTTGATGGCACTTTGCAGCACTGCTAGGTGCTAGATTATTAAATTAAGAAGTAATTAAGAGGGCGCATACAGCAAAAGCATCAATCTAGATTTGATTTTTATGTTAGTAACTCATGGCTAAATTAAACAAACTTATGTATATGGATACTTCATTATAATTGCAAGCGAATAAGTTTTACAGAAACATAACACACTAAAATTTTCTCGATAGAAAAAAATCACAAAATCATTTTGCTAGCTTTATGCGCCCTCTTAATGCAAATACTTTAATTGAATAAATATGTGTCAGATAAGTTTTATTCAGGTACGGAATAAGTTGGCCGGCTTTGTCTGGTACCACATTATTACAGAAAACCGAAGAATAATCGGAGGTCGATAAAATCCCCATCCCTGTTTCTATTTCCACACGTTTTAAGTAATGCATCCCGTAATGACCGTCGTGTGTCTAAGCTCCTTCTGCTCATTTTTCGGTCATCTGTTGTGAAACAATCATTATATTGCGAGGATTGGTACGTACCATGTGGTACCTGATATGAGTCCCTCCAGAACGGACACCCTCGTTCAGCTGGATCGAGCTGACGCTGCCAGCATCTTCATCCATGAAACCAGTCTTCTTGTAGCGAGCCATCTGCAAATAAATAACTTTTAGCATACTTGTAATCTTAATAAGTAAGTAATTGTAAGCCAGTTTTTAATAGAGTAACATTAGACTTCTTTGGCCAATCTTTCGAGCCGGCCTTTTCATACTATAGGGCTATTGGCTAAACTGTCTAACGTGGCTCGATCCCTAATCAGAATGTTAACTAATAAGAAGTATGTTAAATGACGAACTACTTATTATTAAGTTTTTTATTATTAGTAAGTTAGGTCCACCGCCCATGAACATCCACAATACCTGAGGAGTCATGGATGTGTCGCAGACCTGAAGGAAAGAGATAATTAAGGGATTGAGAAGGGGAGAGGGAATTTGCGTCTCCGCCTTCAGCGTGTGAAACGCTTCTTACTTTACATTAAAATCTTTCCATCTGGCTCCATATAACTATGTGTAAAACGTAAAGTATTTTTCTAGTTGGGATCAAAGTACTAATAATCTACCATTACGATAATATTTCAGTTAAGAAATTATCTCACTTCAAGGGCACATATTCTAAACTCCATACATTAAGTAGTTGAATTTTAACACGCAACCTACTTTCGTGTAAACATACGGATCACGGAAGCTCTTATTAAAACCAATTATAAACAGGAAGATATGTTTATGTTTGTTACATTTATTAAAATCCCAATGAACCGCACCAGTAAATTTATATGATGTATTGCTACGCTTCAATGGAAAACTAAATATCCGTTGATAAACGTGTTACGAAACAATATTTTGAGATGCGGTGGATGCTGGACCGATAGATAGTACTTTATGGAAACCCTACTATTCTACATTCTACTATCCTATTAATATTGTGAGCAGGTTCTTAACATATGCAGGGGAGCTGGGCCACACACGAATTTGGGGCACTATTGCAAAGTAAAAAGAAGTGAATAACAAGAAAAGCATTTTCGAAACAGATATTTACGTATATGGAGATGCAAACAAAAAATAATATTGACAAAACTGTAAAGTAATTATCAACAAACGAATAAAAGATACGATCAAAATATAAGTAAGTACCAAAATTGAGAGCAGAATACAATAATCAAGATGAGACAAAAAAAAGACTATAACCTCAAAAATCTATTAGAAAACCAGCTGTAACTTTTGAATCGCTAACAGATTTTCTTCAATCATTGGTAAGAACCATCCAGATTGGACCAACTATTGGGCTAAAAATCCCCGCATTAGATTCGGTCCATTCTTTAAGACAAATATGTCAAAATAACAACACATTTTTGTCAGAGGTTTAAAGATACAACAAAAAGGGTGGGGTTTCATTAAAAAACTATCGCCGTCATCTAATAAATAATACATTCATCCCCATTCGCGTCAAATTCTGTTTCTTAGTAAAACATCACAATGAAAAATAGCCTATCACTTAGGGATAATATATCTTCATATGGTGCATGAGTCCGACTCAGTTGAATGTTTTTTTTACTTCTAATGGTGGGAAAACAAATACAACTATAAAGAATTATCGACATCGTTTATTCCAAGAACCGATAGAGTTAATACAGACTTTTAATAACATCGTAAAATCGCCATTCGTTAACTATAAAATAGACCATTTGGTAACAGACACTCGAATGCTATTAATACAGTTAGTTCAATAAACAAACTAATGGATTCTCATGATCCGATAGCTCGTGGAATTAATCTAACTACATGAGGAGTTAGTTTTTTTTATGAAGCACGGCAAAGTGACTGCACTACACCTGATGGTAAGCGCAGTGCAGTCCAAAAAAACCAGTGACCACCGGCAACCAATGAGTTGCAGGCACAGAGTTACAAGGATTTGCCACTATACACCAACCAATTACCAAGCCATGTCGCAAGCCCGTCGGGACAACCGGATATACACTGGCTGATCCTGGAATATATACACCATGTGTACGGTGGTCGCTATCCGGGCGGATATGAATATCCTACCACCAGCAGTGTTTACACTCTACTGCTTGGCAGGTGAAATAGACTAAGCGGTGGTACCAAGTACCAACCCAGATGGGCAGTCACATAGATGGACTACCTTGTACTTTTTTACTGTTACTTACATAAAAAAAGGTTCTGTAAATAAGTACTTATCCAAAATGAACTTTTGATATACAAAAACCTTTTGCGACCCTATCTATCTATACTAATCTATACTAATAATAGTTTGTTTGTTTGTTTGAACGCGCTAATCTCAGGAACTACTGGTTCGAATTGAAAAAATCTTTTTGTGTTGTATAGTCCATTTATCGAGGAAGGCTTTAGGATATATAACATTACGCTGCGACCATTAGAAGCGAAGCATCAGTGAAAAATGTTGCAAAAACGGGGAAAATTATTCATATTTGAAGGCTTCCGTTGCTAAGCTACCCAAATAATATTATTTGAAGGCTTCCGTTGCTAAGCTACCCAAATCTATACTAATATTATAAAGCTGTAGAGTTTGATTGTTTGTTTGTTTGTTTGATCACGCGGGCGGAGCCGCGAGCAAAAGCTAGTTAATTATATTGATCTGATAAAGTTAATGTGATTTGCAAGGATTACCGCCACTTTCAACAGTTTGTGGGATTCAGTGGCATCAAAATTACTTGGACCGAAGAATGATTTACATAAAACTTTTCTAACAAAGATTACGCTGTTTTAACATATTTATTAAACTCCTGGAAGTTTAATAATAAAGGCTGGGAATAATGGAAATAATATTATGTTAAAAAAAATTATAGCACAAAGAGCAAACCAGCAAGTGAGCACAATAAGTTTGTTTTTATTTGATTGAATAAAGAGACAAGCAATGCGCTCGCTTGTGGTAAGCGCCACGCCTGCCCATAAACAGAAGCAACACCACAGAACTTTGAATTACAAAGCACTGAATTACAAAGCACTGCATAGCACTGAACTGCGCTCTTCACCCCGAGACATAAGATGTTAAGTCTCATAATACCCAGTAATATCACTGGCTTCAATGTCCTTCAAACCGAAACACAACAGTGCTTACACACTGTTGCTTGGCGGCATTGCTTGTTTGCATTTCACGCGTAAAAGCGTCTATTAGCTGAGAAAATTAATTGATTTCTTACGTTTACGCGAATGTTGCACATTGAAATAAAACTAATTTATACGGATTTTATCGCGGTTTGTTAATTTTAATTTTGGTCTCGACGCGACGTTTCGAAAGGTTTTCTAATAAAAAAAGATACGTAATCTTGTTAAAACTGCAAACATTCCACAGACAGTCTATATGCGCTACAAAGGATGGATATAATTCAGTTATTGGCTACGTATCAAAGCTACGCTATTACCGTTTATTTACTAACAGGAAGCTGTAAATCCAGGAGTTCTGTTGGGATTTGATTAAACTGGAGTAAGTGGTTTATCGAGCATGTTTGGCTAGAGGTTAGCGTTCTAGATTGAGGTAAAAGGTTTTAACTTGCGTTAATAACGCCCCGTTTAGTTGAAGAGTTTGTAGTACAACAGAGGCAATTAACAACAGAAAAGTATTAGTCACAAGGCCACGTCATGCTATTTGAAAATAATCTAATAATGCATCTACGGATAGTCAAAGATAAAATATATGAGCATCATATGTAGACCGTCCATTAATTTCTTTATAATAATATAACGATATCGTCAAATGTGCGAACAAATACAGACATGTACTTAAAAGTGCGTCTCGACTTGAGACATTTCGCTGCACAAAGCCGTGATTGTGAGAAACACGCGTGACGGTCTTTCATGTATCGACTGTTAATCAAATGTCACGGAGCGATCCGCTCTGAGAGCCAGTAACAGTTTGCCGTGACATGTCACTTAAGGTTTTGTAATTTTTTGTTATATTAGGGCAAAATGACAGAGCTTGTAGGCTTAGTACAAGTTTTTATATTTTTCTACAACTACGACAGTATCCTCCATACATCGAGTAGCAGCAGCCACTGATGGGAACTATTATGAATTCAAATCTATAGTATGATTAAGTTTATATCATATTGGTCGAATAGAAAATTAGTTTTCGAGCGAGTATATCCTTTTATGCAGTGTAAATTACTAATGTGGCCCTTCGTGAGTATATTTGTATTTTGTGAGTTCGTGAGTATGTTTGAGTATAATGTTATTGCGTATTTGCATCAATTTTGTCAATAACTGATTGTGAATAATATATTATTTGTACCTATGTCGTGTAAGGAGAAATAAACGTTATTATGATTATTATTTGTTACACGTACTAGATCTACAGGTCGGTATGTTTCAGCCGACCGTCGAGGGACGCAGTGTCTCTTGCACTGTACAGTGTATTCCAGTATAGTCACACGATAGGATAAAAAAGATGACGTATGAAGCGTTCCTTAGATTTTGAACAAATCTTCCATTCTCACCACTGCTATAATATAGAAGCGTACGTTTAAGGACATTACTATTTAATAGCATCTTGTGATACTAAAACGGTACGCTGTAAACAATGCCTGGCCTTGCCCGCAGATAATGCCGGCCCCAGATTATAATGTAGTGGCAACGCGTAGAATATTACAAAACGTAGATTTTATTTTTATTCTGTAAAATCACAGAATAATTACGAGTATATTCGCCATAAGTTTCCTAATTATATTAACCAAGTCTCGCTTTTCAAGTAATTGCTTCGTTAGGACTTGTTAATTGGCTAGTTAAATACACCCAACAGTCAAACACATAGTCCTGACCCCACACTAGGTTAACCTGTATCATGGGTATCGGGAACTATGAGGGACTTACGGTCCTACAACACGCAAACCCGAAATATTTTATTTAATTTTTTTTATCCTGGCTCGGCAAAGTGACTACGCTACACCTGATGGTAAGTGTAGCGCAATCCAAAAATATTGTAGACCAACGATAAACAATGTGTCCATCGTTGGTCGGCAAGATCATGCCGGCCTGCCAAAGGGCCAAGGGGGAGGGGAAGGAAAAAGGGATGGGAAAAGGGTGAGTATCAGGGGGCAAGCCCTCTGGGGAAAACCGGATATACACTAGCTGACCCTGGAACGCGACCCATATAAGGTGTGCCACTATGGAAGGTTTTAGCACCAGTGTACGGTGGTCGCTATCCGGTCGGATACAAGTATCCTCCCACCAGCAGGATTTGCGGATGAATCAAACATTTGTCGCAGTGCGGGACTCAAACCCACGACCTCAAAATTCGCAGCCGACTACTCGCTGACTACGCCACGGAGGCTGTTATCTTTTATGAATGTAATATACTAGTTAATCTTATAAATGAATATAAATTAAATACTGTTCGTTGGTAGCGGCTTTATTTGAGAACGGCTGGAAGGTTTTTTTCCGGAATCTTTGACCGATTTCATTGACCGAAAAATTGTAAAAGTTACGCTGAAAATTTTCAAATTCGTGAAATACCGAAAATGCTTTTTCTATGAGACTTTTATATGAACTCAGGAGCATAACCCACCATTTGAACGATGGATGTTTGTACTTCTATTTTGTATTGTTTATTGTAGTTCTGGAAAAGTTTACACATAAAATAAATTCGGTATTAGTTTAAGCGCTGCCATGCCAGAGACAGGCATAGGAGTCTTTTAACCTCTTTTTGTGGGGATTATAAAATAATACAACTACCATTGAGCTAACGTATCTTTATGTCAATAACAAACGTTCGAAATCAATCAAGTGGTGAGAGCTTTTTCCAATAGATTAGAACCAACAGCCGAGACCGATAGCGACCGATCAATACTTCAAGTGGTCACGTAACGCGTGGAATATGAACTTAGAAACAACTGATAAAATAATCAAATAATACAATTGTTTAAATAGAAGTGGTAGAACCTGGTTGTAGACAGTCCCGTCTACAGCCTTAGTTCCCAAAGTGGTCCAGGTGTCCACGGGAGACTTGACAGGGGTCTACGTTGGCGTGACAATCATTTACACATTTTTTGTCGAGTTTTAGGAATATGGTAGAAATGTAGCTACAGGGGGTCCACCGGAACCAGCTACATTTTGAAAGTGGTTTATGAGAAAAAAAGTCTGGGAACCTCTGGTCTACAGCGCGAATGAGGCGGCTTGACTGGGTTGTTACCACTATCTTACAAAAAACGTAGAGTAGATTTTTGTTGCGTTTCGTACGGGAAGTGAAATATCGGTGGTCCAAATCACCCCTCCACTTGCCAGTTTTTTTTTTATTTATTTATTAAACACAAAACAGGTGACAATCATGTATGCATTAACATGAGATAACACATTTGATGGATAATAATTATAGCCTTGGGGTTATAATTGTTTGTTGTTGTTCCAGAAAGCAATACCTACTTAAGTATAATAATCTTCAATGTGTCAGTGGTCTACTACTCTATCTACTCTGGGTATACACTTGCTCGTTTGCCGGCTTAGGTCGTAAAATACCGATTGGTACAAGGTCATTAGGTCTCTCCGTGTGAGAGTTCGTGTGGGTAGGTATCACAGCTTTGTATACTTCTGTCATCAAGCAACACTGTGTTAGCACTGTTGTGTTCCCATTTTAAGGACTTTCGGCATTGTGAGCCTTAACATCTTATGTCTCCAGTAACGAGCGTAGTGTATAGTTCCATGCAGATTTTGTTATTAAAAGTTTAATTGATATCGTCAGAGGAAAGCCAAAAATACTAAAACGCCAATACGTAAACTTTATAGTAGAGCATTTTAAATTTGTTTTTGTACTAATTATTCCATCATAATAATTACATTAGGAAAAATATATGATTCAATAAAATAGAAGTTTTACTGAAAATAATCAACTACCTACGTAAAATTTAAGGTTTTTTTATTATGAAAAATGCATTTTAATGCTTAAATTACACGTGTTGGTGCTTTAGGATTTTTACCTTTTCACTGACGATTTTTACTTTTTATAAACAGCTGGTCTCGTCGTTCAGGCAAAGAAGTCTAAAATATAGAGTCATTTAAACGTAGGACAGACAGACTGACAACGCAGGCTTAGTAATATAGACATCCTTTATCGCTCCGTTGCTAATCTTTGGGTATGGAACGCTTAAAATTACGCTTAAAATCCCCACTGTAGATTTTCACGCATAATTCCTTTACGCATTTACGTGACAACCGTTATCTTATGTGATCAAACATTTACTGAATTACTTCGTAAGGTAATGAAAGGGAAATAACACAAATATAAGATAAGTTTATCAAAGAGGTTAAGGTTTCATTCGTTTGCAGAAATTCTAATTTTAAAAAGAAAGTAACAAGACGCCATTATGATATTTTCGTCTAGAGGCAAAGGTAACTTACAGTGTGTCATAAATCAGTTTTATGGCGAAGATATTACGCCTATTTTTCTGAGCCATAAAGGCTTGACAAACAACGTAAAACGTGTTTTCTTTTACATACATAAGTGTAGAAGTTAGTATGTTGTTTTTAATACAATATTCAGATTACTTGCTACTTCTAAATTTATTATTGCTGTACACAATATATCAACTGCTACATTTTTAATAGTGTTTGGAATTATTTTTTATGACTTCTCTTACTTTTGTCATATTATTATGTTTTTAATTTTAATTCTTTTATTCCACTTTTGTACAAATATAGTTAATTGTTTTACTATACATATTTCTCAGGAGGCTTTAACTTTGAATTTTCTGTTTGAACTCTCCATAACAAAGTCAAAAATTTACAACATATACCCTACATAAGTAATACTAGACTTGTATTATACACGTTCCACTGCTGAGCTCAGGGTCATCGGTTAATCATTACTCTAGCACGCTGGCCCAATGCGGGTTGGCAGACTTCACATACCTTCGAAATAAATATGGGATCTTCTCAAGTACGCAGATAACCTCATGATGTTTCCTTCATCGTTAAAGCAAGCGATAATTATCAATTAATACAAACGTAACTTAGAAAAGTTAGAGGTGAGTCGCATGCTCTTGTGGCTGGTTTCGAAGCTGCTACTTTCGTCTCAGCAGTCCGTACCACTCCTTGCTGATTTAACCACGTCTTCACATAAACAACACCACACAGAACTTTAAATTACGAACCACAGCATGGCAATGATTTTGTGTAAAATAGTGGTAACAACCAGGTCGAGCTGGATTCATGCTGTAGACAAAACTGTCTACAGCGTGGCTCTATCACTTATAGTAGTATTAATAGTATATTAGAATAGCAGACTTCAGTAGAGACTAGAGTATCTTCTTTACATAGTACAAAATGAAGTCGCTTCCGCTGTCTGTTAGCTTAGACCTTTTAAACTATTCAACAGCATTAAAATAATGCAGTTTTCAGCAATAGATAGAGTGATTCATGAGGAAGGTTTCTATGTATGTCACGCTATGACCCATGGGAGCAGGGCAGTAACATGCAGGTGAAACCGCAAGGCAAGCGGTTTGAGTGGTAGAGCCACGCTGTAGACAGTTTTGTCTACAGCATGAATGGGCTGGCTCGACCGGGTCGTTACCGCTGTCTCACAGAAAACCGACGTAAAGTAGCGACTTGCTGCTGCATTTCGTACGGTGAGTGAGATATCGGGAAGCCCAAATCATCTCCCCTTCCCAATCCCTAATTATCCCTTTCCTTTAAGGTCGGCAACACGGCCATGATTCTTCTGGAGGTGGGCGTACATGGGCGGTGAAGATCACTTACCATCAGGTGACCCACTTGCTCGTTTGACGGCCTATGCTATATATATAAAAAAAGCTAGTTTATAATAAATGATATATCAGGATCCCGCGTCGCCTTAAAACGACCCTATGCATAACTAAGTGGCTCGAGGTAAGTAGAATGTTGAAACGCTCGCGGCAGACACCATTGTTTTTCAAGTGCCATTCAGTTAAAAGCACTTACATGCCTTGCATGTTTTAATGAAGTCTAAAAAGTAAATTACCAACATCACTTTTAGGATCGGTTTGCTAAAATGGGGCTTGCAAAAGGTCGCTCAGAATTTCCAAAATGGTAGTTTTCGTTTACGAAAAACTAGAGTATATAATATAAATGAAAACAATTTAAAATGTTAGTAACAAATCCAAATAAAAATAAATTTGAAGTCAAGTATTTTTTTATAGCATGGACCGGCAAACAACCAAGTGGGTCACCCGATAGTAAATGATCTCTACCGCCCATGTACGCCCACAATACTAGAAGAATCATAGGCCTGTTGCCGTTGAAGGGATAATTAAGGGATTGGAAGGCGACGGGAATTTGGGCCTCCGGATATCTCACACACCATACGAAACGCAGCAACAAGCTGCTACTTAACGTCGGATTTCTGTGAGACAGTGGTAACGACCCGGTCGAGCCGGCCCATTTATGCTGTAGATAAAACTATGTACAGCGTGGCTCTACCACAACATTTTTTTAAACGAGCTTAATCCATTTACAACAACCGAACACGTTCCGCAGACATATCAAAAATAAAATCAATAGCTGGTAAAACCCAGTACAACACAGCCTAAACGAAAACTCAACGTAGTGTAAGCGTTTTAATTTTCCATTACGAACTTTGCGAAGGGCAAATCGATAAGTTTTCAACCTATCAATATAGACAGCGTAAAAAGAACTCCATTTTCGAAATATCGCAAGGGAATAGGGTTGACTATGGCGGTTGACAACACAACCATAGCCAATACACTCCTATGCGACATTTCCATAGAGAACCAACCACTGCAACACATGCTTTAAGGATTTACTTGGTGTTAGTCAACTGCCAAGGCCGTCCGGGCGCTTAGCCGGTTAGCAACAGGGGTGAAAAATTCGAGGGTGGCAACTGGCAAGGACAAGTGTTGTACATATATAAAATCCTTTAACGTAAGGTCTACTTTACGCAATAGTAGCACGTTATTGTTAGGTTTAAGCATTTGGTAGATAAAATATTTGCTTAGTTTTAGGTAGGTACCTATATACACTATTTTTATTAAAAAAAGCTTAGTTTTTTTTTCTAATACAGCGAAAATGATGTGCATGCCCTGCGATGTCTCAACCATATGGACTTATTTGGTAAGTCTAAGTGAACCATGTATTCGAGTTTACTTATAAAATCTTTAATAGCATGATCTCATCCTTATAATATAGCATATATTTCCTTTGTCCTAAAATCTGTTTATGATTTATTTTACGTTGAAAAAGGTCAGTAAATATTTCTTTGTCTTTGCTATCACGAAACAAAAAAAAATGCTAAAACTGCGGCGTTTTCAGAGCCATTACACTAAATAATAATTTCGTTTGCCCTTGAGAGAAGCAGTTTAAAATGCTTGACGAAAACGATAAAAAAAAATATTTTCTCATTTTCTCCGTGTTAGGTACTACAAATCCTATTATTATATTTCGCCGGCCAAAAACTGTAATTATTTTTCGAAATTAAAAAATATACCCCGTCGCGTATCGTGCGTAAAGTCTAATTAACCGTCTGCTGCCAAGCCTTAATTCGGCATAGTTTATCACAATTTCCATTTTACACAGGACGTCAACTTTGTGTGCTAAATATTTCTATCGTGATGAAATTTATAGTGTGCCCTTTCTGCGTAATACATTTATCTAAACGGCAATTCGGAGCTATTTATACGGCCAAAGCGTTAGAATATGTTGAGATGAGCAGACACATGAAAAATATTTTTTTACCGTTATTCCAGGCTTCAGGTGTAAGGTGGGCATTAGTGAAATATTCTCCCTTGAACCAACACTTCACTTCACATTGGTTTTACGTGAAAATATAATCAATTTCTTTCTCAACAACCGCGAATTAATCGGGCGCGAAATAACAGCGGTGCCCGATGCATGTTTCGATCGAGTGTTTTGGTCTCGTAGAACTTCGTCCATGTAATGATCGTGCTCAAAGTTGTGTACAGCGCCATCTCCTGACACACATTATAACTAAATTCTGACCAAAGCAAGCAAACGAGAAATACATTTTAAGATGTATCGTAAGTTTTGTTAATCATTAAACTTATAACTAAATCAATAGGGACTAGATAAATTGAACATGATATAATATTGAAACCTAAAAATATTTCCAAAAATATTAAAATACCGTTAGCGCCATCTGCTGTCTTTATTACAAACTGATATATATTTTGACGCTGGAAGTATGTACATGTACCAACCGTACCGAACCCTGGCGGCGGAAGGGCGATTTTTACGCATGCGCTGTGGAGGGGAGCGTAGTAAACTCAATGAAAATAATCAGTAGACGGTTGCAGATAGCGTATTTCGTCGGGCGGGTAGATAACTTTTGAATATTAGCGAATAATAACCGCGGAGCCGTCTACACCAAATTTATAAATAAAGTGTTAGTGCATAGTGTACGTATTTTGTGAAAATGACCAACGCACCCGTGAAGAAAGTCCCCATACATTTGCAGGTGAGTGAATTTACACCTGTTGTTTTTGCGTAAAATTGTGTACGAAAACCGTTTACCGGCTTTTAAAAACGTCGCAGTTAGCAGTTACCTGTTACATTAAGCGTCTCATTATAATTTTCGAACGTGATTATCATTTGTTTCGTTAAAAACGGTCAGCCAGTGTGTATGGGATTAGTTTGACCCAATTTAAAATGTAGGTTGCCGGATTGAGGTGTTGCGAAAACATCTCTAAATATCTACAATGTTCTTTGATGACGATTCTTTCTAGACGGTTTCGTAATTAATTCGTAAATAGGTATAGTGACATAAGCATTACGTAGGAAATTAACAATTTTGCATCGAGAGCAGATAATCGGCACATGAACTACCTATTTATAGATTTTGGCTATTTCGCTTTGTTAATGGATAATACATGTTTTAGTTGTGTTAGTTCAAAACTGTAGGTGTTTATCACAAGTGTTTATCAAACTGCATAACGCAAGCCAGTGGAACTAATTACAATTTATTACATTGAGCTTTATTAGTAAATAGATTTTAATGGATAAGTAAAATGTATCAATTCATGGACTGGCACAGCGGTTGCGATTTACGATCGATTAGAGTTTCTCCACTGCTCGATCTTCGTCGCCCACGTGGATATAAGGGATATACCTACCTACCTACCTGTGAGGATAGATATATTCGTATAGTTATGTACCTATTTGTTTTAAGATCAACGTATCCAGGTAATATCTTATTGGAAAATGTGCAAGTCATTGTTTTTATTTTTATAACGGATTGCCAAGATGAGCCGGCGTTTGTCTGTTGATAAACCTGCCTATAATCAGTAGCATCTTGAACTTTGTATTACCTATCAAGTTTTGTTTGGCACTGCACTGCGCCCCTGAGATAGGTATATCTTATACATAATACTGGTAGTTTCATTGGCTTCAATGTCTCAAAGTGGAACACTGCTTACCCATGATTGGTGGCAGAAACAGCACACTATAAATATAAATACGAGTGACCTACCACATTGGTCTTGACTTCTGGCTAAAAAGTCAATAATTTTCATATCAGATAAAACCTCACCCTTCACATTTAAGTGTCAAAAATACATTTAGATACGTTTTTTATGCAATAATAAAACTTAAAGCTTGAATAACGAGACGAGCCTGTCGCTCGCCTTATGTCGTCACGCCTGCCCATATATAGAAGCAACAGCGCAGTTTTGAATTACAGAGCACTGCATGGTACTGAACTGCGCTCGTCACTCTGAGACATAAGATGTTAAATTTCATAATGCCCAGTAACTTTACTGCCTTCAATGTCCCCCAAACTGAAAACAACAGTGCTACACACTGCTGCTTGGGGAAAGAAACAAATGGTGTTATCGACCCAGACCGCCTCTCACATATGGAGGGACCACCACTTAGATGAGATAATTATTTTGGCAATAAAAAATATGCTCAAAGATTTGTTGTTTTATATCATTCATCAATATACGAAAACCGTTAATTTAATTTAGCAACGACAACGGCATCAAGTACTTTAATAGTCACTCTGCCGAGCAATATAAATTAAAACGATTACTTCACGTCGCATCGTCACTAACTACGCCTAAAACATAAACTGTAAATTGTTTACGGACTGCAGTTAGATACTGCATAATTCCTTTAACAAATTTTTTTTTTAAATCCATAGACACTAAAGAAAAAAAATATTTTTTTTTTACTATTATTTAATGACTATGACTAAGGTCAAAATTCCAACAGCCATTTACGCTAAGGAAGCGAAACATACAGGCCAGTCTGAGAATGCAGCACCTTTACAACACCCGGACAGTGACCTCTACTGTATTGTACAATTTTGTGCGGTTGGTACGTGACATGCGCAGAGCCTGTGGGATTGGCACGAGGGAGATAAAATTAATGAGGTTATGGTGGTTGGTACCTTGGCAGTTTGTAGTGAGGTAAAAGTGAAGGTATGTTCGATGCAGTTCTAAATATCTGTATTATTCCCATACATATTTGCAAAAGCTCACGTCTATATCGTCGAAAGGGTAGGCTGAGTGAGATGCAACTAGTACGGATAACCGAGCTTAGTTCCGTCCCATAATGTGATAGCGAGCGAGCCCATTGCTATCATCATCATCATCATCAGCCACAAGACGTCCACTGCTGAACATAGGTCTCCCCCAAAGATTTCCAGACCGACCTGTTGGCCTGCATCCAGCGACTTCCTGCGACCTTTATCAGGTCGTCTGTCCACCTTGTAGGACATACGACTTGCTATATCGAGCACAAATTCCAATCACGGGTAATTCATGTGTTATCTGAATCGAAAAATTAAAAACAAAATGATTGCCCGACCTGGGATTTGAACCGAGGACGACACGGTTTCTCATAGATAAATCTAATTAATTTAGTAAAATAATGTCAATACAGTAGGGCCTCGATAATCCGTACACAGGCTAATCCGAACGTCGCTGTAATCCGAACTGCTGAACCTGTCCCCTTCCACCCCCGCCGTAACACCTGAGCTTTGATTTGTTTGTGGTTTGTCATTAGTCTTTGCAAAATTACAGTGTGCGTTGCGTGCCACGTGTTATTTGAGGTTATAAATATGGTTCCTACACCTAAACGTAAACATAAAACTTTGACGATTACTGAAAAGTGTGCTAAATAAACTTATGTTTTATTTACAACATACTATAATCCGAACGCTAGTTCGGATTATCGATGTTTTATTTCTAACATACTATAATCCGAACGCTCCGTTAGTCCGAACAGGGGTTGTTTTTTTGAAGTTCGGATTATCGAGGCCCTACTGTATAATAATTTTAAGTTATATTTTGCATAATCGTACATGGGAAATGTCCATTTATGATATTTTTATAAAACACGAAATTGAATTACTTTAATCCAATGAATTTAGCAAGATAAAAACAGTATCTCAATGTTTTCCTTATGTGGGTTGAAATTTTATTGCATATTCGCATCCACGTATCCTGTGAATCAGCCTAGTTACAATTTACAAAGTCATTTTCCCTATTGCGGTACTCGAAAGAAATTTACAAGGCGCCGATAATGAATCGTATTCGATAAGGCATTTATCGAGAAAACAATGTGTATTGTTATGATTGTTAATCGATATAGATGACTCAGCTGATAGCATCATCGATTTATCATCCGATAAAAAAAATAAACACAAACACACTTCATCATGATCCCATACGATTGTACCGCTGCGCTATAGCTATTAATTTCTCCCCGGCAAGATTTGGTGTCCACAATTTTTTTTATCCCGGCAGGGTTCTTTTATATTTATTTGATTGAATGACGAGACGAGCAAGGCGCTCGCCTGATGCTAAGCGCCACGCCTGCCCATAAACAGAAGCAACACCACACAGAACTTTGAATTACAAAATACTGCATGGCACTGAACTGCGCTCGTCACCCCATGCCTAGTAATTTCACTGGCTTCAATGTAATTCAAACCGAAACGAAACAGTGCTTACACACTGTTGCTTGGCGGCAGAAATAAAGTAAGCGGTGGTACCAACCCAGACGGCCTCTCGCATACGAGGGGAATAGTGTCGAGCAACGATAGTCATATATTGCAGGTAGTTGCTTCTTCACACTCCGGTTAAATAAATGGTACTTATTACACTTCTCTCGCGGCTCCGCCTGCGGAACAGTCTTCGGGTATAAAAGTTACCTTTTTTTTTTTTTTTATAGCATAGGCCGGCAAACGAGCAAGTGGATCACCTGATGGTAAGTGATCTCCACCGCCCATGTACACCCACAACCAGAAGAATCATGGGTGCGTTGCCGACCTTAAAGGAAAGGGATAATAAGGGATTGGGAAGGGGAGGGGATTTGGGCTTCCGGATATCTCACTCACGGTACGAAACGCAAGAGCAAGCCGCTACTTTACGTCGGTTTTCTGTGAGACAGTGGTAACGACCCGGTCGAGCCAGCCCATTCATGCTATAGACAAAACTGTCTACAGCGTGGCTCTACCACTCAACCTACCTACGTATCACTCTACCTACGTCCTAATCAAGGTCATGTACTACCTGTGCCAAATTGCATCTAAAACCGTCCTGCCTATTACTAGAAATAGTCCTATGTAGGTATTAAACTACTTAACAGCTCTAAAGTAGCCATTAGTCCATATTAGGATATTTTGTCATCCGTTTTACAACGGAAGGTCAATATCAGACACTGACATTGACCTTTATTCGACCCTATCGTGGGATAAATATAACGAATTATCAATGCTTATATCATTTTGTCATTAATTATCAGTTGTATTAAGTCGGAACTTATATGGAAAAACAAGATTGTAGGTAACATATTTGGAATTCGCGCAACATATCTTTTTTAGTTTACATGAACGACGACAAAAGTTGAACTGTGTTTTGCCCAGTTTTATACACAGCATAAAGGACCGGCGCGACTGGGTTGACACCGCTATTCCCATAAAAAAAAATCAAAAGTTTCGTCTGCGTCTCCAAAGCCCATTTTTTTCCTTAAAAATCCCTAACGTACGAATCCTCTAGCAGTGAGGGTGTGAAGGTTTCTTGGTTGAAGGTCACTTGCTATCAGATAATCCACTTGTTCATTTGGAATTATGCAATACATAAAAAGACGTCCGATTTAAAATGAATTTTCACTTTTGGCTTGTTAAAAAAAATACGAAGATATTTTTCATTATAAAGCATTAGACTTTTTCTGAATCATGAGCGCAGTGCATTGCCATATCGTATTTTTAACAGACTTCTAAAAAGTGGAGGTTCTCAATTCGGCTAGTTGTTTTTTTAATTTTTTATTTGACTACCATCAGGCGAGCGCATTGCTCAATCTGTTATAATAAAAATAGTTATTAATATCTTGCGTGGTGCGTATTATTGTTGCTAGTGTCAGCTGCACGATTGCCCCGATGACTTCACTTAACGCATTATCATGATAAACTCATTATGCATGAATTTAAATGGATTATACAGAGCCGGAGAGTCAATGCCAAATGTTGCAAGTTCATTATGTACAGAGAATAACGTTTTTATTCAAAAAACTGACAAAGCATTGGTCGAGTTTTTTATAGCGGCGACCAGCAACTGGGTCGCTTGATGGTAAGTGATCTCCACAGGCCATGTACGCCCACAATACCAGAGAAATTATGGGAGTGTTGCCGACCATAAAGGAAAGTGATAATCAAGGAATTGGGAAGGGAAAGAGATTTGGGCTTCCGGATATTTAGAGTTTGCTGGTGTCAGGGTGATCCATATTTGTATCAGGAACTTTGCCATGCCAGGATAAGAAAATACTGGTAACCAAACAAATAAAAAAGCTGTAATTTCTATTCAACCTATAATTTTTTTTTCATAAATCTACAAACCATCTTCCATTAAACCAGCCTAAAGATAAAAACTCCATAGAATCTGCCTACTGGTTTGGATGTGCAGCCTTCAAATGTATATCACCATTGTGTTTTTCACCAAAAAATACTGCTTGATTCGCGTGTGCTTTGGCGACACTTCATTCATAAGCAAGTACTTCGGAATCCCATTTGTGTATAGTATAACTATAGGTCATAAATTGAATGCTAATCTGCAGGGCTTATCTCATCTAAAGGTCAATTAATCGTTCTAATATGCATAGAAAAGAGATTGTCAAGACTATACACGTTTATAGCATTAGAAAGGACTACAAAAGAAATTAACACGTTTTAGATCCCAAAAACTATGGGCTTGATAATTTTAATGCAGTTAAAAAACAACGACAACTTAACACAAGCTTATACCTCTATCCTCAAAGAGATAGGTGGTACTAGTGCTGCAGCTACGGCTTGCCGAGGTTATTTCCATTCCATGATGTTATAGGAGGCAAGGCTACCGTAATATCGGGTGCAATTTCCAATCCCGGTCAAATACAGTTTGATTTTTCGAATTGATACTTTAAATACTGTGAGTGCTCACTCTGAGAATTGAGCTCACCAGATTCTTAGCCTAAATTTATTAAAATATTAATGAATACTAGCCTTGTATTATACAAGTCCCACTGCTAGGCATTGGTCTTCTCTACTGAATGAGAGGGGTAGGCCTTAGTCCACCATGCTGGGCTAATGCGAATTGGCAGACTTCGAAATTCTTATGGAGAACTCCTTAGGTATGTAGGTCTTCTCACGATGTTCCCTTCACCGTTATAGCAAGTGATAATTAACTATGAACACGTAACTAAGAATAGTCAGAAGTGCATGCTCTTGGGTCTTGTTTAAACCTGCGACTTTCGTCTCGAAAGACTAAAGCCTAAACCAAAATGCCTGCACAATATATTCACTCGTATCTTTAATCGGATCACAGGAGTTCGACTACTAATGCAAGTTTTCGGTTTATCTAAACAATCACTAGCTTTATCACCAAACTGGGCAGTATAGCCGAAGTCCTTTAGTCGCTTCCCCCAACCCTCTCAGAATTTATATGGGGTCGCAAGAGATATTCGGGCCGTTGACCTATGCTATAGTCTCGTAAGAATAAATTGGACAGAATTTTGGCCTCGGCCCAAAAAAGAATATTTCCCATACAATATCAACATTGAAGTGTGATAAATTTATGTGGATTTATTTATATTATTTACCGTCTTACTCATTGTATTTACAAATATTCACGCCTCTATTCCAGAGAGGTTAGCAGAAGAGTAAATAGTCCGTCCGTGTACCCTGGGAAAATAGTGGTGCAAAAAATGCATTAATAACATAAGCTTACTCCCGTATACCCGGAGGGCTAGGCAGAGGTGTAACTGGTGCACCCACGGTTCACTGATCATATTTCCGTCCTATGGCATGAGGCAGTGAACACGTATCACACCAGCTATTTACTATACCCTCACCAGTTTCAGGCAACTCATGTTCGATTTTTCATATCAAATAACTGACACATTTTCTATGCTCGATCTGGAATTAAAACTCAGGCGCTCGCCGATTTCTGGGCTTAAGCTTATGCAACAACTAAACCAATGAGGCGTTGAATAAATCCATTCGTCTGACTTATTTCCGTTCCATGATGAGATAGCGGTAGGTCGATAATCTCACATAAATTATATTAAATTGAAATCAGGTCGTCAACGACCAGGCTTGGATTTAAAGTGAGAGTTCGGCAGTTACTCTTGGATGGAGTAGCAGAATCATCACATTAGTATACTGTGATATATTATGGTATTATATAATATGTACTATTATATATTTACGCTATGTATTTATACTTATTTATTTATATAATATGTAACTATTTATTTATATTCTTCTTGTATTTATTATTGATATGTATTATGTGTAGATATATATGTATTTATATATATTTATATTAAAATATGTCTCTTTTGTGTATATTTTCCTTTTGTCATCTTTACACCTGCCATGTACATCTCTGCATCACCCTAAGGTTGACTGGGAGAGAATGCTTATAGCATTAAGTCCGCCTTTATACTCCATGTATATAAAGTGTAAAATAAATAAATAAATTATACAATCAGAAAGTGATGTTTAAAGATTATATCAAACTTTCTCAAAGTAATAAAAATAATTAATGCGGAGTAATGGGAGTAAAGGAAGGAAACCGAGTACCTACGTAGTTATGTTAAAAATCTATTACTTCCATATTCCATATGCTCACGCCTATATCCTCGTAGGGGTAGGCAGAGGTGCAACAGGGTAGATACATGAAGTTGAATTCGAACATTAATGTACACGTAATAGAAAATAATACAAAAACAAACCTTATCACGAAAACAGAAATGTAATGGGTTGAAAAATGAGACAACAATTATTAATATTTCAAATATTGAATAAAACCAGTATGAAATAAAATTAATGAGTAGTGGGACCAACTCGCTATCTTCCTCCCACGCGTGCGTCGCGTTATTACCATCGTATAGGTGACGTCATCGTATATGTCGTGCATCCCTTTATTGTTATTCGACAATCTGCTCTCCACCAGTTAAATAGCTTATAACTTAAATACCCTTGTGGGGATTCATAAAATACTTTCTATTATGTATTATGGGCAATGTAATTAGACTCGACCAGATTTCCTTCAAACGCTTTTCCATTTTAGTCCGACCTTTAACAATACCGTTCCCATACATATTCATGTACAGTTAACACAAGTAAATGTCCGGTTAAAACTTCGTTTCGTAATGCAGTACTTTCTATATGTTGTTTGTGCAATTATCGCCTTTAATGAGAAAGTGGCAATGTTTGTTTTACCGTGAACCCGCGAGAATATGAATAGACGGGTAATGCTTTTGATTGTTTCACACATTTCTCAAAAATGTATGAAGATGTTATGTGTGTTTATGTATGATACATTAGTTCATATTGATTTCTGTATATGTTTCTTTTATTTTTGCACTGACTAGTCATAAGCGCTATTTCAATTGACTATATGATTATCGATATCTCGAGTGGTAAAGCCACGCTGTAGACAGTTTTGTCTACAGCATGTCTTCGTCTCGACCGGGTCGTTACCCCTATGGGAAATGGCGTGACTTTGCGTTTATATCCTTTTTATTTTCCTTGGCATTGAAGAGGATGCAAAAGAAAACTGTCCCAATATAATCTTGAATATTTGCAATAACACGCTTGGCCTGAAGGACATAACTGCAGCAAATTTAACAGCATGCCACAGAATAGGCACCCCTGGCAAGGAACATCACCGGCCTATCTTGGTTAGATTTTCTACATTCGGACTTCGATCATCGGTTTGGAAGGCCAAGACGAGGTTGAAGGGTGGATCCATCTCGGTGAAAGAGTTTTTGACTCGACCTAGGCAGCTGGTTTTTTCAAGGGCCCGACAGCATTTCGGTATGCGGGCGTGTTGGACCCAAGACGGTATAATCGTTGTCAGGGTTGCAGATGGTAGCCACGTGAAGACTACTACCATGAATGAGCTCGATATTTTAATTGAGAAGTATCCCAAGGCAGCAGTAACTTCTTCGTCTGCAATCGGTGGCGGCGGCGTGACTGCGGTAAAGACGAGCTCAAACTCAAAACCTCGTAAATTGTGACAGCCGTGTTTTGTTGACTTGAGGACCGTTTTGTATCACTAGTAGTTTATTATCACCGTATCGGAACTTGTTAGTTGTAATATTATTCATTTTCTGTTTTACTTCCATGTTGTCCAATATTTGTTAACTTTTAATTACCGTGTTCAATCACAAAACCATAGATGTCGGTAACTACCCACATGTTTTTTGATTTTTTTTCTTATTTATGACCTGTCAATTTCGAATAACACTGACGTTCAGTGGGTGACAACTGACATGTACGTTCCGTTACAATTATTTTATTTATCTGTTACGTTAATTTAGAGTCTTGTTTATATGGATTTATATCTGCTGGCGGGTGGTGCAGAGTACGCTTAGTTGTACCATAACTATAAGTTTATTTCTTTTTTTTATATATTTTTTTTTATTTTCATATATTATTACCTTTTATATATTATTTATATTTACGTATGATATCTGATAACGAATCCTTCCATTCTGCTAACGAGTCTGCTGTGTTCAGCGATGACAGTTTCTGCTCGGTGAGTGATGATCTCGGGGACTTGATACGGCAAACCTTTAACACGAAAACCCACCATTCGTTCAACGTATGCCATATCAACGCCCAGAGCATACCTAGTCATTATAGTGATCTGTTGGAGACGTTTTCTGATGCAAACGTTCATGCCGTCCTGGTTTCCGAGAGTTGGCTCAAACCTCATCTTCTTTCTACTACTTATCCTCTCCCTGGTTTCATCCTGATTCGAAATGATCGAGCAGACAGGAGAGGGGGCGGGGTCGCTATTTATCTTCGTAGTGATTTTTCCTATACAACTATAGCTTCTTCATCTATTTCCTCAATATCTGTGGAGTATTTGTTCCTCGAGGTTTGGGTCAAGGGAGTCAAAACCATACTTGGTGTCGTTTACTGTCCTCCTTCTACTGATTATTTCTCCAGTCTCGAATCGGTTCTGGAATCTTTAGGATCAGAATATGCACATCACATCATCATGGGAGACTTCAATACCAATTTCCTTATCCCTCACACGCCTCGTTCCCTTAAACTACTTAACATTGTCGAGTCAGCTAGTTTACATGTTCTGCCTTTGCAAGCGACTCATCATAATACAGATGGAAACGATACTTGGCTTGACCTAATCCTGACCTCCAATCCCTCCCTAGTTTCCAGCCATGGGCAATACCTTGCTCCTGGCTTTTCCCATCACGACCTTATTTTCCTCTCCTATGCCCTTAAACCCCCCAAAACCTCGCCTAAGGTTCTGCGCATGCGTTGTTTTGGACGCATGGATACGGACAGATTGCGCAGGGATGCCGCAACTTTACACTGGGACAATTTGACGGCAGCGACAACAGTGGATGAAAAAGTTGAAATATTTAATAAAAACATTCTCTCACTCTACGACGCCCACGCTCCCGTCAGAAAAGTTAAACTGAGGCGTCCCTCCGCACCTTGGCTCACACTCGGGGTTCGGATGGCGATGAAACGTAGAAATCGGGCCTTCCGTAAATTTAAGAAAGATCGCTCAGAGGATAACTGGACATCATACAAAGCTGCTAGGAATCGGTGTAACCAGATGATACGTAATGCCAAACGCCGCCACATTCTTGATAACATAAGTTCCTCCTCTCCTGCCAATATCTGGAAGTTCCTTGGGACTTTAGGCATTGGCAAGGAGAAACTCTTGGAAATTCGGGGGACACTTGGTTTGGACGATATCAATGATCATTTCACCTCTTCTATCTCGCTGGATCACCAAACCAAGTGTCATACTCTGAATTACTTAGCTGGTCTTCCTCATCCCAACATTAACCTCTTTCACTTTTCTCCAGTTGCAATGGAGGAGATCAAAAAGTCAATCCTCTCAATTAAATCCAACGCTACAGGCTACGACAACATCAGTCGTCGCATGATTGTTACTACCCTTGACCACATTCTCCCCGTAATTTCCCACATTATAAACTTCTCCTTTAGTACTGGTGTCTTTCCGTCCTCTTGGCGGAAGGCCCTTGTTATTCCTCTCCCTAAAAATCCTAACCCGTCCCTTGTCAACCACTTCCGCCCGATATCCCTTCTCCCTTTCCTATCCAAGGTGTTCAGTCACGATATCCTTTTATCTATCCTCGCCCACTTGATGATCTCTTCCGTAGCATTGGAATGGTTCTCAACTTATCTTCGAGGGCGTCAGCAGTCGGTGCGTCTTGGCGAGACTTCGTCAAATTGGCGCAACGTTGATAATGGTGTCCCTCAAGGCGGTATACTCTCTCCTTTATTATTTTCTATTTTTATTAATTCCATAACCCAAAACCTTCAGTGTGCGTATCATCTGTATGCCGATGACTTACAACTTTATGCTCAAGCGGGCGTCGATGATGTAGCTATTGCTATAGCCAAAGTAAATAAGGATTTGGATCACATCAAAAACTGGTCTGACCGATTCGGTTTGGATGTGAACCCCAATAAATGTCAGGCGATAGTAATAGGTAGCTCGCGACTAATTAGCAGACTGAACAAGTCAACTCTTCCTCCAATTCGATATAATGATTCAATCATCGCTCTGTGTTCTACTGTAAAGGACCTAGGGTTGAATATAGACTCTACCTTCAACTGGCAGACCCAAGTAACTTCTGTTTGCCAAAAGGTGACATGTACTCTTCGCGCTCTCTATCGCTTAAAAAACTTCCTCCCATGTAAAACTAAGACAACGCTGGTGCAGACCTTAATCTTCCCTATTATCGACTATGGTGATGTATGCTATTTTGATCTGAATGCAGATCTGCTCAACAAACTTGACCGACTTCTCAATAACTGCATTCGATTCATTTTCAATCTACGTAAGTATGACCATGTGTCCTCTTATCGCTCTCAACTTAAGTGGTTGCCAATCCGCCAGCGCCGAAATCTGCGCGCACTCACTACACTCTTTTCCATTCTAACTTCACCTAATCCCCCTTCTTACTTAACTTCCAACTTTCAGTATCTAGGCTTTAACCACGAGAGAAACCTTCGCTCTTCAAGCAGTCTTCTTCTCCAGTGTCCTTCCCACAACTCAGACTTCATTCACTCCTCCTTCACAGTCCAGTCTATTCTTCTTTGGAATGCGCTCCCATTGGAAATCAGGACGTCCACTAACCGGCTCACTTTCAAATTTAAAATTCGGACGCTATTTGCTGATAGTGTGGCAGAATCACGACACCAGTAGATTCATACTATATGTATATATTTATATATATGTATATTTATGTATATATATATTATATATAATACATTTATGCGTGTATTTATATTTATAATATTATATCAATTTTTTATTAATGGTGCTGCCACACCGGTGTTAGAAAATGTTATATAACATTTTATAACACCGGTGTGGCAGCATCATTTAGTAAACATTTCTTAACAATTTGTAACATTTTGTAACATTTCTTAACATTTTATAACCGCAGGCGGCGGTACTTTTGAGAGCGGCGCCGTCAAAGAAGCCGCCAAAGAAGAATGTTCAGAAATGTTAGAAAATGTTAAGAGATGTTATAAAATGTTAAGAAATGTTATAAAATGTTAGATTTAATGTTAGAAAATGTTTGTAAACATTTTATAACATCGGTGTGGCAGCACCATAATGTAGATTTATGTATTAATTACTTATCCATTTACTCCTTATTTGTCAGTATTGTTTTTTTTTTTCTTCTCATCAATAATTCGTATACACCCACATTATCTCGTTTCTGCATCACCCAAGGGTAGACTGGTAGAGAATGCCTTTGGCATTAAGTCCGCCTTTATACATGTTATGTATATAAAGTTTAAATAAATAAATAAATAAATAAATATCCGTAGTTAATAGTAGTAGAATATGAGACAATAATCTTTATATATATAATTCTTCTGTGAGTGTGTATGTTCCTGAACTTCTCTTAAACGACTGGACCGATTTTGATGAAATTTTTTGTGTGTGTTCAAGGGGATCTGAGAATGGTTTAGATTCACAATTTTGTCCGCTGGACAATGTTTTTTTTATTAATTTTTAATTTATTAGTAGTTGTTGAGTTGTCGTTGCGAAGCTTGCCGTGATGACGGGTCGTATAGCGTCTAGACTGGACAGGGACAGGACAGGGACAGGACAGTGAGACAGGACAGTGAGACAGGAAAGTGAGACAGGACAGTGAGACAGGACAGTGAGACAGGACAGACTGGACAGGGACAGGACAGGGACAGGACAGTGAGACAGGACAGTGAGACAGGAAAGTGAGACAGGACAGTGAGACAGGACAGTGAGACAGGACAGTGAAACAGGACAGAGAGACATGACAGAGAGACAGGACAGTGAGACAGGACAGTGAGACAGGAAAGTGAGACAGGACAGTGAGACAGGACAGTGAGACAGGACAGTGAGACAGGACAGTGAGACAGGACAGTGAGACAGGACAGTGAGACAGGACAGTGAGACAGGACAGTGAGACAGGACAGTGAGACAGGACAGTGAAACAGGACAGAGAGACATGACAGAGAGACAGGACAGTGAGACAGGACAGTGAGACAGGACAGAGAGACAGGACAGAGAGACATGACAGAGAGACAGGACAGTGAGACAGGACAGTGAGACAGGACAGTGAGACAGGACAGTGAGACAGGACAGTGAGACAGGACAGTGAGACAGGACAGTGAGACAGGACAGTGAGACAGGACAGTGAGACAGGACAGTGAGACAGGACAGTGAGAGGACAGTGAGACAGGACAGTGAGACCGGACAGTGAGACAGGACAGTGAGACAGGACAGTGAGACAGGACATTGAGACAGGACAGTGAGACAGGACAGTGAGACAGGCCAGTGAGACAGGAAAGTGAGACAGGACAGTGAGACAGGACAGTGAGACAGGACAGACTGGACAGGGACAGGACAGGGACAGGACAGTGAGACAGGACAGTGAGACAGGAAAGTGAGACAGGACAGTGAGACAGGATAGTGAGACAGGACAGTGAAACAGGACAGAGAGACATGACAGAGAGACAGGACAGTGAGACAGGACAGTGAGACAGGAAAGTGAGACAGGACAGTGAGACAGGACAGTGAGACAGGACAGTGAGACAGGACAGTGAGACAGGACAGTGAGACAGGACAGTGAGACAGGACAGTGAGACAGGACAGTGAAACAGGACAGAGAGACATGACAGAGAGACAGGACAGTGAGACAGGACAGTGAGACAGGACAGAGAGACAGGACAGAGAGACATGACAGAGAGACAGGACAGTGAGACAGGACAGTGAGACAGGACAGTGAGACAGGACAGTGAGACAGGACAGTGAGACAGGACAGTGAGACAGGACAGTGAGACAGGACAGTGAGACAGGACAGTGAGACAGGACAGTGAGACAGGACAGTGAGACAGGACAGTGAGACAGGACAGTGAGAGGACAGTGAGACAGGACAGTGAGACCGGACAGTGAGACAGGACATTGAGACAGGACAGTGAGACAGGACAGTGAGACAGGCCAGTGAGACAGGAAAGTGAGACAGGACAGTAAGACAGGACAGTGAGACAGGACAGACTGGACAGGGACAGGACAGGGACAGGACAGTGAGACAGGACAGTGAGACAGGAAAGTGAGACAGGACAGTGAGACAGGACAGTGAGACAGGACAGTGAAACAGGACAGAGAGACATGACAGAGAGACAGGACAGTGAGACAGGACAGTGAGACAGGACAGTGAGACCGGACAGTGAGACAGGACAGTGAGACAGGACAGTGAGACAGGACATTGAGACAGGACAGTGAGACAGGACAGTGAGACAGGCCAGTGAGACAGGATAGTGAGACAGGACAGTGAGACAGGACAGTGAGACAGGACAGTGAGACAGGACAGAGAGACAGGACAGAGAGACATGACAGAGAGACAGGACAGTGAGACAGGACAGTGAGACAGGACAGGACAGGGACAGGACAAGACGGGGACAGGACGGGGACGGGACGGGACGGGGAAAGGACGGGGACGGGACGCGGACAGGACGTGGACAGGACGGGGACAGGACGGGGACGGGACGGGGACAGGACTGTCCAACCGGAGGGAGGTGGGAGACGACCTGACTTAGGTCGTCGAAGTCAATTAAATGTGCGACGGGCTACCTACCTCACGTGCAATGGCGCAGTACCTCACTTAATTGCATTTAATGTAAATAAAACATTTGTATTAAGTTTTGACCACATTTTACACAAATATATTATGTAGGTGATACGAAGTTCACCGGGTCATCTAGTCTATATATATAAAAATGAATCGCTGTGCGTGTGTCTCGCCAAAACTCGAGACTGGCTGTACCGATTTGGCTAATTCTGATCTTGAAATATTTGTGGAAGTTCAGGGAAGGTTTACCCGGTGAGAAAAAATGAGTAACATAAATAATAAGTAAAGGAAAACACTAAAAACGACAACTTAATTTTCCAATACAAACTGTTCCTGGGTATGAAACACTTGATGTCTTTTTGATGTGAAACAGATTGTTGACCGTCAACGAACGACAACCGTGGTGACAGGGACAGGGACAGGGACAGGGACAGGGACAGGGACAGGGACAGGGACAGGGACAGGGACAGGGACAGGGACAGGGACAGGGACAGTGACAGGACAGTGACAGGACAGTAACAGGACAGTGGCAGGACAGTGACAGGGAAAGGGACAGGACAGGACAGAGCAGGACAGGGCAGGACAGGGCAGGACAGTGACAGGACAGTGACAGGGGCAGTGACAGGACAGTGACAGGGAAAGGGACAGGGCAGGACAGGGCAGGACAGTGACAGGACAGTGACAGGGACAGTGACAGGACAGTGACTGGACAGGACAGTGACCGGACAGGACAGTGACAGGACAGGACAGTGACCGGAAAGTGACAGTGACAGGGACAGTGACAGTGACAGGACAGGACAGTGACAGGACAGTGACAGGGACAGTGACAGGACAGTGACAGGACAGTGACAGGACAGTGACAGGACAGTGACAGGACAGTGACAGGACAGTGACAGGACAGTGACAGGACAGTGACAGGACAGTGACAGGGAAAGGGACAGGGCAGGACAGGGCAGGACAGTGACAGGACAGTGACAGGGACAGTAACCGGACAGTGACAGGGAAAGGGACAGGGCAGGACAGGGCAGGACAGTGACAGGACAGTGACAGGGACAGTGACAGGACAGTGACCGGACAGGACAGGACAGTGACAGGACAGTGACAGGACAGTGACAGGACAGTGACAGGATAGGGACAAGACAGGGGGAGGACAAATTTTACACAAATATATGTAGGTGATACGAAGTTCACTGGGTCATCTAGTAAGCAATAAAACCCTTTGTGTAGTGGTTTATAGAATACATTTAGCATCTAAATGTCACCCATATAGTGCTAACTGCTTAGCCTCTGAGTAAAATGGCTGTGACATACAGACAGACAGACGGACATGACGAAATCATAAGCGTTATTTTTGTCATATGGCTACGGAACTCTAAAAACATGGTTCTCAGCCAGAATTCGCCGACAAAGAGATAAAAATGTTTGCCAAGTTTTATCTCAAAGAAACTCTACGCTTGGCATGTTTCTATGCTGAGTTAACCACACATAAAATAAATATAAAGTGTGGTTTATTGTAAAAATTTTAGCCCTGTGTTATTACATGTCCCACTGCTGGGCACGAGCCTGTACTGAAGAGAGGGATTAGGCCTTAGTCCACAACGCTTGTCTAATACCGATCGGTAGACTACACATAATAATATATTCGACATTTTTATGGAGAACTTCTCAGGTATGCAGGTTTCCTCACGATGTATCCTTCATTGTTAAAGCTAGTGATAATTAACAATTAGTACACACGAAACATAGAAAAATTGGGGCTGGTTTACATTTTAACATAAAAAAAATCTACTGTTGATCTTTTTTATAGCATAGGCTGGCAAACGAGCAAGTGGTTCACGTGATGGTAAGTGATCTCCACCGTCCATGTACGCCCACAATGCCAGAAGAATCATTGGCGCGTTGCCGACCTTAAAGGAAAGGGTTAATTAGGTTTTGGGAAGGGGGGGGGGTACTTGGGTCTCTGGATATCTCACTCACCGTACGAAACGCAGCAAGCCACTTCAGTACTTTACGTCGGTTTCTGTAAGACAGTGGTAACGACCCGATCGACCGGCCCATTCATTCTGTAGACAAAACTGTCTACAGCTTGGCTCTACCAGTCACAGATATAATTTGGTTATACGTAACTGTTCCGAAAGGTGTACAATTATTATTTACATAAATAAAATCGTCTGTATAATTTAGGTGGTTTTAATTTGAATAAATTTCAATTAAATTGACTGCCTCGGTAGCGCAGTTGTATTGCGTACGCGTTATGACTGCTGTTCCAAGATCTCTGGTTCGATTCCAGCGTCGGTTAAAAGTGATATTGGGTTTTCTATCACGTAATGCAGCAATCAGGCCGGAGTCTGGGATTTGTGGCCGGTATGGCGATAGGCTTGCACCCTATCAAATCATGGGACGGAAACAAGCTCGGTGAAATGTGGGCGTACGAGTCACATCTCTGCCTAACTCTTCGCGGATTGTAACCAAACAAACCTCAGTTAAAGACAACCCAAATACCATAAATTAACTATTTAAAGCTAACTACAGTCGACTCTCGTTAATTCAAACCTGCGATAATTCGAACCTCTCTATAATTCAAAGTTACCACGAGTTCCCTAGATTATCTCTTTATATTTCGAACTGAATTAATAAATTTTTAAGCACTTGGTAATTCGAACGAAAAAATTAACACTACGCAAAAAAATTACGCGTTAATTCGAACTTATCGGCGTCAAACACTCGACAATTCGTAAAGTAAGTAAGTAAAGTAGTTGTATCATCATACCTTAGCATGTCGTGTCATAGTTAAAGAATAGCAGTTAATAAATAATATTGTTATTGATTATCAACACTCAATAATTCGAAGTTTTATTTTTCTCTCAAAAATTTCGAACCATTTGATATTTCAAACACTCGATAATTCGTAACATTTTAAGAGTCCCTTGGAGTTTCGAATTAACGAGAGTCGACTGTACAAACATTTCGCTTTGTAACAATCTATTTTTATTTCTCATGGACATGGGGGACCACCCCCATATCCGCAGAAGGGGTCGTAAACAATGATTTATGCATGCGTAAAATTTTGTTTTAAATGTGGTCTCGAGTACTTACGTAGAAAGTACGGAACACGTATGATTTATGGAAAACTGTTTGGCATTACTGCTTTGCTTGGGCAGGATTTTATTTCTGTTTTACGTTTTAGATAATAATATAGCTATAAGTATATTTGTTCCTTAGTTTTTTTTATGGATAAATAACACCCAACAGTGACAGTGTGATTGTCACACATAGCACATACCCCACAGTAAGATACGAGTCTTGTGTCGTGGGTATCAGGAACTAGGAGAGACTTTCGGTCTCACAACACTCACACCTGAAAAAATATTTGTGGATCAGACAAATATTTGTCTCAATGCGGGGTTGAATCCGCGGCCTCTCGTTTTAGTCAGCTACTCGCTCACTGCGCCACTAAGGCTCTTGAAAAATAAAGTTTGGATACGTATCCAAGAATAACATTGGGTCAATAAGACCCAAATAGAATCAATTAATTACAATTAAAGTGTGTAAACGAACCCATTACGATCTATTAGCTAAATCATTCGATTCGATTCATTACACGCTGATTTGAACTATTTAAATTTGTTAAATGACTTTTTATAGTCCAATATTATCATACATACATAAGCACTCACGCCTGTAACTCCCGAAGGGGTAGGCAGAGGTGTAACCAGTACAGCCACATTTTGAGAAGCGTATAATTAGCGTTTTATACTTCCGTACTACAACTTACTGCCATCTGGTCAATAAATAATGGCCAAATAAAGTTTATTTTATTTCTTCTTTCTGTTTCCCTCCCATAATGTGATAGAGGGCGAACCTATCATATCAGGCACAATTCCATCCTTACCATCAGTCAAGCATCTTCAGGATAATCACATCTTAATTAAGACTGTGTATCCAGAATAAATGTCGTTTTTTTTATAGCATAGACCGGCAAACAAGCAAGTGGGTCACCTGATGTTAAGTGATCTCCACCGCCCATAAACGCACACCACCAGAGGATCATATACGCGTTGCCGACCTTAAAGGAAAGGGATAATTAGGGATTGGGAAGGGGAGGGGATTTGGGCTTCCGGATACCTCACTCACCGTACGAAACGCAGCAGCAAGCCGCTACTTTACGTCGGTTTTCTGTGAGACAGTGGTAACAACCCGGTCGAGCCAGCCCATTCATGCTTTAGACAAAACTGTCTACAGCGTGGCTCTACCACTCAGAACTCAGAATCGGTATGGAACATTTATGTAAAATCGATACCGGACATATAGTTATCGCTCGTCCGCCTGTCAAGTGGACCTGTGACCTGTTTACATGAACCCCACGGCACACACATTTAATTTTGAATTAACCACGCTAAAAATAAATACTCGTATAAATTTACGAAGCGTTGACGTTTACGTCACAGCAACTTGCTAAGAAGGGTAAAAGTTTGAATGTCTTTATTGTATAGACAATTTTAATTTTAACAGTGTGACTAGATAATTATAAATTACACTAGCCAAAAGTAATGTCAAATGGTTTATTTTTTAATAGCCAAGTCCGGCAAACGCCCATGAAAACCCACAATACAAATACTTAAAGAAAAGGAATAATTAAGGAAAAGGGAATTTAAACCTGCGAGTATTATGAATTAGCTAAAATTAAAATATGCTTGGTGATCGTCTTTTAATAACTGACACATGACTTGTTATTTTTATTATCATATCTTGACAAAATCGCTACGATGCATCTGATGGTAAGTGTAGCTCAATCCAAGAGTAGTGTTGACCAACAAAGAAGATGTTTCTATAGTAGATCAGCAAAACTATACCGGTCTGCTTAATTGGTTCTCCACACTCCTTTTGAAGGACGTCATGTTGTAGGAAAGAAGGAACACGCGTGCCGGCAAACTATTTCATAACTTTATGGTCCGGCAAAAGCACCTGAGATGTTGTGTAACGTCTTATGGTTTAAAGCACTTCTATTAGTTCTCGGTATATTGAAGAACGTACTCTGGCTCGGTGAAAAGAAGAATTAATGCAAATTATCTGGGATCAGTTAATTTAGAAGAACTGAAAATCTAGCTAGGTAATGTGCTCAGTTGAAACCTATAAATGTCTAGCGGATACAAATTAATTTGTATCCGCTAGACATTTATAGGTCCGTTAGTATAATCATATGCGTAACCTCTTTCGTTAGATTTTTGGTTAAGATAAAATGAGTAATGTTCTCAAACCTATCTATGTATATACCTATCTATACACCTATCTATGTCAATAACCTCTTCTCAGACAGTAGCCGAGTCAGGTTAATTAGCAAAATATGCAGACGAATATTAATAGACAAAATATTGGATCTTTAAATCTTAAGATGTTCTTATCTAGAATATGTTTTGTACAAAATGAGTGGAGTTCAATATATTATTATTGATGCTGAATTATCATTTGCTGGTCAGTATGGTATTCTAAAATAGATATCACGAAGATTTCAGTTATTAAATTCAACCCCTACGTATATTCTAAACTTAGCAAAAAAAAGAACCCACACTGCATACTTCCTTTACTATCATCCTTGCTATTTGCCAATCAAATTATTAGTAAAATTTCGATGTACATGGACAATTAACTCAAATAACATTAACACGGGCATAGTACGAAGAACCTTACTTCTATATCTAAAAACAATAATAACTGTATAGAAGCTATGCCTACTTTACATCCTTTACTGTTGTCCTATTTTATCTGCAAATCAGCTCATTAGCAGTTCCCCTTATATGAAGGCTAGACTGTTAGTCACTGGGGGCTCCAGTCTGGCGCGACGGTAGTCATGCAATTCTGATTTATATCTTTTATATCTGTGATGTTTTATAAAGAGATTTCGAGTTGTGTATGGAATGATTGAAACGCGGTAGCTATTTCAAGGTGTAATACGAATTACTCGGCAATAAGAATTAATACCTATTTAACAACTCTGAGTAAATGTAATATCACATAACATTTGACGTTCAAATACAAAACTACTGACATAATACCGGAAGAAAACCGTCTACTAGGAGCTAACGTTAATTGGTGGTTACATCTCACTCAAATGATGTTAAACAGGCTCTTAAAATGTCTGAAGGTTCAATGTGTCGACTGCAGTGCCTCGTTCTCTGTAGTGTTGTTATTGTGAGACTTGCTTGTCTCGTTATTCAGTTGTGCTACAAGAGAAAATTAAATGAATATACCTTTTGCATATTTTTTATATTTTTATATTTTTTTACTTGTTCTTCCAACTGCTCTTACCCCACTCGCAATGAGGTCGGCGCAACATGCACAGAACAAACATGTGACAAAAAGATTTGGCTTGTAGTTTTTACTACCGGCCGCCTGCCTGACGTCAACCCCTCTGGAGGGAAAACCCACCCAGACCCGAAACAAATATTTGTTTCGTGAAAATATTGCATTAATCCCCAAATTCAGTGACTGTATAGTCACTCTGAATATTTGGAATGATTGATTGAACTACATAACACATACGTTGATACTAGTAATATTAAAATGCGAAAAAGTGTTTCTTTGTTTGTCTGTCTTTCAGTTAGCAACGAAGCAACGGATCGACATACATTATTTTTTATTCTGGAAATATGACGGGAAAGACCTCCACGCGGGTGGAGTCGCGAGCAAAATCTAGAATTATATACTGATCTATATCGCTAAAGCCAGCTAAATACTAAAATATTAAAGGCATTCATTCCCTATACATTCTATCAGGGTATTTATAGGATAACAGAAAATATTACCAATAGAAATCCACGATGGAATCAATTTATCTAAGTGCTAGACGCGCGCACGTCTCGAGCCCGATAGATAATCTTATCAAAGTATCAATACAGCCGGAATCTTAGGAGTGGGTTAGTTTGTGGTATTGTAAAAAACATGAGATGAACCAGAAATTGAAAATCCCAATATTTTGTAATAATATTTTAGTGATTTACTTGAATAAAACCGAGAAACTAACGAGATTACGCTAAATACCGAGAAAGTGGCTTCACAGAGTTTTTGAAATAATATTTAATATGACATAAGATCAGGGCTGAATACCCAAAGCTGTAGGTATAGGTGCAATTACTGCAGTTCGCAGCACTTTCTTTCGTACTATAATGAAGAAATTAATTTGATCAATAACCATATCGGACACTAATTCCAATCATAGACGATATGTATTTTTGACTCACCGACCTGAGGATTGAACCCAGGATCCAACCGATATCCACAGCCTGAGGTGAATTTCAATCCGAATCTCGAAAATTAACCAATGAAACTAAGTGATTTGTACGCGTGACTTTCAATGGCTTATTTTTGGAATCAATCCGGAGATCTAAGATAGTTAATTGAAATCGGCTGTAAGTCTAAGATGAAGGTTAGACCCTTAATCTAAGGGTACGATTATTTCCATTGTTCTGTGGTATAATTAGTGCATGACGAGATTAGTACAATTCAAGACACAAAACTACTAACGCGTATCTAAAACCAAAATTTCTCAGCCAAGCTTGGCAATTCTTTGACCCAAAATTTCAGGTTTAAATTTTTTACATTTAACTCTCGCTTATGCAAGTTCTCGTAACTCATTGTTTTGAGTACTCTTGGCAAATAACTTTAAACATTACAAAAACGTGCGAAATTCTCAGTTTATTATTGCGACACGAACGTGGAGATTAGATTAACGCAACTATCTTATAAGTTAGAAACACTTGTTTTCTTTTATAGAAAGCCAGCAAACAAGCCAGTAGGTCACCTGATTGTAGGTGACGTCCACCACCCATGAACAGGCTTAATACCAGAAGTAAACTCCCGATCAGAGCTAGATTAAGATATAAAGCGAGATAATATAATGTCAGGAAGAATCTGTGGAAGACAAAAAAGCGTGAGAATCAGATGATTTGAGAGTGCCATTGTGTGTCATTATGGAAATAGCAACAGCAATGTTTCTTGCTCCATCTTCCTATTTTAAAACTATGCAATAGGCTGAAAAATATTAAAGGTTCAATTCATATTATAATGATGAATGAATGAGTCCATTTAATCTTGGAAACACGAAACAATGTATATATCGTTTTAAATACTGAAGATTATTTCAATGTGGGTAATTCTTTATCTTGGCACTGCAAAGATTACACTAAACCTGAAAGTAAGTAGGTACGTTGCGGTTTAAACATAATGTCTGCAATGTATTTATTTAATTTTTACTTTCTCTTTTCTGGCGTTATCCTGCCTATAATGCCAGAGTCGGCCTTCCTATTATGATTTGACGGAGGATTTATGCATATTTTGTGTAGCGACTCGCCGTCTGACACCCATTACCCGGAACTGGAACCAAGTTTCGCCATTGCCTCGTCCGTCAATCCGCAGAATGTACCACGTGCAGATGAGGTTGCTTTGAACAAAATATGTTAGTGGTCTATTTACACTCCTGGTCCATATTTATTTAATTTCTACTAAATACATATTTCAAGCCGTCAAAACTACGCAATAAACTTCACATAATAAACCTTTATTTGCCAAACAATCTTGCTTAAATCAATCGAATGTTTATTTATACAGTTGAACTTATCAAGAGACTCTGCCTTTTTTCTAGCGATATTGATTTGCACTCAACCCCTAGTGATAAGATATTTGTATCAACGCCAGTCGTATTTTTGTGGTTGTTTTGTGTGGCTGGCAAAATGGTAAGTCATACGGATTTGAAAATCGTGTTTCTTTTAATTTTAGATTCGTTTGTGAGTTGAATTTAAATGATTTTACATCGAAAATGACACTAGTACCAATTATTGTGGACGTATTTGGATTTAGAGGACGTTTCCTACATATAACAATTAATTGTAATTGTATCACACAATCGTTTTAAAGGGTTTTCGAGGCTTGTTACTTTTTTTAACATTTTAACTTCGTAATTGAACTTTGGATTGTAGAAATGGATTCGTCTCGAATTACTAAAGCGCTATTTGGCGTGCTATATCGAATCCAAATAGTTTATTCGGTAATAAACCACTAGGCGTGTTTTTACACGTCTTCTTTGATTATCTTTTTTTGATTACGTATAAAGTCTACCTTCTATATAATCTCTTTCCAGATGCCAATTTGCGAATGTCCTAGTATGTTCGAATCTACTAAATGTCCAGCAACAATCACTAAGGTCACACATATATCTTCACTATGCAATACTATTGTATGCAGTTGTCCATTATACAACATAATAGTTTTTACGCTCAGTGCCTTTGTGACAAATGACCTCTACCTTACATATGCTTCGACTTTTGGTATGTACCTACATATAAGCTGAACGTTGGGTATCCGATTTATATACTTCATGTTAATTTATGTAGTAATTCATTATCTTCGCTGTCATTGTGTTATATAAGTGCGGCGTGTGTGTTTCTATTTCTTCAACTGATGTTTCATAATTTGTGTGTGAAATCTTTTACTAATTCTACCGATTACAATGGGTGAAACATACACTTATATTTTGTATCATGATTATAGTTTTAAACCATAGACTTTATATGAGGTGTTAACAACATACATTTCGAGGCAATCGTCTGTTGGAAGAGTTTAAAAAAAAGTATATAGAATTTGATATGGCTGACAAAATGTCAAAGCATCAAAGGCAATTCAATATATGAGCCAGCGAGTACGTCTGTCAATAGCAGCGTTTCAGAGCTGATCTGAATCCAGAGCATTGGCAAAAGGATAGAAATCAACCGATTAAATATTACTTAAATTTAGTCTCATTGTTACTCAAAATTTCATTTATTCGACTACCATTTATTAGACCAGTTTAGCAAAGCACTGCTTAGTTAACACCTTATAAATACCCACTTTATAAATCGCAAGAGGAAAATAGTGTTTTAACTAAGCAGTGCTAAGAAAGTTTTAAGGCCGATAATCTCATAACTTTTACAGTTAGAATAGTCTCTAAAATAAGTTTTCTAAAATTATTGATTGTTGTTTCATTAACTTCTTCAAAATCGTCTATATTTACAACTACTCCAGCTATCTTGAGTAAGTAAACAAGAAATATAATAGCGCAGCGGACTTCGCTTTTAGTAAAGTAAACGTTGTCTATGTTGAGGACATCGAATTTGGCTTCAGAAACGTGAAGGTATGAAGCAAATTTTCATATAACATTTTGATGAATTTTCGTAAATAATGTTCTGCAGATTCTAGTTCCTCGGTTGGTAAGATATTAGATTTATGATTAACTGCGTACTACTAATTTCTTTTAACCTCAACAGCAAAGTGAAATGTTATATGTTTGACTCATAAGTAGAATTCTTTAATCCACTTTGTTCAACCAGGTGAATAAAGTGGAAATAATCCTTATCTGTGGCCTCGTAACGTCTAAGGGCCGGCGCTCACTGACGGCATGGCACGGCAGGTCATGCTGCGGCATCCCGCGGCGTCCCGTGGCATGCCGGAGCATCTCGCGGCTTGCCGGGGCATCCCGTGGCATGCCGTGGCATCTTGCTGAATGCCCAGCCACTCTCGCATCATTAGTCATTTTAACTAGCTTAGCAATCATAATTCTTCGACAAAAAGTGACCCATACGTCTCGCGCGATGCGATGGCGCACCGCGGCAATCCGTGGAATGAAACGGCATGACACGTCTGGCCGGAGCATCCCGCGGCGCGTCGCGTCATGCCATAGCATCCCGCGGCGCGTCGCGTCATGCCATAGCATCCCGCGGCACGTCGCGTCATTTCGCGGCACTGTGGTATTGAAATAAAGTAACGTGAATTCTAAACTCGTGGCAATAAGATTCAAAATAACTTGATTAGTAATAAAATCCTTTGCCGTGCCATGCCGTGCTATGCCGTCAGTGAGCGCCGGCCCTAACCGATTTTAATAAGTATTTTTTTATTTGAAAGCTAGTTAAATCCAATCCAATCTCTAGATGTGTTTGAAGAAAATCTATGCAGCCATTTAGAAACTACAAGTCCTTTTTAAGTCGGTAGTTTTAACCAGTTCAGTTTATAAGTTATTATTGAATATGGGTACTAATAGTATTTTACTAACAATTTCACACTGAAATCTGTACATTTACAATTATGCTTCAACGTTCAAATTTTTTTAAACTAACGTTAATGACCATACGGTCGGTTGTGTTCCGGTTTGAAGGTTATTGAAGCCAGTGAAATAACCGGGCATTATGACAACATCTTATATAGTCCAGTGCTATAAATTCTTCACAATTTGAAGCTCTAATTGATGTTGCTTTTGTTTATGGGCAAGCATGATACTCACCATCAGGCGAGCGACTGGCTCGTCTCGTCATTCAATCAAATAAAAAAAAAACGACAGCGAATTACGTACGTGTGTACCTAAGACTAAAAGTTCGTTAATTTTATAATAGGCAAATTCATTGCGATTCATTGAAATTGTTCTATGAGTATCATTTGTTGGGCCTTGAGATAGGACTGTAGGGCTTGAATAATGATGTCACTGCAATAAACATGTTTGCTTGAGGATGATATAAAGATAACACTGCTTCTAAACACTAAATGCTTTTTTTATTAGTTATGACGAAATGAGCGAAATGAGCTCGTCTGATGGTACACTCTACGCCCATGAACAGAAGCAACACCATATGAACTACGATGTGATTAAAATTAATATGAATTCATATTATCATTATGTTTATATTAATACCTGCTTAATGATTAAAATGATACTTATCTTTAGATACTATAGTTTCATTCGTAATAATTACATCAATGTCTTTGTCTATCAATTTAATATTTAATTTCTGATTTGCCAGATCCTATCCTACCTGTGATTTTTATTTTTCAATTATTCTCACTAGTCGCTACTAATATTTCATAGATCAATTTCAGATGGCATTATTTAAAGTATATACGCAGGATCGAACTCGAGACCTCAGCTCAGCAATCGTACCGCGTACGTAATACAATTGCGCCACCGAGGCAGTCAGATTATTTAAAGTGTGTATAGTATTCTTGATCTTATATACTACATCAAATTTATCACATGTGATCGTCGCCCCGACAAGTGTTATTTTTACCCAAAATTACCATACAGTCATTACTTCCTCGAAACATATGCTGATAAGTTCTTCAATTTTAATATCTTGTAATCTATGAACCAGAATATGCAATCATCTAGTTTCTTTTAACTTTATTTATTTTCGACTAGCCTTTCCTCGCGTTGCGGAAATTCCAGATCTTTTTCTTTTTTCTATACATACATAAAAATCAGAAGAATTAATAACCTCTTTTTACGGTTTATGATATGGGGAATTGTTATTATTTTTTATTACATATATGTTAATTATCGCACGATTATATTCACTTCTCGGCACGAACTTATCTATCTGGTATATTAACTTAAAATAATGTTATTTTCTCTACATAAGTTACATGTTTAGCAATATGAGTGCTGTCACTGTGGTCTAACAGTAAGTTTCTATTGTTTACGCAGTGCATTCACTAGTTTCAAGTTACTTTCCGCTTACATTTTGCTTGTGTCCTACGTGACTTCGCGCCCCTCATTCAGAATTCCTTTCTTCTCAAGCCTTTTATACTGTGTAGCTTGAGGATACTTGCTTTGATGAATGTTGTGATGGAAACATTCCCCGTTGACGGATTAATGTGCAGTTTTCAAAATCTCTACGTCTAGTGCTAGTTCTTTCGATGTCTGACTAAATAGTGTAATTGCCGAATGTATTTTGATGATGCTATGTATGTATGTATACATTAGTTGATACTGATTTCTATATATAAGTTTCTTTTACTTTTGTACTGACTTGTCATAAGCGCTATTTCAATTGCCTACATGATTAATAAACTATTTCATTTCATTTCAAATAAGTACGAAGTTCGTTCGAAATACAAAATTCGCCACTGGCGCTGTATGGAACTACAATACGAATACGTCATTCGTGTGGCTGGTGGTAGGATATTGATATCCGCCCGGATAGCGACTACCGAATGTATGGTGATAAAGCCTGCCATAGTCATCCACACAACTTGTGTGAATCGCGTTCCAGGATCAGCCAGTGTATATACTGTTCTCCCGAGGCGCTTGTGACATGACTTGTTAGTCGGTTGGGACGGTTATATGGGTACATCCTTGTATCCTTGTGCCTGCCTAGCATTCGCCTGTCCTGTCACAGGCCATGGTGGTCGATTTGCTTCTCTCTTCGGAGTGTGAAGAAGCATTTATACAGTCTGGTATGATTCTGGTGACTACGAAAAAAATATTTGTCAGTGTTCGCTGGTTTTTTGGACTTCACTGCGCTTGCCATCAGGTGTAGTGCATGCTCGGATAATAAAAAGTCGCAAGTATTAAAACATCTTCCAAGGTTTACAGTTTTGATCTCTTGTGCATATTGTCTTCATGTAGGTTATGATTACCGTAACTGATGGTAACTACTGTTAAAATTTATAAGATAATCTACGTTAAATCAACTTTACTGGTAACTGTTATATGCTTTGTCACGCTCTGTTGAAACCCTGAATTAACTTGAGTAATCTTCATTAACTATTATGAATTCTTATAGGATACTTCACGATTGTAACGAAAATATTGTAAAGTATATACATTATAAAATAAGACTATTTCCATTAAGGTTTAATTAAGTCTTATAAGTGACACCATACGGTCATCACAGATATCTCAAAAACACACTTTTTAAACCTCTTAATATCATCAGTTTTCATTTTTTGAAGTATAAAGCAATAATTGATGGATTCATGTAGTATTGTAGCAACAACGTCGGTCATAATTTCACGTACTTAGATAAGTCATGCCACGTACGTCACGTACTAAACACCATTTGTACATAGAATAAAGTGGACCAAAAATCATCTCGTGTCTGCCGTAAAGATTTATGGCATAGTATTATCGTCATACATGTTTCAGAAATTTATTCAAATTACTACCCAATTCTCAAATAGTCCCATTGTAAACTTTCCTTTACACCAACCAAAATAGAGATAATTGAAAAGTGTGTAGATGTTTGTAGGTTGATTAAAAAGGATATTAAGCTCCCTAAACTATCGTATAATCTTGTATCAAACACACTAGATAGAATACAAAACGCTGGACATTAATTCGTGTTAGATTTGACGCACATGTCGCCACTCGACCCTGATATTTACATATGAGAGGATATAACCGTTCATCTACTATCCGGAGCCATTGACTAAAGTGAAAAGGGCGCAAACGATCGTCAAGGACTTCCCATCTATTAGTAAGATTAAAGTAGTAGCTCTTGATATGATTTATGAGGCATTTCGAACGGTAGCGCAATCAAATATGTTTGAATCGAATTATCAGCTCTATAAACTATTGCTTGTAAAATACTTTCTCATAGTTCGTGGATACATAGATTTTTAATAGTAACAAAACAGCAATTGGGTCACAAGATGTTAAGTGATCTCCACACCCATGAATATCCACGATACGAGAAGAATCATGGATCCGCTGCCAAATTTATAACATTGATGGTAATGAACAGTGTATGGAAATGAAATAAGTGAATTAAGCATCGTACTAAAAGAAGTTAACACCAAAACTCCGGCAAGACCTTGAAATCGACCGCACCCGTGTTTCATCGTTCTTGTAAAAAAAACTTGAGAATAAATGATACTTGACATTGGCAAAATGCATAATAATGCGAAGCCATAAATAAAAAAGAAGAAGATATGTATATCAATAAAGATCACTAGAGATTATAGGAATAGTTTTTTATGTTATTACAGATGCTTTTATTGCTAGATTTCATTATAATGGGCTCATTAACAGCTTAATATCTATTAATCGATAGAAATTCTATTGAATGAGAAAGTGAAATGACGGGTGATTTCGCGCGCTTTTCCTATAATCAAGTTTTTCTTGACAGACCGATATGGGAATAGAGTATTTCTTGTTTTATTTGTTCTGTTTGTTTGCTTACATTAACGTCTAATTGAATAGTTACAGCTTGTTTACAGACAACTGCAAAATTAAAATATACAATGTATAATAAATTAGTTAATTTATGTATTTGTAACAATTATTATGTACGCAGTACGCACTTTTCTTAAATGCAGCTCTGACGCCATCTAGGAAAAACCCAATTAACAAATTGAGAGAGGGACGCGGACGTGACTAAAAGGAATAATTTATTTTTAAAAATCGAATATTGCTACGTATCGTGCCAGTATTGTTTCTTGCGACCTAATTATTTAACAAGTTTACATCTAATGAGTATTTAATCATACTAATTGTTCTAACGTGCAATTAATTAAGTTTGCATACCTATCGATCTTTTGTCACTTTCTACATAAAAACACACGCAGTCGACGCGAGGGGACGTGGAATACCTTCTATTTTAGGAATTACATTTTCAGTTTCAGTCAGTGGCTCGCGGGGGACGCCGCCCGTTCGGCTTTCGTCCTGTAACACGAATTTGTTCATAAATAATCTAATTGTTGGTTAAAAAATGACAGTTGACGCCACAGCGACATCTGTGTCCGGAATCAATATAAAGGTAAGTTTATATTTAAGTTACGCCGAATATGGTATTTTAGGAATTAGTGTAAGACAGCTATGTCCGGTGTAGTGTGAACGTTCGCTTTATAAACTAGATTTTATGTGCGTGTCTTATGTTGGACTTTCGATACCTTTCTTTGGTTCTATTCTTTTAGGTATATCTTGTACGAAAATTCCTTTTTAATTAATAGAGGGCTCTCTTAGTTTGACCAAGGAGCAAAAGGCTTCAATTCTCATTCATCGTTTTTTTAGTTGGTACAGATGATATAAATATTGACGTAAGTATTGTATGTAATTCCATACACTAATGAACCTAAATAAAATACTGGAGACCACCCAATCTGGACCGGTTTTTAAGTTTCCACATTAATGGTCAAACCAGTCTTGCCAGTGATAATAAAATTATGCACAGTACACTATTAATTTTGCATCTCGTTTTGTTTGTCTTATGACTTCATTATTATACAAATACTGTGGTTGTTTTCTTTACAAGTATTATTTTTATCATATGTTTGTTACTTTTCTTCACGGCTGAGTTATTATTCAAATTTTGATAACATTGGGTATTCAAGAGAAAACATGGAGTCCGAAAAATCAACTAGGTACTTATTTTGCTTAAATTGCTAAATAAGGAACATAGATTCCTGATACAAGTTTAGTCTTTAGTTCACTTTTCTTTTTTTATAGCAAACGAGCCAGTGGGTCACTTGATGGATAATTAATGGATGGATATTCCACCGGCCATGAATATCAAATCAAATCAAAAATCAAATCAAATCAAATCGAATCATGTAGGCAATTGAAATAGCGCTTATGACAAGTCAGTACAAAAGTAAAAGAAACTTATATATTATAGAAATCAGTATCAACTAATGTATACATACATACATAGCATCATCAAAATACACTCGGCAATTACACTAAATCTATTTATCTTATATCTTTAAATGAGCAATTCTTGTATATATATATATAATTGGAATCTCGGAATCGGCTCCAACGATTTTCATGAAATTTAGTATATAGGGGGTTTCGGGGGCGATAAATCGATCTAGCTAGGAATCATTTTTAGAAAATGTCATTTTATATTTTTTTTTAAGTGATAACTTCTTATGGGAGGGTGCACCGAAACGTTCCGTAATGCGAGCGGTCCATTAACCAGCCAGCGATAGCCGATCTCCCTGGAACATTGGTAATTTCTAAGACACGACTTTGACACGACTTCGGCACGACTTCGACACGACTTCGACACGACTTCGACACGACTTTGACACGACTTTGACACGACTTTGTCACGACTTTGACCGGACTTTGACCGGACTTTGACACGAGTTCGGCACGACTTTGACACGACTTCGGCACGACTTTGACACGACTTTGACGCGACTTTGACACGACTTTGACACGACTTCGGCACAACTTTGACACGACTTTGACGTGACTTTGACACGACTGTTACACGACTTTGACACGACGTTGACACGACTTTGACACGACTTTGTCATAACATTGACCGGACATTGACCGGACTTCGACCGGGCTTCGACCGGACTTCGACCGGGCTTCGACCGGACTTCGACCGGACGACTTCGGCACGACTTCGACACGACTTCGACACGACTTCGACACGACTTTGACACGACTTTGACACGACTTCGGCACGACTTTGACACGACTTTGACACGACTTTGTCGCGACTTTGACACGACTTTGACACGACTTTGACACGACTTCGACACGACTTTGACACAACTTTGACACGACTTTGTCACGTCTTTGACCGGACTTTGACGCGACTTTGACACGACTTCGACACGACTTTGACACGACTTTGACACGACTTCGACACGACTTTGACACGACGTCGGCACGACTTCAACACGACTTCGACACGACTTCGACACGACTTCAACACGACTTCGACACGACTTCGACACGACTTTGACACGACGTCGGCACGACATTGACACGACTTCGACCGGACGACTTCGACACGACTTCAACACGACTTTGACCGGACTTTGACACAACTTCGACACGACTTCGACACGACTTCAACACGACTTCGGCACGACTTTGACACGACGTCGGCACGACTTTGACACGACTTTGACACGACTTCGACCGGACGACTTCGGCACGACTTCAACACGACTTCGACACGACTTTGACACGACTTTGACACGACTTTGACACAACTTTGACACGATTTGTCAGGACTTTGACCCGACTTTGACACGACTTCGGCACGACTTCGACACGACTTCGACACGACTTCAACACGACTTTGACACGACTTTGTCACGACTTTGACCGGACTTTGACACGACTTCGGCACGACTTTGACACGACTTTGACACGACTTCGGCACGACTTTGACACGACTTCGACCGGACGACTTCGGCACGACTTCAACACGACTTTGACACGACTTCGACACGACTTTGACACGACTCTGACACGACTTTGAAACGACTCTGACACGACTTTGACACGACTTTGACACGACTTTGACACAACTTTGACACAACTTTGACACGACTTCGACACGACTTCGACACGACTTCGACACGACTTTGACACGACTTCGACACGACTTTGACACGACTTCGACACGACTTTGACACGACTCTGACACGACTTTGAAACGACTCTGACACGACTTTGACACGACTTTGACACGACTTTGACACGACTTTGACACGACTTTGACACAACTTTGACACGACTTCGACACGACTTCGACACGACTTTGACACAACTTTGTCACGTCTTTGACCGGACTTTGACACGACTTTGACACGACTTTGACACGACTTAGACACGACTTTGACACGACTTAGACACGACTTTGACATGACTTTGACACGACTTTAACCGGACTTCGTTACGTAACGCGTTAAGGGGCCACTCTGTCTGGCTTCCCTTTCTCTCACGCATACGGTAGCAGTAGGCAGGCTCCTTCCGCTCTCACTTTAACCCACATTAGTTTAAGTTATCACTTCTGTCGAGCGTCCCGAACGCACACTTTTTTTTTTTTCACCCGAGCAAAGCTCGGTCGCCCAGGTACTTATTATTATTTCTCCATATTTTTACTATGGAATAGTCCAGAATCAATATATATTTTGGGTCGTCGATATGGACCATAGGCATTGCTTGCGGAATCATGGATGTCTTACCAACCTTAAAGCAAAGGGATAATTAGGGAATTGGGAAGGGAAGAGGTTTTGGGCCTTCGGATATCTCACTCTAAGTAAGTCACAATTCAGGGCCCGCCTTAGATACTTACCTTTTGTCATACATGTAATTAAATCGGAACCCAAAAGACTATTGCCAGACCTCAAGACACTGTGAGCTCTTTCTGCGTAGATCGGACCAAAACTTAAATTAAATTAATAATTGTAAACTGAAGGTAGACACTGTAACATTAACTTTTCTGGACAACCTACACCTCAGTCCACCCCGTGATCACGAAGGCTGAAAAGCTTTCGAAACGTCGGGACCATAATTAAAATAAAAAACCGCGATAAAATCCGTTTAAATTAGTTTTATTTCAATGAGTAACATTCGTGTAAACGTAAGAAATCATTATTATTAAAACACATTCAAAATCAATTAAATATGGAATAGCTGGTCTAATTGATACTGTCTAAAAGAATATTCTTGAACCTACAACTGCTACAACCTACTGCTTTAAATATATTTGAACCTACACCATCCTGGTAGCTGCGTCTAGTGATATCCCCCACACATCCATTATTATTGTCTGTTTATATTTTCACACGTCAATTGATGCAAATTGATGGCGCACTCGCCAGTGTCTGATCAAAAAGTCGGAAATTAGCGATTACCGGCGAAATGTCGGTTAGCCTCGCTGTCTATATTGGTACAACAAAGTAAAGATCTTTTGCCAATACATACATATTACATTACTAGCTTTTGGGTCGGTCCGTTGACGTGAGCGTCTTTTTAACATCTTAATCTAAGTTAAGATCTGCATGTGTGCCAAATTTAACGAAATCCATTCAGCATCAAAATTTCTACCTTATTAATCAGCAAAATTATTACACGATATTGTTGTATTAAACCTTTGTACCGCATTTCCTTCAATATCGCAATTTTAGTTTGGTCTCCGCTGAGTTCAGTGAGTGCTATATTTGCAACGATGACAGTTTTTGCTATTTTTACAACATGAATCCTATTTTAGTCATGGTGAAGCTAATGCTCTGTGCAATCTTGGACTTTAAGTAATTTATTATTATTTGTAAACCCAGTAAGTTACTTTTCCTCAATTGATTGGTGATACTGTTATGCGTGTATTTTTTTCTGCAAGAACACGAATCATAATGTATATTCAACAATAAATGTGATCGAGAAAAGCTATTCTAAATTGATTCGCCGCTAGCATAAACCATTTATTTATCTACAATCAAGCATAGGTATATTTCGCAACAAAACATAGGACGATACATAATATATAAGCGTAAAATTGCTGCTATGTATTAGGAAGGATATTTTAGGATAAAAAATGTCGTATGTCCTATGCCAGGTTGCGATTACCTGTGAGCCAAATTAATCCAAATCCGTTCAGCTGTTATTAACAATATTGCTGAAGTGAGGGCGATGCCTTCGGAAGCATTTAGTAACAACGAAATAAAGATATATTTCATAAAAATTGCTGATTATGAAAATTAAGATATTCTTAACGGACTTTTTAATTTGTTTCAGAGCTCCCAAAACCGGCTTCTCATCAAAAATGGCAGAGTGGTCAACGATGATGGAATGGAAGACGCAGACGTCTACATCGAAGATGGTATCATCAAGTAAGTAGTTATTTTATAACTGACTGCTTACTACAAAAATCTAAAATAGATTAGGAGCGACGACTAATTTGGATTTGTCGTGAATTCTATATATTTAATATTACAAAGCTACACTAAACAAACAACCAAGCAAAGCTGTAGACATCATCATCATCAGCCACAGGACGTCCACTACTTAACATAGACCTCCCCCAAAGATTTCCAGACCGACCTGTTGGAAGCGGCCTGCATCCATACTTTACCTACTTTATTTATTTACTTTATAGCTGTAGACATACTTTCTATAAATATATCGTCTAAGATCTAGCCTATAAATTCTATAGGCTAAGTTAGGCATCAGACGTTCAATCAAATCTAATTTACAAATCTTAAGCTATCTCCAATAAGAATCCCATTTAATAAATAAACTTTTCATAGCCCCAAGCAATATATTAACAAAAAGGCAAATGGAAACTGCACCTAGAAGTTTATTAACCTCCACTTCTGCGGTGCGTGTTTGGCAGCGAGATCAATCCCATGGCTCTCTTGTCTCTTTCACACACGAGATATTTTGATTTCACGAAAGAGATGGCGATATCCCCATGGGGTTTGCAATTTATTGATTCAACGAGCGGTTACGGCAGACATTCTGTCTCCAAAGTTTCGGGAAGTAAAATGGAACATTTATTTCGTACCTACACATTTTGCGCAATGGATTGCTAAGCTAGGACTTGTTCTATTGTCCTAATCTAGTAGAAGTCTACTCTTTCTGTATAGGAAAATATATTTATTATTTAGATTAAGGATAGATATTACGATACTTGCTTCTTGGGTAGAATATTGTTTGATAGCAATATTATGTAGCGGGTTCAAACGGATCGATTTTACTTGGTCAACTGCCTTGAATGAACAAATCTGTATGGTTTTTGTTAATCAATTCGATTGAAAGTTTGTTCAGGCAGCTCAATCGCATGCGATTTAGCAAGTGATCAACTAAAACTGAATTGACTGAACCCGCTATCACATACAGTCTTGTGATTATTTTGAAAATAACATTATTTACGATTATCTAAACATGTAATTTGGTATTGAGACCCATTCAAATAGCATAACACGTGCACCATTTATGTACATGCTTATTTTGTCTTTACAACTGACAGCGGCTTTTTGCTGACAGTGTTTTTTATTGGCCTCAATGAAGAAACGAGCAGGGTCGGTCGTCTGATGATATACACCACACCTGCCTATAAACAGAAGCAACACCACATAGAACCTTGAATTACAAAGCACTGCATGGCATTGGATCCGCTGATCGCCAGAGCATAGGATCCTAGTCTCACAATGCCCAGTAATTTCATTGGCTTCTATGTCCTTCAAACCGAAACCCAACAGTGTTTATACACTGCTGTTTGGCGACAGAAACAGATCAAGCGGTACGGTTTCTCGTATGCATCTCTACCACAACAAAGGTAATTAGAGTTCTATCATAAGGAAGAAAAAAAATACTGTTTTAAAAAGTAGTGTAGGTGTCGAGGCTGCAAAGGAAGAACTTTTTTTATTTCATTAAATGACGAGACGAGCACAGCGCTTGCCTGATGGTAAGCGCCACGCCTGCCCATAAGCAGAAACAAAATCATATAGAACATTGAATTACAAAGCACTTCATGGTCCTGATCTGCGCTCGTCACCTCGAGACATAAGATATTAAGTCTCATAATGCCCAGTAATTTTATTGGCTTCAATGTCCTTCAAACGGAAACACAACAGTGCTTACTAGACAAAACGGCTACTGTTCAAACTTGAATTTATAATTTTGAATCGGTCAACCGGTTGGTGATTACAAAATTGGTATGTTAAAATCGCGTGAAGTAAATATCGTTACAGGAAACATCGACTGCGACAGTATAAGTAAAAGCAAATACATATTCAAGTTCACTTTCATAACAATGAACTGAAGCCGGCACGCGATACATTAATGTATGTAAATATTTGCAAATATAATTGTAGAGTTAAAAGGTTACATTAACGGATTAATAGAAAACTGTACAGGCTACTGAAGTCTTGTGTCGTTGGTATTAGAAACATGGGTATTACAAGGTGGTAGGTCCCTCGTATGCGAGAGGTCGTCTGGGTTGGTACCACCGCTTTGTCATTTCCGTCGCCAATAGTGTATAAACACTGTTGTGTTTCGGCTTGAAGGACGTTGAAGCCAGTGAAATTACTGGGAGTGCCCAGACACATAATGATGTGTGTTAACATCATATGTCTCGGGGTGACGAGCGCAGTTCAGTGCCATGCAGTGCTTTGTAATTCAAAGTTCTGTGTGGTGTTGCTTCTGTTTATGGGCAGGCGCCCAGGCGCCAATAAGGCGTGGCGCTTACCATCAGGCCAGCGCCTTGCTCGTCTCGTCATTCAATAAAATAAAAAAAACTACAAGATACTTATTTCTCACAACAAACAGACATGAAACAAACATTTTGTGGATCACATTTGTCTCATTTCGCCACGGAGGGTATTAAAAATCATGTTAAAATAAAGTAGATTTTTGTTATAGCTAACATTTTCATTATAATTTAACTATCTACCTGAGGTGCATTTAATTTCACAAGCAGCACATTGTAAAAATACAGTCGAATTGAGAACCTCTTCTTTTTTTGAAATCGGTTAAAATACGAGTAAGGCTGGCTCACTGTCCATGGAAACATAGCTTTAAAGACTTTTCATAATTCACTCTGTTAATAGTTTCGTTAGTTTGACATCAGGGTTCCCTCAGATCAGAGAACAATTCTGGAATAATGAGAAGTTAATTTAATGTTGAATGACCTATTACTGTTTTATTTTTAAAGCCCTCGCGGCCTTCATACTAGAACGTCTTAAGGGTTCAAATTTTTAGAAGAATGGGATAGGCAGGCTTCTAACGAGCCTTGACAGATAACAGATTAATAAGTTTCTATGAAGCTACGCTTCCGTGGATATTTAACTTTAAGCAATCATGTGGCAGACAATTGCTATTTGCTGTCACACTATAAAATTCTTGATTCATCATCAGCATCTTGTGATAGCCGATAGGTGACTACTACTGAGTAAACTATATTTCTGAGCCGCGAATAATTATATCGCGATTTAAAACGGACGTGGCGCCATCTAGTTGCAATTCATTTTAGACTAATGTATGTGGACCTGAGGTAAATCCCTTAGGTCGGACTATTAAACTAATATATTAAGTTATATTATTTATTTATTTATTCAAGCTTCTTACACTCAGTATATAAAGGTGGACTTAATGCCGCAGGCATTATCTATCAGTTAACACAAGGTGGTGCAGAGAGGTGGTGAAAGGTAGTGAACACTAGGCGTGTGAAATGTACTACTAATCGGAGTAGGCAGAAAAAATAAGATAATACATAATACGATAATTCACACATACAGTAATATATAAATTATTAAATAAGGATCTAAATTATAAGGTTAGGACTGAGTAAGGTATATTAAAAGTATGCGATAATCTACAAATTACTGAATTTTGAGCATAATTTGTATTTACTCGTGGAACATCTAATAATTGAGTATGCCGTACACTATAATTATTGGGTACTCGTAACGAAATAGCTGATAATAATTCCTCACAGTAATGGATGCAAATATGCAATAACATGTTAACCCACATAGAGAAAAAATTTAGATGTTGACCTTATTTTGCTAAATTTATTAGAAGTTAGTAGGTTACATTCCGTATTTTATAAAAAAATATATAAATTGAACATTTAAATTATTTATTTACGTCAATGAATTTAGCAAAATAAAATTGTCATATAAATTTTTACTCGATGTGGGTTAACATGTTATTGCATATTTGCATCCAGTTAATCAAACCTTTATTAAAACGTTCGTCTCGGAACGTCACGGAAGCTTGAAACTGACGCAAATCATAACATACGTTATATAATAGTACAGTTATAGACTTGCAGCAGGTGTCCCGGAAAGGGAACACGTACCAAAGGTAGTTATGGTGATGTAGGTCCCGTAAACATAACAATAAATTATGCAACTTCCGTTTATGAAACCCTGGTATTTGGGGACATCATAATACATATTTCAAATTCATTTCACGCGAACGACCTAAATACAGTGCGATTCCCATCCTAATAAAATTCTAGTAATCGCTCGTGGTATATATCAATATCGAAACTATATTAAAACTTAAACAAGTGACATTGATTTTTTAAATTCTTCAACTTCGTTGTGCATACAGAAAAATTCTCTATAGAAATATTAAACACATTTTCCCCTAACAAACAAAATATTACTCAGCTATTGTAATGATTTCTCACGCATGATGAATCGATGAGTTTATTCCCAAGATTCCTCTTTCGTAATCTTGACACATGTCCGAACTACAATGTTTTACACTTAAGATTCTGTCCCATATCAATGGATTTGTCAAATTACTTTAGTGTTATAAACAAAGTTACAATATCAATATTATCTTCCTGCCCCTACTCAATTAGGCAAGTTCTTGTCAGTGTTTCAATCATCTACAGACTGACTATGACTACTACTACTTGACTGCTATGTCAGCAATTCACTCCTTCAATGATGTTATTTTTATATATTCTATCCCTTCTTTGATCTTCTTGTCTTACGTATGGTTCATCATCACCATCAGCCACAGGATGTCCACTGCTGAACATAGGCCTCCCCCAAAGATTTCCAGACCGACCTGTTGGAAGCGGCCTGCATCCAGCGACTTCCCGCGACTTTTGTCAGGTCGTCTGTCCACCTTGTAGGCGGACGTCCAACGCTTACAGTCTCTCGTATGTTTACTTACTATTAAATTTGTTTATTTATCTATTTTTCATTTTGTGGTGTCTCGGTGTCAAAATTTATCGAAGTCAGTCAAATGATGGATATCAATACCAATATCTCAATTAAATGTTCATTGAAGCATATTTTATTAACAGCCTGTCTAATTAGAAATCTTGTTATACCGGTCCGACATATTATAGAAAGTAATGTAAATAAAGCATAACATATTATTTTAATACATTGTGGTTTTGTTTGGGTGAACGTCACTACATTATGTAATGAGGCAATAATATTTAAAAAAATATTCTCAGTATAGTTGGTGTATGTAATGTAATCTTTATGTGCATAATTGGGTATAATAGAGTTTACGTAATTAACTAGATAGAACGATATTAGGATATTAGACACTACCGGATCTTTTTCTCAGGCTTCTGTTGATTATTTTTTTGAAATGTACTTGTTTATATATAAAATTAATAAATACACCAAACAGTCACACACATAATCCTGACCTCACATTAGGTTAAAACTATATCGTGGGTATCAGGAACTACGAGGGACTTCAACGGCGGTCAACACCCAAACCCGAAACCAACATTTGTGGATCAGACAAACATTTGTCTCAATGCGGGAATCGAACACATGGCCTCGCTTCGTAGCCGGCTACTCGCCTGCTACGCTACTGAAGCTGTTAAAAACACTAGAAACTAGAGAACAGTTTTTCTAAGTTGAAATATTTAATTATAAACATACCAAACATACATAAAAAATATAATCCTAATATGCAGAATCATCAAATCTTATTTTCACACAAAAAAATTACAACTTTATTACTCTTAAATACCTTTCCAACACATAGTAGTTCTTCATACAACCCATGCCTCACTACTCGTCCTTTTATTCTATCCTACATTTATAATAATGAAATTACCAGTTGTTTATATACTTATTAACTTCCGTTGACATGCATATCAACCGCGTCCATTCTCACGGGTCCATTACTTTCAATGTCTTATCCGTCTCTTGGGTGATACATCACTTAGGTTCATGTGCTCAAATCATTTCTATAATATAAATCAAGACATATTTCTTTTCGTGGGTGTTTAATGACGTAATGATTTCTGCCAGCCAATCCGAGATCCCAACTACGTTTTCGGTATAACGATGATCCATTCGTCCCACTTTTCTACGCAGCTGATGACGCCCACATGTTGATAGTTTAAAATCAGAACCGGGTCGTGTCAACAGTTATAATGCATCGTGCAGTGCACCGAAGTTGAGAGACTATAGAAGACTTTAAAATATAACCAGTTTGAAACGGTTTCCTTGTTTTGGTTTGAACTTTGAAGTCGCTAGGAAAAATAAAGATAAAAGCGAATGTCTCCGTTAAAAATAAAGTGCGAGTAGACGTCTCGTCTTGTCTTATTGTTTGTAATTGTAGACATTATATTGATGCTTTTTGTAGCATGCCGTCTTCAGTATCTTCATATTTTGTACATAATTAGGTATACTTGTTTCTCATATAACCGAATATAAACTTTTTAATACTTATCTTCTTTAAATTTCGGTGTTATACGCCATTCAAAATGAGCAATTATAGTTACCTCTAGTATTAACAATCTGAAACTGTCTCGCCAAACTGAATGGTGCTTTATCCAGGGCGGCATAAACGGCTCAAATAGCAGATTCTCCTGTCATTTTATGCGATTAGCCAAAAAAATAGAGAAAGTTGTCAATACCACAGATTCAATTCTCATAATATTAAGAACACTTTCCATTCAATCTTGACAATACGGTACTTCGCGTGCTCACGACAAAAGAAATGTTTTCTTTATTACAAATACAGTTATTGTTATGTAACGTGCGTGTACGTTTTTGTGATGTAGAAACTTACTAATTGTTGGTAACATCGTATTCTCAGTTGCCCCTCTACTCGGTTACACAATGGCGGGTCAAGCACCTGGCTGCTCCAATTAGTGACATCTTCATTGTACCCGCCAACTACGTTCTGCCAACCTGATAATGAAACTGCGAGATTTTTGAATGAGATGTTGCAGGAAAATTACGGTATTAGGAAGGTTTAGAGGTTATATTTTGAAAGGTTCGGTTATTAATTAAGAAAACGCTAGTTGCTTCTCTAACGATACAGCTATCCGAAGTGTAGAGTAGAAATACTGCGGAACCTGTACAATGTATAACACGTTATGGATTTCATAAATATTCTGAATTTAAATTTCATATTTAGAAAATGCTATAAAAAAGTGTCATTATGTTATGTTTGCATATTTTAATACTATTTAAATAATTATTTTCCTCATTTGACAAAGCATAATAATATTATATAAATGTGTACCTAATTGATTGTTTAAATAATGGGCTCTTATTTAATTCAATACCATTTACTAGGCTCATACTAGTTCCATGCATCATTAGCTTTTATTTAGTTGTTTCTTTCTATTGTAATGTCTTTAGATGTCTATTTCTTTGTTCTAAATCCCAATGCTATAACGACTCCGGCTTTTATAATTTGTCTATTTCCCTCAATTATGTACATTGCGTGTTATGTATTATGTATACACATAAACATAATGAACACATAATATATCTACACAACTCGTCTGACTAACGACGATATTTTTATACCTAGAAGCGAGTTTAAAGTCAGCGTCACTAGATGGCGTTGGATCAAAACTACATCGCGATGTCAAGATTCTCTGTCAAATAATGACTACGTTCGACTGGCTCATGTTTGTTATCGCTTCTCGGCCTTTTGGCTAAGATCAAAGTGTAGTATCTGTTCTTTTCAGCTTAATATCTGAAAGTTCCCACATTGTGGGACCAGTATATTAAACTGATTTTTGTAAATCGACGGGATGCTCGGGGCTCGCTCCACTCCCGTCACGGGTTGGCCCGGCATTGCAGTGCAAATAAAACCTATGAATATACTCTCTACGAACTAGTAAATTGGATATAGTTCAGTCAGCCTAAAACAAAGTCTGTATCTTGAAATGTTATGTGCCAGGGTCCGCCTTCCGACTTGAACGCTTCCACTTCGCCCAATCTTCAAATCATCCTCTGAAGTAAGACCATTGGCTCTCATGTCTCCCTCCAATACGTGAAGCCAACGTTTTTTGGGCCGTCCACGGGATTGTTAAATTATTTAATCTCATTTAAGATTCAGCTAACTAGATATTATCGTAGATAAATCTCTTTTAACCAATATTTAATTGGTCCTTATAACAGCAGCTGTGACATTGTCTTATAGAGTTTAAAAACTTCGAAAGTGTTTTGCAAAGGCGCTGTGGTCTCCGAGATAAGTAAATCAATAAACCGTCTCATTTGAAGGAACAATGGCCATGAGCCGTAGCGTGGCGGTTACGTGAGGGTATATAAAAACGTAAACACGCACAATTTGTGAACCAACGGGAAATTACTGGCGTGACTCTCTTACATTTGTTTGTTTATTTTCATGGTATGTCACATTGTATTTTGGTATGCCATCAGAAATAAACGACATTTTTGCAACAATTTGTTTAGAATTTATATAATGAAATATGTTTTTGGTGAATGTAACAATACATTTTTAGTAGTACAGTCTACAATTAGGTAGGTCCCTCGTATGCGAGAAGCCGCCTGGGTTGGTGCCACCGCTTTGTCTATTTCTGCCGCCAAGCAACATTGTGTAAGATCTGTTGTTTCGATTTGAAGGAAATTGAAGCCAGTGAAATTACTGGGCATTATGAGACTTAACATCTTATGTCTCGGGGTAACGAGCTCAATTCAGTACCATGCAGTGCTATGTAATTCAAAGTTCTGTGTGGTGTTGCTTGCCTTGCTCGTCTTGTCATTCAATCAAATAATAAAAACCTATCCATGGACGCCGCCAAGGTTCTAAGGGGACAACTGCCTCTAGGGACTTTTATAACAATTAGCTTATGTTTTTGTCATTTCACATTTTTCTACGCCCGTAGCGAAGAGGGAGACATACTTAGGGTGCAATGAATCATCCCTAAAACCCTTAGAATGATGTAATTAGGGATGTAATGCAAAATCCCACCACAGAAATGACCCCTCTGTCGTCATCCTCGGAACACCGGTCCTGGCTATCGCTCTGATCGCTGACGATGGTCTTGATACGATTTAAATCATTTATTCTGTACATTGGATCATATTATATCACTTTTACATGTCAATATTTTTATACTAGATTACATTTTTATTTTTATATTTTATCGGCATTTCGTGGCTAGCCATGAGAAGAAATGCCGAAACAAACTCATAGGTTATGGCCTCTTTTAATGTCCAGACATTGATTTTCCAAAAGTATAAAAAAATAAAATTAACAACTTTAAAAATAATATTTTTCTTAAAAATGTCAATATTACATACCTTTAATACTAATATCTCCATCTTCTCATACTATAGAAAGTGACTTTGGAATGTTATCAACACCATATGGTAGCGATATCTTATCGAATGCCTATCATTATATTCATACCATAAAAAATCAGTTAAATCTGGAAATTCTGCCCATCGACCACACACGAAAACAAAACAATAAACTTTGAATCGTATAAATAAAAATCAACATTACAATCGATACGTGGAGGATCAATAAATAGCAGCGTAACGTTAGTCATTGTCTAAAAATACCAGATTCAGAGAGAATCGTGAGTAAATAACTCCACATTTACACCTACGCGTATGAGCCATCACTATTTACTACAGTAATCCGACCGGATAGCGACCACCGTACACTGGTGTTAAAACCTGCCATAGTGGCCCACCTTGTGTGGGTCCAATTCCAGGGTCAGCCAGTGTAGTGTGGTGGGCTTGCCCCCTGATCCTAACCCTTTTCCCATTTCTTTTTCCTTCCCCGCCCCCTTGGCCCTTTGGCAGGCCGGCATGATCTTGCCGACCTACAATGGATAGATTGTTTATCGTTGGTCGACACTATTCTTGGATTGCGCTGCACTTGCCATCAGGTGTAGCGTGGTCACTTTGCCGAGCCAGGATAAAAAAAGTACAATGCAACAGTATGTAAGCACTGTTGTGTTGCAGTTTGAAGGACATTGAGCCAATTAAATTACTGGCCATTATGAGACTTAACATCTTATGTCTCGGGGTGACGAGCGCAGTTCAGTGCCATGCAGTGCTTCGTAATTCAAAGTTCTGTGTGGTGTTGCTTCTGTTTATGGGCAGGTATGACGCTTACCAGCAGACGGGCGCCTTGCTCGCCTCGTCAATCAATCAAATAAAAAAAAATAGCGATATCTACTCTTCCTCCCTAATCTCGATTTTAAACTATTCATTCTTTTTTGTTCAAATTTTATTTTCAAAATACAATATTAGATTTTTCGTGGGCTTTATAGTTGCCATTGTCGTATGATGTTAATCACTACTGAACCTCTATAATGCAATCACATCCACACCTACAAGATTGTTTTATTAACATTACTAATAAGGGCAGCTAAATAATAAAGGTGCGTGAACAGCATAATAAATGTATGCCATATGGACATCCTATGTTAAATAACATTGGATATGTTAATGAATTTAATATTAGGCTCTATATAAGAAAGAAAGAAGCGATTTATTATAACCAGTAATACGCATTTCACATTTTTTTCGAGCAAGACAAAGTTACTGCACTACACCTGATGGTAAGCGTAGTGCAGTCCACCTAAAGGAAACATAATTACATGATTATGTTTCCTATCATATATGATTATTATCCATTCATATTATTATGCATTATCCGCATTAGGCCAGCGTGGTGGACTGAGGCCTAGTCCCTCTCATTCAGTAAAGGAGGCCCGTGCCCAGCAGTGGGACGTATATAATACAGGGCTAGTAAAAAAAAAATGATTATTATCACACACCTTGCTGTTTTACCTGCATGTTACTGCTCTGCTCCCATGGGTCATAGCGCGATATACATATAAACCTTCCTCGTGAATCACTCTATTGCTGAAAACTGCATTAAAATCCGTTGAATATTTTAAACATCTAAGCGATCAGACAGCCGAAGCGACTTCATTTTATACTATATAAAGAAGAGTAATGGTGTAGTGGCGGTGTACTTAGGCTGCAGAACCGGTGAGGTCCTGGGTTTAATCCCAGCACGGGTAATTATAATTCGTGTTTGAGTTATCAATTTGTTTGACATAATATGAATATTCCGAGATTGAAATTTGCGCCCGATATCACATCCTGGCTCTGCGAACCGTTACTAGTTCCATCTCTGCCTACCTCTATGAAGTTACATATCGGGAGTGAGCGAGAGGGCTGTATATCGCGATACCGCTCATCTTACTATTTTCCTTTTCTTTTTTTTTTTATAGTATAGGCCGGCAAACGTGCATGTGGGTCACCTGATGGTAAGTGATCTCCACCGCCCATGTACGCCCACAACCAGAAGAATCATGGGCGCGTTGCCGACCATAAAGGGAAGGGATAATTAGGGATTGGGAAGGGGAGGGGATTTGGGCTTCCGGATATCTCACTCACCGTAACCGTTCTGATACGTCGCCGTCAACATCTCTCATGTACCCCTGAACTTTGTCTGGACTAGCCTAGCAACTGGCCACTACTGTACTCCACACCTTCACAGACACACGACAGTCGAAAATAATCATAAATTTACATGTCACTGCTTTTGAGTAATTAAATCCACCATCCTGCCCACCAACCACACCCAAAACAATTGTTAAATTTGCTTAATTGGATTAGGCCGACGAATTGTGTCATCGCGAAAACCTAACAATCGTATGAAATAGGCTACGGGTATTTCCATTTCAATTCATTTATGAATTTTTATACAAGAGCACGCATAATGGTATTTTATAAAGCGACATGTAGCCTGTAGGCATATCGTATTAAGCTTACTAATTGTTAAGCCAAAATTATGCTGGGTTGCACTAACTTACTTTAGCAATAAGAACAGGGTTCGAGGATATATATCAATGGATATATATCATGATATATATCCGATATATATCCGATATATATCAAGCTGGGTTTTGTGATATATATCAATATTTTTTTATATTATATTGCAATACAAAAATGGTTTAAAAAATTAATGTTATTAAGTAAATTTTAGAGTTTGTTACTGTATTTCGACTTCCCAAATATAGATGGCGTGGGAGTAGTGTTAAAAAATACCCCCTAATGGTAAGTTCTAATCCATAAATGGCAACACTTCTGCCCTAAAAGAAGATTTTATGGTTTTTAGTTGATTTTGCCTTATCCAAACATGATTTTTTTATTTTATAAGTTTAGTATGTGTATGTAACACACATGCAAACAGTATTCATAAATAATACAGTAAAATAATAATATGGCTTTCATACAAAATGGATATATATCAAACTTGATATATATCGGATATATATCATAAATATCCGATATTTTGATATTTATAATAAATATCGGATATTTTCGAACCCTGAATAAGAAACATCTTAAGTACCGGTTAAGCAAAAAATGAGTTGCATCAATTAACAAATATTAGATGACATCATAACGTTAGCTGTTAAGCGTAACCGCCCAAGTTTATTTTTAGTTTTGTCCAGTACATATAAAATAATGTATAGAATTAAGCATAATACCCAATTCATATGGAGATGGGCAGGAAAACGAAAAAAATGTGAAAGGCTCACGATGTTTTCCTTCACCGTTAAACCGAGCGTTAAATAACAATGGATGACGTAATTTCGATATGTCAGACGGATACCTTTTAAGAGACGAATCGGCGACCTCTGTCTCGATAGTCCTCCCACACGCTACTTCACATACTTCAAGAACTAAAAACGCTTGGTAATAAATATTAGTCGCTGCGACAGCTCAGCGGGAAGTGGTACGGACTGTCAAGACGATAGTCGCAGGTTCGAAACCAGCCCCAAGAGCATACACCTCTGACTTTTCAAGTTACGTGTATATTAATTGTTAATTATCGCTTGCTTTAACGGTGAAGGAAACATCGTGAGGAAACCTGCATACCTGAGAATTCGATAAGATTTTTCGAAGGTATGTGAAGTCTGCCAACCCGCATTAGGCCAACGTGGTGGACTAAGGCCTAACCCCTCTCATTCAGTAAAGGAGGCCCGTGCCCAGCAGTGGGACACGTATAATACATGGCTAGTAAAAAGTATTGCATAGGAAGACTATAATTCCACTAATTATGAATTGCAAACTAGAACAAATGCTAGTTTATTTTATTCTTAGGAGTACTTCCTGAAAACGGTTTATGTGAACAATTGACAGTGTCCGCTGGATTGGGTTCAATTGGTGCGACTAATTCCGTCTTTAATCACACAGTAACGCCATGCATAATAGGATATGTTTATAAACAACTGGTTACGGTTCACGATTCCTATATGACTATACAGTATGTAACAAAAACACTGTTGGTCCTTTTGTGGTCGTGAAGATAAACATATAGATAAATAATAATAATAATACTAGCCCTGTATTATACATGTCCTACTGCTGGGCACGGGCCTCCTCTACCGAATGAGAGGGGTTAGGCCTTAGTCCACCACGCTGGCCTAATGCGGGTTGGCAAACATCACATACCTTCGAAAAATCTTATCGAGTTCTCAGGTATGCAGGTTTCCTCACGATGTTTCCTTCACCGTTAAAGCAAGCGATAATTAACTATTAATATACACGTAACTTAGAAAAGTCAGAGGTGTATACTCTTGAGGCTGGTTTCGAAACTGCGACTTTCGTCTCGACAGTCCGTACCACTTCCCGCTGAGCTATAGCTGCTTTAGACAACAATAAAATAAGTTAAATTGAAAACATAATGAACAAAAGTGAGATACTATCCTTACAGAGTAGCTTAGAGAATGAATACATTTTTACACGCTTTTTATTAACTTCACCTGTATGTTTGTTTGTTTGTTTGTATGTTTGTAACCGACTCCTTTGGGCGCGATTTTGACCCACTTTAAACGGCCAGATTTCGTTCAAACTTGGTAGATTTATCGAGGACCGATGACAATACACTAATTTGATAAAAAAAAAAAAATAATTTAATTTAATTAATTATTGATATTCGGGTTAAGAATTAAAATTGTACTCTCTGGATCTTCGTTAATTATAGGGAATATCGTAGTATCTAATAGTGTCAATAGATGGCGCTTTTTGATACTCGAGTTTTAAATTAAAATTATACTCTCTGCTACAATATATTTATATTTTAACTAAAAAAATAAAAATAAATAATAGTTTTAAAAAACTAAAAAACACGCTTTTATAGAAAGTCTAACTAAAAAATTAAAAATAAATTTGAAGAAAACAATGTATTTTATTGTAAAAAAAAGCGTGGGGTGCTTTTTAAGATACTATCTAAATGATAATCCTTCTACTCATATTATTATGTGTCAATATAATATTGATTACTATTGACACCATGCACCCCACGCTTTTTTTTACAATAAAATACATTGTTTTCTTCAAATTTATTTTTAATTTTTTAGTTAGACTTTCTATAAAAGCGTGTTTTTTAGTTTTTTAAAACTATTATTTTTTTATTTTTTATTTGATTGAATGACGAGACGAGCCAAGCGCTCACCTGATGGTAAGCGCCACGCCTGCTCATAAACAGAAGCAATATCCCACGTAGCTTTAAATTACAAAGCAGTGGATAGCACTGGACTGCGCTTGTCACGCCGAGACATAAGATTATTTCATAATGCCCAGTGATTTCACTGGCTTCATTTTACTTCAAACAGAAACACAACAATGCTTTTACATTGCTGCTTGGAGGTTAAATACACAAAGCATTAGTACCAACCTAGACGACTTTTCATTGATTATACTAAGGAACCGCTGATCAAAATTATTTAGCTTATTTTTCAGCCTTTGAATTTTGTTGCGTCAATGTGTTAAAAAAAAGCAAGTTAAGTGTCTTTAGAATTTTGCTGACTCTAAATTTAAGATTTCTAATTGACAGTAGTTCGCTAAATATGTAGAAAAATAAATATATCTACAACCAAACCCAATAGCAATAGCTAACCTAATAAAACACAATGCGGTAATATTTACAATGCAGCAAAAAAAGCGATGATTCATAGAATTCGATTTGCCACCGCCGAATTCATTTCGTTTACAGGTAGAATGTGAATGGATTTCTGTAACTCTATTGTTGGTTTAATAAGGGGCGTAGAACGAAACGGGGTTATTGTATAAAAGTTAATTATTTTACAGGACTGCGCAGAAAAAGTTTAATTCAGCGTTAGTAATTAAATGTCTGTCGTATTTCCAATATTTTATTTTAAAAGTCAACAATATGAACCATTAAAAGGTTTGGGTGATGAAGGTGTAAGTAACTAAGTCGATGACTAATCACTATTATTTGTGAGTTGGTGCTTTCAACCAATGAATGAATATTAATATATTCCCTTAAAAATCTATCCATCTTTTCCTTGTTTTTCTTTCATCATGTAAAGGCAGTAAGCTCGACGAATCTGTACTCTAATTGCATCTCTTTCCACCCTATTGGTGACACAAGTGTGATTTTTTTTAAATTTCATTGAATGACGAGACAAGCAAGGCGCTCGCCTGATGGTAAGCGTCACTCCTGCCCAAAAACAGAAGCAACACCACACATATGTTTGAGTTACAAAACACTGCATGACACTGAACTGCGATCGTCACCCCCAGACATAAGATGTTAAGTCACAATGCCCAGTAATTTCACTGGCTTCAATGTCTTTCAAACTGAAACACAACAGTGCTTAAACTCTTATGCTTGGCGACAGTAATAGACAAAGCGGTGGTACCAACCCAGACGGTGTCTCGCACACTTCTCGACGGTGTCTACCACCTTGTACACTTGTGCATTCACCTTAAAACTACATCATCGTCATTTTCATTGTTTCTTGTTCTTTTCATGTTTTTAAAACCCTGCAATAGTCGAATCTATTCGAACCCAGGCCCTAGTGCTACCGTCACTAGACCATCCATCCATCCATCGTTTAAATTGGGAACTCATTCGCGTACCGTTTCGTATTGGTATGCGCGACGCGCCGGAAATAACGAATGGTCACATCCGCGCAGTGCCATGCCGGCTCACAGTTTGCACTGTAGCGGTTGTTTTCGGACATGACCGGTACTTTCGATTTTTTTGACTCCAATAAAAGAGTTATTTAACTATTGTTGACTTATTTAACACAAGGTGGCAGGTCCCTCGTATGCGAGAGGCCGTCTGGGTTGGTACCACCGCTTCGTCTTTTTCTGCCACGTAGCAACAGTGTGAGCACTGTTGTGTTTCGGTTTGAAGGACATTGAAGCCAGTGAAATTACTGGGCATTATGAGATTTAACATCTTATGTCTCGGGGTGACGAGCGCAATGTCCTTCAAACCGAAACACAACAGTGCTCACACAATGTTGCTTGGCGGCAGAAATAGACAACGCCGTGATACCAACCCAGACGGCTTCTCGCATACGAGGGACCTACCACCTTGTAAAAAAGTTTGGGTCCGAAATTGTACAATCACTGTTAGATAAAAAAGGTTCCCGCGTCACTCAAAAATACCAGGTCAATGGGTTCTTAACCCCAATATACGGTTCGTTAGACAACTAACTGAAATTAAATTAGATTGCTTCAACTTTACAATGCGAACGGGTGTGATTCAACGATAGAAAATGTATTAGATTTTTTTCTGTTTGCTAATAATTTAAGGGTAAAGATTTTTTGTTTACTCGGCACCAATAAAAATGCTGGTGGGAGGGTAAAACACACACATTTTTTTTTTATTTCATCGAATGGCGAGACGAGCAAGGCGCTCGCCTGATGGTAAGCGCCACGTCTGCCCATAAACAGAAGCAACACCACACAGAACTTTGAATTACGAAGCACCGCATGGCACTGAACTGCGCTCGTCACCCCGTGACATAAGATGTTAAGTCTCATAATGCCCAGTAATTTCACTGGCTTCAATGTCCTTCAAATCGAAACACAACAGTGCTCACACACTGTTGCTTGGCGGCAGAAATAGACGGCGCGGTGGTACCAACCCAGACGGCCTCTCGCTAACGAGGGACCTACCACCTTGTAACTAATAATACGTACACATTGTGAAATCTCCATCATAACGGGTCGTTCAAGCGAGTAAGGTTCCGGGATCAGCCAGTGTATATCCAGTAACTTCGGGCCGGCATAATTTTGCCCGTCCGCCGAGCGATGTCTCTTAACAGTCTACATTATATTTGGACTGCACTGCACTTAACATCAGGTCCAGTGTAGTCATTTGCTGCGCCAGAATAAAAAAAAACAAAAAACGGTCGAGAGCTCCGCATATCTAGGGTTCAATGTTTACGTTTAACCCCCTCCCTTTCCTTTTCCTTCTTTCCTTCCCTTACCTCCGCTCCTCCTTTCTTAGTCCCTTCCTTTAATCCCTTGACCCTGGGATAAGATACTGCAGGGGTCGCCAGTATCCCATTAGCAGGCACCCCTGCAGTTTATCCCAAAGGGTAAAAAAAATAATTTACGTTTTATTTTTATTATTTATGTTACAATAACACAAATTATGTGAAAATTTCAGTCGGTTAACTAATATACTGACTAACTGAGGATGTTCTTTGATTCGGAAAACACATCATACAAATCGTACTAAGGTTACCATGGATTCGGATCGCGGATATCTATAATATAAAAATGAATCGTAAAATGTGTTGGTAAGCGCATAACTCAACAACGCCTGGACCAATTTGGCCAATTCTTTTTTTTAAATGTTCGTTGTAGTTCAAGGATGGTTTTTTGGAAGGAGGGGCTTCCAATAGGTATCGATAACGAGGTCATAAGAATGATTACTAACCAGCTGATTTTTTTGTATTTACTCAGTTAATATTTATATATTTTAACTGTCATATAGTCCTACAAATAAAATAATAATTTTTTGAGTATCATCAAATCGAAATATTCTATGCTTGTTACCTCTGTTAGCTACCACAATAGAGAATTTTCGCATAGGGAATAGTTGGTCGTCTCATCGAAACGAAGCTACTCACGGAAAATGAGCTTGATAGTAGTCAAGTGGATCAGCTACCCGAGGGCTCCCTGTCCATTAGGCACAGCAACGCGTGGCCGGGTCCGCTAGTAGTGTATAAAGACGGTGTATAGTTCGGAAAGGAATTTTCACCGCATGCCAATAGATGGAGCCACTTGAAAGTTACATCGCGCTATGGTTTACAGCACAACAGAATCATAAGTTGGAGAATACATTTGAAGTACATGTTTCTCGACTTTATGTCATTTTGAAACAAGATTTGTCTTGAAAGGACGTTGATTGGCCAATAGTCTGGTCAATGTCCACAGAACTCCTTGAAAGTCTCAAACTCAATTGACTCTTGAATCGGTAGAATCGTCTGCGTGACCTAACGGTTAACGCCTGAGCGTATGACGAGGGATCTAACTTTGATTTTTTTTTATTTATCTTGGCTCGGCAATGTGACTACGCTACACCTGATGTGAATGTCGACCAACGATAAACTATGTGTCCATCGTAGGTCGGAAAGATCATGCCGGCCTGCCAAAGTTCCTAGGATGAACTACGGGGTCCCTGCTAATGGAATACTGGCGACCCCGCAGTAGGTATCTCATCCCAGGGCCAAGAGGGAGGGGAAGGAAAAAGGGTGGATCAGGGGGCAAGCCCCCTGGGGAGAACCGGATATACACTGGCTGACCCTGGAACGCGACCCACACAAGGTGGGCCACTATGGCAGGTTTTAGCACCAGTGTACGGTGGTCGCTATCCGGTCGGATACAAGTATTCTCCCGCCAGCATTTTGAATTTCGAACTGCGGAATATTTGAAGATTGAATTGATAGTAGTAAACATGATGTGTTATGAATTTTTCGGACTTCGGAGATTAACGGTTGATGGAATGCGTAGTGCGGATGAAATGACTAACTTCAGAGTGGCCAAGTTATTTTGCGCGCCTTGTGTTTAAAATGAAAATTAATCAAAGTCTGTTAAATGGGATTTTTTTGGTTGCGTGTTGCGTATACGCGTATGCCTGTGTATCCCAGGGATTCCCAAAGGGCTCGGTTTATAACGGAAATCGCCAATTTTTGAGTTTGTAAATATTTTGTATCAATAGGAAAAAAACAAGAAATAGAATTTTTAAAGTAATTTCGGTCCCGGAATGCAACTTACCGCAACGAGTCACTATAATGGGTTTTTCATAATGTGAACGGTGGTTGTTATTTAGATGGGCAAAATGATGGTAGGTCGTCTGGGTTGGTACCACCGCTTTAACAATTTCTACCGCCAAGCAACAGTGTTTAAGCACTGTTGTGTTTCGGTCTGAAGGACATTGAAGCCAGTTAAATTACTGGCCATTATGAGACTTCACATCTTATATATCGGGGTGACGACCGCAGTTCAGTGCCATGCAGTGCTTTGTAATTCAAAGTTCTGTGTGTTCTGTTTATGGGCAGGTATAGCACTTACCATCCGGCGAGCACCTTGCTAGTCTCGTCATTCAATCAAATAAAAAAAACTAGCAAAACCTCTTTATAATATGAAATGAACAAAAAATATCTTTTATTACAGGCAAGTGGGTAGAAACCTCATCATCCCTGGTGGCACCCGTACCATCGATGCGACCGGCAAACTGGTGATGCCCGGCGGAATCGATCCCCACACCCACTTCGAGCTGGAAATGATGGGCGCTAAGGCAGCCGACGACTTCTATAAAGGCACGCGAGCTGCTGTCGCCGGCGGAACTACGACTGTCAGTGAGTATCAAAAGATTATTAAAACTTGACCCTGTAACCGCGAAGTAGAAGGCAGAGGTTTACTTAGTGTGCCTATTGTACTACAAGCTAATTTTCATCCCATGAGGTTAGAGACAATTTTTTTTTATAGCAAACGTGCAAGTGCAACCTGCAAAGGCCGGCAAACGTGCAAGAAGTGGGTCACCTGATGGTAAGTGATCTCCACCGCCCATGTACGCACACCACCAGAAGAATCATGGGTGCGTTGCCGACCTTAAAGAAAAGGGATAATTAGGGATTGCGAAGGGGAGGGGATTTGGGCTTCCGGATATCTCACTCACCGTACGAAACGCAGCAGCAAGCCGCCACTTTACGTCCGGTTTTCTGTGAGACAGTGGTAAAGACCCGGTCAAGCCAGCCCATTCATGCTGTAGACAAAACTATCTACAGCGTGGCTCTACCACTCAAACAAATCCAAGGAAACTTGGTGTGTTTACCGATTTAAAAAGAAAGTTCTCAATTCGTCTAATGTCTTTTGATATATTATTATGTGCTCGCATAACTCCGACAAATATGCGCCGAATTAGATATTTTTTATTTCCATATAAATATTGTAAGGATCTAATGACGTAGTACGAGCAAAAATGAAAAACTCAGAAGTAAACAGCAAACGCACTACGATTCAGGATTTGACGTAGAATGTTTAAACATATTGAATTTTTAAGTTATAATTCGAAATGAAACACTAACAAGGTCGCCCAACCTTCGGATTGTACCCAAAACCTCACCAACTTCAGAGCCGCCGAGTAGCCAGTTAGCTCTAAACAGTTTTAAAAGGAGCATCCTTACGAGTTTCTTGCCCGTTCTTTAATGAAACAGCATTCCGAACTGGTAGCAGAGTTAAAATTATACTGAACCTAGCTGATTTGGTTTTGACTCAAGGTGTCAAAGCCTGGCTGATGTCTGAACTAAATCACGCTCCACATTACATCCTTTTACAGGATCTCTAGTAACAGTTGAGAACTGCAGAAACAATATCTAACTATTTCCTCAAAAAGCCCATCCAGGAATTCCTCTACATTGCACTCGCACAATTCTGGATAAGCAATGTCTGGACATTAAAAGAGGCCATACCCCATGAGTTTGTTTCGGCATTTCTTCTCATGGCTAGCTATGACATTTCCGAAAAGAGATAATACAAAAAAATATAAATATGTAATTTAATATAAAAAATATTGACGTGTAAAAGTGATATTTATGATCCAATTTACAGAATAAATGATTTGAATTTGAATACCCTATAACTTCGCCCGCCATGCCCATATGTAGAATTTGGCTTGGTAACATTGAAAGAATATGTTGGTTTGTCCGACCTTAGCACACTGGGCTACCCTCATGACCCTGGGGACTCATAATTGTATCGCGGGATGATAAAGTTTGGTCGTCCTAAACCAACCCCTGCACAGATATCTCTTATAACATCAATTTCATTATTGCATTACAGTTGACTTCGTGCTGCCGCAGAAAGGCCAGTCCCTTCTTGAAGCTTACGCAAATTGGAGAGAAAAGGCTGACAACAAGGTAATCCAGAACATTGAAACAAAAATCAGTTATATATTATACAATTATGGCTGTTGAAATAGATTTTATTCTCATAAATGAAACTTATATCAAGAAAACAATTAAAAACCTATGTTTTTCATACCTGTGTTGACTATAAAAGACAATTTAAAAAATCCATCTTGTTAATTACTAAAAAATATACAAGATAAAAAAATATTTAGTGTAGTTTTTTTTGTAAAAACTAATAAATATTTTTTTTTAACTGAAACTAATTTAATCTATTTTATTAACTCATAAAACACATCTTCAACAAAGGTATGCTGCGACTACGGCCTCCACGTTGGCGTGACCTGGTGGTCACCATCGGTAAAGAAGGACATGGAACAGCTGGTCACCGAACAGTACGGAGTGAACTCGTTCAAAATGTTCATGGCGTACAGAGATGCGTGGATGCTGGATGACTATGATCTATCCTGTGTCATGGAGACCTGCAGTCTTCTGAAGGCGCTGCCTCAGGTATGATTTTTTGAGTGGTAGAGCTACGCTTTAGACAGTTTTGTCTATATGAATGGGCCGGCTCGACCGGGTCGTTACCACTCACAGAAAACCAACGTAAAGTAGCGGCGTTTCGTACGGTGAGTCTGATATCTGGAGGCCCAAATATCAGATATAATATCCTCTTCCCAATCCCCAATTATCCCTTTCCTTTAAGGTCGGCAACGCGCCCATGATTCCTCTGGTATTGTGGGCGTACATGGGCAGTGGAGATCACTTACAATCAGGTGACCCACTTGCTCGTTTCACGGCCTATGTTATAAAAAAACCAGTACATCAGCAGCAGCCCTGGTGTCTGCAACGTGGTGAATAAACTACGAATGTCTGCTGGTGGTAGGATATTCATATCCGCCCGGATAGCGACCACCATATTATGCATCGTGTTAAAACCTGTTATAGTGACCCATACACTGGTGAATAATCAGAGGTTTAATAGTGCACGGATGGTTCGCCAAACTAAACCGTTAATGTGTAAGGCGAAACCATTGCCATACCGGACACAATTATACAGCTATTATTCCGAATTTGAAAAGCCTGACCCGGAAATCGAATCCACCATATCACGTGTCCAACAACCCATATACCAACACATTTTTAAAAATGTATTAATATTAAAATGATCTATGGATTTTTCTCAGGTACACGCCGAAAACGGGCACATTATAGCACGCAACACGGAGAGGCTGCTCGCCGCTGGAGTGACAGGCCCTGAGGGTCACGAGCTCTCCCGCGATGAGGAAGTGGAGGCGGAGGCGGTGAACAGAGCCTGCGTCATCGCCAACCAGGTACAGAACTCTGCTTCAATTAAATTACCACAAGGTGGTAGATCCCTCGTATGCGAGAGGCCGTCTGGGTTGGTACCACCGCTTTGTCTATTTCTGCCGCCAAGCAACAGTGAGTAAGCACTGTTGTGAAAGGATTTATTCAAAGAAATAAATATTTTGACTGTCGCTTCTCAATACATATATCGTCGATGAAGTACCAATACCTCCTTAGTGTTGAGAATCTAATTTTACACCAGACTGTTTCAAATAAGGTTTTATTTTACAAAAACTGTTTAAAATAAGGTTTTATTTATTTTGATCAACTATTGATAGTAGATAGTTTCCAATACATTACCTTTTTATTAGTTACTAAGGGATATGGTTTATGTTTTCGTCTATTGAAATAAAAAAGTAATTTTGGACTATATTGTCAGTTAGGAGGTATTGGTACTTCATCGACGATATGACAACCTAATGTATGTAAAAAAAATAATAATGTTTTTACAAAAACCAGCGACATTCATACGTTAAATACTAGAAATAAGAATAAACTGATATTGCCCATGACCAGACTTCAAAAATTAGTAATTCATTCAAATGTCAAAGTATACGTTTCTACAACAAAGTTCCTAGCCATATTCAACAATTAAGTCTAAATAAATTTAAATTATTTATTAAACAGAACCTTTGCCGAAAAGGTTACTATAATGTTAAAGATTATTTAGAAGACAAAACGGCTTGGAATTGAGCCGCTCACTCCATACAAAATATGGCTGTCCATGGTCCTCTGGTAAATTATTATACTTGACTGCTCTTTTGGCGCATTGTTAGTATTTAAGGTACAGATGTAAAGTTGTCATTTTTAATATTTTTTAAGAAAAATATTAAATTTTATTTTTTTTTTTATTTGTGAGTGCGAGTGCCATGTATGTTAGGTATACTCAGGACTATTTCTTAAAAAGTTAATCCAGGAATTCCTGTACATTATACTCGCACAAATCTAGTAAATCAATGTCTGGACATTAAAAGAGGCCATAACCCATGAGTTTGTTTCGGCATTTCTTCTCATGGCTAGCCACGAAATGCCGAAATAAGATAAATAAATGTATTATACTATAAAATTATTGACATGTAAAAGTGATATTTATGATCCAATTTACAGAATAAATGATTTGAATTTGAATTTGAATTTGTGTTTCGGTTTAAAGGACCTTGAAGCCAGTGAAATTACTGGGCATTATGAGACTAACATCTTATGTCTCGGGGTGACGAGCGCAGTTCAGTGCCATGCAGTGCTTTGTAATTCAAAGTTGTGTGTGGTGTTGCTTCTGTTTATGGGTAGGCGTGGCGCTTGCCATCAGGCGACCGCTTTGCTCGTCCCGTCATTTATTCAAATAAAAAAAAATGGTTTAAAAAAAATCATATATGTTTTTGCAGGCAAATTCACCTCTTTACATAGTCCACATGATGTCCAAGAGTGCTGTGGAAGCGCTAGACTTGGCTCGCAACCGACAGAAGCAACCTGTTTATGGTGAAACATTGGCGGCCACTGTTGGTACTGACGGTAAGATAAACAATAAAATATTAATATCCGGAAGCCTAAGTCCCGCCCAAGTCAAGCAGCGATAGCTCAGCGGGAAGTGGTACGGACTGTTGAGACGAGAGTCGCAGGTTCGAAACCAGCCCCAAAAGCATACACCTCTGACTTTTCTAAGTTACGTGTATATTAATTGTTAATTACCGCTTGCTTTAACGGTGAAGGAAACATCGTGAGGAAACCTGCATACCTGAGAATTCGATAAGATTTTTCGAAGGTATGTGAAGTCTGCCAACCCGCATTAGGCCAGCGTGGTGGACTAAGGCCTAACCCCCCTCATTCAGTAGAGGAGGCCCGTGCCCAGCAGTGGGACATGTATAATACAAGGATAGTAAAAAAAAAAAAAGTCCCGCTCTACCTTCCAATCCTTTAATTATCAAATTCCTTTTGTTTACTGATGACGCTGCTGCCCTTCAATTGGGGCATTTCAGATTTTTCGTATGGTTATGACGCCACGAGTCGACCGTCACACTCATGATGCATTGCGAGCATTAGAGTTGGCAATTAAACGCGACTTCATGCGTTGTCCCCTGACCCCCCCCCCACCCCTTTCATCTATTGATCAAAGAAAACATATCGAGGATATTATGCATATCTAAAAATCTTCATAATAATTTCGAAGGTACGAGAACTCTTTCAACGTTAATTAGGTCTGCGCGTGGGACTGAGGTCTCTCTGATTAACCTCCCCTTAGGAGCCCCGTGTTGGCCAAATTTTAATAATGATAGTTTGCGTGGCGCAGTGGGCTAGTAGCCGACTGCGACTTGCACGAATGTTGGTGTGATCCACAAATATTTGTTTCGTGACTGGATGTAGCGGGTCCCACACACCTTGTGTGGATCGCGTTCCAGTAATCAGCCAGTGTATATCCGGGTCTTCCGAGGGGCTTGCAGCATGACTTGATGGTTGGTTGGGCCAGGTATAGGGGTACATCCTTGTATCGCTGTGCCTGCTTCGATTTGCTTCATTCCTCTTCGGAGTGTGAAGAAGCATGACTGGTGACCACGGATAAACTCATTGTTTGTTTTTTGGACTACACTACACTTACCATCAGGTGTTTAGCAGCCACTTTGAGTGTTGAGTGGTAGAGCCACGCTGTAGACAGTTTTGTCTACAGCATGAATGGGCTGGCTCGATCGGGTTGTTACCACTGTCTCACAGAAAACCGACGTAAAGTAGCGGCTTGCTGCTGCGTTTCGTACGGTGAGTGAGATATCCGGAAGCCCAAATCCCCTCCCCTTCCCAGTCCCTAATTATCCCTTTCTTTTATGATCGGCAACGCGCCCATGATTCTTATGGTGGTGGGCGTACATAGGCGGTGGAGATCACTTACCATCAGGTGACCCACTCGCTCGTTTGTTGGCCTATGCTATAAAAAAAAAACTTTGCCTTGCTTGGTTAAAATGTGTATTGTGTGCAGGTACCCATTACCGTAACGCGTGTTACCGTCACGCGGCGGCGCACGTGCTATCTCCACCGCTCAGGCCTGACACCAACACTCCGCAGGCCATGGTCGAAGCACTTGCTGAGTAAGTCACCATTATACCAGTCATTCCCAAACTGAGCGGTAACGCCCCCTTCTAGTCGCTGAGGGGCCGTAAGTGGTCTAAGAATGTTTTGACTTAGAAAAAATAAACAATAGTTTAAAAAAACTAAAAACATTTTTACTACATTTTATTATAATTTTTTTTCTTCAAATTTATTAAAATTTATTTTCAATTTTTTTTGTTGGATTTTTTATAAAAGCGTGTTTTTAGTTTTCATCCATGATTCTTCAAGTATTGTGGATGATCATAGGCGGTGGAAATCATGTACCATCAGGTGACCCACTTGCTTCTACTATAAAAAAAACTATGTGGTGATCTCCTTCCTCACAAGTTGCCTTAACTCCTGCTAATATATTAATGTTTTTTTATGATTTATTTCAGCGACCGCATCCAGTTGATCGCGAGCGACAACTGCACATTCCATGAGAAGGATAAGCAGCTGGGCAAAGACAACTTCTCCAAAATACCCAACGGGGTCAATGGAGTCGAGGACCGTATGGCCATACTGTGGCAGAAGGGAGTTAACACTGGTATGTTATGGTGCTGCCACACCGATGTTATAAAATGTTAACAAAAACATTATTAAACATTTGTTAACAAAAATTTGATACATTTTTTATCACAGTGTTAGATAATGTTAGTAAATGTTTAATGTTAGAAAATGTTTGTAAACATTTTATAACACCGGTGTGGCTGCACCATTATGTTTCAATGCCACTATAAATGATTGACTGCCCTTTCTTTCTCCTTTCTTCTCCATCCCATGGTTGCCTGTAAGACATTGTCCTGAGCGATAGACCGCCAATTGTACTCTCATCTTAGTTATATTTTAGTGTTCTGTCCTGTACTCCTTGTGTACAATCTCGCTCGCAAGCATGTATTGTGATGGCAGTGTCACAACATTAGGCGTTTATTCTTCTTTTGTTATATGACAATTACCCCTTGCATCAAAATTAAATAATTTTCGAATTGTTATGAATTGTATATTTTTACTATATTTCTTCCACCTGTCCTTATCCCACTCGAGTGGGGTCGGCGCAACATTATTTTTAACCCATGTTGTATAAAGATTACAGTTGTAGATTTACATGGTGGTAGGTCCCTCGTATACGAGAGTCCGTCTGGGTTGGTACCACCACTTTGTCTATTTCTGCCGCCAAGCAACATTGTAAGCACTGTTGTGTTTCGGTTTGAATGATATTGAAGTCAGTGAAATTACCGGGCATTATGAGACTTAACATTTTATGTCTCGGAGTGACGAGCGCAGTCCAGTGCCATGCAGTGTTATATGTATAACTCAAAGTTCTGTGTGGTGTTGCTTCTGTTTATGGGCAGGCGTGGCGCTTACCATTAGGCGAGCGGCAGGCTCGTCTCGTCATTCAATTAAATAAATATTTAAAAAATTAAGAATCATGGAAGTTATAGCGTTACGACAAAAAAAACACCTTTAAGAAATAATATATATAAATATGAATGATGTTAAATATTTGCAGGCGTAATGGACCCGTGCCGTTTCGTGGCCGTGACCAGTTCGACCGCCGCGAAGATCTTCAACCTGTGGCCGCAGAAGGGTCGCGTGGCGGTCAACAGCGACGCCGACCTGGTGGTGTGGGACCCGCGGCTCGAGAGGACCATCTCGGCCGCTACACATAAACACGCTGTCGACTTCAATATCTTCGAGGTTTGTTGGTTTTTAGTTGAAGAATGTTTCCTTTTTTTTTTATCCTGGCTCGGCAAAATGACTACGCCACACCTGATGGTAAGTGTAGCGCAATCCAGGAATAGTGGCGACCAAAGACAAACAGTGTGTCTATCGTTGGTCGGCACGATCATGCCGGCCAAAGCAATGGCTATAGCAATATCTATAGCAATGGCCGGCAAACAAGCAAGTGGGTCACCTGATGGTAACTGATCTCCAACGCCCATGTACGCCCACCACCAGAAGTATGGACGCGTTGCTGACTAAAGGAAAGGGATGATTAGGGATTGGGAAGGGGGGGCATTTGGGCTTCCGGATATCTCACTCACCGTACGAAACGCAGCAGCAAGCCGCTACTTTACGTCGGTTTTCTGTGAGACAGTCGTAACGACCCGGTCGAGCCAGCCCATTCATGCTGTAGATAAAATTGTCTACAGCGTGGCTCTACCACTCAAATATTATATAATGTCGACTGTCAACTTATCTATATTTTTGCTAATTGCAGGGCCAGCACGTGGTTGGTAGTCCTCAGTACGTGATCGTGAACGGTCGCGTTTGTCTCGACGATGGAGAATTGAGGGTAGTTGAAGGTAAGTTATTTTTATCCATCCCATGCTATTGGGGGGCATACTATTAAGAGAACGCAAAAATGAAAATCATGCTGTGTATTAATTAATCTCTACATATTACTTCGCAGAGGTTTTATAGTCGGAACGCCATAACTTCCTAAAAAAAATTCATCAAATTTAATGATTCCAACACCATTTGAAAGGTTATGTTTTCCGCTATTGATAAAAAAATAGAAAAATGTATTAAAATTATAGGGTTTGCTAAAAACAGATGAAAAATTAACTCGACCGGGTCATTACCACTGTCTCACAGAATACCGAGCGGTAGCGGCGCAAGTAGCGGCTTGCTGCTTCGTTTCGTACGTTGTGTGAGATATCCGGAGACTCAAATCCTCTCCTTTCCAATCCCTTAATTATCAAATGCCTTTAAGGTCGGCAACGCGTCCATGATTCTTCTGGTATTGTGGGCGTACATGGACGGTGGAGATCACTTCACATCAGGTGACCCACTTCCTCGACGCCGCATGCTATATTAAAAAAAAAAGAAAATATCCTTCGTCAGTTAGGAATGGGCTACGATCATTATTCCCTGGTTTAAATTGCTTACGTTTTTGAAGTGATAACTTCTTATGGGAGGGTGAACCGAAACGTTCCGTAACGCGAGCGGTCCATCGACCAGCCAGCGTTAGCCGACCTCTCTGGAACATCGATTATTTCGAAGTCCCAGGTGGCATCACTCAGTGACCAGTCAGCTTGGACCGGACTTTGACCGGACTTCAACCGGACTTTACCGGACTTTAACCGGACTTTGACCGGGCTATGACCGGACTTTGACAGGTCTTTGGCCGGACTTAGACCGGATTTTGACAAACTTTGACAGGACTTTGACTGGACTTTAACCGGATTTTTGCAGGACTTTGACCGGTATTTGATCGGGCTTTGACAGGACTTTGACCGGATTTTGACAGGACTTTGACCGAATTTTGACTGGACTTTGACCGGACTTTAACCGGACTTCGACCGGACTTTAACCGGACTTCGACCGGACTTTGACAGGACTTTGATAGGGCTTTGACCGGGCTTTGACCGGGCTTTGACCGGATTCTGACAAACTTTGACAGGACCTTGACCGGACTTTGACAGGCCTTTGACTGCACTTTGACCGGACTTTTACAGGACTTTGACCGGATTTTGACCGGACATTGACAGGACTTCGACCGGACTTTGACCGAAATTTGACCGGATTTTGACAGGACTTTGACCAGACTTTGACAGAAGTTTGACAGGGCTTTGACATGACTGACCGGACTTCGTAACGTTACGGGCACGGCGCCACTCTGGCTTCCCTTTCTCTCACGCATAAGGCAGCAGTAGGCAGGCTCCTCCGCTCTCACTTCAACCCACATTAGGTTAAGTTATCACTTCTGTCGAGCGTCCCGAGACGCAACCTTTTTTTTATTTTATTCACACTCTTACAATATTGTAGACTAAATGTGCCCTGTCAGTTGTAATATATCTGTTTTTCCCATATTTAATTTTTGCATTAATGTTTCTTCCATAACTCTGCCTAGGGTTGGGTAAGTTCCTGAAGACACCAGTGAACAGTCCCTACGTGTACAGTGGCTCTGTGCCGTCCCTCGGCAAGCAGCAGTCCGCGCCACCTTCTCCTCAGCAGGAGTCTCCCACCAGGGTCACCAACGGTACTCCCACTCCGACTGGTAAGTGGTAACAAAACAGCGATCGAGACTAACAATTACTAACATCTATGATCGTAATAATGATCCACTATCTTGTATGCCGTACATCGCACACAAAAAAATATAAATGGGGTATCTATCTTAAATAATCAGTTGTTGACGTTAACGTTCCTCATTGGTATAAATTGAGCTGCTCTAACTCAAATAAATAACACTTCCATGTATGTAGTGCTAATATGTATTGTAAAACAGATTAGAAAAGAGCAACGTTAGAGTTTCTTGCCCGTTCTTCTTTAACGAAACAGCATTCCGAACTGGCGGTAGAGTTAAAATTTGACTGAATCTAAATGATGTTTGACATTTTATTGATTCAATAAATGATTTGATTTGGTTAATATTTGTTTATAGATCTGATGCTGGTGAACAAACAGCTGGAGGCTTTGGGCAGCGTGTCTGGATGCAGCACACCCACTGGTCGCAAGATGCGTGAGCCAGGACAACGAGACTTGCAGAATTCCACCTTCTCCATCAGCAGTCAGTATCAGTTTAATCACATTATTCTTATTCATATTTGCCTCAAAACGAGCAACCTCGATGACAGACCAATTGTGTCTGATTATTATGGACGCTTCCGTTAATAATAACTTGATCAAGATTGGAACAAAAACAGTCATAATATTGCTCGCCTCGAGGCGGTGCATGTGCCTTATGGCGTTATGTGCCTCAGGTTGAGGCAGTTACTCAATTTGAACTATCTACATAAGGCGGTGTCTTATTTTGATTTTGCATATCGAAATGGCGACAATTCACAGAAATTACTTTATAAATAAATAATAATAGTTATGGTAGAACATTTTTATTTACATAACTGTTAGTATATTTGCCAGTTGCCTTAAAAGTCTTTTATAGTACCCGAATTAAAGACTATTCGAATAATTACTCGAATTATAGACTATTTACTCGACTATACTCGAATTATTATGTAATTAAAAAATCTGAGCTCATTGAATGACTTTCTAACAATTGCAGAAGAGGTAGAAGGTCTGGACACGAAGACATCAGTTCGTGTCAGGAACCCACCTGGTGGAAAATCTTCCGTACTCTGGTAAACTCAGGATTGGACGGCAAATGGATAGCTTACATCGCGTGGCAAACTGCTTGTGGAAACACTATTAGAGTAAATTACTCATTTATTGGTAGTTTCAGCTAAAAAATAATGCAAAATATCATTAATATATGGTACAGCCAGTAAATTATTCTGATTTTGTGCAATAATTATTATATGAATCGATGAATTTGCAAACTATACCATTGTAATCTAATTTAAAATAACACCACTAAATAATTTAACAAATCCAAATGCTAATAATTGGTACATTTACTCTAAATCCGGAATTTTTTGAGACCAAAATTCCCAAGTAGGTGAAGGGCTTCAGACAGCTAAGACAAATTTTAGGCTATTTTAAAATAACCCAAAGCTTACAATATAGTTTGTTTAACGATTATAGCATGACATAATACTGTTTGTATGTTATTATTCAGTTACAGAGACTGATTTGTAATAGAAGTTATTTAGAAATATGTACGTGGACCGCTATACTCTTTCAATTGATTTAGTAAAATTTACTAAAAATATTGGGTAGAATTGAAATTATTTTTCAATTCATTTCAATTTCAAGATGTTATTAATACCCATCAACATTTAATGAAAATGTAGATCATACATTAATTAAGGAATCTTGGATTTATATTATTTATTTATGAAAATTAATGGACAATATCGAATAAATGTAAAGGCCTAATTTCTGACCTTGCAATACATTTTAATCGATAGAATATTTGACATTTCTAATTTATTTATGTGTTTTATTGACATAGTATGGCGGTTAGAAAAATGTATCACCGAGTTAACACATACATTTACCTTTTAAAATTTACCACATTTGAGTAATTAAAAAATGTTCACTTACCACTTAATCGTGGAAATATACTTTAATTACTTTAAAGTGAATTTAACAATGTGGGTAGATCGAAAAAAATAAATCTATGTAGTAATTAGACAGTTGACATGTTACGAGTTATAAGTTACAATTAGCTATTAAACGTTTCGTTAGTTAAACCAATTAACGTTTGACCAACTTAATAGTTATTACAGACTTTTTGAAAACAATTTTATAGGACCTTTGGTAGTTCTTTTCAATGGATATACACCTATATTGAAATACTTCCAATACAATTTTGCAATTTTCGAGCATTTACAATTATTATGTTACACTGGTTATGTTATAAATTGTATGTTAATCATTTAAGAATGTATGTGACGTTAATTATCGTCGCTTAGGAGTTACTATGTTATCTTTATAATTATTTAATGTAGGAAATGTTGACAAAATAATAATGTCGATTTTATGGTATCATTAAAATAATAATGTGTTGATTTGTACTTTTAAATCCGATCTTTTAAAATGGCTTCTAAGCGAAACTGCATGTTTATAGTGCGAGAATAAATCAAATGTGTGTTGTGCTAACGTTTGAATGTCAAATCCCTTTTAATATAAGTATTAGAATTAGATTTTTATTGTTTTTATACTAAGCACTTCGAAACAGAAATTTTTAGCGTGTTCATAATGACTTCCAATATATTTCAAACGCAGTACAAAACGTATTCGACATTTTCATGGATTCTTCGAAACTCCGCTAGTCTTGCATCCTGCATCACATTTTTGTAGCATATTACATTTTATTATGTATATTTATTATGCATTGTCACAAAATAAACAATGTAATCTCTGGTGTTGTTTTATTTTTCGTAAAAATGTTCAATATAAAAATTATAGAACATTGATTCTGGTCGATTAATACATGTTCGAAAGCGTGGCCAATATATGTCGAAAAGCCAAAAGCAAGTCGACTCCGGATATGTTTCAGAAGTTGATCAAGACTATGAGTCAGTTATAACTGTTTAAATTGCAGAAACAATATCTAATATTTATGATATTGAAATAACAGTAAAGTACAACTAAATAAGCTGTTCCGAAAATCATTGTTTCTCGGTGGTTGCGGGTTTTTTGGACTGCACTGCGCTTACCATTAGGTTTGATGTAGTAACTTTGCCTTACCCGGATAACAAAACTCACACCTGTTTCCTATAGGGTTAGGCAGAGATAACGGATTTCCACACACACCTTGCACACCTCTCTAATCTCCTTCACTCTCATTAAATTCTTCATGGATATATCATTACCTATAATAAAACCAAATTCGTTTATTGGACCACCTTCGTAGAAAAGCGATTTCATTCCATTATGTTGCAGCAATACTCTGATGTTCTTTGGTTAATAACTCCATCTATCGGTACGTTGAGAAATGAAACAAGCGTAACAATTTTTAAGTTGTTTATTAAAATAATATTCGTTCAACTGAACACAAGACATGGGACCAGACCTAATAGATTGAGTTTTTCTAATTTGCCAATTCTTTTTCTACAAAACAATATTAACCGGCTCGATGGAGCCTTGTCTTCCCTTAACAATAAAAACAACCTATAAAAATCTATCAACATAAAGACCATCGGAGGTAATACCAGCATTTACATTTGTTAAGTATTTAAATTTGGCACAGATATATTATTTAGTGTCAATTTTATTTTTCCGACAATTTATTTCGTTCTAGATGGTTTTGGCACGGTGATTAAAAAAACAAAAACCCTTTCTTGGTGCAAAAATAAAATAATTTCCTCGTTTTAGTCAACTCAATAGACCTAATTAATAAAAGAAATTCTAATTTCAAACTATTTGGGCCCTTCTCGTTCAATATGATATTAAAAATTCTCTCAATAGAATTTACAATAATTTAATCTATTGAGGGTTATTTTAACTGAAATATATTTATTTTGAGAATGAAAGCCCATTACTCCAATTATTGCACAAACTTTTATACATCATGCAAAATCAAACGGATGATCAATAAGTGATTTTTGTATTGTAAATGAAATTGTGTCGCAATCTAAAATAGTTTGATATTTTTCCGTCAAGTTTATAATATTTTTGAATAATTTTACACATATATGTTTGATACAATCAATTTACTGTTAGTGCACAATTTTAATATAAGTCATGGTTTTGATATTGCAATTAACAAAGTTAAAATTCTTAATAATAACAATAAAAAAAGTAATTAACAAAAATGCGGCGCTGGATAAACAAACCATCTTGCGAACATTCCGAGGGCACTATTTAATTCTTTAAATTTAATAATAATTATATAAATGCAATATTTTATATACCAAAAGGTCCTAAATATCCATGAATTACAAATTTATATACATTTTCTATAATCTGGGGGTTGCCAATGTTAAAATACGTATTTCTTGTGTCATCGTGGTATTTTGAGTAGGCATTATTTGACTTATATTTTTTCATTTAAAACTTCTTTTTATATAGTTATAATGTATACATATGTAAGTAGCATAGTACTTATTAACTAGTATGACACAGTTAGATTAAACCTATATTTTTATACATTTACATCATGTACGTACTTACACTATACAGTGTTTGATTGTGTACCGTAATGCCCATTCGCTAAAAATAATAAAAAATACTCAAAAACTAAACTGGCAATACTGCCATTTACAACAAAACTTAAGTTTCAGGAAACGATTCTCAGATGGCGTGCGACTTCAAATTTTTAATTTAACTTAAAATGCAAATTTAAGGCAGTCGGTACACAATCAAAATAATTAATTTCACTCATACAACGTTCCTAGTCTAACCTACGACAGTCTAACAAGTTCCGCACAACGGAAAAACAATTTTCCCTTCGGTTCGCCTTAACAATTACTTTATACACGCTTATCGCGAAGGGAAAATACTATATAAACTAAACTGAAAATTCTAACGCTACGTGGAACCTTATGGTGCAGGCCGTTTAGCTTTACGTAAAATAAAAAAGGATTATGGGACTCGTTTTTAGACATTGAATATTTTTGGAAATAAATCATGTTCATAAAAAATTCCATATTCAAACCATGAATATGGATTTAAAAATATAATTTACCGCGGTTGTGTTGATATTAATAATTTAATAAGTTTAGTTTATCAGAGATGTATTGTAGATGATAAACATTTTTATTTAATCAGAATGAAATAAAATATCTAACTTGCTTATTAAATTAATTTTAAAATTTGCGGCAAAAATAAATCGAATAAATTGCATTAAAATATCTTTTAAGTCTTCTAAACAAGTTTGTAAATCCAAATAAAGACGAATAGTCCAATATCGATAACAGAAAGAGAGCAAAAAGGACAACAGCTGGTGCGGTACATTTTAAAATCTTGGCATATCATATAGGGTTTAAGTAATATATTTTTTCGATGTTCTCAAAATTGATATTTTGCTGTCAAAACGACAAATTATTACATTTTAAATACACACTGTCCATCGCGACAATAGTTAAATTTGACAAAACAGAAAAAATGTCTTCAGATTTCATCATCGATGGACAGTAAGTTTTAAAATATTCGCATGAATGTAGAAATTTTCTTTAAAACAGTTAATTGCATTTATAATTTTAATATTGCAATTGGTTGATTATATTTAGAGGAGAATATTTCTTGCAAGGGATTTGAGAGCTGAGCTGACTGGAGTATATGTGAAATATTTAAATATAATGCGGTTTACCATACTTCTACTAACCAAATATTTGAACAAACAAGGAATTTCTGTATCGCCCCTTGACAGATGTTATTCAAATTTATTGGCACACAATGGCAATTACGAAATACTTCGTGAATACGATATTTTTTAGATAAAATGTCATATTAACGCCATCTATGTTTTGAAACCAAAAATGTTTAAAAGAAATGTATTTTGCTATTTATCCGTCAAGGGGGTCCTTAGAAATGAAGGTAATAGGGATGGCACATCTGAATGTGACTAGTTGAGGATACAATACTTGGATATTAAAAGTATGGACCGAAATGTACAATAAATGACTCGATTTTGGCTCACAATTTTGAGATCACTTTCAAACTGACTATTTTCCGCGGATACACTAAATTGTCAGACGGAAAAGGCGCGAGAAGTGGCAGCATTATTTCATTTTAGGGTGTATACCGCACGTCATGTTAATTTACAGTCAAGTGCCTTCGATCTCGTGACTTTTTCATCTGCTATAAGTTTCAGTTTATTTCTAACTTGGTAGAGATGTGAAAAGTTGATTTCCAGAAATACCGCACATTTGGTCATAAACGTGTTAGAAAATTAAATCATTAGGCCATAAATATTCCTGCTTTTTTGGTTTACAATAAATAAAATGCATTTCGCTTCGGTGCCGAACGTTGCAGTTCTCGAAAATGTCGGTATTCCCAAACATCAAAACTTAAACCAATTTTAGCACCCGATTCAAATAAACGCCAAATAGAGGTAGCAACTACAAAAATCGTTGAAACAATTTTCATCATCCGAACAGTAACAAATTCTGTGTCCGAAACATCACAACCAACACGACTCTATCGACACATCCGCTAGATGGCGCTGATTCTTAAACGCGATCGCTGACAAACGTTCAGTATCGTTCACGAGCACAGATAAACACACGCGACGCTCCGTTAAATTCCCGCCTCGGCAAATGGTCCTTCGAGCCGGAAGCATACCGGAGCGGCCGCGTCATCCAGCGTTCGGGACATGTCCGATGTGTCGCCGACACTATGACACGGATATCACCTCGTGACCAGGACGGGGAGCGGCTCGGGGCCAGCTCTGTGACGTCAGCTGTCCCACTGACAGGGGGTTGTTGGCGTCGCGCGGGTTGGTACCGACGGGATGACGAGGGGGAGGCGGATCGGACGCGGGCGAGGCCAGTGACGACAGAGCACTCAAACCTCCTGGACTTGACGCTGAGTTGGCGGTGTCCACGTCGCCGTCGCTCGACGCGTCAGACATCTCCTCGAGCTTCACGTCCTCCTCAGAACAGGGGGACTGCGGCGTCGCCATCGGAAGGGGTACGGTCCCCGACGCTGCTGCCAGGGCTTCCATGTAGCGTACGCACTTCTTCTTCCGCCTGCGAAAGAATTGAAACACTTTAAATTGATTTTTCATCAATGTCTGGTTTGAGACCACATTCATATTTTCAATGATAATATTCAGCACGCATCTTTTCAAACAAAAATTATCATAAGAAATATGAAATGTTCCCAAACAGAATTAAACATTTAAAGCTAAATTATCCTACTACATCGAAACACACATAAAAACGATATTGTTAACGAAACATGCTCGAAAATTGTTAAAGATAGAGACACTCGCAAATCGGAGCATGCTGGTTTACACAGATTAGATTTCTTATTGTAAAACTGAAGCTTAAGTCTACCTACAAAACTATGAAAATAAACCACCATTCCTCTTGATAAAACATAAAATAACGTTTCTATGTTCACTACCCAATATTGATGAGTTTACAACAAAATTCGAGACAATAACTTAAAATAGATCGCTACTAATATTCGAAGATGTCACACATTTTTCACAAACGGGTTCAAATAAACTTAAGCAATTCAAACAGAAGCGTCGATTAACTGTGCAATCACATTCACGTTTACGAAAATAAAAAACACACTATTATCTTCACATTAATCAGTTACTAGATCTAATTCTACAGTAACACATTCGAGACCAATCTCATTTGTAATGACCATTAATTATTTTATAGGAATATGAAAGTTAGTAGTTTCTGTAATTGCTTTAATAATTACATTTTCTTTTAAACTATCTGTGCTATATTCAACCACATCAACCTCAACAAACGTACACTTTATCTATATTACTTCTCCTTTCCCAAATATCATCTTCATGTCTCGAATGTGCTAACAAAAACGCGTATTTGAACACCATTCCTGTCGGACTGACCGTGGCTCTTCCGTCGGCGGGGGCAGGCCGGCACTAGAGGTTTACATACGTAGGCTCCTGCGGGGGGCTGCCCACCAGGCTGGCGGGGGGCAACGGCGTCGCCGGCTCTGGCCGGAGCAGCCCAAGCCCGCCCGATACCATAACACTACTTGACTCGGGGCTACACCCCACAATATGAGTTAAAGTAGGTAGTATAATTAGAAATATAAGAAATGTTTTTTTTTAGAAAGACATAATTGTTAATGGAAATAAAAAGTAAAGAATGAATGAATAAATAATCATGGAAGATTGCAAATACAAAGTAGTTATAGTTTATGTATGAAGTATTTATAATGATACAGAAAGTAAATACAATGATATGAAGGATGATCAAGATAATAAAAACGCAACAAACAATAAATAATATGTTGAACAAAATCATATACGTGATAAGTAGTCAGACAAGATAAAGTAAATGAAGCAGAAACGAAGGATGATACAACAAAATTGAGTCAAGTAGCATTCGGTAATGAGTATAAATACGTGGAGCAAATGGATCAAAGACCAATAGTGCCAGCGGAATCCAGCATCGATCCATGAGAAGCGGCAATCATAAGTGGAAAAAACATTTCGTTAAATATCATTTTGATATCACAATGTATGTTTAACACTATAAAAATAAAAACGAAGCGGTCCAGCTGTATTCAGAAAATGTGTCAAGATTTTTTTGAAAGCTCCCCATAGCAAATGATTGCCCTTCCTCTGGTTGTGTCTGTTACCTCTATACCTACATCTACGTGTCCAAACTGTGGTCTACTTTCAAAAAAATCTATTCTTTATCGTTCTACATTTATTTCTTTGTGAAAAGACACATTTTCTGAATCAGTCTCACTTCCTCCGTGTACACATGTTAGGATCCACAAATCCTTATGAACATAATATACAACAACAACTACTGATTTAAAATAAAACAAAAATAAAAACAAACGACCGGGCTACTCTCAACGGTGTTGAAATAAAGACTAAAAGGTAAGCCAAGTCTTTCCACATAGAAACAATATGATCGGAAGTCACGGCAACCGGTAACATGCGAACATGTTCGGTTTTGATCGCGGCGTGTATTTGGGAGTAGTAAGCGAAAAAGAAAGAAAAAATATAGAAAAAGAAAACCCACCTGCAAGGCTTACACCACTGGTTCTGTTGATCGAGGCCATACCTCGCTCGACATTTCTTCAAGTTATTTCCTGGAAATGACATGGAAAGTGTGTTAGTACAAAAGTATTGCAATAAGAACAAAAATAAACAAAAGACTCTCCATCAAATTCGCAAATGAATATCGACTGCAAATTAATTCTCTTTTTAATCATGAAAAAATTATAATTCTATCAAAATTTTCAGCTTTCAGAAATAATAATTTAACGGGACTTTGCATGTTATCGAAAAATAGTAATTTTATTTTAAAAATCATATTTAAAGCACATTAAAATAATACAAACTACTATAGCTAAGGCTACGAAGAAGCGCATGCAACAGGGCCCCTCGTATCGGTTAGTGGCATGCAGGCGGGAGGGGGACAAATGAAAGGGAACAACGGAAAAAACATTGGTTTCAAAATAACACACTACTCGCTTCCAAAAATAAACACTAACTACGCTATTCTCAGAAATAAATGACAAATAAACATGACGCTTAGAAGCAAAATTTAAGCAGAATAGGTTCTCCGGAATCAAAATAAATGTATATCAAGTTCATTTGGCCAGTATCATTGTGAATACACCGCAGGACACAGAAGCGGCGCGGGCGGCAGCTGTATGTATCGTGGCGGATGACGTGGTGACGTCAGACGGATCCTATCACGCCCGCTTGCCATGCACACAGGCACACAGGCACACAGGCACACGTGTACCGCAGTACCACAGTGCCTCGCACTACTCCTTAGCACAGTTTAAATGTATCGAGAAGGCTGTCCCAGCCTTGCCGACAGCCCCTGCAAAGCAATTACTCAACTGTTTAAACTCGGGCGCCGTAAACATGCACGCTCCCCGATGGTCGGGCGCATCAGGAGCAACGGAAGCAAACCGGGACAACCTTCAAGGAGTGCCAAGTTGCGTCGGTGTAATAGCGTTGTAAAAATAAATATATGCGATAAATATTAAATAAACAAAATACTGCAATTCTACAACCTGTACCCCTTTAACCAGAGACATTGTGCGTTATGATCGTGGTACGGAACCGAGTTCAAAGCAATTGAACTCCGCGGGGCTCGGGAGGGATGGTAGTTGGGCCGCGGTGCGACGAGCGGCCAGCGTCTCCGCTTAATCTCTCGTTAATTGACCTCATTTTTTTATGAGACGTCGGTCGCTCGAGGGCCACGTGCGGACGGCATGGGGCGGCCGCGGGGCGCAGGGGGGCAAGGGGGGCGCGGGGGGGGACAGTGGCGGTGGAGGGACAGGCGGGACGGAACTCGGAAGCGATCATCGACGGAGCAAAGGCGGTACCTCCATCGGTTGTCTCCTGTTTTCGTTTCCTCTTCTTGCCCCTTTGCGTATTAGCCCTAGACGACCAATCGGGATAGAGTTGCATGTGTAGCTGGCGTTCACGGCGCGCCAGCTCGTAATACTTGGCTTGCTCCTCGCGGCCGAGCGCATGCCACTGTACCGCAATATGGAAAGAAAAGAGAAATGCACTTGGACGGCGGACTCGACCGGGCGGCTCCCGCGCCTACCTAACGCTGGTGCTAGAAAAACAGCCCGCAGTGAGAATTGAGAAGCCCTCGATAATTTTGTCATCCTACTAATGAAAATGGCCAATTGTGACGTTCCTCACAGAACCTATTCTGCGGTCGGTATCGGAGTCGCGGCTCGACTATACATATAACAAACCAATATAGTTTCCGGGGGTGTAGGGTGTACAGTACACGCGCACTCGACGACTACAGTACACAGAACACGTAACAGCTAGCGGCGCGGCGCGGCGCTGGCCGGACCGTGCCGGACCGTGCCGGGGCCGGGCCGGGCACGAGCCGGGTCGCCGCGCCGCGCCTAACTCCGACTCGTGAGCAACGGTTCCAGCCGCTTTTCTAGCACAGGCGCCGTTGCGCCGCGGTACCACTAACACATTATGTTAAACACGCACACACGCACACTCACATACGGGGACGGGTCGGGTTACGGATGCCGAGATGCTCCGACAGTACGTTAGTGGACACAAGCCGGACGGTTACGTGTGCCCGGACCGCACTCCGGCAGGCGAGCCGGCCGGGCGGGTTAGTGTGGACGGTGGGGCAGGGGGACGGGACGGCGGGGCGGGTCGTGAGGCCAGTGGGGACAACGGGGACAGTGGGGGTGAAGCGAGTGTACAGAAGCGTCCATGTCACATGACAGCCCAGCCCCTCGCGTGTCGGGTCAGTTCCTAGGGTCCAATACCTCCCAGCTCAGCGGGACTGCGGTCCTTTTTCCGCTTTTTCTTTTTGGAACCGTAACCGTAGTTGTCCCTCGCGCTCCAGCCAGGGTACAGCTGCATATGGAGCTGTCTCTCTTGTCTCGCTTTCTCATAGTACTTTGCTTGTTCCTCGCGACTCAACGAATGCCACTGCGTATTGCGGACACGGGTGTTACCAACGGGCCAACATGTCGCTCACGCTCACAATGAACGTGCACGGCGCGGCGTGTTACTCTTGTTAGGAATGAGATCGCCTTCGCGGAACTCGCGTAACGGGTTCGGTTCTCGGTAGCGGCACGCTCCGCGTTAATTCATTATTCAATACATCTATCCGATCGCAGATATGGTCGGTTCGGTCACGTTGCATTGTCTGCCATATTGCAAGCTATGAACTAAATGTACAATGACGAATCGTATTCCTAACAAGATTAACAAAGGCGTAATCCAATACAATTATGCGATAAAGATATATTTGCATTGAATAACGTCGCTATATGAATGGAAACTAAAAAAAATATGTAAAACATAAAACAAATTAATATTAAACAAATCTGTGGAACGGCACATTTATTATTAGTTTTAAAAACCTAGCACACGTATGACAAGCCATCTGCTGTACATTTCCACTTTTCCACCAGAATGTATTGAAGAAAAATCGCAGCCGGTAGTATTCCAATTAGTAATCGAAACTAAATGCATCTTTATAGAAAGAAGTATTTATTCATTATTAAAGCGATTTCAGGATCAAGTAACGTCAACAAAATTGGCACATTAATATTACATTTAACATTCCACTTTTAAATTCAAAATCCAATTTGTAAAAAAATATATTTTCAAATAAGACGTTAAGCGTTCGAAATTTGATATTTAAAAATTCGAAATAAAGGAACTCACCCGTCGGCCGAGGATCTGGTTGATGGCGGCGGACTCCTTGAGCGTGCACTCGGCGACCACCTTCGCCCTCATCTCCTTCATGTACAGCATGAAGGCATTGAGAGGCTTCTTTATGTGAGGTTTCTTGGTTTGCTCCTTATTGTTCGCGTTACCGGAACTCTCGGATTGCTTGTCATTTGCGCCACTGCCGCTGCCTTTTTCTAATGACCTGGAAATGGCAACAGAATTTTCAGTATAAATAAATAATTATAAATATCTTTATTTGGTACATCGATATAACACAGTCTCATAACGCCCTTTATAAATTTACTTTCGTATCAATAAAATACAATGTGCCGATTTTCACACAACAACAAGTAGAGACAATTATTTACATATTCCGTATGCGCTTGTCCGAGTTTCGCAAGTCACTTCCGTCGAAGTATTTTGTACTGCCGTGCAAATAAACTTTGCACATATCTATGCTACAAAACTGACTACTTAAACCAAACAAATTTAAAAAGAAAAACAAAAATACAGACGATCTTTTGTAGTTTCGTAAAGATATACGACTCTACTTTCCTCAACAAAACATTTTCTATACATTACCATGAACTACACGTCAATGCAACGATTGACAGATACACAAGGTCCCTCGTATGCGAGAGGCCGTCTGGGTTGGTACCACCGCTTGTACATTTCTGCCGCCAAACAACAGTGTGTACTGTTGTGTTTCGGTTTGAAGAACATTGAAGCCAGTGAAATTACTGAGCATTATGAGATTTAACATCTTATGTCTCGGGTTGACCAGCGCAGTTCAGTGCCATAATATAGTGCTTTGTAATTCAAAGTTCTGTGTGTTGTTGCTTCTGTTTATGGGCAGGCGTGGCGCTTACTCTCAGGCGAGCGCGGTGCTCGTCTCATCATGGAATGAAATAAAAAAAAGATAAAAGCTATTTCAGCTAAACATAACCCATATTCGCATGATTACAGCTAAAACTTTTTTGCCGACGGTCCAAATCAAATCTACGGCAGCGGGATCGATATGCTAATGCCGGCCATAGGTGTTAACGACACCGTCCAGACAGATGACGATAAACAAGCTCGCATCCGGTTGGAAATAGACGAGCGTTTCCGGTGGCCGAGCGACGCGCGACTACGGGTAAGTCGCCCGACAATGCGCCGCGCCGCGTGACGTGAAATTATTACAAATTTAGGTGGATCTTAACAATTTTTAATGACATGGGTTTGGTAAGCTCGAAATGTAATAACAGAGCTTTTTAACCCGCCCTGTCAAAAAGGGGGATGTTAGCTTTTGTCTATCTGTGTGGGAGCGTATAGCTACTAAATGAGAACAAATTTCAATACAATAATTATATTTTTAATCTAAACCTTTAAATGAGATTTTATGGTATCATAAAAGAAAACCTGCTGAGCCATTTATAAATTACAGATCTTTTTCTAATTCACTGTGTGGATTTTTGAAAAGAGAGTGAGTGATATTTAATATCTTAGTTTGTTACAGTTACCTATGTCAGTGTCGAAATAAACAGTAAATAAACAGTAATATTTGAGTCTTTATTGAGACTCTACACCAGATAGAAACCAATGCGATCGATTTTTTTTATCCAAAATTTAACATCCTGAAATAATACATTAAAACATACATTTCGGTATAATCTGAAGTTATAAAATATATTCCAATACACCGTGATACTCTATTTTGTGCCAATTTTGTCGTACGCCGACCATTCGCCAAAACCGTAATGTATACTTTATCTATTCTTTGACACTAATGGTAACTTAACGGGTAAGATGAAGTTGGCTACAGTCCAGAAATATTGAACATAGTCAGAGTATGGACATTAAACCCAGAATGCACATATCGAAAATAAAGTCCGAATGAAGTTTAGATGAAATGTCACCGCAGTAGGTAGAAAATACATATTTTGTGGCAACCCTAGCTTATGACTGCGGCTTTCGTTTGCTCAAATATTTCGTTGGTTGTAACGTGGCCAGATGTGGACCCAACAATATAGGAAAATTAGGGATTCCCCTTTCATCCAAAACCGTTCAAATGTTAAGACTTGATTGTCTACATACATTTCAAATTACGTAACACAATATAAACACAGGTATTACGATAAAGGATATGTGATTCACTTCTCTGTTAAGCCATCCACCCTGGTTAGTAACTCGAGAGAAAAATATCCAACCTAATGTTGTCAGGTCTGTAAAGGTTTAATTCTTTCGTATTTCTGGAAATGTAAATCAGTTTTTTTTTTATATCACAAGCCGACAAACGAGCAAGTGGGTCACCTGATGGTAAGTGATCTTCACCGCCCATTTACGCCCACCACCAAAAGAATCATGGGCGCGTTGCCGACCTTAAAGGAAAGGGATAATTAAGGATTGGGAAGGGGAAAGGGATTTGGGCTTCCGGATATCTCACTCACCGTACGAAACGCAGCAGCAAGCCGCTACTTTACGTCGGTTTTCTGTGAGACAGTGGTAACGACCCGGTCGAGCCAGCCCACACGTGCTGTAGACAAAACTGTCTACAGCGTGGCTCTAACACTCAAAGTTGAACTAGACTTTTAAATTATGACTCAACTTTTTAATTATAATCTTAATATGCTGCCTCAGTTTTAAGTTCTAGTCATTGGACAATAGGGTGGTTGAATTATTTTTTTCTATTATTTTAATCATTAAGTTACGTTACCCAAAACCTATTGCAGAAAGAATTTCGTTAATCCGTCCTGAAAAAATAAATTAGAAGTCGTTCAAATCTGATGGAAGGGTCACTTGTCAAATAACAGACGACTCAAACTTTGACGTTACCGTGGCAAATGGCCATTACTGTGTACGCGTGGGAGCGAGATATTGAGATGTCCCCACTACGCGCACACCTTTGCTCATACCAATATTCAGAAACACAATTGTGGGCTCATTTGTGAACCGATTTTGATTGTGTTTTAACAAAACAGTTTCTTTTTCGTATTATTTTCTGTTGCGTATAAAATAGCGTATAATATTCAACATAGCAAACTACCCTATTCGAGATATTTCGTCATACATCCCACAGTTTTGAAAATACTTAATAAATAAAATTAAAACATGATTCACACAAAAAACCCAAAATCAACACTCAACTCCTAATTAATCGCCTCTAATATTTTCGCCACGAGCCCCGAAAACATTTTAAAACGAACAAAACTTTGAACAACAACATCCTGCGCTCACACAAATAGAAACTATAAAATACATTGTTAGTGACACATAAGTTTATACCGATATAAAATGTTTTATACACCGAAAAATGTTCCAGGAATATATAATGTTAGACGACTTCCTCTGGTTTAAAAATGGGAAAAGATATAAAAAGAATGAGAAAATCCGGGCATAATGCGTGTACGGGCATTCGGCGTTCAAGCAGTAATTATGTGTTATGTACTGGTGTGCGCGCAAGTGATAGCACGGGTTTAATTAACTCGAAGAAAATGCTAAGAATTGTTTTAGCAAAAAGTCTGCATTTTATGCGTTTCTTTGCGTAGTGAATGGTAAGAAAAAGGTACAAGAAATGTAATAATAGCGCCATGAAGCTTATTAACACTCTTATTCATAAACGTTACTATAACGTTTCATAGTGAGCGTGAATGCATAGGGGCGATTTTAGTATATATGAATGGTTTTTGGCACCAATATAGACTTGTTTAGTCTGTCCGTATTACAGAAAGAGAGAGAGAGAGAGCGGAGCTTACTTAAGTATTGTTCTGGATATGTAGTTAAAAACTACTACAATTTTGTAAGGATGGAAATGATGTAATAAACATAATAATAATATTACATAATTGCCTCGATGCGATACTGTTGTCCTGAGGTCTCAGTTTCGATCCCCGGGTCGAGTAAAAGTGATATTGGGTTTTTCTGTCACGAAATGCCCGAAGTCTGGAATTTGTGCCTGGTATGGCGATAGGCTCGCCCATTATCACATCCTAGGACGAAAGTAAGCTCGGCGAAATGTGGGTACACGGGTAACATCTCTGCCTACCCCTACGGGGAATACAGGCGTGAATGGAATCTTTATAACGTAAACACATTCTACAAAAAACTTTAATATCATGCACCGTTGACCATAATCAATATCAACGATGCAGTTATGCAAACATAATAAAAAAGAAGCAATACACCGAATTTATAACATATCCAGAAAAGCGCATAAAGTCATAAGCCGACGCCACAAAGGTGTTTAAATATGCAAAGACTGACAAATAATTAAAATTCTGACTTCTTTATATTCAATTGAAGACACGCATTCTCTTTCGGACAATAAAGAAACCTCAATGGTTAATTTGCATTAAATTTATCACATTTTTATATCGCATAAAAATGTTTAATCTGGTACAAATGATAAAACTGTAAAAATGTTAAAATATTTCACAATAACTTGTTATTTATGAATACTATATAATGTCATTTTACAACCGTTATGCTAATATACTTTTATATGGGGAAAAATATAGTCATAATTGATTTTAATAACATATAAAGCTATTATACTTGATGGACCGAATTGTGATATGGTAATTTTGCTACCGCCCTTTTGATTGGTTTAGAAATTGGCTTTAGAAGAATTCTACCACGTTAATTCACATCAAACAATTTGGACAGCCTACGTGACGTCGCGGTTTCAATCCCCGCACTGAAGCAAATATTTTGTCTGATTCACATATTTGTTTCGGTTCTGGGTGTTATGAGACCGAAAGTCTTTTGTAATTCCTGATACCTACGACAAAAGACTCGTATCTTACTGTGGGATCAGGACTATCTGTGTGACTGTTGGGTGTTTATCATTGATATTTATTAACTCATCCCCTATCTGACGTGATAGCGACTAACAGTGGACTATCTGGAGTAACAGCCTTTTGGTATGGACTGTCGAGACGAAAGTCTCAGGTTCGAAACCAGCCTCAAGAGCATACACCACTGACTTTTCTAAGCTACGTGTATATTAATTGTTAATTATCGCTTGCTTTAACGGTGAAGGAAACATCGTAAGAAAACCTGCATACCTGAGAACTCGATAAGATTTTTCGAAGGTATGTGATGTCTGCCAACCCGCATTAGGCCAGCGTGGTGGACTAAGGCCTAATCCCTCTCATTCAGTAGAGGAGGCCCGTGCCCAACAGTAGGACTTATATAATACAGGGCTAGAAAAAAACCTTGGTATGAAGTTATTTGGAAACAAAACGAACGTGTCTCAGTTGTCGCACGTCGCTGTCCCTCGTATCGGTCGCGCACCTCAAAACCTGCCTTTAGCGTTGTGAGACAGACTGTACCGCTACGTCACGACGGGCCGTTAACGGACCGCGGCTCATATATCATCTTAATTAAATTTCTCCGCAGCTTATTTACTTGATTCTACCTGCATACCCTTATGGAAACATGCTGGATTCGGCTTGTTAGCTGACGTAATTTTTTTGACTTCTGTTTAATTTATGGTAAGATTTTTAAAATTATTTTAGGTAAAAAACCAACCACAAAATGTGGTTTGAGGTGAATATCCACCGCGCTCGAGTGATGTATTGCAAAAAGTGTCAGACATTAGTTGAAAAAGATATTTAATTTCTGTTATGATCAAGTTTTATTTAAATTCAAAAAGGACTATTCGTAGCGGGTTTACACGTTTCGGTTTTAGTTGATCCACTGCTAAATGACATTCGTACCGTATGAACAGTCTTTCAATCGAGTTGATAAACAAATAACACACTTTTGATTCAAGACAAATCAACAAAATCGAATCGAATCTGCTTAGGCGTTGTGATGCCACAGATAGGTGTAGACGAAACTCCGTTTAACGTTCATTTACCTTTTAATTTATTTTGGAATTAACCCTCCTTCGTATTCATACTAATATTATAAACGTGAAAGGTTGGATGTTTGTGAATTTGTGAATATGGAGTTTTCTAATCAATCTCGACTCTGCTGAACAATTTTGGATGAAATTCGTCGTACAGATAAACCGTGATCTCTATTAGAAGTCCCGAACAAAAGAAGTTCTTCGGAGTGTGAAGAAGAATTTATACACAGTCCGGCATGATGATGGTGACCACCGATAAACTAATTGTTTCTTTAGGACTGCACCTTTTTTTATTTGATTGAATGACGATACGAGCAAGGCAATAATAAACAATACTAGCCTGACTGTGAACGCCACGCCACGCAACTTTGAATTACAAAACACTGCATAGCATTGATCTGCGCTCGTCACCCCGAGACCCGAAACACAACAGTGCTTACACATTGTCGCTTGATGGCAGAAATAGACAAAGCAGTGGTACCAACCAACCCAGACAGCCTCTCGCATACGAGGGACTTACTACCTTGTAGACCACCACTGCTCTTACCATGCAGGTAATGGACACTGCCGTGCCCGGATAAAAAAAAGTTACATATACCAAGCACTTTAATCGTCTGATTGATAAATGTTACGCACAGCGTGCATTCAAGCGGCCGATTAGTGCATGTGAGCATATAATAATAGTGTTTAGTAAATGATTCAATCGCTCACACGCGAATGCTTTGTAACCAGCCACACCCTACGCAGGGGTAATGGTAGGACAGTAACGTAAGTTTTTTTTTACAGACAGTTTAATGTGTTTACTTTTAAAACTTGTTATAATAATTTGCCAAACATGTTTTTTTATTATTCATTTAGAAATGATTATTAAAATTACGACTTATTGATAATGGATAGAACATTGAAATATCTATTTACATTTCTTTGTGTACAAAATAATGTCACTTTTAACTTTAAGTGAAAATCTAAGTGCATATAAAACACCAGAAACAATGCATACGTAAAGTTTCTTCATGTGTATAGCATAGGGTGGCAAACGAGCAAGTGGGTCACCTGATGGTGAGTGATCTCCACTGCCCACGTACGTCCACAAAACCAGAAAAATCATGAGCGCGTTGCAGACTTTAAAGAAAAAGGATAATGAAAGAATTGGGAGAGGCAGGGGCATTGGGAAAACACTTAACTTCCTTTTTCGAGTAGTCGGGTAAACAGTGGTATTGAATATTTTAAGAGGTCTACGCATAAATTACATATGAATACCAAATACATTCTCTTTATTTATGGAAATAAGCAATGCAAGACAGATCGGGTATTGGTCAGTAGTTATCATCGCCTCTGGATAATTGCAAGTTGCAACACACATCGTATCGAGAACGTGTTCCTTATTCTATCTATAAATTGCTTATTGACAACATATTAAATAAGTGTTGAAGCAAATTTGGTAATTTAATACGAAATTTATCTACAGGTTCTTGTAAGTAAATAAATAAGGTGCGCAACACGCTACGATGTATTAAACCTTGATGTTGTACCATAATTGTATTTTTTCCCAGACAGATATTTGAAAATGGAACATCTTTGACGCCTAATATGGCGCGAAATTGTGTTCAGAAAATGCTCAGTTATGTAGCATATTTTTGTATTATTTTTTTTTTATTTTTATAGCATAGGCCGGCAAACGAGCAAGTGGGTCACCTGATGGTAAGTGATCTCCACCGCCCATGTACGCCCACAACCAGAAGAATCATGGGCGTGTTACCGACCTTTAAGGAAAGGGATAATTAGGGATTGGGAAGGGGAGGGGATTTGGGCAATATTATTTTTATCATTAGTATTTTTTTTTGAATTTTACACAAACTCAAAAAAATAGTTGCCATACTGCACGTTTAAATCATGGCGCCCTAACAGTAATCCACACAGGGCTATCATAGCGATTTTATCTGTAAGTATTAGCTACGGCTGTCCACCCCCCTTTAGATCGTAGATAGCGTGCACTTAACAGATGTTATTACAAACTGTGTATTATTACAATTATGTCATTTGAAAGCTTATTATATTTTTAATAATTTATGTCGTCAGTTTTTTGAAGTGAAACTCTAGGATCGTTGTGATTTGAAACTCGATGAAACGAAAATGCGTCACGATAGAGACAAACATAGTCATAAATAGGATTTAGCCTGCGAGAGAATGAGATACATTACAAGTATGCCATCACGTGTCTGCGCCTGCGAACAACGAAGCCTTCGGAAAATGTGTCATAAAAAACGTGTTGTATTATTGACGTGTTTAATTTTTGTATTTGCGTATTAAAATTCGTTGGTTAATTAATTTATTTTAATAACTCTGAAGTTTCTCTTCTGCCGTGTGTGAATTGCAACCACACACTTTTTGTATTTGTATGTTGACAATTCGTAAACGATTAAAATAATGGCTATACCGCTAAGACATCAGACTAGCAGTATAATGAACTGGTCCCCATATAGAGCAATTTAATTATTTTGCTTTATGTCTTTTTAAATTGTTTTTTGTCATGTATTACAACAATTAAACGTTTTCTTCTTTCGTTCTTTAATGTTTTGTATTGATTATCGTAATTCCTACTAATATTATAAATATGAACGTTTGGATGTATGTTAATCGAACGGCTAAGCTGGTTTGGATGAAATCTGGCACACAAGTAGACCATGGCCTGGATTGTACTAAATTACTATCTCCGGAAAAGGCATTACCGCTGGCGGAGTATAATACAATTTCATTATGTTTACACCTGACTGTATTTCACTTTATGATGGCAGTTCTGTTGGAGCATGGAGAGACTTCTTTTACCCATTCTCTTTTTTTTTACAAGCTCTGTATTATATACGTCCCACTGCTGGGCACGGACCTCCTCCACTGAATGAGAGGAATTAGGCTTGAGTCCACCACGCTGGCCTAATGCGGGTTGGCAGACTTCACATACCTTCGAGAAATCGTATCGAGTTCTCAGGTACGCAGGTTTCCTCACAATGTTTCCTTCACCATTAAAGCAAGCGATAATTAACAATTAATATACACGTAACTTAGAAAAGTCAGTGGTGTATGCTCTTGGGGCTGGTTTCGAACCTGCGACTTTCGTCTTGACAGTCCATACCACTCCCTTCTGAGCTATCGCTGGTTTCATTCCATTCTCTTAAATAACATTTAAAGCAATATCCAATGTGATCCGTATTTTTAAGTTATTTCAATCTTGGAACGTAAATTTAGACCCAATATATTACAGCTGACTATGCGATGCATTCGAGATGTCATCGTGAAGCATGCGACCGGACGCGGTCTCCAATGACATTATAAACACGTAATTAACACTCGAAAAAGACATTTATCAGTCTCAAACTCACTGGAGGAAGCGGTGGATCAACTCACTAAGTGTTAAATGGGTTCATTTGGTATAGTTTTGTTTGTAGGATAGTTTTTTTATGTATGATGAGACGAGCACGTCGCTCGTGTGATGGTAAGCACCACGCCTGCATATGTACAGGTGCACTACCCACATTGGATTACAATTACAAAGTAATGCTTCACTGGCTTTAATGTCCTTGACATCCGAACACATATACACTGCTACTAAGCAGCAGAAATAGGCAAAGCCCCAAGAGACCTCTGCATACACACCCGATAACTAGTAAGTACCTATTTAAATATTATTCAGCGGATTAGCAAGCTCAAGTGGCAGTGGGCAGGCCACATAGCTCCCAGAACAGATAACAGATGGGACAGAAAGGTTCTGGAATGGAGGCCACGTACTGGCAAGCGCAGCGTTGGACGTCCACCTACAAGGTGGACAGACGACCTGATAAAGATCGCAGGAAGTCGCTGGATGCTGGCCGCTTCCAACAGGTCGGTCTGGAAATCTTTGGGAGAGGCCTATGTTCAGCAGTGGACGTCTTATGGCTGATGATGATGATGATGATGACCTATTTAAATACGTTGTTTTTCATAAAATATTTGTAATTATTTTTTTATTATTATAGATAGACCTTTCGGGCATTTGTTGATTTTAACAGAAAAACAAGTTACCACTTTGCCGATTATTTAAAAAAATTACAGTTCCATCCTAATCACATTTTCTAAAATTCTTGAAAATATTTTTAATGTACATTTATACAGATGGATTCAAAATGAGAATACTGCGAAAATTATTAAAACTAACGAAAACATTGTAACTTCCGAAATACAGAGCCTAAATTAATTCAAGATACCATTTTAACCTTATTTCTTGAGAAAAACTACGATTTTTACAAGTAATAAGAACACTTACCTAGCATACCGTGAATGGTGCGAGTCCAGGTCCGCCTTGGAGGGGGGCGGTGGGACCAACGCGGGACCCAAACCCAGGCCCAAACCACCGCCCAGGGTCGGCGAGAACCGGTACAACTCACTGCAACAATGGGGCATTATGAAAATGGGAATCACAAAATGCGTTACTATAAAAAAATGCATAACAGTTTTAACACTGGCTTTTTTCTATTATGGAATGACAAAGTGTCTGGATTGCACCTGATGGCAAGTACAGTGCAGTCCAAATGTAATGTTTTTTCTTCACTCGAAGAAGACCAGAATTTTGCCGGCATGAAGTTGGCTGCGGAACGCGACTCGTCCGAACGAGCCACTAAGGTTTTTCATCATGTGTAGGTTGGTCGCTATCCAGTCGGGTACAATTATGTATCTGGTACTCTCCCATCAGGCTCGGTTGGTTACAAGAGATGAGCAAGGCAAAGTGACTGCACCTACACCTGATGGTAAGCGCAGTGCAGTCCAAAAAAACCGGACCACTGACAATGAGTTTATCGGTGGTCACCAAAATCATGCCGACCTCTATAAATACTTCTTCGCACTCCGAAGAGGAGAGAATCGAGCGGCCTGTGACAGGACAAGCGGATAACCGATGCAGGCACAGGGATACAAGAATGTACCCTTATATCCGCCTTAACCAACAATCAAATCATGTCGCAAGCCCCTCGGGAGAGCCGCATATATACTGGCTGATTATCCGTCTCTCTTTCTCTGCTTGGGTACAATTTATTAGATCCCAACAAATAATGTTATTAAATAATTTCCCTAATGCTTACCTCGATAGACTAGAACTGGATATTGGCAGCGACGTGGGGTACGGACTTCGAAATCCGCTCGCCGCCGACGATATTGGATACATGCTCGGCGTGTGCCTATAAAACAAACTTCGCAATACAATTCTAGTTCTAATCACTGAGCCTTGGGCAGGTGGGTGCAAAGGGGTGCACTTGCACCCCTCTCAGATAAAACAGAAATACAAATATATACTTCTTCATAATCTAATCCACTGTTAGAAGCATACAACGGGCATAAAGATGCACTATTATAAATTATAACTTAATTATTAATATGTAGTTGCATATGCACCCCTTTCAAAATAATAAAAAGTATTACATTATTGGTAGAGATGTAGAAAGTTTTGTCTACAGCAGGGTTTCCCAACCTTTTTGAGGCCCCACCTTAATTTATTTTTGTTAAATTTGTCACTAATATCTAGCATTGCATTTAAATAACCTAAAGCGAAAGGGTTTAAGTCGTGTCAAGTCCATTTTGAAATTGCCCCCCTTAACTATAAGATTTCCCCCCTATGGGGCGTGGGCCCCACGTTGGGAAACACTGGTCTACAGCATGATAAGACTGGTTTGACTCCAGTATTATTAACAGAAAACCAACGTGATGTAACAGCTTGTTTTTTGTTGTCAGTGAAATTGTCCAAGTTTTTTATCCTGGCACACTGGCTACACTGGACCTGGTATTAAGTACAGTGCAGTCCAAGTATAATGTCGACCGTCAAGAGACATTCCCTCCCTCGACGACCGTTTGAAATTTGCCGGCCTGAAGGTACTGGTTTGACACTAGCTGATCCTGGAACGCTTCTCGCCTGGACGAGCCACTATGGCAGGTTTTTCACCATGTGTACGGTGGTCGCTATCCAGTATAGGGTACAAATATCAGGTACCTTGCCACCAGTGAAAGTTACCCCAATATGTTCCTTTAAGGTCGGTAAGTCGGTCGGTGGGTTTTCATGCGCGGTTTCACCTTTTACCACCCACAGACAAATAAAGATGTCGAAATGACAACACCCTTATTTTTGTCGCGGGTTAAAAATAGCCATATGATGAAAGCCTTTTAAAATGACAGATGTGTATCTGTCAATTTATTTTATTAATTAACCGTTACAAAATTATGACTTAAAGCATATCTCAGAAATGTCACCAGCATGTCACTTGATTATGGACTTGTTAATTATCGAATTCAACACCTTTCACTTTTTAGCACATCCATTTGGAGCTCCTTAATTAACAAATCTAATGTTACTTAATCATTCATACTTAAAAATTTAGTTCATCACTTCAGGAAGTTATAAAAACTAAACATAATTATATTTGTTGAAAATTGCATAGTCATTAGATTTTTTTTTATTTGATTGAATGACGAGACTATCCCGCCCACACACCCGCCACTGTAACTCCTGTGCACCAGGATCAACAGTGGCATGCATTTTTGTTGACACCGAGCAGGGAAGCTCGGCGAGTCTCTGGGAATGCCTAAATGTCTATTGAATGACGAGACGAGCAAGGCGCTCGCCTGATGGTAATCGTCACGCCTGCCCATAAACAGAAAGAACACCACACAGAACTGTGAATTACAGAGCACTTCATGGCACTGAACTGCGTTCGTCACCCCGAGACATGTTGAGTCTCATAATGCCCAGTAATTTCACTGGCTTCAATGTCCTAGGCTAGCAAAAAACATTTATTAGTTATTGCGATTGTACGGAGCCAATGGCCTAGTAAGTTTTGATTGTTTTCGAAAACTATGACGGTTTCCGTTTGCACCCACCAATTAGCGGAAACTATGTTGAATAAAAATTCATAGTATTTAAATTTAAAACGAAATTAGTTCTCGATTTTTATAGTATGAATTACTAGCGTGACACTTAGGACCTACTTCATAATGTTCGAGTAAAATTTAATCACAAATTAACGTGTAAGACAGCTATTTTTTAACGTACCTAGGAGACATATTTCTGACGGTGTTTATGTCAGAGGGTGACTTTTACTAAGACGTGGTGAAACAGGCGCTTAGTCAATAGTCTGTAAACGTGTTTGTAACTCTCACCAGTACTTGTTCTAAGTAAGAAAAACGAATGATAAGAGTTCAGCCATTCTTCTACTTTAGCTGACTTCAAAATATTCGCTCTCATAAATATGTTATTTCTTCAAATAGGTCTTTTCAATAGTATTCTAGCCGAGCCTATTTCTTAAGAAGCTATAGCATTGTATAAATTGGTTAGTTTAAGTTAAGCGTAGATAATTGCCTACCTGTGTAATTAATAGTTAAGAACACAGAATGTCGCAACGAGGGTGGCATGTTCTTGCTGAACCAAACCCTCTATAAACAAATGAAGATAAAAATACTTTCCACACTTTTAATATAGCTTACCACGAAGCCGCGACCTGTGACATCTCTGGACTGAGCATGGGGTAAGGGTACGTACCCCCCGGGAAGGGGTACATGGGCGTCCGCGCCAGACCTGCCGCTGTAACAAACGACATCGTCAGAAAACAAACACCGGATTTCCGGACGCAAAAAATAACGGACCTTCTAGTTGCAAAAAATAACCAAAATCTAGTTGCAAAAATAACAGATATTCTTGATGTAAATAAAAACAATATTAACATATAGAGCAGCAGAAAGTTAGAATACTGCTTTACTAGGTGGTAGGAATCTCGTATACGAGAGTCCGCCTGAGAAGGTACTGCGCTCGTCACCTTGAAACATGTCTCATAATGCCTAGTAATTTCACTGGCTACAATGTCATTCATATCGGAACAGTGCTTCAGCAGTCAGAAATAGGACAGGAGGAGGAACCTATAAAACTTCTTATTGAACACATTGCTTGACCGGTTGCCAGCTACACATAAAAATGGCAGTCATAGGGACTGCCGATAGAAGTGGAAACTTAAGACTTAAGTATATTTATTTAGTACTCACTCTGAACTTAATTCGACTCGACTCAGACTGACGGACTGATGGATTGACTGTATAGCTACAGATACTCAGAGCTCACAAGATTTCACCCATCCAAAAAGCATCTAACGCGCACAGCACACGGTCAGGTATATACGATGAGTTATACGTGTATAGTCTGAATTAACATTAGCATGTCGCTGATGCGAAACGAATAGTTTACCCTTTACCAAAAACTGCTCAACGCGATTAAAGAAGTTTTCACTTCAAAAAACATTCTTCATTACTGTAGATAATGGGTTTGAAGTCTTTTGACCGTTGAATAACCTGTTTCCATATCCAGATAGCGTCGTGAACCCTCTCATGATTCTTAATCAGATTTTCGAGTCTATTTAAGTCTTCACTTACCTAGTTTGGAGTCGAGCTGGTAAGGCGGGGGGATGCCCATATGTGCTGGCGGAGGCTGCGCCAGGTCTCCACCGGGACAGAACAGAGACAGGCTCCCACCAGCCGGCAAGCCCATCTTGCCCGTCTGCAACAATAAACAACATCATTTACAACAAACATAAAACACGATATACGCAGCGATAGCTCAGCGGGGAGTGGTATGGACTGTCGAGACGAAAGTCGCAAACGAAACCAGCCCCAAGAGCATACACCACTGACTTTTCTAAGTTACGTGTATATTAATTGTTAATTATCGCTTGCTTTAACGGTGAAGGAAACATCGTGAGGAAATCTGCATACCTGAGAACTCAATAAGATTTTTTCGAAGGTATGTGATGTTTGCCAACCCGCATTAGGCAAGCGTGGTGGACTAAGGCCTAATCTCTCTCATGCAGTAGAGGAGGCTCATGCCCAGCAGTGGGACGTATATAATACAGGGCTAGTAAAAAAATACGACACTTGTTATCTAGAACTAGATCTGTTTTGAAAGAACCTGCAGGCAGTGTTCACAAACATTTTAAAGTTGTACAATATATGTTTGTACTATATAATTTTCTTCTTCCACCTGCCCTTATCCCACTCGCAGTGGGGTCGGCGCAACATGATTTTAACACATGTTACAGTAAGATTTGGCTTGTAGTTTTTACGACCGACCACCTGCCTGACGTTAACCCCTCTGCAGAGAAAACAGCCAGACCCGAAAAGAAAATATGGGTGGATCACGCAAACATTTGTCTCGGTGCGGGAATCGAACCCGCGGTCTCTTGCTTCACAGCCAGCTACTCGCCCACTGCGCCACGGAGGTTGTAATTTTTTATACTATATATTCTTTGTGTATAATAATATAACGAGCTTTCATAATTAATCAAAAATGGTTTTTAATTTATGTGTACTTAGAATAAAAACGAGACTTGGTCCGACATAGTGTATGGAGAAACTATTTGAAAAGAGTCCAATAAATAAGTTAATCATTTATAGATTTATATTTAATTCTTTATGCAGTGAATTCATAAAAAATATATTATTAAGACTTAATTAAAACATAATTTTTCCAGACATCATAAATGCACGGTGACATTATGTATAATTTAACCCAACACCCTTGATATATAAAACTTCTAACCCCTATCAAAAATGTATAGCACTACCTCCCCCTCCTCCCTTGCTCTAGCACAAAAAGTCCACACAAACAAAAACGCGACAAGCGCTCTATGGGAAGACGCGCGTCATTAGCAAGTAAATTGGCGCCGGCAACGTATAAATTTCGTTCTACCCTCGCTCGCCCAATTATGCAAAATGGCGCCCGACGAGTGCCATTCAAGCGCGTCGCACTTCCGAGCCGAGTGTCTCACCTCTAATTAAACGGGGACTTCTTTTCAACACTTTATTATACGAAATAAACGCCAGATTCGTCGGCACGTAGGCGTTATTTAATTTAAGCTTTATTATTATGAAGGTAACCTAATATTAGTAAGTGTTTCTTTTTTGTAAATTCCCTTTTTTTTGTTGGTAAGAATATGTTGTATTTGAAAGACTAATAATTAAAATTTCGATCCTTACATACGGTATTCGAAGGATGAAGATTCTAATTACACTATATATTTCCAACCATGGCCGCCATTTATTATTATGAAAGTACCATTATACAGAAAGAAAATTACGTAATCTACTTCCGAATTTAATACAACCAAATGATGCACGCGAGTATCGTCAAAAATGCCCATCCCTAAAATGTTATTTGGGACCATTTAAAAGTAAAAGGCTGACAATCCCTTCAACGCTCGTCTATATTCGAGCAGGAACTGCTTATTAAGACAATAATTACCACGAACAAAGAAGCCCCACTAATTAATAATAAAACACGAACAAACAAAGCCCTCCATTCACGGCCGGGACGGCTTGAAAAAAAGAAAAAATAACCGAAACGGTGGTCGAAAAACCTCGACATGCGAGGAAGAACAAAAAGAATCCATAGACAATGATGACAGCCGAGACGCATAATGCGGGAGCGCGTTCTTAATTTGAAAATATTTCCATAATAAGATTTGTCTATGGCGCGACCGGCAGAGACAAAAGACGTCGAGCGTTCTTTGTTCTAACTGACAGTTAGTAATAATTCAAAAATTAAATTATGCAATTAGTGATTAAAAATATAAAAGTGGCTTCCGAAGGAGTTTGTCTATGGTTATTAGCTAAACCACTTTTTCGTTATAACTTGTTATTTTTATAAAATTAGTAGGCATCGCCTTTTCAACTTTGCGTGTACATTGAGGCCCCTAATGAAGGCCAGGTGGAGTGGTCGGCTATTGAAGAAATCGCTGAGAGGGTAGTTATTGAGGCTGGTTGAAAGCGCCGCGTGACGTCACCGCCACTCGAGTATGCCCCAGTCGCTAATTGGAACTCGCGGCGATAGGACGCGAGAAATGTTGCCTCAATCGACTAATACTTCAAAATTGAATAGGTTTGTTAACGAGCGGACTGTGAATGTTGCAAGATGTCGAGTGGCTTGCATTTCGTAACCGAAAACGGTAGTTACACTATGCGTTTCACGCTTAGGTTGTTGCTATCGATGTCGCCGAAATTTAAAATTGAATCGGCAAATTCCGCATTGCTAGCGCGATGCCGTCCCGACGCACACAAATGCACAGTACCTACACCCCTTTAGTTCACCAATGCGAACGAAGTAGGGCGTAATATCTTGAGAGTTCGCCCCCGGGGTAGTGGGCGTGGAAGTAGGATGCTGCGTCGCCATGGCAACCATGTGTAGGGGTGATCGTACACGTGTACCCTCGATGGTGTGGGAGATAGGGGGTTGAATGTGCTTGTGTGCGTACGCCGGCCCGAATGCTCGCAACGACCTTGGAATTTTTGGTCCAGATTCAAAGTTCCTCGTACAAAAATGTTACTTGACAACATTGCAACAGCGTGGGACTTGAAAAAGTATAAATATACATTAATTAATAAAGTTAACATTGAAATGTGCATTAAAATGTCACGTTAATAATTTTTATGTGATCAATAACTGTCCATTCATAAACATAATTATTAATTACCCAATTAATATTCATTTGGAATCGAAATGCCGACATGTATATATTCAGATATTTAATAAGACATATGGAAAAGGATCTACATCTCATTTCTCGTCCATTTCCGCTATTGGTCCTTCGAGCCGGATGCAGGCGGCGGAAACTCATAACGAGCGAAATGGGCATGTGGTATACATTTTCATATATGGATATTTCTATGCATGGTTGAGTAAGTAACTAGTCTTTGTATGGTTGTATTCAGATTGACAGTGTCCGTGGCGCAGTGGGCGAGTAGCCGGCTGCGAACCGAGAAGTCGTGGGTTCGATTCCCGCACCGACACAAATGTTTGTGACCCACAAATATTTTTAAGTCCTTTTGTAGTTATATACCCGCGATACAGGTTTCCCTAGTGTGTGGTCGGGACAATGTGTGTGATTGTTGGGTGTATTTATTTATTATTTTAAATGAAAGAATACTTAAATGAGAAACAATACTTAATTTTCGAGTCAATCTAAAAATGTAAATTCGCCTGTATCCCAGAAGGAGTAGATAGAGGTGCAATTAGTGAAATCAATGTTTCCGACTTTATTTCCGTCCTATGATGTGATGGGCGCGAGTAAATCATACCGGCCATAAATTTCAATACATCTGTAATAGTCATTTTTTTTATAATAATAGAATGATGCAATTCTTAATTCCGAAATTTACTTGTTTGTAAATTTTTCACCTTTAGGTTATTTTCTGTTATTATTATTCCAATCTATATGCTATAAGTAATAGTATATTTTAAATCAAGTTATTCGCAATAATTCGGCGGTGGCAAACTCTAACTTAAACTTGTTTTACTCGTATTTATCAACATCGGATCAAGAAAAAATCTCATAAAAACAACAAAACATTTCACTAACGGAAAATACCCCGAAATTACGAAATATTTTCGTGAAAGGCCGTTTTCAAGAAAATCTAATCGTCAAATTCGGGAGGGTTCGCGATATTCAAATCTGCAAATATCGGGAGGGACCTGCCTCCCTGGGGAGGCTGGCGGTTGTTGACCTTTCCCCGGCAGCCTGCCTTCATGTCTATGTATGCGTGAAGTACAAAGCATTCTGATAAACGGAAGAGGCTAGTATTGTCAATTAAAAAAAAAATCAAAAACAGAATAACCTGAAATTAACGTTAGAACACCCAATATGAATTAAAAAAAAAACATTTACACAAATTTTAAATGGCTGAACATATTTTCTTCAAACATATGTGACTGTACTCTAATGTTCTTATATCATACGAACTAAGATGACAAGTGGCAAAACACAATATAGTAAAAATGCTGTTATTAAACGTTTATGAATAATATGATTTATTTATTTAAACTTTATTGTACACAAGGAGTACAGAATAGAACACTAAAATATAACTAAGATGAGAAGTACAATTGGCGGCCTTATCGCTTAGGGCAATGTCTTACAGGCAACCATGGGGTGGAGAAGAAAGGAGAAAGAAAAGAAATGATTCTAATTTATAAATTAATAAAAAGATGTTGGCAATGTCGAACTATAAGTCCTTTGTAGTTACATACCTACGTTACAGGTATATACTCTGGACTATGTATGTTATTAATAGGTGTATGATTATTTCGATATTACTTCGAAATTATCAAATAGTTCGAGCATGTATCATCCCAATCAAATTCTATAAATTATATCCCAAATAACACCGCAGTAAACTCTTTACAATTTATTTTCAAATTGTGACTAGTTAATAGATTGCGACGCCCTCGCTGGGTCACTTCTAGCTACCGTTTACATCTTTGGAAGGGCATGCCAATTATGTTTTTGACGTACGGGGCTAGAGGCTTTCGTTAGGAAATTGGAATAGCCGTCGCAACGAATATTTAAGGGATTTTAAGGTTTATGTACTGTATTGTATTGATAATGTTATGTTGAGCTGTAGACAGTTTTATGTACAGCATGGGCCGGCTCGATCGAACTCGAGTCACAGAAAACTGACCTGAAACGGCTTTTTTTTATTTAATAGAATGACGAGACGAGCAAGTTACTCGCCTGATGGTAAGCGCCACGCCTGCCCATAAACAGAAGCAACAACACACAGAACTTTGAATTACAAAGCACTGCATGGCACTGAACTGCGCTCGTCACCCCGAGACATAAGATGATAAGTCTTATAATGCCCAGTAATTTCATTGGCTTCAATGTTCTTCAAACCGAAACACAACAGTGCTTATACACTGTTGCTTGGCGGCAGACATAGACAAAGCGGTGGTACCAACCCAGACGGCCTCTCGCATACGAGGGACCGTCTTGATTATTTATGAAATTACAACTCAATTACTCATTAGACATAGAGACTATTCAATGAATCTGGTACCCGATTAAAATAAATCCCCAACAACCGAGTATTGCCGACACGTTCCGACAAAAATAAACGCGTAAAAAACAAATAGATCGCTCAATGAACGTTAAAATTAGCCGAACATTCTCAGCATTGGTGAAAATAAGTAGTAAACAAAAAGCATTTTGTCGTCGATTCCGTGAATAATTTAATTTGAAAACAAAACCATGGCACGGCGCGACATCAATCTCAATCTGCTAGTGTATGTACACACTTAACTACTGAGTCACGGTGACTCATGTGCGCAGACGTGAATCCAGTGGGGGACAAGGGGGACAAAAGGTATCGCCTTTCTAGAGACAAGTGAAAGTGGACAACTTTGTATGAGAACATAAACAATCCATCACCAATAATTCGAATACAGACAGCCTAGCTCCTAACTTTATCGAAAAAAATACCCACCTCAGTGAAATACTAGATACGTATCTGTACGTACAGTGAGCATCATTAATGTGTTAACACATTATTAGTTGCTACACGAGATTAAAATGGGCTATGACATGGTCGTTCGTTATTAAGGTCTTGATGGGCTCTTAGGTCAGAGGATAGTAGGCGAGGCGTGGGACCATGGTGTTGTGGATTAATGGTAAGCGATTTTTTTTTCTCACCAACCCTAATATCTACTGCATTATGCACTGTAATTACTTTTAAAATGATGCGTCCACTAATCCTACTTGCACTAGGACTAGAAGGGTGTTCTTTGGACTAAGATGGTCTATAAGGAAGCAGTGGTTGAGTCTTTCTATCTGGTGTTATTTTGCGCCGTTCTACTTACATTTCGCCCTTGAACCTTGCTTTGAAATTTTAGTCTTGAAAATATTTCATAGTGGGACCATTAGCTTTCTCATCTTTTCTTTACATCAGGCCAGGGTTTTTCGAACTCATACCCGATTGTAGCCCAATAAAAGCAAGTTAAGTATATGAAGATAAAAATAAAGTTCCGGCATGATAATACGACAGAAGAAGAAATACTCAGGCCGAAAAAACCTTTAAGCTGATATTTGAGGGACTATTTAATACCAGATTAATTTCAACACAAAATTTCCAACAACGAGGCTTCATTGAGAAGACCAACTTGGCCAACAGCTCAATGACATACATCAACAACTATGCCCATTAGCCCACACGAAAGACCAAATAAACCGAAGAACACCGACGCCAACAAATCACTGAGGTTTTTGATTTTTGCATCCGACTGTACAAAACGTTTGCAGTCATGTGCGACGCTGGGTCAAATGTTGGCCCCGAAGTCCCTACAAGCTCTCGCCATGTAAACTATTTCAGTATGTCTAAAAAACGACCGAAAGGAGCGTTGGGGTAGATTTCGCGGATGAGAATTTATTTTTGGACTTTTAAGACTCGTAAGTAAGCCAGGATTGATTCTGTCATTGGGTAAGGCGCCGAACATCGAGGTTTCGGAGAAAACTATCTTGGGACTAGAAACTAATAAAAACAATACGTTAAAGAATTAGTAGATTGAAATTTGTTGTTGTTTTTATGTTAACATCTGCTGATTTTAAGGCTTTGGCTTGTATTTTGACTTCTTCACTTATAAATAAATAAGAAGCTGATAAAAATAAAAAACATAATGATCGAGGAAGTCAAAATAGTGAACCCTGGAATGCATTAATTTCTGCCTACGTTTATGAGACAGATGTGACAATAGCACTTTTTGTCTACATATTTATGCAAAACATTATGTAAAAATACAAATATATCACGCGCAAGTCAATCACCTCCTTAACTCGCTCCCCAGAGTCCCGCGGACGCATGACTTCCAAACTTCAGCAGCGGAAACTGAACTTTATCCTCTTGTTTATAAAGTGTAAACTCCGAAGTTAGTTGTGGAGTTAAATTTAAATCTGCTTTAACGATTGTCTCCTTCGCTAATCGTAAAAAGTATTGCGATGTTTACGTTGCGGTTGTTATATTGGACACTTGTAATGGACTTTATAAAAACCTGCTGGTATTTTAATATGTAGAAAATGTTTAGTTTTTTTATCTTCGCACGGCAAAGCGACTAAACTACACCTGCAAGCGCTGAAAAACCAGTGACCACCGACAAACAATGAGTTTATCGGTGGCCACCAGAATCATTTCGGCCTGTATAAATGCTTCTTCAGACTCCGAAGAAGGAAAAAGTGAATCGAGGGACCTGCGACAGGACAGGCGGATCACCGTTGCAGGCACAGGGATACAAGGATGTACCCATATGCCCGCCCCAACCAATCATCAAGTCATGTCGCAAGCTCCTCGGGAGGATATACACTGGCTGATCCTGGAATGCGATCCACACAATGTGTGAAGTTCACTGGCGGGTTTTAACACTATGTGTACGGTGGTCGTTATCGGGGCGGTAATATATTACCACCAGCAGTTCTTTTATCACGCAATATTTTCATTGCAGAATCAGATAAAATTTACACACCTGACGGGTAAGCAGAGGTGCTAGTGCAACCACAGTTCGCCGAACTTATTTCCGAACCATGATATGATAAGTAGTGAAATAATCGCCATATATCGTAAATATTCCGATCTGAAGCAACCCATTCGAATTTAAAACTCTTAAACAAATTTTAATCGTCCGATCGGGATTGGTGCCTCACAGTTTTTTTGGTCTAAGTACCTCGAGATCAGAGGCGATAAAAAAAATTAAATTAATACAAAAAAATAAGAGAATATCAAAATATGTACATAATTACATTATATTTTATTTTCTATATTTTTCCGCTTTATGAAACATGTTATGACCCAAAAAAAAATCGGATCTCTCTTTTTTTTTATTAAACCGAGCATCAAATCACCCGACCGCATCCAGATATCACTGAAACCGAGCTAACCCGTCTCTTTCCCGCACATTTTATCACAAATAACCATCTCTTTTAACCCGTCATAAAATGCTGGGCATTTCCGTCGTGGGCGCGATCGGCCCGCGAATTCGGCGTAAGTGACAATACTAATAGTCCTTAATGTGTTACTTTACGATACTGTCGCTTCACACACTGAATGGAACGGGTTATTTTTATGAGTGACTCGTTTGAATTGGGTTAAGGTATCGATGTATTTTTTTTTTGTGTTACAGACTTATGCCAACCCGTATTAGGCTAGCCGCTAGCTGATTAAAGGAGACGCGTGAACAGCAATAGCATATTAGTAGAGTTGCACCTTACGTCTATTTTAAGGGTTATTACGGACCTTTTACATCGTGCCAGTAAGGTGCACGAAAATTCACTTTAAAATCGTTACAGATTATTGTTAATTTGCCCTACTCCATCCTGCCCTTGTCTCGATTGGCATATCCTCCAGTGAAGTCCGTGAATCCCTACATCTAAGGATCCTCTCCTTCTTCCCATGGTTGTTGGTGTGCCTTTTCCTGCCGGCCTATAGCGCGGCGGTTATTCCAAAGTTCCCATAATCTTAAGTTAGTCTTATAGACTTAAATGTTCTGTACTTGACCTGTCATAAGCGCTTTCTAAGCTACATTATGAATAAATATTTCATATAATTAATTTACTAAGAACCACTGGCAGAAACTAAATATTGTTAAAATATAATCTAGATAAAAAGCATGCACATGTCATTTCATATTTCAACAAAATTTACAATACTTTATGAGGACTTCATTCTAAATAAGCTAAAAGTGTATTTTACCGTATTTTTCTGTAAAATCTACTCATCGAGTTCAATATCAGTATTTTCTCGGCCAGAAATTCGTCCGCGCATAAAGGTCAAGAATAACTCGGATAGCGATTCTTCGAACACAAAATTACTTAAAATATCGATTGTAAATATGTCAAAGTCATAAAATTTGTCACCCGACGGAAGTTGGCCTAGTAATCGTTATTGACACACCAATAAAATTATAAATATGTTGCAATAACATTAATATACTTGTCAACATTATAATTAACATAATAATATTCAAGTCAAGTCAAGGCGTCTCAAATATTTATCACCGATATTTTAATTCAATTTAATACTTTTAGTACGCTAGAAATTCAATATATTATACTGCAAATGTATTTGAGTAGCCTCAAATTGAGCCAAACTAAGCCGCTTATATGACAACAACTAAACGCAAGTTTGGAACAATACTCTTGAGCGCGACAAAAGTCCGTGAAGTATTGCTAGCTTCGAGGCGAATATTTTACCTCAGCATGCCTCTGAGGCAGCGTCTCCACTTGTGGCGCCTCTACTCGAGTCGGTGCTCGACTCAAGCGTAACTCCAGGGCACAGCTCTACACTAATCTACACACCGATGATGATGATGATAATGTAATTTTATTAATCCATAACTTAAAGTCATTGAAAGTAAAACACCGTCTGCGTATAATACTCAGTCGACAAAATAAATGTAGTGAAAATGAATTAAAGAAAATAAACCTTAATCTCATTTAATTTAATCATCCGAGACTCTTTCCGAGAATCCATTATGCAACCGAATTTAATATGCGCGCAGATTTCCTCATATAAAAACGTACTGTGAGTATATAAAAATTCCATCGATTAACCCCATAAACGGCAAAAATAATAAATGTCAAATAAAGGATCCTTAGTACGATTAATGGATCCGTAATAGAGCACTTGGACTGGTCTATCATTAGAACTGTACAGAAGGGTGTATGTCTAATCACGCCATGTCTGATTACTAAATAGTTGAATTACACCAAATTATCATACGGACCCTTATTCAGGTGATTAATTGCGAATGACATATTTCGCTTAAGGCGAAATAGGTAGTTCTTAATTCGACGCGTTTTTTTTTAAACTATAATTACATCACGACTAGAAATTGATTAGATTAGGAGGTAATTTTATTTCTGGCTTTTCAGTCCACCAAAAATTTGATAAACAAAAAAAATATATATTAAAAAACCATGTTCATTGTGATATATATGATAAGATCTAATGCTATCTAACGCTGTTGCTTCTAAGTAAATATGTGGTCGTCTATAATTGTAACGACATTTAGCCATAGAATTCTGAAATGCCTTAAAATTACTCTTAAATATTGTACGTTGCGTTGATGATCCTTTCATATAAATAAATAAATGCTCAGTAACTTTACTGGCTTCAATGATTTTCAAATTGGAACACAATAGTGCTTACACAAGTTGCTTGGTGAAAATTGACAACGCGGGACCTACCACTTGGTAAATCTATAAGACTTCATTGCAATCAAGATTCGTAATTCCATAGAAGTGAAAATGAATGAACAAAGGAATTATCGCTCAACGGCCAAATTAGGCTATTCGTACGCTCAGAAATTGTCACAAAGCGAGCCATCGATTTCAATGGTAATGGAATTTCGATCCAGATTGTCGCATTAGGTTATAACTTTGAGCTGGTTTATAGTGTAATGCTCTTAGATCCTACTAATATTATAAACGCGAAAGTTTGTAAGTATGGATGGATGTATGTTTGTTACTCTTTCACGTAAAAACTACTGGATGGATTTTAATGAAACTTTACAATAATATAGCTTATACATCAGAATAGGACATAGGCTACTTTTTATCCCGAAAAAAGCAGATCACGCGGGCGGAGTCGCGAGCAAAAGCTAGTTTAAAATAAAATTAGTTATCTTCGATAATCTCGGCAGTATCAATAGTCTTTAATTTAATTTTTGTTGATCATAGGGCCTTACTTAAGTTAATAAATTAGGCCCATATTTTCTTCGATATGTCGATGTGCTTATTCGATATATCGAGTTCGATATTTGAGGTTGAAAAAAAAATCGATACGATGTATGTGGTACATTTTTTTGCTTTAGAAATATAGTTCTTCTTCCACTGAACTACTAACTAGGTTGCAGAAAGAATCGGCTTGTAGCTTTTTATGACCGGCCACATACCTGACGGCAACCTCTCTGGAGAACACCCAGACCCGAAACAAAATTATTTGTGGATCACACAAACATGTGCCCCGGCGCGGGAAACGAACACACGGCCTTTCGCTTCTCGCCCACTGCGTCATGGAGGCTATATATATTCTTTAATGCATAGTTCAAAATTCGAATTTGCCAGAATAAGGCCATGTGAACACTGTAATGTGTCAAATAGTGTTGTGTCCGAGACAACGTTTAATAAACACGAGGGGCCAATTAAAGCACACGACACGTCAAAGGGTTAATGTCGGGTTGTCGGTCGTTTGTACCCGACGACGAGGGTTGGTTTTTAAATGCGCCCATTATCGAACTAGACAATTTTGATGGACGAATGTCGTAAAATTAATTGAGGAGTTAGCGACGGAATTGAGAACGCGGCGGTCTATTTTGTCACTTGACTCCGTTAATGTGTTTGTTAAGATTTCATCTGTGGTTGCGACGACAGCCTCCGTGGCGTAGAGCGAGCAGTCAGCTTCGAAGCGTGAGGCTGTGGGTTCGATTCCCGCACCGAAACAAATGTTTGTGTCATACATAAATAGTCGTTTGTAGTTCCTGATACCCACGATCCATACATACGGTTACGGATACATGCAGTTATTCTAGTTTGGGGTCAAAACTGTTGGGTATATTTATTTATTAAGATATATTGTGTTAGTCTTTTTATTTGATTTTAATTGATTGAAAACTTAGCCTTTTTTCTTTACCAACTAACTTGGTATGGTACTTGGGAGATTATTGAGACGACATATCTCTTTATGAACTGTTTCTTAAACTCTACTATATCCTATAATATCCATAACCCACCCGCGAGAACCAATAAATATCCATTAGTTTTCCGAATAAATAAATCTAAATATATAAAACTCAAAAGACTGACATAGTGATCTATCAACGCACAGCCCAAACCACTGGTAATCGGGCTGAAATTTGGCATGCAGGTAGATGTTATGACGTAGACATCCGCTAAGAAAGGATTTTGATAAATTCCACCCCTAAGGGGATAAAATAGGGGATGAAAGTTTGTATGAAACTTTGTCAATTTTAAACGTTCACGCGGGCGGAGCCGCGAGCAAAAGCTAGTGGTAAATAAGGCACATTTAAATTTAAATATTTTCCCCATGTATCTACTACCACATACCGATTTTTTAATAGAATCGTGTAATTGCAAAAATGCTTGATACTGCATCCAATGCAAAAACAAAAACAAATTCAATCATATCCACAATAAACCCGTAAAAAAATCACAAAAAGCGTGTTTATTAGTGAATTCAATTTACTATGTGTAACTTACAGGTGGAGAGTTAACCGTGCAGTTGACGCGTCGCCCGCGGCGCCACTTCAAAGGAAATATAAATGTATGAATTGTTTAGCGAAAACACGCCCGCGGGCGCCCGGGTCCTCACCGACCTCTAACCCTGAGGGTTATGTACGCATCAGGTAATAATAGGTAAAAACTGGAATATGAAAAGGGCTGTGCGTAGCGGAAAATTGGAGTCACAGTAACCGACTTTAATAAAGATGTTCTGTATCCGACCCGTATGTGTCTATGACCTATGTAATGATTTATGAGAGTTTTGAATTGGTGCTATCTGTATTGGTGTTATCCGCTTTGTCTATTTCTGCCGCCAAGCAACAGTGTGTAAGCACTGTTGTGTTTCAGTTTAAAGGATATTGAAGCCAGTGAAATTACTGGGTATTAAGAGACTTAACATCTTATGTCTCGGGGTGACGAACGCAGTTCAGTGCCATGCAGTGCTTTATAATTCAAAGTTTTGTGTGGTGTTACTTCTGTTTATGGGCAGGCGTGGCGCCTACCATGAGGCGAGCGCCTTGCTCGTCTTGTCATTCAATCAAATAAAAAAAAAAAAAACTAACAATAAAGCACTGTAATAGCACTGCAAAAATTGATTATAGGGTTATTTCGGGAACTACCAACTCTATTATAAAAATTATTTCATCAATAGGAAACTAAATTATTCCTGAATACTATTATAGTATTTTTCGTTGAGATAAAAGTGAGGATTCAGTACAAAAAGTCTTACGTGGACGGCGTCGCGACCAAAAGCTACTTGAAAATATCCATAAAAACATGCGTGTTATCAAAATTTCATTTAATATTGATTCTATTTTTTAACCCGTAACTGCATGATAAAACAAATCCAAAATAATTATAAAATATAGTTGAATAATTTACGTACAATAATTGACAATTACACAAAAGACCGACCAACTTAGCCATACGTCAAAGATTAAAGTTGCAAGTTGCTATCTATTCGGTGTACAATGGCGGGTTGTCAGTTCGATTTCGACACCACCCCATTACTTATAATGAACGGTCATCGGGTACTTACAAAAGCCAATAGCTTTATATTAAACACTAGCTTTTGCTCGCGGCTCCGTCCGCGTGATTTTCATACAAACTTTCATCCCCTATTTTATACCCTTGGGGGTAGAATTTATCAAAATCCTTTCTTAGCGGATGCCTACGTCATAACATCTACCTGCATGCCAAATTTCAGCCCGAACCCTCCAGTGGTTTGGGCTGTGCGTTGATAGATCACTATGTCTGTCAGTCAGTCAGTCACCTTTGAGTTTTATATATTTAGATAGATTTTACTGATAAAGCTTTTATGTTAGACGTAAATGATACAATTTTCAGTTGCCACTGTTATGTCTGTACAATGAAAAACCAAGTAATTGTAAGAATCAAATTGACGACAATTGACAGTCTCCGTGGCGCAGCGGGCGAGTAGCCGACTGTGAAGCGAGAAGCTGCGGGTTCGATCCTCGCACCGAGACAAAATGTTTTAAGTGCTCCACAAATATTTGTTTCGGGCTCTGGGTGTTGTGAGACCAAAAGTCTCTCGTAGTTCCTGATACCCCGACGCAAGTCTCGTATCGTACAGTGGATCGTGCGTATCAGGATTATGTGTGTGACTGTATACACCCAAGTATTTATATAAAAAAAAACTAGCTAGCAAATTTACTTGATCTGTGTAAATTTGGAACTGTGTTTTGAATTTTTCAGCGATATTTATAAGTGTATGCGGCTTAATTGACTATAGGTTTAAACGAAAATTATGGTAATCAGACGTAGCTAGCTTATTTCTAAATTTGAACTGTACTCTTAGCGATATCAATAAAAGAATCTAAGCAATACAAAAATTTAAGGTACATTTTTATCTGATTACGAGTTACAACACTTATCCAACACGATCGGACAAATCGAAGCCGCAAACCATTTTGAATGGAAATAAACAAAATTATATTGCCTTCAGACATGAGCGAACATCAAAAGGAAAAAGTAATGCGCGGAGCCACGGGTTGACGATGTCATTTCCCTGTAAAATATTAATGCGGGGTCGCTGGGACCGCGCCCTGTCATTTCACGGTTAATACCAGTTAATACAGGTATTCTCTTTATACTGCCACGATTGTACGGAATTATCGTCTTAACTAGCTCGTTACTGTTTCTCCATTATTTATGTTCCTTTTTTATTTTTAAATCGCTACGGATAAAGGAAGTCGTGGCGTGCTGGTTTGTATTATAAGATTTTGGTTTTTAGGGGAATTCAGATGTGTTTAAAAATATTTCGAAAAAGCCCGTTCTAGATTTTTATAAATGAAATTCAAATAAAAAGAAATCAATATCCCCTGTGTAAGTTTTGAGGTAAGAAGGAAGAATACAAACATATAGTGGAGAGCTTTCTAAGTAACTTAATTTGGGGTATTCCGCTATCCATCTTATGGAGCTTGCGAAATTGATATAGTTGAGGATACAATAATTAAGCTCTAAATATAATAAGATGCTATGTCCTATCTTAGTACCTATAAAAATTGAACATGATTTTTGGTCGTTTTCACGAACAATCTTTCATAAACTTGAAACAAATAATAAGAAATACTGCAGTTATTATTTATGAATATGACAAATAATAATAACCGATACATCTGCCCACTACTGCTATGAGCCTGAGCTAGGAGTGTAAACTGCATTCACAAAATGACCATAATCGCGAAGACTAGATTGCTCTAGATGTATTAAGAAAAAGAAAACACTAACAGACGTTCATTAAATTTAATCATTAGGTAGTTTCTTAGAGTTCAATTATTTTGCACACTCAGTCAGTTAATGGTTCGTACTCAGCTATCGAATACAAAATAAACACAATTGACGTCTCTAAGGAATAATCGAATGAAAAGAAATGACTTCATGACATTTAAAGTTAATTGATGTCTCATTAGTGGGACAGATAGTCGCACATATAAACAATGATTTCTATAAGCTGTAGGTAGGTATTAATCGGCGAACAGAAGGTTTTAATTGTGAAACAAAACACTGTCAATTGTGCTGTTTACATCGGCATTAATTTAACATTTCACAAATATAAATCACCGCAAAAACTCCAGCAACATTTTAATTCAAGATGTCCATAAATCAAACGTGTATCTTTGTAATAAATTCTAAGTAAAACAACATTTTTATAGTCGCAGTAATTCAACGGATTTCCTGCTATCGCGACTCGATTGGACTTAAACTGCATGTAATTAATCTTTGCCATAAACGAATACACTTTCCAATGATGTGACTCATGTGATTCCCACGTTAGTCCATTTTCCCATAGAGCACGTCCCGCGGGCCTTGGTGTAAAAACCTGATGCATAGACAAAGCACACGACTCTACATACAGACATAAACGCAATAAGTCTATTTTAATTACTAGCGTCGATATCGGCAGATTCCCGTCTTGCCTACCCAGGAGCCGTGATCTACTACTTTAGTGACGTGCAACAATGTGCGATTTATCGATATCGATTGTTTTTGTTCACTGATCTAGTGGTAGTATCTATGAGCTGAGAGAGTGAGGTCCTGCGTTCATATGCTAGGTCGTGTCCACCCATTTTTTTTTATTTCCTATAACTTGGGACAGAAATAAGCTCGACGAACCGTGTATGCACTAGTTGTTTATGTGTCGTTCGACGATATATGAGCTAAGGAATACCTAACTAAAACAACAGTTTTAGTATATTTTATTGTGCGACAATACAATTAGAACAGCAGCAAATAATTCTTGGCAGCAAACTTTAGACTTAAAATTCGATTCATTCCGTGTTAATTTTGTAAATGTTTGCGTTGATGATTTGATAATAATTAGTAACATATTAAACGTGTGCGTCATTAAAATTATTATGCTTTATCAAATTACATCTTAAACGGTGGAAATACTAACAGAGATGTTATCATAATTTATTGCTATCATTTAGCCGAAAACGATTGCAATCATCATTAAAAATGCATTCAATTCGCATATATCATTGTAATCGAATTATATTTGATATAAAGCTAATTATTTCGATTAAACTCGTTTGATTTTATTAAATATATCTGTAATACTTGGCCAAGGATATCTTTGGTAAACAACTATGTTTTCGCTTCCTGGCTTCCGCGGTGTTACAACAATAAGTGATTATCAATATTGATGATAAATGCTACTGTAATAAAATTCTTAAAATTTTCTCTAAATTTATTGAACACTACTTCACTAATGTGGCTATACAATTATCGTTTTTATGGATGCAATTAGATCAGTAATAGTAATATCAGCCCGGTATTATATTTTCTCTATGCTGGGAACAGACCTTCTGTACTAATGAGAGGGGTTAAGCTTTTGTTCACCATGCTGGTCTAAAGCGTATTGGTAGTCAGATAAAATTCTTATAATTCGATCAGTAGGTAACCTTAAACAACACTCTAAATATAAGCAAAAGCTACATTCAATCTACGTATGCAACTACTAAGCTTTATCAAAACAAAAGAGAGCAAAAAGGACACGAATGCAAAACAAATTATCTCACTCGAGGTCGCATTAAACAATCGACATCGGCAAATCTAAAACTACATTCGCATCACTATCTAACACAAACAAGACTCGATAACGAGGTGAAATATTCACGTTGCAAGCGCTATATAATCAGCCGTGTGCCTGTCTCTTTCACTCCTGTGCGGAGCTTACGCGACGTAGAGGGAAAGGAAAAAGATGGCACGCGCCGGCGGCACGTATAAAGGGGTCGCGTCCGCTTTGATCTTGCCGCCGCGCGTGCGTGTGTGGGTTCGCATGTGTGTGTATGCAGATGAGATGAGACCGAGAATTTGATAATTGCGAAGATTTATGTGGGTGCCATGAATGACCTAACGCTTAGTAGTTACTATTTTGTTGACATTAAATTTCGCCTATAATAAACAATTGTTTGCTAATTTTGGTGTTTATGCAAATGAAGATCATTAAGTGTTAAATCCAAATAGCTAAAGAATATATGTATTTTATGTGTTTTTACCAACTTAAAACAGAAGAGGCTGGCATTTTATTTCATGGGCGGTCGAGATCACTTACTTTGGGTAACCCACTTGCTAAAAATTACTATTCTTGGTAGCGCGAAATCGTAAATCTTATCTCGGTTGTTTGGGTCTTTGCAGTATATTGATGAACTCCTATTCCGAGAAATATAATAAGATTCCGATAAGGAAAACTGATGGTGTAATAACATTGCTAGCATGCTCATGTTGAGATAAAAATGGTAGAAAATGGTATGAGGTAATAATCTATTTGATGGCGAATTAAAGCTTTTTTTATAGTATAGACCAGCAAACAAACAAGTGGGCCGCTTGATTGTATGTGATCTCAAGTGAAGTGTATTGCGAAATCGGAATTAAAATTCTAAAAATCTGAGTCGGCAATTCATATTTTCAATATTGGTATAAACAAAATTGGATGCGTAGTGGGGTTTTCTCACTATCTCATCCACACGCGTGCAATGGACATTTTGCACAGTGACGTCAAAGTTTGCGTCGTCTGTCATTTGACAAGAACCCCTTCCATCATTGAATGGCTTCCAAATTAGAATATAATTTTTGTTTTGGGTACAGTAATTGATTGAATTAAACAATTAAAAAAATCAAGTCCATCACCCTATTCTAGAACTGGTAACAAGAAATGCACACGTAAAGGAAAACAACGTGATATTCATCCGAATAGCGAGTTATATTTATACCGGAGCAAATGAGACATTAATATTAATGCGTCGACTACCATAAATAAAAAAGATTGTCGGCCATTTAAAATAATATAACATCCTGTGAATTAAATTACGCATTTTGGCACAAATTGTTCCGGTTCGTATATAAATTATATTTTATTGGTACAATTATTAGCATAACGGGCGAATAAAACTAACGAGTGTGGTCACATATATATACGACGGCGATTGTTAAAATCATTCGAGAATTTTGAAATATTCTTAGAATGGCAGAGCCACGCTGTAGATACTTGTATACAGCACGAATGAAAATGAAAAATTGGCGAATGAAAAACTGGCGTATGGTAGCGGATTGCTGCTGCGTTTCCTACGGTGTGATATATCCGGAGGCCCAAATCCCCACTTCGCAACTTCTTATCTTTAATATTGGCAACGTGTCCATGATTCTTATTCTATTGTTATTTACCGCCCATGTACGCCCACATGGGCGGTAGAGATCAGTTACCATCAGGTAATCCACTTGCTTGTTTGCAGAGCTATACTGTATATAAAAAATATATATTATTCATAGTTCAAATTAATCATAGTTTGTGTAATTGTTCGTTTCAAAATTATACACGAGTCTCCGGATTGGAATTCGGATGATATAGCGATAGGCTTGCCACACATCACATCATGGGACGGAAGTTAGTTGAAACTCGAGCAATAACCGTACCAGTTGCACTGTCCATCCTTTCAGGGGTGCAGGCGTGATCTTACGTCTACCATCGGGTTCGATAATTTGTCGAGCCAAGATAAAAATTGCAAAAATATGACAGCGTTTTAATTACTGTGATGGGACCTTTAAACGAAGCGTGAAGGTTCGCAGGCCGACATAGCGATGCCCGCTCCAGTTGTCATCATTTTTTCGATTGCATTGTACTTACCATCCGGTTCATTGCCGTTGCTTCGTCGAGCCACTTTAATAAAAAAAGAAAAACAACCATTATTTACAATGTTAAATTATTATCCGTCGCACAAAATAAATGAGCAGAGGTAAAAGAGTAAATCCGGGTTACAGAGGCAATTACAAGCGTAACCCACTGCCGGCCCATTCATGTTATTTCTGCCGCCAAGCAACAGTGAGTATGCACTCTTGTGTTTCGGTTTGAAGGACATTGAAGACAGTGAAATTACTGAGTATTATGAGGCTTAATATCTTATGTCTCGGGGTGATGAGCGCAGTTCAGTGCCATGCAGTGCTGTATAATTCAAAGTTCTGTGTGGTGTTGCTTCTGTTTATGGGCAGGCGTGGCGCTTACCATCAGGCGAGCGCTTGTTCGTCACATCATTCAATCAAATAAAAAAACATAGAATAAATGGGCAAAGGTAAAAGGGTAAATCCGGTCTACAAATGGGGTTAAAACAAAGGCCTTTTCTAAGAATATTAAATTCGGGTTACAGAGGCAATTATAACGTAACCAACTACTTAATATTTAGATAGATACATAATTAGATTTTATAGCAGCGATAGCTCAGCGGGGAGTGGTATGGACTGTCGAGACGAATGTCGCAGGTTCGAAACCAGCCCCAAGAGAATACACCACTGACTTTTCTAAGTTACGTGTATATTAATTGTTAATTATCGCTTGCTTTAACGGTGTAGGAAACATCGTGAGGAAACATGCATACCTGAGAACTCGATAAGATTTTTCGAAGGAAGATAGAATAGTTTAATATTGTTAAGACTATTTGGTTGAGGATCAACATCAACAACAACGATCAACATCAATTTATAATCTTAAAGTCACTTTGGACGTAGTTACCCTAAAAGGAACCAACCCACAGGAAATTGAAATGTAGTTACTGATTTTGATAAATTCATTAATTGAAATTCATTTTAATACCGTAATTTTTGCAAAATCGTACATGGAATATATTCAAATTCGATTTTTGAAAAAATTTCGAGATAAAATTTGTTTAAATTGTTGCATTTAGTAAAACAAAATCAATATCTCCATTTGAACTTGCTGTGGATTGGTGCCTTTTTGCGTAACTAGGTCCATTTAGTCTGCAAATTAACAACGAGCGAGCTTGATGTTTACATTCGAAATACGATAACCTGTCACCCCGATTACAATAATTTCTTTAGAACATACTAGAAAGGTATATCTTGCTTCGTTTCGCTTGTTTTGATATATATCTGTCAAGTCGACTGACTTATAAGGAATAATATAAACGCAATATTTACGGAGTTTTGATATTTTGTACGCGGATTCATTGCATGACGTGTCAAGACGTACATAACTGTTGAAAACATACATACATCCGACATTAACTAAAAAAGTTCTTTCGTTTGTTTTTTTTTGGCTTGATAGGTAAACGAGCAAGCGGTCCCGCCTGATGGTAAGCGGTCACCGCCGCCCATGGACATCGGCAATACCAGAGGCACAGCCAAGCCGCTGCCTACCGTTGAAGGAATACTCTTCTTAATCCTCGTTTAAAGGACATGTCATAACGCTCGGGAAACACCGAGGCAGGGAGTTCATTACAGAGCTTACACGTGCGTGGTATAAATAAGCGCTGGAAACGTACGGTGCTAGATCGCATGGTTTCCAGGTAGTATGGATGAACTCTACTGCAATGCCGGGTAGTGCGATGGTAGAATGGTGATGTTGGAACCATGTAATCGGCCGAATAGGTTTTCAAAAACTCTATAAATGTTTATGTATAACAAAAAACCGTTCGCATAGGTCCATTCGTGCAGACGCTAGGAACGCCCATAGACAGAAAAAGGTGCAACACTCATACATATATACATACCCCTTTTTTCGGGGGTTAAAACAACCTACACGCGTAACAGATAAGTATATGTAAGCGCGGCAAACGTCTCCAATCCAGAATGTTAATCGATTTAATAATATAATTGAATATTATTATAATTTACTTAATCAAATTCATCTTTAGCACTGTTTTATTTTGTATGTCTTGTTAATTCATTATATTATCTAATCTTACTTAATTATTTGATATAAAAAGATACCACAGCTATTTTAAGTAAACAACTCATTAAATGGTATTAGGTTTTAAGTATTTGTGCACTGAGATTTAATAAGTAATTTTGTTCTTTCATTTCGTTGCCAGTTATCCTAATTGCGAAGTTTTTTAAAAAGCTTTCATAGATTTGCATGAAAATATACCGTATTCAGATCCTTACATTTTTTTTTTTTTACTATGCCTGTATTATACATGTCCCACTGCTGGGCACGGGCCTCCTCTACTGAATGAGAGGGGTTAGGCCTTAGTCCACCACGCTAGCCTAATACGAGTTGACAGACTTCACATACCTTCGAAACTCTTATGGAAAACTTCTCAGGTATGCAGGTTTCTTCACGATGTATCCCACCGTTAAACCACACGATAATTAATGAGTACACACGTAACTTAGAAAAGTCAGAGGTACATGCCTTTGAGGCTGGTTTCGAACCTGCGACTTTTGGCTCGACAATCCACACCACGGCTTTAAGATAGATCGCTGCGATATTAAAAAACAAATAATGAAAAAGGAGAAAAAATAAGAGTGTGGTTTCAACACTTAGATATTTTCTTCTAGCCTACTCTAGTCCTGTCAAAGACTCTTTATTTCTTGATTAAGACTCGGGTGCCGATAATTATAAAATCAATGTACAATATTTTACAATAACGAGCGTGACAATCAAAACTATTGATTTACAATGATTACACAACATAGAATGACTAACGGCCAGTAGGATTAACTGATAACCGTAGATAGCGCAAGCAGCAAATCCACGACAGCTCTTGACTGACTTGCTTATTAGTAGAAATGGAACGATTTATGTTCTACATCAAATGTTGTGTTGGCTTTTGTAGATTTTATTTGTTGTAATATTGAAGTATTGATAGTGAGATATCGAAGAGATTTCGTGTTGTGACTACTTTAATTTTAAGCCTAAAACATTTTTCTTTCTATTTTAAACTATAGTCATGTTTATATTGTTCATAATGTGTGATACTGCTATGTATTTAATTCTTTTTTGTTTCTTATCTTGTAAAATTTTTGTAACGAATATTATTATTTTTTGTCTTTTTTTATTTTCCTGAACGTAGTCTTAAAATGGTGCACATATGGTTTTTACAAATATGGAGGGTTTTTAGAATTTTAATTTAATATAAATATAATTTTGTTTATTATTTGTAACTCTTTTTTAAGAATAAATAAATAAATCGAATCGACACACTGTCGGGTAGGGTGGTACGGTCACTGAACAGTAGTATCTCACAGACAACCGACCTATAATTGGCAGTTTGCATTTGTGTTTTAAGTAAGATAAATAAATAAATACACCCAACAGTCACATACATAGTCCTGACTCCACAGTAAGATACGAGTCTTGTGTCGTGGGTATCAGGAACTACGAGAGACTTTCGGTCTCACAACACCCAGACCCCGAAACAAATATTTGTGGAGATTCGTTTAAACTATTTTTTTCTACATAGCAAAAGGTCGAAAAACGAACAAATAGGTTACCTGATGGTAAGTGAACACGACCATAAACATCCATAATGCCAAATCGTGGTTGCGTTACAGACTTTTATGGAAAGCAATAAGGATACTGGAAAATTAATGAACATAATCAGATTAGAGAAAATCATTATTACGCCATAAAAAATCTAAGCAAACTAAAAAGTTTCACATGAACTGCGCAAGTTAATAAATTTCTAAAGAAACTAAAAAGATTAAAGTAGCTATCGTAATAAATTTTTGACTTTGATGCTGATTTTTCAAATGACGCGCGTGTGTGGGTTTTTATGTTTTGCTTGTTATAGTATAATTATTAAATTGTTTGATATCAGTTTCCTTAGTGTGAAATAGGCGGATTATGACGCAGAGGGGGCGGAATAGTGGGGCGGTGCCTTAAGAACTGACCATTGCGACCGCCTCTATTACGAGGTGTAAAGATTAGTTACTGCTTAGCAAAGTGAATCTTGAATCTTCTACAAGGTGGACAGAAGACCTGATAAAGATCGCAGGAAGTCGCTGGATGCAGGCCGCTTCCAACAGGTCGGTTTGGAAATCTTTGGGGAGGCCTATGTTCAGCAGTGGACGTCTTGTGGCTGACGATGATGATGAAAGTGAATCTTTGGTGTTAGAGCTTTCTAGATCTCTAGGTCTTTCGTATGCGGACTCCGCATTGGTTTGTAATTTTTTGCCGCCAAGCAGTACCGTTGTGTTCCGGTTTGAAGGAAATTGATGCTAATGAATTCACTGGGTTTACATGACTTAGCATCTTATTGTCTTAGACTGACTAGTGCAGTGTAATGCAGCACTTTGTAATTTTAGAATACAGTGGTGGTTCTACTGTTCTTGGGTAGACGTGGCGCTTATCATCAATCAAGCAACCTGTAGGCTTAGTATAAGTTGATAGTTTTCTAAAACGATGACAGTTTTTGCTAACTCTCCATACATCGAGTAGTAGTAACAACTAGTAGAAACTATGATAAATTAAAATTGCAAGTATGATTAAATTGATACCGTATTAGTCAAATAACTAGTTTTCGAACGATTCATTCGTTTTTTACAGTATGAATAAATTAAGTAATTTTGTATGCATTCGAAAGCTGTCAACCTATTTATAACTTATACTATACCTATTGCTCATTTCTTCATTCAATTCTATAAAAAGAGACAAGAAAATCAATACCTCTTAGCTATTCATAACGCCTATAAATATATCACACTTTCTTTTCAACATCAAAAATAACAAAGCAATAAATGCGAAATAAACACAAATTGTCGCCGCAATTTTTTCCAACACACAAACCTATAAACAACTTAACAAAGCGAACAAAACCTTAAAAGTATTCCACGTGGTAAATCGTAGTCAAAAGATCGAAACGCAAACTACGTAATGCCGAGTGCGAAACGTAATTTCGCGCGAAAAACTAAAAAGGAAAGCGAAAATTTCTAAAGGCCCCGATTTCCCTGTCCATTGTCGTTTCTGTTTTTTTTTTCATCTTATTTAACGCTTTGTCGGCGAGCCCTTTGAAGTGCGACCCCCTCCCTCGCAAGGGGGTGTCGCAAATTGCGTCACCGTTGTATTTGGGAACGTAAACATAACGCCGCTACTATTTGTTCGTTAGTCGCGTTGATGAAACGAAAGGAACGCTAATTTTGACGTGTTTTTTTTTCTGGCACGACAAAGACAATACTCTGCACTTGATGGTATATGTCATTGTTTCTTTCAATTTACTATTTATTTATGAACATTACTGCTAACAGATAAACATCCAAGCGGAAAATGCATGCTTATGTCCGTTTTCACAAATAGCACTCGAGTAAGCTCTTTGCAAAGTGTCGAATTCTGTATACATGATTGTTCTGTATATTGCATGATCCATCATACTCCCACATTCGACGTCAATCGTCGAGAGATCGGTCGGCAAAATTATGCCGGTCTGAAGTTATTGTATTTACACTGTCCCTGGAAGGTTACTCGCTTGAAGCCACTGTACATCTTTCACCATGAGCACGGTGAGCTAACACTAAGCCTTCCACGATGTTTCCTCAGCACTATGATATGTCCATGTTCTCGTATCTTACTGTGGGGTTAGGGCTAAATGTGTGACTGTTGGGTGTTATTTATTTAACTATACATAGACATTACACCAATGGTACTGACCTCGTAATCTGTCGTGAATTTAGTACAAGCCCCAGACTTGACAAGTTGATGTGTCAACAGTCAGTGACACCCGAATAAAGATGGACGTATCGCATATCAGATGCCACGATATTTTATAGTGATAATAAGCTTTATTATCTACTGACTCGGTGGCGCTGTTGTATTGCGTATGTGGTACGACTGCTGAGCTGAGGTCTCGGGTTCGGTTCAGAGGGGTAGAGTGATATTGGGTTCTATTACGAAATGCTCAGTATCAACCCGGAGTTTGAAATTGTGTCCGGTATAGCGATAGGCTCATCACATGATGGGACAGAAATACCCACGGTGGAATATAGGTATACTGGTTACAGCTCTGCCTACCCCTTCGGAGATTATAGGCATGAGTGCGTATGTATGTAATAAGCTATATGGATTTAATGCTGGGACGCAAAAAATACTTATTACGACTTATCTGATTACTACTTATAAAAAGGAGAGGTTTCATTAATAAAATGTATTATATTGTTTTTATGTATACTCCGCCATGTTTCCTCTTAATACGGACTGATTTTTATCTTTCTTTTCGTATTTCAATAGCAGATCCTGGTACAAAGCCTGAATAACGTCAGGCGGAAAAAGAAAACTCAAAAATAATAATATTCTTTAGTAAAACTGTTTGCTAACTCCTTTTAAAAGAATTCATTATTTTCAACCAACCAAATTCCTACGAAATCGAATCGTTTCCAACAGCTTGATTCAGGATTAGTAATAATTAGAATTCTATTAAATACGCAGAATTTTCATGCAAAACATTTGGTAGGGTAACCAAAATTGGAATTCTCCATCAACACGAATATTTGAATCGGATCAAAATATATAAACAAAATATATTGCGATGAAAATACATAATACATCAAAATGTCATCTATTTATTATTTTCAAGAACTAGCGAGTTATTTATTAGTGTCAAAATATACGTGAAATTCCATGTGTTAATAGAAATATGTAGATCTGTTTATCTATAGCAGTGTTTCCCTAACTTTTTTAGGTCATGCCCCACCTTAACGTGTTTGTGTTAAACTTGTCACCGATATCTAGCATTGCATTTAAATAACCCAAAGCGAAAGGGTTAAAGTCGTGTCGACTCCATTTTTAAATTGCCCCCCTTAATTATCAAATTGCCCCCCTTTGGGGCGTGGTCCCCACGTTGGGAAACACTGATCTATAGGGTTGGTAGTGGGAGATTTTCGTAGAACTGTTAGCATAATTATAAGATTTTATTCAAAGTAATTAATCAAATCAAATAATTAATTCTGTAAATTGGATCATAAATATCACTTTTACATGTCAATATTTTTTATATTAGATTATATTTTTATTTTTATATTTATCGGCATTTCGTGGCTAGCCGTGAGAAGAAATGCCAAAACAAAATCATTGGTTATGGCCTCTTTTAATGTCCAGACATTCATTTTCCAGAATTATGCGAGTGTAATGTACACAAATTGCAGGATTGGCCTTTTAATGAATTGTTACATAAAACATTCTTTAGCGATGCTTAATAATAAATATTGCAAGCTGGTGGAAGGATACCTGATACATATTTATTTCAACTGGCCAGAAACACCGAACATGGCATTTTTGAGTGGTCGAGCCACGCTATAGAAAGTTTGTCTACAACATGAATGAGCTGGCTCGACCGGGCAGTTACCACTGTCTCACAGAAAACCGACGTAAAGTAGCGGCATGCTGCTGCGTTTCGTACGGTGAGTGAGATATCTTCTGGTAGTGGGCGTACATGGGCGGTAATCACTTACCATCAGGTGACCCACTTGCTCGTTTGCCGGCCTATGCGATAAAAAAAAACATGGTGAAAACCCACTAGTTGCTCGTTCTGAGGTCAACCGGTATATATCCAGTTACTTCACGCCGACATAATTCTGACGACCGGCGATGGACACATCGTCACACGACCGTCGACATCATATTTGGACTGCACTATACATACTTACCATCAGCTGCAGTATCACTGTAATCACTGCAATACCTGGGTAAAAAGTCAAACATTTCCGAAGCGGTTTTTTCGAAGAAACTTTATAGCAATGGGATAGTTTCTACCGATATTTAATTATAGAATATTTATATGTCGCAATAATAAATATGCATTCAATATTTCATCTCGTATTTCAAACGAGCAATAAATAATTTTATAGCTATGAAAATAAACGAGAGCGGGTAAACAGGTAAGCAATTTATTATTCTCCGTTGTTTATATCAAATGAATTATTTATATCATAGTTGACGGAATTAAGAAATTTAAAATGGTAACACTGGCTAAGTTCGAGTCGGCTCCCGCGCCGAGGGTTTCTAAAGAGAGGATTCCGTATATTCTAAATGGCTGACCAGATTTTCTTCAACCATAGATAGCAACTATCTAGACTGAATGAGATATTAAATAAAAAATCTGCATTCGAATCTATTTAATTTGGTACTACCATGCCATAAACAGATACCCAGAGAGAACGACAAAGGGGTGGAACTATAACACCCCTCATTGATTAAAAATATATACAATATCAACTTAAATGCACTGTCTTCTCCGTAAGTTTCCAGCCATTTTAGTGCAGTTATACTATCATTAATTAGGTTTAAAGGCCAACCTGCATTAGCTAAAGATTAACCACGTTTATTAAGCAGTTTATGAAGCCTGGAACAAAAAATTGCTATTATTTCGAGATTAATAAGACCGTTTTAAATCAGTCGTACTTATCCGTGTATACTTAAATCCTACTAATATTATAAATGTTAAAGTTTAGATGTTTGTTAATCAATCACGTAACGGCTAGACGAATTTGAATGAAATTTGGCACACAGGTAGACCATGAACGGGATTAGAACATAGGATATTTTCTATCTCTGTAATGCGTTCTGGTGAGATAAAAAAATATTCACGCGGGAGAACCACGACCGAAAGCTAGTTCAACATAAATCTAACGCCTGTCTCTTCAAAGTAGAAATTTTAATATGCATAAAAATGTCAAAATGTTAAATTGATGGCACCAACGAGCGAAGAATGGGAACCGAATGATGAAGTCAGAAACGGTACTTACACCATACGTAAAAATGAAATTGCAGACAGGAAAAAAGGATATCGAAAAAGCGAGATATATGTATTAAAGTTTTATAGAACTAGGTAAATAAATAGATACACCCAACAGTCACGCACATAGTCCTGACACCAGACTTGGTGAATTTGTGTCGTAAGTATCAGGAACTACGAGGGACTTGCTCCACAACACCCATACCCAGAACAAATATTAGTCTCGGTGCAGTAATCGAACCCGCGATACTCGCTACGCAGCCGGGTACTCGCCCACTGCGCAAAGGAGGCTGTCAAATGTACCATGATTATAAATTGAGACTATGTCCATATAGGGCGCAAATTCCAATTTCGGGAAACTCATTGATTATTCATATTGCTTTCAAAGACTAAATGCTTTCAAATTGTTATTACCCGACCTGGAATTTGGCCCCAGGACCAAACAGTTTCTCACCCCTAATAAAAATGGTATTAAACAATACATGCACATACTAAACACCGCTAACCACAATTCAAAAGAAAACTTAAAAAGAACTCAAAAAGACGGCTATGAAGTAATCCGTGCTATTTTCAAAGTTAAAAGTGAATTTAAAGTGACTACACAATCTTCTGAGACATTATACGTCTCGGTTTTATGGGCGTATCATAAAAATCGAGACCGGCCGCATTTTTACAGAACAAAACCCGATGGAGACACTTTAGTTTATAGGGCGATCGTAAAATGCTTATACAGATTTGCGTTGGAAAAGGTCCCTATAAATTATTAAAAAGATTTTTCGGAGACATTCATTTTATATCGAGCAAAAAACTAATTTGTTATACAATCTGCCGGATATATGGTAATATTTCTCTTTTATTTGTGTAGTTCACATTACAGAGTCGCTATCTACCATTAAGAAATTATATACGGCGCTGGAGTGTATACTAACCGCTTTAATAATTATTCTCGTATACTCATATCTTAAGACCTATTTCGGATGGTCGCGTCAAGCGTCAGACATTGTCGTCAGTGACGCTCTAGTCTAGAGACTATCCCCCCACAACCGCCACTGTAACTCCTGTGCACCAGGATCAACAGTGGCACGCATTTGTTGACACCGAGCAGTGAAGCTCGGCGAGTCTCTGGGTACGCCCAAATGTCTTTGTCCCGCAACGAAATTAATCAGATAGAAGGTTAGGGAGTTGGAAATATTAATTGTCCACTTCCCTCCCTAGCAAAGCGGGAGACAAAATAATGAACTGAGGAGGTATAAACCTCAAGTGCTAGGACATTTACACATGGAGAAGCCAGATGTAAAGCACCACGGATGTCATTAAGTGGGTCCTACCACGCGAGCTGTTAAACTTGATTCCAATAATAGGTATGGCAAAAACGCCGGAAAGCACGGAAATTCTTTTTAGTCTCCACAAAACCGTATAGTACTCGTATCTTGTGTCTTGTCTAGTCTGTTAACATACAATCAAATAGCTAGACTGCCAGTGGCGCTACCGTTTAATGGTTTCTATTGACTCCAGAGAGTTGTATTCTCTCCATCCCATGGTTGTCTCATGTCATGTCATGGTTTCAAAACGAACAAGATTCTTTCAGAATTAAGCTACATATTTTTTTTTTATAGCATAGGCCGGCAAACGAGCAAGTGGGTCACCTGATGGTAAGTGATCTCCACCGCCCATATACGCCCACCACCAGAAGAATCATGGGTGCGTTGCCGACCTTAAAGGAAAAGGATAATAAGGGATTGGGAAGGGGAGGGGATTTGGGCTTCCGGATATCTCACTCACCGTATAAAACGCAGCAGCAAACCGCTACTTTACGTCGGTTTTCTGTGAGACAGTGGTAACGACCCAGTTGGGCCAGCCCATTCATGCTGTAGACAAAACTGTCTACAGCGTGGCTCTACCATTTTCTTTCCGGCTTGAAAGAACTTAGTGAATTCATGCACTTTTGACTGTCGTGACATATTTTTAATCAATCAGTGTTGGTTATTTTCATAAGCAACTATAACTTTCTTCTTTTATGAAATACTAGCGACCCGCGCCGTCTTCGCACGGGTAAAAATATGTTTGTTACGACATCACAATACAAATCTTTGAATATTTCTTTTCTGTGCTATAATAGGTATGTATTATACATATAAACCTTCCATATGAATCACTCTATCTATTGCTGAAAACTGCAATAAAATCCGTTGGATAGTTTAAAAGATCTAAGCGAACAGACAGCGGAAGCGACTACATTTTGTACTGTGTAAAGATTTGGGTAGATTTAATGCATTGGTGTTTCTGTAATTTGTTAATTTTATAATAATGTTGTTCTGGTTGTTTCCTGAATAAATCACACTAATATTATAAATGTGAAACTTTGTTTGTTTGGATGTTTGTCCGTCAATCACGCTGAAACTACTGAACGGATTTTGATGAAATTTGGCATACAGACAGGGTATGAGCTGACTTGGGTGATAGGATACTTTTTATCCCGATTAAATGCTCCCTTAGGATAAAACAGGAATCTTATATTCATCAATCACACCGAAAATTCTAAACGGATTTTGTTGAAAATTGGTATAGAGACAGGGTAGATCACGCGGGCGGAGCCGCGAGCAAAAGCTAGTAAATAATAATTCCACATTTTTAACACATTTAAATATCCTACAGCAATTTATTTACTACTCCATTACTCTACCAAGTTATAATCCAAATACTGTGTCCCTTAAGCATCGAATGGACAAGATTTCAATGGAAATAGTACAAAACGTTGTAACCTTGTTACATCGTCATTTAATTTACTAATTGACCATTATACTTCCATATAACGATCCAATTAGCTCCAATCAATCCCTGATATTAACATTCGACGCATTATTTACGTCGTAGACAGACTTGAACGCAGACGTTTCGTGAACTTATAATTTATATCGTATTAACATTTTACGAGTTCAAAGAAGTGATCTTTTTAATTAGAATTTTGGATGCAACTACTGATGAGTTTTATGTTAAAAATATTGGTTACGGTTAGTTTATTTTAATGTAAGTAACGTATCCAACGTTATAGTTACCAAATAGTTTATTATTCATATTTTAAGTACTAATTATTTTGGTATTAAGTTATGATATAAAATGTTTATATGTGGTTTTATTACTACACGAAAATACGCCGAAATGATTATGAGCATATTCAAAGGTTGCCAGTCATGTTAATATTATATTTCGAGATAAATCCCTCCGCGGGCAAAACCATAATTCTCACCGCATTTTAAATTTGTATTTTTTCATTCGCATTTTTTTGAGTGGTAGAGCCACGCTGTAGACAGTTTTGTCTACAGCATGAATGGGCTGGCTCGCCCGGGTCATTACCACTGTCTCACAGAAAACCGACGTAAAGTAGCGGCTTGCTGCTGCGTTTCGTACGGTGAGTGAGATATCCGGAAGCCCAAATCCCCTCCCCTTCCCTATCCCTAATTATCCCTTTCCTTTATGGTCGGCAACGCGCCCATGATTCTTCTGGTGATGGACGTACATGGGCAGTGGAGATCACTTACCATCAGGTGACCCACTTGCTCGTTTGCCGGCCTATGCCATAAAAAAAAAAAAAAGCCACGAAGACTTTTCGTATTTTAAACTAACATTAAATTCATCTACAAATATACGATGGCATAAAATAACTTATACTTTTAACTTCTATGTCCACTCCTACTTCTGTCATATGACTGCTTCGGTCGCGTAGTTGTATCACGTGCGCGGTGCGACTGCTGTGTCTCGGGTTCGATCCCCGTGTCGGGAAATGGGTTTTTCTATCACGAAACGCTTAGTTTTGGCCCGGAATCTGGAATTGTGCCCGATATGGCGATAGGGTCGCCCCCTATCACATCATGGGAAGGAGATACGCTCGTCGAAATGTGGGTGTACTGGCTACACCTCTGCCTACCCCTACGGGGATCGCAGGCGCAAGCCTATGTATGAACTTATATGTCTACTGCGGACTATGTAGTAACATTTTAACATTTAATACCAACTAAGCTAAAATTAAATATTCTGTTAATCGACACGGGATGTTTATTTCTCAACAAAAAGATCGTAACTACGTAATGGTAAGTGATTTTAATAATAAGGCCAGAATAACAAGTTTTTTGCCAGACAGAAAAAATATGCCATGAATAATCAATTAATTGGTTTATTAAGAACTATAATTTAGATGCTAGTATCATAAATATCATTTAAGTACGGTAGAGTAAGTTTATTTCTTTGGAATTATTTTAATGAAACTGCCACCACTGCCGTACCACTGCCGTTTTCTATTCGTGATAAGTAAATAAATTATATTTTTTTTGAATAATGTGATGTTATTACAATAAAGCTCCTATTATTTATGTATTTCCCGACGATTCGAGCGAGTTACTTCGGCCGTGGTCAAGAGTTGACCACGCGGACGCGTTTAAATAAATAAATATTATAAAATGAGAACTACTATTCAAACCACACTACTATTGACATGTGAGACCGAAAGTCTCTCGTAGTTCCTGATACCCACGACACGAAACTCATATCTTACTGTGGGATCAGGACTATGTGTGTGACTGTTGGGTGTATTATTTATTTATTTATTCAAACGTTAGTAGGAAACAATAACACGTAATGTATAGAAAAACGCCGTTTAGATTGGGTAGAATGCCACCCACCATCACTTCGTAAAAATTTACGACATCCTGAAGCCGATTCTATTCTTAACCTGGGAACAAATAACTATAATATATCTATTTTGGTTTCGACTTTATAAAAATATTAACGAGAATCATGGCTAATAAAATATAATATAACCTGTATTATATCCCAATGGTGGGCACAAGCCTCAAGTCTTGCAAGATTGTGAGCGGGTCACGAATATAAGTGTAAAATTAAATATAATGAAAATTTTAATATGCATTTTTCTCCTCACAGGGATATCTTTATTAAGATTGACCCGCAGAATGATGATGATTGATTGAAGACGTTGAATTCGTAATTATTTCGCAATAATAATTATTTGAGAAAGCGTTAGCCAAAAATCTAGCAAATCATTAAAAATCCAACCAATTCAAACACATAAAATCAAAATCAAATCATTTATTGAATCATTAAAATGTCAAAGATCATTTAGATTCAGTCAAATTTTATCTCTACCAGTTCGGAATGCTAATTCCGTTAAAGAAGAACGGGCAAGAAACTCTAACGTTGCTCTCTTCTAAACTGATTTACAATACATATTTGCACTACATACATTGAAGTATTATTTATTTGAATTAGAGCAGCTTAATTTATGCCAATAATGAACGTTGTAACGTAAAATTATTAGATTATAATAGTTTTTGTGCATGATAATACCTATTGATTTTCATACCATACCCATCTATTCTTTGTTTGGCAACGCATGCACGATAGCTTTAGTATTGTGTTTATCGAGATCGCTCACCATCAGGTGACTGACGTCCTCGTTTGCCAACAATGCGATTTCGATCCGAATTGTCAAAACTTCTCAACAAACCATCGTGCCATCCAACGGGATCAACAATTTTGCCCATATCCCGAGCATACGGCAGCGGGCAGCGTTCTTAGATATAATAAAACGCACGCGGCTCGCGTCCACGCCGACATAAATCTGTACTTTCATTAACAGTTTGTTCTGCAAGTGCTACGAACTATGAATTGTTTTGAGCTTCTAGAATTAAAGACGGTGGTTTTCTCGTCATTTTGAGAATTGTACAATGGTTAGAGTTATTCTGTTTATTCAAGAAACACGACACATCAAACGTTTTCAAATAATTATTACGTCATATACCAATTTTCATTTGTTAGGTTTATTTTAGGTTCATTTTGAGGACATAGCCCAGCGGATTAGCAAGCTGAAGTGGCAGTGGGCAGGCCACATAGCTCGCAGAACCGATAACCGATGGGGCAGAAAGGTTCTGGAATGGAGGCCACGTACTAGCAAGCGCAGCGTTGGACGTCCGCCTACAAGGTGGACAGACGACCTGATAAAGGTCGCAGGAAGTCGCTGGATGCAGGCCGCTTCCAACAGGTCGGTCTGGAAATCTTTAGGAGAGGCCTATGTTCAGCAGTGGACGTCCTGTGGCTGATGATGATGATACCAATTTTCTCGCAGCTCAGCTGTATCTCCCGGATAAATAGAAGCATATGTCACTCTTCGACCCATAAAATATCTCTATGAAAAAATTATGTCAATCTGCGGCTGAGTGAACGAAGAACAAATTAACAAACACATTTTCGCGTTTACGATATCAAAGTATTGATAGATTTATATTTCTAGCTGTTTTGCCAGGAGATAAAATTTGCTCTTTTACAATTTAACTGGCATCAATCGGTATTTCCAAACTGATACGAATAGGAAACTGTCAAGAAGAATTAATTCATCATCATCATCATCAGCCACAGGACGTCCACTGCTGAACATGGGCCTCCCCCAAAGATTTCCTGGCCGTCCCTTTGGAAGCGGCCTGGATCAAAAAAAAATTAAAAAATTAATTACACACCGGTAATTAAGAGTAAATACCGGTAACGTGGGCAGCGGAGATCCATTACTAGGTAGGTTTCTCGTATGCAAGGCCGTCTGAATAGGTATTTTGTGTATTTCTGTCGCTATGTATAAACACTGTTGTTTTTCGATTTGAAGGACATTGAAGCCAGTAAATCTACTGGGTATTCATCATCAGCCACAAGACGTCCACTGCTGAACATAGGCCTCCCCCAAAGATTTCCAGACCGACCTGTTGGAAGCGGCCTGCATCCAGCGACATCCTGCGACCTTTATCAGGTCGTCTGTCCACCTTGTAGGTGGACGTCCAACGCTGCGCTTGCCAGTACGTGGCCTCCATTCCAGAACCTTTCTGCCCCATCGGTTATCGGTTCTGCGAGCTATGTGGCCTGCCCACTGCCACTTCAGCCTGCTAATCCGCTGGGCTATGTCGGTGATTTTCGTTCTTCTACGGATCTCCTCATTTCTGATTTGATCACGTAGAGAAACACCGAGCATAGCTCTCTCCATAGCTCGCTGAGTGACTGTGAGCCGTCTTATACGGCCCATATTCAGAGGCCACGTCTCAGTGCCGTATGTCATCACTGGTAACACACATTGGTCGAAGACTTTGGTCTTCAGGCACTGAGGTATTTTGGACGAGAAGACCTTGCCAAGTTTCCCGAACGCTGCCCAGCCGAGCTGGATTCGACGATTGACCTCTCTCTCGAAGTTGGACCTGCCTAGTTGGACTACTTGTCCTAGATAGACATATTCGTCGACAACTTCGAGAGATGAGCTTCCAACAGTAATCGGGGTGGGCACAACATGGACATTCGACATGACCTTCGTCTTGTCCATGTTCATCCTGAGGCCCACCCGTTGAGAAACTCTGTTGAGGTCTTCGAGCATTGTACTCAGGTCTTCCAGCGATTCCGCAAGGACCACGATATCGTCGGCAAAGCGGAGGTGAGTCATGTACTCGCCATTTATGTTGATGCCGAATCCTTTCCAGTTCAAGAGCTTGAAGGGATCTTCCAGCGCGGCAGTGAAGAGTTTAGGAGAAATAACATCTCCCTGTCTCACGCCTCTCTGTAGTGGAATAGCCTTCGTACTCTGTTCTTGTACTCGGACCGACATGGTGGCGTTGTTGTACAAGCACCTCAACACTTCGATATACCGATAGTCGATGCGGCACCGCTGGAGAGCCTGCAGCACCGCCCAGGTCTCGATCGAATCAAAGGCTTTCTCATAGTCCACAAACGCTAAGCAAAGTGGCAAGTTATACTCCTCGGTTTTCTGTATAACTTGCCGCAGCGTATGAATGTGGTCTATGGTACTATAACCTTTTCGGAAACCGGCTTGTTCGGGAGGCTGGAAGTCATCTAACTTGCGCTCGAGACGATTCGTGATAACTCTCGAAAACAACTTATACACATGGCTCAGGAGCGAGATGGGCCTGTAATTCTTCAACAAGGTATTGTCGCCTTTCTTGAAGAACAGTACCACCGCACTCCTGTTCCATGCCTCAGGCGTTACGCCCTCGAGCAGAACTGAATTAAAAAGTCTCTGAAGGACTTTTAGTACCGGCGATCCGCCCGCTTCCAGAAGCTCTGCAGTAATTCCGTCCTCGCCCGGCGCCTTGTTGTTTTTAAGCTGTCCGAGGGCCATCCGAATCTCGCACAAGCTGATGTCCGGGATGTCTTCGCTGTAGTGCCGAACCAGCTCGGCTCTTGGGTCAGCCGAGCAGGTAACGGGTTTGGCAACCGAGGTATAAAGCTGTCCGTAGAAGCTCTCGATCTCTCTCAACACCTCTGCCTTGGTCGATGCTACACTGCCATCTTCCGTCTTCAGCTTTGTCATTCGGCTGTGCCCAATAGACAGGTCCTTAGCAAACACTTTGGAGCCTTTGTTCTGCTCGATCGTCTCCTTTATGCTCGCAGTGTTGTGAGCACGGACGTCGTGTCGCAAGGATGTCCATATTCGTCTATTGAGCTGCCGATATGCCTCAGCGTCATCGGAAGACTGCAGCGCCATAGATCGACGTTCGGCCATGAGCTCGAGCGTCGAGACCGAGAGTTTCTGAGGTCGATTTTTACGACGGGGTCTAAAGAATTTAGAACCCACCGTGTGGACAGCTTCTACCAACCCGTCGTTGATTTCGTCCACAGTTACGCAGCTATCTAGGCAAGAGAAGCGGTTTGCTAATTCAAGCTGAAAGCTCTCGGGGTTTTGAATATGGGCGCGAGTAGGGCGGAGCGTAGACTTCATCAAGCGACGTCTTTCTACCTTGACGTCGATACTCAATGTGCCCCTTACCATTCGGTGATCACTTCCGGTTTTCACCCTGTTGATCACAGAGACATCATTGAGTATCCGTCTCTTCGTCGTCAAGATGAAGTCTATCTCGTTCCTTGTAGAACCATCCGGACTCATCCAGGTCCATTTCCTGTGAGGCGGCTTCTGAAAGAAAGAGTTCATTGCGAACAGTCCCTCTTTCTCCAGGAAATCGGCCAGCCTTTGTCCCCTGGGGTTTCGTTGCCCATATCCAAATTGCCCCACTCTCAGCTCCTCCTCTCTTCTCTTGCCCAGTTTTGCGTTGAAATCCCCCATAACAACATTGAAGTAGGTTTCGGAGGTGTGTATGGCCCGACTAATGTCGTCATACATCTCCTCTACTTCCTCATCTGGGTGTGTCGAGGTCGGCGCATATACCTGTATGACCTTCAATGAATATCTCTCACATATTCTGAGTATAAGGTATACTACCCTGCTCGACACACTTTCGATGGCGACGATGTTGCTAACGAGGGACTTGTGGACGAGAAATCCGACACCACCTCGAGACTGTTGATCGCCACCCCGGTAGTAGAGTAGGTTACCAGACTTGAGGATTATCGTGTCCTCCCCGTTCCTTCGGACTTCTGATAATCCCAAGATGTCCCATCGTAACCTACTCATTTCTTCTTCCAGCTCAAGGATCTTCTCGTCAGTCCTCAAAGTGCGAATGTTGTGTGTTACCAGGGCCAGTTGTCGTCGGGGGTGGTAGCGGTGGTAGCTGGGTATTATGACTCCTAATATCTTATGTGTCGGGGTGACGAGCGGAGTCCACTGTCACGGAGTGAATTGAAATTAATTTTTTTGTGTATTATTGGTTCTGTTTATGCGCAGGTGTAATGCTTACCATCAGACGAGAGGCTAATAATAAAAAACAACATATTAGGCAACGCGTTTGCTTTTTTTACACAAAAAATCTTATCAAAATTCAGATTTTAATACCTGTACCTCATGTTTCCTATGTATCTTAATTCGTAGATTACTTATTGCCACAACTTTACTATATCATCCACGCAGAAACTCTTCCATCCGAATGAGCAAAATAAATTTCCCGAATTTCCAACTAGGTTCCACCTCTACGCCAACGTAAGTCTGCGTGTATTTCGGACTCCTTTGATCTGGCCGCGCCGTTTTAATGAGGCGGCCGTATAAACGGTAACTAGCCTGAATTGTTCCTTGCCTACTGTCTCGCGTACAGTAACGATTTGTTAGTCTTACACGTAATGGGATTTTAACATTTTCGGCTAAAATTGTTTGCGGGCTCTTTACGACTGAGTTGAAGATTGGTGTCGTGGCTTGGGTTGTTGAGTGGCATGAAATTCAGGGAATCAGTTTTAGAGCTGTTTAAGTAGTTTATGCTCGTGATTACACCCGCGTCAGTTTTTTTTGTATTTATTGCTTGATTTTGTTTATAGCCTGGTGTTGATTTTTTACGATAACTCACTGTGATCACAATAAAAATAGCTTAAATATCACACAGGGATAATGTCAGAATGTGGCGTCATATTAGGGAATTCATTTCACTATGTGGTAATTAGTTTTATAGTTTAACAAAATCATAAAGTTTACTTGTTTGTTATAACAAAGAAGTAAAATAGTTACTAGTTTTAACAATATTTTAAAATGAAAAATAATGAATAACCAGGAAAAATTATAACATTTAGGGATATGAAAAACTAGTTTAAAAGCTATAAAAAGTATAAAATTCCAACAAAAGTCAATAGTGAGAAATGATTTGCCGCAACAACTCAAAAACAACCCACATCGCAATACACTGGACCGTAACATTTTCCGAAAAAAAAAAAAGAAATGGAACGCGACTTTTCATTTTGTTGCGTAGTAAAAGCGAACAATAGGCGGGAAAATTGCGCGTCACTCTGCCGTTCCAATTTGTCAAACGGCCGCCGCAAGATGGCGGCACCGGATGCGGAGCAACATGGCGGCATCCGGTGGCGTTTAATTAAAAACGCGTTTCATTTGACGTTTGCGACGCGTACTGAGCAGACGCGTTCTGTGTGCGCATTCTATTTATCACTAATTCAGCCACGAGAATAGTTCATTTTTCACTGCATATTTCAAGTATAAACACAAAATAGTCACTGTTCACGAAAGTTTAAACAGATGAAATGTTTTGTGATAAATATGACAGATTTCGTTTATATGCTATATATTATTTTATAAATACTCCATTGTCCACTGGAAGTGCAAGTATAAAAACATCATAAATATAGTACAATAGGCCGCCTTATCGCTCAGGGCAATCTCTTACGGTTTACTATAATTATTATTTAACAACATCAACTTACTTTAAGATAATTAAATTGTACTTTATGGTTTGAGACATAAAATCCCATTATTTCCAATATGAAAAAAATTCTCATATCGTATTCATAAATAATATTTGTTCACATTTGAACCTTCACTTCTGCCCACATTATAGTAATTTGAAAAAGGTTGCTTGTTCAAGAAATACGTAATGATCCTGAAATCCCGGATTTGAAAACGGAAATGAGGGTTCCAGTAATAGCTGCTCTCGCCGGAAGTGCGCCGTGGGTCAGTTTCGCGCATACTTTCCTCTCTTAGCAAATAATACGGGGAAACAGGGAAAAATGCTCACATATTTTGATCATGGGAATTTGACCACTAAAGGGTAGCACTAAGTTCTATTACTACTTGTATCTTCTTATATTTTCATAGTAGGTAAGTGATAAATCATATTACTCGTGTATTCACTGAGGAGCTATTGTTATACGTATTACAGAGGGAACACTTAGTTAATTACATAAGCATTTAGGTTCAGGTCAGGTAAACTGATTGGAAAATACATTAGCTAGGGGAAAACTGTTCATTTATGTATGCTATTTATATCAACACATAAGATGGCTAAGATATGCCAAGAAAAATGTGGGATGGGAGACATCGTTAAATTCAGAGAAGAACTTGGGTGAGATAGTTGTAAGAATGGAAATGAAAAAGAGGCCGAGGACTATGTCTCTAATCGTAAGCTTTTAACTTTAGCCTAACTCTTGCGTATGCCATATACTCATACCTTTTGGGTGAATCGGCGCACATGTGTGGCAAGTGTATCATTGGCAACTGGTGGTATTTGTCATTTTCATAATTGGTTCGAGTGGTAAAGCCACCCTGTAAGCAGTTTTGTCTACAGCATGAATGGGCCGGCTCCACCGGGTCGTTACCACTGTTACACAGAAAACCGAAGTGAAATAGCCGCTTTCTGCTGCGTTTCCTACGGTGGGTGAGATACCCAAAGGCCCAAATCCCCCTCCCCTTCCCAATCCCTAATTATCCCTTTCCCTTAAGGTCGGCAACACGCTCATGATTCTTCTGGTGTTGTGGGCGTACATGGACGGTGGAGATCATACCAACGGACGACCCATTTGCTCGTTTGCCGGCCTATGCTATAAAAAAAATTGGTGACATCGCTCAATTCCATAATTTTATCATAACATGTTCTTTTGCCGCAGAAATGCAATTAGAAGATGAAAGAAGTTGAGACCACATTAACAATATTACATATTGTAGTGAATGTGGACGGATAAAATGTAATCACTATTACGATACCAATAAATTTACATGACAACAAGATAATTGTTGTGGTTTAAACAAATGTAATACTTTTATCTTTATGAGTCGAAATTAATCGCATAGCCGTTATATAATTTTAAATATCTAATACTAGCTTTTCCTCGCGGCTCTGCCCGCGTGATCTGCTTTTTCCGGTATAAAAAGCAGCCTATGTTCATCAGGGATATTGTAGGATTCAAATGGTAAAAGAGTATTTCAAATCGGTCCAGTCGTTTTTAAGTTTATTCATTACATACAAAAATACAAATCTTTCCTCTTTATAATATTAGTGTAGATGAAGATCAGTATTATATCTAATATCAGTCGCAGACACTACGTTTTTGATGATGATAATGTCAATTTAAAGCAAAAACTCACTTGACCTCCGAAACATGGCGAATCATTAATGTCCCATGGCCATCAACCCCACACTAAAGCCAACACAATAGCCGATGTCACCGTACGAAAACACCAAGTACACATAATAGAAAATAATAGAAACTACCCTCGTATTAAAAAACAAGTGGGAAACGACGCACAATGGGGATCGAACCTGGACCCTCATGAATCCACTCGACGTAGGGTTGTGCGTGACGGGAATATTTAATTTCGGCTGTTGACTTTTGTGTTTGTCATTTTAGAGGACATTTGGAAGCACAGATTTTTTGTTGGTGTAATGTCCACGAAGCTTTGGCTATTGTTTTGCTATACAAGTGTACAAGCTTCTTGAATATACTCGGGATTCATTGAGCTACAAAAATAGACTTTCGTTAGTCGGTTATTAGACATAGCCTAGGACAACCGTTCAGTTTTTTTAATCAACTGGCCTCACTGGTCTCGTGACAGCGTACTAAGGCTAACCGTGACGCCCTGGGGTTCAATTCCCTGGTCGAACAATCACAATTTGTGTTTGAATTTCGATTGAAAATCATACATGAATTGCGTGGAATTGTATATGTACCCGGTATGGCGATAGGTTAGCCCCTTACCACATCGTGGGTTGGAAATAAGTTCGGCAAAACGAGGGTGCAGCACTAGTTACACCTCTGCCTACCTTTTCCGGGATAAGTAGAGAGCTTATGATTGCTGCCGCCTATGGACTACCTGACTGACCTTCATTATATTACTGACTTGGTACGTGGTTCTATTTTCTTCACTTTACAATATCTTAGAAAATCCAATCTATAATTGATAGTATGTCACCCGTAACAGAATACTTTTCATAAATTTTTTGTTACATCTATACAGAATTTAACATAAAAACACCACATTGGTAGACAACCCTACCACCGGCATCCCTCTAAACGTTGAGTGTATCAATCATAGTTGGATTTGTTTGAATTTGGTCTTATTAATTAACTGAATAAAATACAAGAGCGTGTACAAAACCATCCCCTTTGCAATTTACCAATACGTATATTTCTCCTTGATATATTCATGACTGTTTTTTTTGTAGCGTTTTTATTCTACTGGTCATTATAAGGAATGTATTGGGTATGAAATAAGTTAATCAGCCACGTTGTAGACAGTTTTGTTTACATTATGAAAGGGCTGGCTCGATCAACAACCCGATCGAACCACCATGAAATGAAATTTTATGAATTGAAATGAAATGAAATCGTTTATTAATCATGTAGGCAATTAAAATAGCGCTTATGACAAGTAAGTACAAAAGTGAAAGATACTTATATATGTAATATAGAAATCAGTATCAACTAATGTATACACCGTCTCACAGAAAGCCGACGCGAAGTAGCAACTCCCTGTGTTTTATACGGTAAGTGAGATATCCGGTGGCTCAAATCCCCCTCCTCTTCCCAATTCCTTATTTATCCCTTTTTTTTTAAGTCGGGAACGCGACCATGATTCTGGTATTCTAGGTGTTGAGACGTGGACGTCACCATTAGGTGACTCAGTTGCTCGTTTGCCGGTCTCCGCTATAAAACAATCACATCATTTGTGGTGTGGCCGTGATTTAGAATCCAAGGTCGTAATTGTTACGTGCCAATTTAAAATTAATCAAGAACACATTTAGATAAAACTAAGTTAAAAAGTTACACAAAAAAGTTAAATGTTGCTACAACTGCCCTCAAGTTCATATAACTTATGAAACCCAAAAAGTTACTTGGAGCTCTCCGTTTTCACTGAAGGTTGATTACAAGTATATTTGCATCAAAAGTTAGTTCCGATACAATATGAACATTCAGAATATAAGTAACTAAGATAAGTTAAGACATAAAACACAGTGGCGTAACTAGGTAGTATACCCCGGACGGATTTCATTTGGGTGTCATCTCAAGAATGAAAACTTTAAAATATTGTTAATGTGTTTTAACCGACTTCAAAAAAGGCAAGAAAAGATGAGGTTCTCAAGTAATTTAGTTCAAATAAACAAAACTAACTATTTCTGTTTTATAAATTCACTTTGTCAACGATGGTGATATCATGTAATATGCATGTAAAACCACTAAATATAGTAGTCCCTTTAAAATTGAAATTCTGTATTAAATTTAATAACTGGCCAAGTTAATTATCCTTATCATCATCGAAAAATCTGGTCTTTAAGTTATATCTGATAATCCAAGTAACGTTCCGATAAATAGACCTTGATACAAAATCCAGTAAATATTCTTCCAATTTATCGATGCAATCAGATAATTAGAGAAATGTATTCAATATCACGCGCCACACGGTGGGCGCCAACACGCGTCGCTCTAATTAGTGGTTGTGACGCGTTAGGTGGACTCGGTTAGAAATATCATGTTAATGATGCGGACTAGAGTGTAATGAGGCTTATTACACTTCAGCTTTTAAAGCTTAAACATGTTATATTTTAATATATTATGTTTTACTACGATACTTTCGACATTAAACAGTAGATAAGTATTTCGTTTATTTTTGTTCTACTTAGTGGGTTTAAACCTATAATTTGTAATATAATTAATTACATCAAATAAGAATAATACAACACTCCATAGATATATTTTACTGTTAAGAGCACGTTCAAAGGTTTAAATTGAATAATAATTAATTCTATGACAGTCAAAGATTGTAAGTAAATTGCGATAGGCGAAAATTTATAGTTAGGCGTGCCGTTAATGACGCCGTGACAGTCACAACAAGCCCACTGATAATTTTCAGTTGACAAGTTTATCTGTGTCTAGATCTATCAGCGTAGACCTAAGATGCATTTAATTGTTAAGGATTAAATGTGAAATGCTACATAATCGGGGTGAATATAGAAACTACTAACAAGGTATGTTGTCTATAGGTATAATACATTTCCATACTTTTCATTTCATGGATTCATTTGTTTACCTCTCTCAGATGGCTTTGTAGACAATAACATTTTTAAGGTTTTATGCTACTTTGTCTTAGTCATTACAATAACTTGACTAATTCCCTGTAGAACCAGTAATACTTTCCAAGAACATTAATCAATCGCAACAATCAAACTTTTGTGAAGGGTAGTATAAAAGTATTTTACACTGGGGAAGGCAGTCTTATCCATTACATCCCTTAAAATAAACATAAAAGCACCACATCTAAGCCTTCAATACGTATAATAAGAGATATCAATATTCATAGCCGTGATGGACACGTGCCGGAAAGAGAGGGACAACGACCCCTTTGAATACAACCCACTCGCTCGCACACACTTTAATTTCGAAACAATCTCGTTGGCAGCGTCTACGTTTAAATTTGTATACGCTCCTGATGTATTGTTCTACGAATATTTTTTTATGAACACTGTTCCGATAGTAAGAGGGCCTTTAAATTTAATTATATAGGTGTTCTGACAATCGCATTCGTTTTATGAATGATTATCGATTCATTGTTAGATTTTTCTTCAATTTTTCATTAATGTTAGTACTGACAACTTTAAAGTTTTACTATGGTACGCAATACACTAATATTGGAGTCAATTGCTTTACAACATAAAATAGTGAAACATTATAATAACACAAAGATAATAATTTAAAACTGAGTGTTATACCATTTTATTTCTTAAAAAAACATTTTTGTCACCTACAAAGCCCAAATTTTAGGTCAATACACACCAGTCGAAATACTAACGCCACCGCAATGTACAAACGTGGTCGTCGTAGCCCCAGGCGGTAGGGGGTGTGAACCGCACAGCGGCGGAGGGGGTGCGGTTGCCATCCCTTTGAAGTATCCGCCGGCGGCGTCTGCTCGCGAAAGCTGGGTAACCGACGCTTAGCTTTGTTTTCTATTAAATGATAGACGTTTAGAAATTACCACTGTTCGGAACGATTCAAGATGGCGTCGCTTCGGTCCTTCGAGGCGGATTTAATGGCAGTTGTTAATTAAATCGTTTAACGAGTTTACTACCGCACCTTTGTCATAATGAGTACTATTTCGGAAGCAAGGATATTGGATTCTAAATAAAACTGTGCAGTTGAAGACTTCGCTAACTGTTATTAAATTTCTAATAATAATTATTATGAAGTTCGAAATAAGTAAATCTAGATGTAATAATAAAGTTATTGTTTATAATATTCAAGTGTTACATTCTTCAAAGGTAGAATGCGGTTAAAGTCAAAACTCCGGAATGGTATGTCAAAAATAATAGTTTGCGTGTATTACTGGAGACTGCGACATCCGGTCAGTAGCACCCTTTGACATGCTAATTCCAAAACGTCCCCAATTTCAAGTGACACACATGTGACGTGAATTTTTATAGATTGCGTAAAAATCTTTTTTGAGTAAAACATAGAATTTCTGCTGTGCGTAGTTTAATACGAACAAGGACATTTTTATCACGTAGTTTATCGTTCAAGTATCTATACTTACCATCAATTGCAGTATTGTCCTTTGCATTGCCAGGTTAAAAAATAGTTTTTAAACTTGTAATAAGCATAGGTAATTGTGCACTTATTAGTACTATAATTGTTTCAGATTTATTTTGAGATAATTTTAAAGTTTTAAGAGACTTGCTACCAGTCATTATTAATCTTTGGCTAATACGCATAAAATTATACAATACAATACAAAACTCTTTATTGTATAACCAATAATCACTTAAAATAATTTAGCATAGGGCTACTTAATGTTATTATGTTTTAGGTTTCCGAAAGCCATTCTGGAAGAATCGCAATAGCTTTACCACGTGGCTTTCTGTAAGACACTGCTTTCGCCCCGGGCCCCGGTCGAACCGGCCTACTCATGTTATAGACAAAACTAGCGTGACTCTACCATAAACAAATATCGTTAAACTGATCCGCAAATATTGCAATAACACTTATGGGGTTGTTTGACCCATGTTTCTCCCCTTTATAAATAATACAGCGACACGACATATTACGACATTATCAAATAATTTGCATTCGTCTATTCGAGTACTTTTCTTTGATGTTTTTATGTCTTTTGAAGTGTGACCTTTTTGATACATTTAGATTTGTTTTTTAATTACTGTTTTATAAAATTGTTCCAACTATACTTTCGACAATTTAATAGGTCAGCTATAATACTCACAAACTTGGACATTATTGTATGAGTTGATAGCTGTCAAATGGGACCTATTCGTTCGCAGTCCTGGATTTGTAAATAGGCTGTATAGGCCGCGGCCTATGGGCGGCAGCCTCTTAGGGGCGGCAGATTTCAGAGGCTGCTCACTCGATTTAAGTATAAAAGTATTAATTATTTATTTAATTAATTAATGATTTTATTAATAACTTTCTAACTCATTCGTATATTTAACTTTAGTGCCTTCCATAATACAAACAAATGGAAAATTATGAAGTATTTTAGAAACCTATATACATACATAAACCTACCTACATGTTGGGCCTACACTCATAAAAAATATAAATCCGGCACTGTTCGTTCGTCGAGAATATAGTTATTTTACTTTATTATTGACACCGGACAGAATGCCGACGACTTATTAAACATTTTTTATTGTAAACATTTGTCTGCCTCGGTGGCGCTGTTGTATTGCTTATACGTCACGGCTGCTGTTCTGAGGTGTCGGGTTCAATTCCCGGGTACATGTGATATTGGGTTTTTATATGATGAAATGCTCAATATCATCCCGGAGGCTTGAATTTGTGCCCAGTATGGCGATAGGCTCGCCCCCTATGCCATCATGGGAAGGATATAATTTCAACGAAAGGATGGAACACCTCTGTCTACCCATTCGGGTGTTACAGGCGTGAGTGCGTATGCATTTGTCATTGTGAATGGGTTTACTTATTTCTATTAGGTGTGGATTTTATTTGTAATTTTAATATAATAAGAATAATTATATATAAGCCTTTAGATTTTTTATTTGGAAGTCTATGGTATTCCAAATTATGATTTTAATGGTGGCATTAACCGTAATGGAAGATGGGAGTGACCTCTGTCTCAGTTTTCGTGGAAACAAAATAATAACGCAGACCGACGTTTCATGCAAAATACATATATCTCTGAAAAAACACAGCAATTCAATTATAAAACTAAACCGTTGTCAGTTTAGCACATACTGCAATTCGGACACTTAACCGCCGAGCATATCCGGCTAATGGCAATTGTACAAATAAAACGAGCAATTCACAACACAAAATTCTATGAAAAGGAAAATTAAAGTTGACGACGCCAATAAAAACATCCGAAAAGAAGCAACGTCCCGTCAAACTGGATACAGAAATGACACGAGTTTGTGAAACAGGCCGAACCCCCCCGCCCACGGTTCGCGCCCAACATTAGCAGTCGTAGTCCAGATTAGGTATACAAGTGGCCCGTGGAGTGGGCGAGAAACCGTCACGTCGCGAGCACGAGGGGCGCATTGCAATGGACAGTGGCGACTGGCGGAGGTCGCTTCATGTATCTAAACCGTATGTTTAACATTCAATAGAAACTTTTGTGGCACGACAACACATTGCACTTGAACGAGTCAAAACATAATTGGACGCAAATATGGAATCACATTTCATCCCACATCAAGTAAAAATTGAGATATTGATTTTATTTTGCTAAATTTATTAGATTTGAGTAGGTTAAGTTCCGTGTTTTATAAAAACAAATAGAACATTTTCCATGTACGATTACACAAAATAGAACTTTAAATTATTAATATAACTAGCTTTTGCTCGCGGCTCCGCCCACGTGATTTTCATATAAACTTTCATTTATCCCCTATTTTACCCCTTGGGGGTGGAATTTATCAAAATTCTTTCTTAGCGGATGCCTACGTCATAACATCTACCTGCATGCCAAATTTCAGCCCGATCCCTCCAGTGGTTTGGTCTGTGCGTTGATAGATCACTATGTCAGTCAGTCACCTTTGAGTTTTATATATTTAGATTTAATGAATTTAGCAAAATAAAATTTATATCTCAATCTTTACATAATGTGGGTTGCAATGTTATTGCATATTTGCATTCAGTTTTGAGTGATGTAAGTCGTACCGTATCAAACCAGCTTGCATTTTCAAGCTTTATGAATTACTAGCTTTTACTCGCGCCTCCGCCCGCGTGATTAGCATTTTCCGGGATAAAAGTACCCTGTAACCGTATCCAGGGTGCACTCTGTCTCTGTAGATACATTCATCAAAATCGGTTCAGTGATTTAGGCGTGAAAGCGTAACAAACAAACTCACTTTCGCATTTACTTTCACACCCTTTTTCATCCCTTATTAAATAAAATTTTAAAAATTCCTGAAACACGTATTTATTTGTTTTACGTTAATAACCGAAATACAAAATTTTGTTTTAGTAACTTTCAAAATGACGGACTTTCATACATATTGTCATCCCCTATTTTGACCCCATTGGGGTGGAATTTTCTAAAATCCTTTCTTAGTGGTTGCTTACATAACAAAATGAAAATACAGTCCGAATTTTATGCTTGTAGCCTTGATAGTTTGCGCTCGGCGATGATGAATCAGTCAGTCAGTCAGGACATGTTATTTTATAAGTATAGATTGTAGAAAAGTTTAATTGCGAATTACCAGACAAAGATGTAATAAATACCTCTATTCAAACCGATACATTATTTTAGAAATAATCATATTACTTTAAGATTGCTCGAGTATGTATCTCTTTTAATCAAAGGAGTCTTCCAATCATCTATATTATGATTATTATCTAACCACTTTACCTCATGGCAAAGATAAAAACTTAAATGCATAAAATATGGTAACAGCATAGACTAAGAAAGACAAAAAGACTACATTATTACATCCTAATCTTAATTGCATTCATTAAAAGGTTGTCAGGGTCAATGTCCTTTACGCTTATTTAACACGGTTCGACGATCTGACGTACGTTATATAAACAAGAATATTGTAGATTTTATATTACACTAGCTTTTCCTCGCGGCTCCGCCCGCGTGATCTACTTTTTCCGGGATAAAAAGTAGCCTATGTTATTCAGTGATAATGTAGCTTTCTAACGGCAAAAGAATTTTTGAAATCGGTCCAGTAGTTTTTAAGTTTATTCGTTACATACAAAAATACAAATCTTTCCTCTTTATAATATTTGTGTAGATTTTATATAACATAAACATCTACTGTATTGACATGTATTTAATCTATAAAGTGATGAGACCGATAAATGCTTTCTTATAAGTCGAGCAACTATTGCGACTTTATCTAAGGAATATTTCTTTTTCACGAGAAAATGAAAACGTTGTCGTCACCGTCTACTTACGTCATCATATAACTTTTTAAAAAGTTGACGCAAGACATACGTACCTGCAACAAGCAAATTAAAACTATAAAAACCATGTCAGTACAATCATTGACATAAATGTAAACATTATTATAATGAGTATTCAAAACAATCCGGTTGGTCGGATGAAGCTGCTTAGTATTCCGTACAGTCATAGTCACATTTTTATAGTTTTTTATAGACAACAGAGCAGTTTGTGTGGTAATAACTGAAATATGAATTGGTCTACGGCGCAACAAGCACTTTATATTTATAAGATGCATTCAATATGTAGTTTTATGTACAGCGTTCTCTTGTTCGGAATTAAAATTTCTTTTCTCGAGCTATTTTTAAATTGGTGTTTACTTTACCGTTGAGTCCGTTATAGTCTGTTATAAAGTTTATTTGGTTCATAAAAACACATTGTTTGATGCTTGATTTCTTCTTTTCACAGTTTAAAGGCGTGTCTTGTTGGATGCAAGCATTAACTTCCGTCATTTCCAAAACTAGCTTTTTACCGCCTATGATCTACCTCATGATATCATACGGTCATATTAAAATCTTTCTTATCGATAATGTCTACTAAAACTACCCAGAATTATAATATTGCCACCAATTATAAATAACACAAAAACCTCAAATCTTTTTGGTACGAAACATAAAAGGCGCAGTCAAACCGAGATGACAGATTAAAATACATCCCAGCTTAATGGATCGTATACTTTTACGTGCCTTATAATGCAGGCAAAATCGTCTAGTCACGGAAACAAAACTTTCTGATTACTTAAACGATAAATAAAACTACATAGTGTGTACAATCATCGCATCATGACAAATATAACTTTTTATCCTCAGTAATAAGTTTTAAAATGACTTGAACACTTTCGCCGCCGAATATACCAGGGTCATCAATACAATCAAAGAATTTCCTACTCTATACACATTATTACACGGCTTAATCGCTCAACTAATGACAAATTAAAAATCTCGTAACTCTATCTAAAATACGATCTGTTTTTTCCGTGTCGTGTGACTAAGCTCCGGAGCTTCTCGAGCTTATTTGATAAGGCGCTTTTTTGCTATTATCACTCAAATGCTCTCGAGATAAATATGGAGATTTTATATTTCGAGTTCCGCGTCTTTATTTATACTCTTGAAATATAAAATGAAGAGCGTTTAGAGTTATTAAAAGATCTTTATCTTTTATATGGCTGGGTGTTGTGGCGGGGTGTAACGTGGTAACAGTACGACAGTAACATTAATTGGACATTTAATTTGCATAATTATAATAATGTAACGCATTAGATTAATAATATAAGCGCTGATTAGAATGGATGTTGGCCGTTCGTTTATAGCGGTTGAAAATTTATGTCTACTGGCTGGTAATAAAAAAAATCTTCTGAAATGAACTGTCTTTTGATTTACATTCAGTATTTTTTTGATTCTAAGTTATACAATGTCTGTTGACGGTCGACATTATGTTTGGATTGTAATGTACTTAACATCAGTTCCAGTGTAGTCACTGCCGTACCAAGATAAAACATATACGTATATAATTTGAGCTTCAATATAAATGATATTGAGGGCTGGATTATTTTTATTTATTCAAATGAATGACGAGAGGAGCAAGTCGCTCGTTTGATGGTAAGCGCCACGCTTGTCCATAAACAGAAGCAACACCGTACAGATCTTTGAAATACAAAGCACTGCATAGTATCTACCGTACTGCGCTCGTCACCCCGAGACGTAAGATGTTAAGTCTCTTAATGCCCAGTAATTTCACTTTTTCAAAGTTCTGTGTGGTGTTGCTTCTGTTTATGAGCCGACGCTTACCATCATGCGAGCGTCTTGCGAGTCTCGTCATTCAATCAAATTAAATAATATATCGCTGTTCTTATCAAACTAACTGAACATGTTAATACTCGTCTTCTGAAACAGAAAAGTAGCTCAGTGTGACGTCTGTAAACTCCAGTCACCTACATTTGCCTTCAAAGCTTCGCCTGGTTTTTAAGGCCCGCCTCGGCGCCTCGACTAAGACGCGGCAGACTAAGCCGTGAATATTTTATAAAGCCTTCAGGCGGCTTTTAGTGACAATTCGGATTAAGTGCAAACTTAGGTTGCAAGCGTTTGTGTGGAGTATATTGTTTGTGGTGTTTACGTTGTGAATCAAATGTGGTTGACGATTTATAAAGGTTTTTGGCTTTTTTTTGGTTTTCTATCTGATATTAAGCATAAAATCTGGCCGTATAAATAGAAGCAACATCGCAAAGAACTTTATATTACAAAGCACTGGCACTGGCTCGTCACCTCGAGACTGTTAATTCGCATAATTTCTCGTATTTTCACTAGCATCAATATCCTTCAAACCGAAACACACAACTTGGAGGCAGAAATAGATAAAGCACTGATAGCAACCAAGACGACTTCTCGTATACGACGGGACTTACCGCCTAGTCCATGGTTTTTGAGCATCATTCGTAGCATTCCATAAGTAACTTGAAGATCGACATTATGGACAGGGAGCCCTCCCTGGCTCGAAGGCTCCCTGTCCATTAGTTTTATTCAGTATATTTGTTTTAATATAAATCAAGGCGTGGCAATTACAATTTGTGTTTCGAATTTTTCGATTCAAATTCTGGAATTTGAATTTGAACTTTAAATGGCGACAGTGTCACCCCCTATCATAACATGGGTTTGGAATTTAATTCGGAAAATTATAGATGGACATTTGGGCCTCTCTCATAATTTCTAGGATACACACGTGTACTTATGTAAAGGTAAATACATGCTGAATTAATTTAAACATTTTTGTCTGTAAAAAAAACCTAAAACCTTACAATTTTGTTTTTTTATGTTTATGTACATTGTCTCAACATTTATTTAATTTGACCACGCATTTCATCTCAAGTCTAACTATGCGGTTACTTTAAAATTTAATTGTCCATTGTCAAGTCTAGACAGTTAAGGACCGTGACAGCACGTACGAGTAGTTAATAGTTATGTATAACCGATATGTATAACTGACATTTGTATCTGAAATGACGGTCACGCATCATTGGTAGTGTAGGATACGTTTTTACTACTAATCTAATTAAATGTTAACATTCCCCGGATGGTTGATAGGTCGTTACTTTTTCTGTTATGAAGGTATTTGAACGCGTTTATCGATCTTTTCTGCTTGTTCTTACGTCTATATTCTACGGTTAGCCGATGTTTAAACCGACATGAATTGGCAGCTTACTGTTGCGTTTCGTATGAGTGAGATATCGTTAGATTCATATCCCTCCTCCCTTTCCCAATCTCTTTCCTATTGAGGATGGTTAAGAATTCATGATTATTCAACTTCGTTCCAGTTTTAAAGTCAATCTACAAAGTCTTATGTGTGTTTATGTAGAGTGTATGTCAGTATTGTTAAACTAAAGATACTTAATTTCTATAATTTTAATTCTTTACTGCTTTGTACCCAATTGACAGGTACTTTTATGCACAGGTCCAACTAATATTACACAGAAGGTCCAACTACTAGACTCACTGATCACCGCTTATTTCTGCCACACGATGATGATCACGCCATATAGAGCACAAATACCAATCCTGGGTCACACATGTGTTATTTGGAATCGAAAACAAACATTTGTCACTACCAACATCAGGGCTCATTGCCTTTTAAAACTAAATACGATGCTACTAAATCTGCGATGTTTCATTTGCCAGTTAAGGCGGCAGTAGAACTATTATTCACATTACACGATAAATATTGTGGAATTAACATTTACAGGCATGGCGCAGACCCGGCGTATCGCAGTAGCATCGCCCCGCCTACCACACGTATTAGAATTAAATTAATTCGCGACTGGCGGATGCATGGGGTTGCTACACTATTCCGGTATTTTTTAATTAATATTTAATTTTAGGCATTGAAATAGTGATGATTTCTGGATTGAATGTATCTTAGAGGTGTGGTATTTTTGAATTGAATATGAATGATACTCTTGCGAACCTTAACTAATTATAGACCCTGGCACTAGCTGGGATAACGCCAAAAACCACAATTATTACAATGTGTAACTTCACAATTTTGTTGCGTCTATGTATGCGAAATAAACTTCTTTGTTTTCTTAATACGCCGCGTCGTCTTAAAATTTTTGTTTTTTTTTTTTCGCCTGAAACAGACGCTGATAAATTGATAAAATTCAGCTATATATTCCGAGTCAAATAAACAACGTTAACATATTAAATTATTGAAAACAAAATGTTTTAAAGATGGTCTATGTATATATTCTATACACGTTACTACACCCGTACAAAACACCTGATTCGTTAAAATCATCGAGGAATAAATTTTACATTTTCCAAGAAATTCGAATTTAATGTTTTTTTGTGGCAACCCCACCATCCAGTTGTGATACCATAATGAGCACCACACATGCCCCATGGGCGTACTTGTTGACTAGATAATTGTCAGAGTCGACGCGTTTTTACGTCGACTAGAAAATTAATAATCGCAAGTTTTTACGATCGGCTCGCTGCACCCCGCCTTGACATTTACCTTGGTTTTTATAAGCCCTTTGTAGCTTTGATCATTCGGTTCTAGCCATTAGATATTATGAATCCCATGGAAGACAGGTTTCATTATACATTTCATAATAGGTATTTGACTACATCTAATCGTTGGGACCGAAATTTTAAAAAAATTGCGATAAAATCCGTTTAAATTAGTATTATTTCAACTATAGATGCATTCACGTAGAGAACATTAAAACATCTTTCATCCACACATACCGTACGCATAACAAAACACACAGATTATAATTCAATCACCAACTCGGCGCCCAATTAAAAAGCAATAATTGCAACCGACCATAGATACAAATCCAGGAAGTGTTTAATATTCCGCGTGCGAAAGTCTAGTTTTGGATATGCGGACGCGATACACACGCCATACGCCTAGGCTGAATGGGAATATCCTATGCGCTTTTTGTCATACTAAAATGGTTTTGTTTAAAAAAGCAGGAAGTATATATTTGAATTAGGAACTGAGGAATTTTACAAAAAATACTGCCAACTTGTGTGAAAAATGCATTATATACTAAGTTATAAAATTAAAAAATGCAATTTCGAAAATCATTCGAAATGGTAAATTATTTTTTTTATAAATAACACCGGAAATTCTGCTTCCAAATAACCTATCCCCAGTATCCTGAACCAAATCGGAATCAAATAATTAGAGTCCCAAAATATTCGCCTTCCTGCGGAAATCGAACCCGTAATTTATTAGCAGCCCACATCCACACGTCAATTACAACAAACAGTTTATTCTTTTTATATACCTGAATTAACAGACGATCAGATATCTCGCATGATGGTAAGTGCCAGCCCATTCACAGTGTGGCCGAGCACGGCTGCGAAGCGAGGCCGTGGGTTCGATTACCGTGCCGAGACAATTGTTTATGTGATTCACAAATATTTGTTACAGTTATGGGTTTGTGGGACCGCAAGTCCCTCGTAATTCCTGATACCCACGGATACTGGTTAACCTAGTGTGGGGTCAGGACTATGTGTGTGACTGTTAGTTGTATTTATTATTTAATACCACTCAGAACTTTGAACTACAGAGTACTGCCTGCCGTTGCACTACCGACGTCACCTTAAATGTCCAGTAACTTCAACGTCCTTCAAACCGGAACAAAACATACACAATGCTGCCAACCGTACTATTTTTGTAATTCGAAGAGACATAAAGCCGGTTTCACATACACTCGTTAGCATCGATACGCTCACGGCCATCGCGCCTGTCGACGGCACGCGGCTGCCGGTGCGACGACGGCTTTATGTCAAAACAGATCTACTTAATGTAGCTTAAAACATTGTTGCGACAGACCAGCAGTGTACTAAAGCTGTTTTATTTATTTATTTTTATTATACACAATGGCATAGAAAAGAAATAATCAGGCAATAATGTATGCTCAGAAAGGACTAGTTTATGAGTGTATGCGATAAGATTTTTAAAATAGCATTTTAAATAATTTTTCCCTATGAGAATTTTACCTACAAACTTGAGTCACTACAAAGGTGAGATTTTTTTATAGCATAGGCCGGCTATTGAGCGAGTGATGGTAAGTAATCTCTGCCGCCCATAAACACCCACGTATACTACTACTATACCTATTACTCACTACTATTATACCTATAAGAATAATGGGTGAGTTGCTGATTTGTGCTCGGAAGAAATCTGCAACTTACGACTGTTTTTTAACAGTCAGTGATACTACCCAGGTCGCGTTGGCCCATTCATTCAAACAAATATCTCGTAGCTCTAACAGTTTAAGAAGATAATCATCTATCAAGGTCCGCTAAACTATGACAGTCTCTGAGAAGCTTGCTGTGAAGCGAGAGGCCACGGGTTCGATTACATTCCGCTTTATAAATAGGTACATAGAACATTCTATAAGTATATAAAATTATATCGCAAAATATGAGCATCCTTCATAAATCACTCCCTATATTAAGGCAGGTCACACGATCCAAATTAAGGTATGCGTCCCTGTAGTCGTCACCTGAAGAATGACGCGTGCCACCATTGTATAGATACCCCATCCCCATCCATACTGTCACTGACATGCCTTGAATAAGACGTCAAAAAGGGCAATTTATTTCAAAAGGTATCGTGGATTTTATTAAGCGTTTCATATTAGGGGTTACAACTTTATGAATATTGATAATGCGATGGGAAACGCCAATAACATGCGCAAAAAGTTTAATACTTACGGTTTTCGAATTGGTATATTTATAAGCCTAATAATATGTTAATAATTAAGTATTAATTGATGTTATTAATAATTTACATAAGACCACTATTGTAAATAAAAATATAACTATTTGCAGTAATATAAATTCGAAAATTATAGCTTAATTCGAACGCATTCGATAAACCACGTATAAAAAAAATTACATTATTAAATAAGTCAGTCATATTGGATTCTTGACTCCAGTACTTTTAACTAGAGTTTATAAATACCATTGTCTTAAACAAATCGATCGAATAACCTCTAAGTACCACTCTAGTATAATGGCATCAAATCGAATTGTGTATCGGCCGACAGATGGCCCCGGCCCCGGCTCGACGGACCGATGACAAATTTGCGATATTACATGCGGATTAATGTCCATGCACCATTTTTTAGGGTTAAATTGTCTTTTCAGGATCACCCTAGCGCACTTTTCAAGCTTATACCAATGTAAAATCAACTTTATAACGTCATATTAAACACTAAATTTGTACAACCGGACAAGATGTGGTAAATCGCGCCGAGTCGTGTCGAGATCGCAAAGGGTGATTCCCCAGCTAGATGGCATCCGTACGATGGTTATCATAATCCCTGCATTGACATGATGTGATGACACATGTCGTGCCGTCGTGTTCTAAAATCTCGTTTTAAAAAGTCCGCTTGTTTTCGATTTGCTGCCCACTTTTGGTGTTTTCACCCTTACGACGTTGATTTAGAGGTTATGTAAGGTGCAAGTGTAAGTTGTTCGCGTCTTGGGAAGGCATAGTATGGTAAGTTCACAATAAAAATGATGTTTGTACATGTAGATCGGTTCCAGCTTAGTGTTTATTTGTCTCCATTTATTTACCTTGGACAAGAGCTTGTTTGTATAGTCGAAGTGATTTTGCGATACTTTGTTTATGACGCAAATGTATATTAGCCTTGGGAATTAGAGTGACATATGGTTTTTTTTCATTCATAAACGCCAACTGATGCTTTTTATTTTGATTAGTTATCAACATTCATAGCATATTTATGATTATAATGGCTTGGGTGCTGTGGTAGCCATATATCGTTTTCCCCTACGAAAACAAATAAAGGTTCTACCTTTAACTTGAGTTAGAAAAGCTTGTGGATTTGTACTAGATACGTATTTAACTAGGTAATGACCACCGTACGTATGTGAAAAACCCGCCGTAGGGCTTCGTCCCGAAGAGTCGCTGGGATCTGCCGATGACCATCACTTGTCTAGTTAGTTCATGCAGTATAAATCTGGTGACCTTCAGGTTCAGGTTCAGGTTGTTAGCAAGCACTATACTTACCATGAAGTAGCAGCATTATGACATGCTAATATAAAAAATAGATACATTGACAATGGTAGAGCCATGCTGTAGACAGTTTTGTCTACAGCATGAATGAGCCGGCTTGACCGGGTTGTTACCACTGTCTCGACAACCGACGTAAAGTTGCGACTTGCTGCTGCGTTTCGTACCGTAAGTGAAATATTCGGAGACCCAAATACCCCTTCCCAATTCTTTTAATTATCTGGAACCCTTAAAGTCGGCAATCGCCTATGATTCTTCTGGTATTGTGGGCATACATGGGCGCTGGAGATCACTTGCCATTAGATAACCCACTTGCTAGTTTGCCGGCCTATGCTATGAAAAGAAACATTATTCATATTCAATTTCTTCCGTAGCTTTATCAGACCGATTGCTTTCGCTGCATTCTTTCGCATAATCATAAAAAACATGAATAAAACCATAGAGAATCATAATCAAAGCGCTCTACAAATCCATAAAAGTAATCTAACATCAACAATCATGAATGCCATATTAGCGTAGATTAAAAATGGTCAACAAAGGAACTGTAAGGGAGTAATTTGTGAATTAATATCAATCCCTCTATTATAAAACCGGGGCCAAAATGCAGAATCGCACAAAATTACTGGATTCCAAACAACTTGCACAAAAGGGGAGCCCTTCGCGAACCACTCTGGGACAACTAATGGGGACACATTTTAATATGGGGAGCGGTTGGGTTTTAAACAATTAGAGCGAGCCTACGGAATTGCTTAGGACTTTTTTTTATTTAATACATTTTTGTTGAATGTTGTTGGGGGTTATGTGAATGCATGTTTTGTATTACAGTGAAAGTAAGTTGGATATATTAATACACTTATACTGTATGGAGAAGTTTTATCAATACCCCAGTCGATTCTGTAGCCCCGTTGTCTTCCTTTTTAACCTCCACCAAAAAAAAGGTGAGGTCTGTTTGTCTTTCTTTCCGTTAGTGACGTAGCACCTAAAGGTTTTTCACTGTTTTTTACCTACAGGAAAGTTTAGTGCTCTTAGGTAGCAATGATCTGATGCTGCAATCAAGCGGTCTAATGCTTCCATGTCTTCGAAATGAAACGAAATTTGTTCCATGATGTAGGCAATTAAATAAGCGCAAAGTTAATACATAATTAAAAAAATCTTAAATGTATATAACAACTAATGTATATATAAACTAATACATAACATACATAGCATTATCAAAATATAATAGGCAATTGCCTATTATATTACACTTATTATATTATATTACATTTATTGATTTAGTGTAATTACACTAAATCAATTTATTTATCTACAAATTTTACAATATTTTTACTGTCGAAAAAGTCCAGAATTGTTAAGGACTGATGGTCGATATGGGCCATAGGCATTTCCGATACGGCACGTGTTTTTATAAAACACGGGATCCAAGACAACCCAGCCTGAGAAGACCTGGGGATAATATCATATATATGGTGTGTCGGCTCATTGAATCGGTTTCGATGGTAGTTGGCTTATACTGATTGAAATTGGGAGGTTTTCCTGTTGAGTTATATTATTCCGATCTAAAATTTATTATTTTTAAAGATAAGACGATATTAGTAGAAATTTATTTAGCATTAAATAATTTACTTTCGCAATGAGTGAATTGGAACCGGGAACGCGGAAAACGCATCTGCTTTGCGCAGTGTTGCAGTGCAAACATTTTCTTCTGGGTGTCCGTTTTGTTACTTAAGTACTTAGCCCAATGCCTAACCTTGTACGCAACCTGGACTAATTGGTTAAGGTAAAAATGTCATAACATTTGCTCGGGCGGAGTGGTTTCCCCGTCGTGCTCAGGTCCCCGATCATTACAGGACAAAAAAGAAAAAGTGAAATAATCGTACGCAAAACCCTCGCGACAAATGAACATCGACGGCTCGAGAGGTCATTAAAACGAGGCTCGATCTAAAAATGAGAGGGGAGGGCGTAGGGACCCGCGGGAGGGGGGCACTTTTGAGAACTCTGTAATTGGACCAGGGAGGGTCTCAAATCGCATTCGAGTCAGCAGAAGCGTAAAGACGGCTCAACCGACAATAATTAACAACAAATATGGGTGAATCGATTTTTTTAAAACATTCAAAGTACGCCCATTAGGTTATTTCGCGAGTCGAGCAATTACTCGAACAATACTTTTTGAAATATTCACGTTAAAGTCATGTTTTGTGGGAAAAGTTCGCTTGTTTAGCAACTGTATTGTGGATAAATGTTGTGTTTTCATTCCGGTGTGTGTGTTTTTTTTCACGTATTTCCTTTTTTCCTGTTTACGTAATTGAGTATTTGTGCAAACGTAGGGCGCGGGTCGGTAATCGGTTTAGTAATTTCGCCGTTTACTTGGAAAGAAATGTTTACACCCGACAAATGAGCTTTGTGTTTAACGGAATATCATAATCTATTCAAACACGGGACGGGACGGTAATAATTCTATTGCCAACAATTGCATTCTTTTTTATTTTTGCTTTCTTCAATCTAATTTCGGCTTTATATCAACTCTAAATTAAATTACTGGGCATTATGAGATTTAACATCTTATGTCTCTGGGTGACGAGCGCAGTTTAGTACCACGGAGTGCTTTGTAATTCAAAGATCTGTGTGGTGTTGTTTCTATTTATGGGTAGGCGTGGCGCTTAGCATTAGGCGAGGGCCTTGCTCGTCTCGTTATTCAATCAAATAAAAAAAAATATATAAAATAACATTTCAACCCTTGTGTCTATTAAAATTAGGAGTGTTTTAGTGTATCATTTCACGAATACAGTAACCGACAGAAGAGAATAGATTATTTTTTAACCTGGCATCAAATTACAGTAATAAGTGTTTCTAAACTCTTTCATTCAAGAAATTCCTAATGTTATTTACAACACTTTTCTTGAGGATTCTATTATTTAAAAAGGTGTGTGTCAACACATTTCATTATGAATACCATTTGCACAATACAGAAATAGCTTCAACATTCCTTTACTAAGTTAAGTACACTCAGAACATATACCTGTTTTAAAACGTCACAAAAACCAATGACATAAATCAACTAAGCGCCTCTTTATCTATTGTAAAGTAAAAATAAATCCAACATTAAAAGGTCCACGAGTCATCGATTCCAGGAACAACGACTGACGTCACAAAAGACCACACAATTTGATAGGCGTGAAATACACAAGACAAAAAACCTAACAAGGGCCTCTCGACATTATGTTAATAGCTTAGATATGACAACGGGAAATAATCCGCTTTGTCCGAAGAATGGGCACATTAGACCACTGGCTAGTCCTCCGGGAGTACGTCCTCTGATTTCAGATTCGATGAAAATTAATACACCACGTACCTATCTGTACAGGGTACATATTTGATGCGTTCACTCGAGGGTTGTCGAGTCCATCCATATTTATGAGCAAAAAATTCCGCCCACGGGGTAAAAATGACGAAAACGCATTATAAAAACAAACATTAATAAAACACATGCAAAGCCCATAAAATTAAATTAAAGTGGCGTGAAATAAAGCGGTGTATTCAAAAAGCCACATCAAACAACGAGCCATCATTTAATCAGCGTGCCGATCATTATAATTCACCTGTCATGAAAACAAACATTTATAAAACACCGCTATAGTGGCAAGATGGATCATAATTACGGGTGTATCGTGGTGAATGGTTCCCGCGAACCGCACGCGATGCCAAAACGCGTCAAATGGCTCGTTAATGCCCCTTACAAATAGAAATATTACTCATAACTTAATCCCCACTTATAATGGATTTAACCTGCCATAAAATCATATTCGCATTTTTTGTCCGCGCATATGAGCGGGGTGGGCCCACTGTGCGTATTTATAACGAATTGGCGATTAGCACCACACAATAGCTTTAAGAGGTTATAATAGTCATAATTCATGTTTTTTTTTGTTCGGATAATCGAGGGGTAATGTGTGGGGTAAGTCGGTAAATTGGATTTAATATTTACATTTTTAGTAACACTCGGTGTGAAATTGGACGCTCGCTTAAGGGTTATGTGTAAGGGATGGGGTTAATTCGGACAATTCGAGTGGTTGTTACAAAAGGGCAACGTTTATTGAAACCACTTGTTGATGATCGACATGTCAATCATTTCTATATTGTGAAAATGATATGTGTGGATGAATTACAGTAAAATGTTACTTTTGGGGTTGTTTGATTTACATTTATTTGTTGCCTTATGGGTGCAAATACGTAATACATTTCAACCCACATCAAGTAAAAAATAACTTATTAATTTTATTTGGTTGGGGCGGACATAGGTGTATATCGTTGTATCCCTGTGCCTGAATCAGATAGCTCAGCGGGGAGTGGTACTGACTGTCGAGACGAAAGTCGCAGGTTCGAAACCAGCCCCAAGAGCATACACCTCTGACTTTTCTAAGTATCGTATATATTAATTGTTAATTATCGCTTGTTTTAACGGTGAAGGAAACATCGCGAGGACACCTGCATACCTGAGAACTCGATAAGATTTTTCGAAGGTATGTGAAGTCTATCAACCCGTACTAGACCAGCGTGGTGGACTAAGGCCTAACTCCTCTCATTTAGCAGAGGAGGCCCGTGCCCAGCAGTGGGACGTGTATAATACAGGGCTAGTATTATTATTATTTATGTAATGCATTATCTCATAAAGTAACGCAATATTCGAGAAAATATATAAACCTACAAACATTAAAGATAGTTTAAAGTTAATGAAAACATATACGTTTTGAGTGCTGACAATTCCATTCGGAACGAGATTAGGTCTGAGTCTAAAATGTAGACTGCGAGCGAGGGTGGTGGGTGGTGGGTGGTGGCTAGGGAGATGGAAATAGGACTTTCGAGGCAATTACCATCCGATGGGACGTGCGCCGCTCAGTGTAGGATCGTATCGAAAATATTCATATTCAAAATGGATATTGAGCGAAATACTTGGATATAGGAAATGTTATACAATGTAAGGCTATTAAAAAACTGGATTTTAATGTCACGTATATATGTTATATACCGATGTATATATTTAGGTTATAGACAGTATATACAAATGCGATATTTGTATAAGCAAAGACTTTTAAAAGATAATACAGTTTCCATTTCACTCAAAATAAATTATATTAAAATAGCTGTCCCTGGTTTCATCTACATGTTACTGCCCTGCTCCTATAGGTCATAGCGTGATATACATATAAACCTTCCTCGTGAATCACTCTGTCTATTGCTGAAAACTGCATTAAAATCCGTTGAAAAATTTAAAACAATCTAAGCGAACAGACAGCGGAAGCGACTTTATTTCTATGTAAAGAAGAAGATTAATATAAAGTTTCCCAGCGCTTTTACGCTCAAATACTATACTTATTCCATACACACATACGTATTTTTTCGTTTGTCTCGGTGCGGGAATCGATCCGCCGCTTCTCGCGTCACAACCGGCTCGCGCATTGCGCCACGGGGGCATCTCTATGTACTAACTACAACAAATAATTTAGATACTTGCGAAACATGGTTGAAATACGAAAAGGTTAAGCCAAAACCTGAAAAATCATTTTAGCTGGAGCATAGAGCTGTATGCACAATGAGATTCGGGACAAAGCCCTGTGAAGGGCGATGGGATGACGCTTTTAAAAGTATTACTGTCCGCCCCCTACAACCCCTTGCGTTGCGAATGTTAGTAAAGAAGTTACGTCAAGATAGGAGGTTAGTAGTTTGAGTTGATACATTGAAATAAAACTAATTTAAACGGATTTTATCGCGGTTTATTATTTTAATTTTGATCTTGTTTTGTGTTTTAGTTTGAATTGACATTAAATTATGAGTATTTTTCTTATCGTCACTTAGGCATTTGAATACCGAATGCCTTGACGCATTTGTATTGCGTACGCGACTGCTGTGCTGAGGTCACGGGTTCGATCCCCGGGTCGGATAAAAGTGATTTTGGGTTTTTCTATCACGAAATGCTAAGTACACAGCTCGGAGTCTAGAATTGTGCCCGGTATGGCGATAGGCTCGGCCCCTATCACATTATGGGACGGAAGTAAGCTCGGAGAAATGGGCGTGTACTGGTTAAACCTTTGCCTACCCCCTCAAGAATTACTAGCGTGAGTGCGTATGTATGTATGCATTTATAACATCCCTCTCTTCATCGGGGGGTTAAAATAATTACAAACTTGCGATACCGTTCCGCACATCGCGACGTATCCCATCCCAACCCTTGTAATGTTTGATTATTTTATAGTGAGCTGGATATTGACTGTCCGGGACTCGGGGGATGCAACTGTTTATCTCAATAGCGATCCCGGGCGTGTATTATTCTTTGCGTTTATGCCTTTCAAACGTATTGTGTGGTGTCTTTACAAAGTGAATAGAACAAAAAATGTTATTTGTAATGATTGGAAACTGAGCTAAATTAATGACCAAGATGGTACTGCGGTAGGCAGCGGCTTGGTTGTGCCCCTGGCATTGCCGATGTCCATGAGTGGCGGTGACCACTTACCATCAGGCTGGCCGCTTGCTCGTCTGCCTATCAAGGTAAAAAAATAGACTATCGCTATTAATAAATAAAAAGGTTCTCAATCCGACTGCATATTTTTTATAGCATAGCGAGTAAGCGGGTCACGTGATGGTAAGTGATCTCCACTGCCCATGTACGCCTACAATAGTAGAAGAATCATAGGCGCGTTGCCGACCTTAGAGGGGATAATTAAGGGATTGGGAAGGAGAGGGGATTTGGGCCTCCGGATATCTCATTCACCGTACGAATCGTAGCAACAAGCCATTTCACGTCGGTTTTCTGTGATACAGTGGTCAATGACCCGGTCGAGCCGGCCCACTCATACTGTAGACAAAACTGTCTACAGCGTGACTCTACTACTCATAATTCTATGCAAAACCACACATTATTCATAACGTGGTATGATTTTAATGATTCTGTTCGATGGAGTATAGCTCAAGATGGTCTTGTTTAAATAATTTGGAAATAATAAAGGTGGTCTTAGATCTCGGGGTGACGAGCGTAGTTCAGTGTCATGCAGTGCTTTGTAATTCAAAGTTCTGTATGGTGTTGCTTGTGTTTATGGGCAGGCGTGGCGCTTACCATCGGGCGAGCGCCTTGCTCGTCTTTGTCCTTCAATTAAATAAGAAAAATACCACAACGAACAAGCAAACAGAAAACCATTTATGTACCGAAACACATCCCTATCTAAGTTTCATTAAACACGTACCAAAAACGTAAGCACGCGCTAAACAGTGTTGTGCACAATACTATCGTTATTAAAAACAATCATCGATAACATCAAACGCGGCGCTTGTAAAGCGACAAACGCGCGTTATGAATGTAAAACGCGCCGTCAAATAATAATTCGTACTTCCGACTGTGAGTCAATGGTTACAATTCACGAGCGGAAGCGGCGAGACAAATGTTATTTAATTAGACGCCAATCAATGCGTCATCGGCGTTAACCTTGAATAGTTGGAGGACCGGATGAATACAAGGTGGTAGGTCCCTCGTATGCGAGAGGCCGTCTGGGTTGGTACCACCGCTTTGTCTATTTCTGCCACCAAATAACAGTGTATAAGCACGGTTGTGTTTAGGTTTGAGGATATTGAAGCCAGCGAAATTACTGGGCATTATGAGACTTAACATCTTATGTTTCAAGGTGACGAGCGCAGTTTAGTGCCATACAATGATTTGTAATTCAAAGTTCTGTATGGTATTGCTTCTGTTTATGGGCAGGCGTGGCGCTTACCACCAGGTGAGCGCCTTGGTCGTCTCGTCATTCAATCAAATAAAAAAAAACCTTGAATAAGTTAGAGGGCTGGTCTATAAATCAAATGGTCAACTTATGTCTCGGGGCGACGAACGCAGTCCAGTGCCAGGCAATGCTTTGTTATTTAAAGTTCTGTGTGGTGCTATATATGTTTATGGGCAGGTGTGGAATTTAACATCAGGCGAGTGGCATGCTCGTCTCGTCACTCACGCTAATAATAAAAAATAAGTGGATGAAATAAAAATAACATCGTCAAATTTATGTTAATAAACATAAACTTTTATAATCCTCACAACTCTGAAACCTGTTCTAAAGTCGTAATTATAGCCTCCTCTAATATAATTTAACATTTACACTATCATTATTGATTTCTTTAAATATCACATTATATACATTATCTTGTTACTAACATTTTAAATGTATTATATTTAATCGGATTCGCTATAACCTATCACTTGAACCACAAAACCCGTAGCTATTGTCGAAAACGATCGGTTCAAGGGCAAGCGAAGTCGGGGAATGTGGCCTAGCTTCCGGCACCACCGATAACTGTGGGCGGAATATTTATTACCCAATCCATCTGATGAGCCTATGATTTATAGCAGTCGAAAATATGGATAAACCCGCGCCAAATAATTGGTATTTTACGTCATCCATCAATTAAGATCGTGCTCGAAAGCTGAATAAAAAATCATACATGTTATGCAATACAAAGCAGCGATACCTCAGCGGTGAGCGGTACGGACTGTCGAGACGAAAGTCGCAGGTTCGAAACCAGCCCTAAGAGCATACACCTCTGACTTTTCTAAGTTACGTGTATATTAATTGATGATTATCGCTTGCTTTAACGGTGAAGGAAACATCGTGAGGAAACCTGCATACCTGAGAACTCGATAAGATTTTTGGAAGGTATGTGAAGTCTACCAACTCGCATTAGGCCAGCATGGTGGACTAAGGCCTAACCCCTCTCATTCAGTAGAGGAGGCCCGTGCCCAGCAGTGGGAGGTGTATAATACAGGCCTAGTAAAAAAAAATAGACACAACATTATTAACACACATCACACAAACATCAACTCGGTAATCCCAAAAACATACTCATTTATACGAAAATAAGACAATGAAACGCAAGTATGGTGAAGCAGAAAGGTTCGACAATCCTGAAAAATGTTGACGGCAAATCCGACCGGCCGAAAAAATAGCAACGTACAAAAAAAGAGCCATCTCCTAAAACGTTATTAAAGACATAACTCCAGTGTCCTCGGAATATATCTCCCATACAAAATACTTTAAGCGGAAACCCCACACGCATCAAGACTCCCAACAATGGGGGTATATCTCACAATCGCTAGTAATAAAAGCGCGGAGCGCCCACATTAAAATCTTATCCCTTTCTTAAATAAAAAATTCACGAAAAAATAAGAGAGGAAATCTCCCCTCTATTATTCAGTGGAAATTCTCCCGCACCACCCCCTCGTCGTTAGGGGCTATAGAGAGCCGAAGAAAGCGCAAAGAAAATCTGACTGTACCGTCTACAATACAAAGTTACAATTGGCATGACAACTCCGTTGGCCTTACAAGGGATACTGCACTCTGGCAGTCGGTAATAAAGTTTATGTTCGTGCATTTTGCAGCGAATATATTGTATTGAAATCTCGCCTTAGTGTCGCGTTTGGAAATGAGATGCAGCGTGGACCGTATTGGGGTGAGCAGGGGATGCAGGGAGAGGGTCTCTCGAAACCCGAATTACAGGGGCGTGTGTAATGATTTTCCCGGCTGGAATTATGGACGGTATCGGAGACGAATCGGGAGCATAGATGTTCTTTTTTAATGGTACCGTGATTAGGGAAGTCGGCGGGGCCTGCTAACTAGACGAATCCGGTTTGTCCGACGCGGTAATAAAAACGTTATAACTCTGAGACGCGACTTCTTAACCGTATAATATTTGTTAAGAGCTTCGTCCAAGTTGGTAAGTACACGGAGCTCTGTTGTAATTTTTTTTTGTAATCTATGCTGTCACCAATAAACATAGTATAAAACTAAGTGGATATCTGCGTTTCTTCTAAACTATGCAACGGATTAAGATCCCGTTTTCACTTTGATACAGATAATTGATTCCGGAAGATTTATGCATTATATATTATTACACTATGCCCCATGGGAACAGGGCTGTAACATGCCTGCGTTGAAACCGCGAGGGAAAGGTACTGCATAAACATTACATCTACTATGACTATGAAATATGCACAATTAGAAACTATAGTCCAATAACCTAACATTTTATAAAATCCTGACACCCATTACAAAATGTTCTGTAATTTCTAAACATAGCTAGGATTAATTTCGATAAAAACAGCTTTCAAATCGCTCCAATTTTAGGCGCTACATTGCCATAGATAGACGAAGGGGTGAACGTAAAACACCCCTCTTTTTGTTTACGGTTAAAGATCCGATAATTCACAAAAATTACAACTTCAAATCTAGTTTTTAAAAATAAATTATAAAATAAACACAAATATTAAACCAGCACGATGAACTATAGTTATCAGGGCGATTTAACGTCTGTCTGTGTATCATCACGCCGTATCGCGGGCACGTACACGCGGCGTGAGCAGACAGTCTCCCTAGAGTGCCTTCGACCTTTTGACTTCACCCGTTACTGGTCGTGCGTTGTTTTTTTTACAATTCAGTGAACATGACTAAATACATGTGTTTTTGTATTTTAAACGACACCCATGTCTCTTTGAACGTCTTTAGGAAGATTTTCGAGTATTTTATAGTTTGTCTAGTGATGTCCGCTTTTGCTGCTCGTAAACAGTTTACAAAGTGGTAGGCCCCTCGTATGCGAGAGGCTGTCTGGGTTGGTACCACCGCTTCGTCTATTTTTGCCGCCAAGCAACAGTGTGTAAGCACTGTTGTGTTTCGGTTTGCATTAGGGAATTGAAGCCAGTGAAATTACTGGGCATTATGAGACTTAACATCTTATGTCTCGGGGTGACGAGCGTAGTTCAGTGCCATGCAGTGCTTTGCTTTGTAATTCAAAGTTCTGTGTTGTGTTGCATCTGTTTATGGGCAGGCGTGACGTTTACCATCAGGCAAGCGCCCTGCTCGTCTCGTCATTCAACCAATTTAAAAAAGCCAACACATATAGTGCGTCTGTACAATTTAATTCCATTCGTAAGGGTGGCTTATGATAACCGATTGAGTCACTGTGCTTGCAATTACAATTAACATTTAATTAAACTTATCGTACCACATATTGCTTGCGGAAAATCACTGCAACTCTACCCCGTATACGGTAAAAGTAATAAGATTATGCAAAATTAATGTTGCGTCTTTTACGATGTGTTTAATGTTTATGTCATTTTATTTTTAAATATATATTTTTTTCGTGTCAATTGAAATGTCATTAATGTCGTTATTCATTCAACGACTAATTCTAATTTTATATTATAGCTCCATCGATTTTTCATGATTTTGCCGATATTGAGTAATAAATAGCAATAACTAAAGATAAAGATCAAAACATAGACATCTTGATTGAAATAAAGGCCTTGAAAATTATCCCCAAATCGGAGTTTTAGTAATTTATAGATAAGAAAAAAAACTGTTATAATATTAAATTATTGGTCAAGAAAAATAAAAAATAAAAATATGCACATACATTATTTGACATACTTTATCAACAGTATGCAAAAATAAGTATTTATTTAATACCTGTATCTAAAAATAATTGTTTGCACAACCTTGCGGTAAATTCATTATAAGCACATATAAGAACGTTACCAAAAACATTGTGGACATCTGTCACAGTTAAAAAGTGTGTTATTTTGCTTATTTATGCTGAAGAATGCAACCACAATTTGTGCTCTATATGGCCTGATATGGCGATAGGCTCGCAACCTATCACACCATGGGACGGAATAAGCTCGTTGAATTATGGGTGCACTAGTTGCACGTCTATCTTCCCTATCGGCAATACAGCCGTGATCTCGTATGTAGTTAGGCGAGTTCACAATTTAAATAAAATAAGAAATCATACACAACGAGTACATTTGAAAATAAAACATTCGATTTTCAAATCCCGAGACGGTACGAACGCAAGCGACCCCGAAATTGCCGGCCGCATTCACCCAGACAAAAGCCCTAAAATACACCCCGCGAGCAAAAAGAAAAGCATTTCCATCCCATCCCCTCCTTCATTTAAATTTCCCGCCCCAGAGCGGGGGCGGCGACCGTAGGGGCGGCTTCCGTACAACAGAGACGAGAACTTAAAGCTGCCGTAGAAAAGAATGAGATGGTCGTATGTACACCTGTTGCGTTGGTTTGATATTTTCGCAGCGGGTTCTTTTTTCGTTTCTTACCGCGTTCCAAAGGATTTGAATGGCGTACCGTGTGCATGCGTACTACGCTTAGGTATCGAACGGTATCGACGCGCGCCATTCGCGGCTACAGCTTCGATTTTACGCTTTTCATTTGAATGTTCATTTTTTTTCATAGTAATATGTATTCCATAACTTTAGTCGTAGTACTTTAGAGTACAAATAAATAATAATGATGATGGAAAAATTGAAGATTTTTTTAAAACGCTAGAGGCAGTGTATTGGGGTGCGATAAAGGGTGAATCGCTCTTAATAAACTCTCATATTATACATCGTCTAACGTCCTGTTGCGTCCACATCAAATGGACTATTGAAATGAAAAAAGAAGTAGTTATTGTTTATATATACATATGACAGCCCCCGTGGCGCGGTCAGCGAGTAGCCGGATGAAACCGCGAGTTCGATTCCCGCACCGTGAAAAATGTTTGTGTGACACATGGCTAGTATTAAGAATGAAAAAAATTATGGGTTTAAGAAATGTATGTCTTTACATACTAAGTGTAACACTAGTTAACCACAATACCCAGTAACGGCAACATAAAAATGAATCTCACATCTAAACATCACAACTTCGTAAACAAAACTAAACTAAAAATAAAACCACAGAGACAAACTTTATTACACCTCACACCTGTAAATGAAGAATTAAAAAATCCAAAATAAATAAAACAAAATAAAAATTCAAAAATAAAAACGAAATAAAAAAACTCCAAAACAAATAAAACGAATACGCATTTTTCACCGACCGTGCGCGCATCGGTAATGCAGGATGGAAGACAGAAATAAAAACTGTTTGTGTTACCATTTCCGGCCCGTCCCGGGTTCGATGTCGGTCCAAACACGTGGTAGGGTTATTACCAAGAAATAATCCAATAAAAATAGTATGTCGGACGATTAAATTACGATGTGGAAGACCATCACGATTCTTCACGTGTTTATTATTATGATATTGTATAAATAAATAGTCGGTGTCTATTTTAGTTCTTATGTCTGTCAGCGGGTTGGTGTGATATGTGAAATGATATTTTATTATAGTAAATAATACCTCGCCTCATTGATACTAGTACTTAGGTTGAGTAACCGGTTATGTCTTGGGTTCAAACCCCACCCTATAATTTGAGTTTGAGAACGAAAAATCACTCATGTTTTCCGATATAACGATCGGATTGCCATCTATCACGCTATGGGACGGAAATAATATTGCGCCTCTGCCTATTCTTTCGAGCTTGTATTATGTAAATACTTGATATATCAAACTTTATTGGAACACCGAAACTTGTAACAAATAATTCGCCCACTTTGTTAAATTTATGATTCGAATAACAAAACATGTAAAATAGTTATATGGAAAAAAATCAGCGACACGATGTAATGAGATAAGTAGTTAAAAAAATATTTATTTTTCTTTTATAGTCACTATCGGCGTTCTAGGAGATTTATATAGCTCTTTCAGCAAGATAATGTAATCAGCTGAAAAAATTGGCAACCCTAGATACAACATAGTGTCAACTTTCTATGAACGATTTCAGGGCTTCCAAACGTGTAGTAAAATTCTATTATAATAAAGGAGTTTTTTTGAATTGGCACGGCAAAGTGTATTTTTTTTATTTAATCGAATGACTAGACGAGCCAGTCGCTCGCCTGATGAAGTGCCCTGCCCATAAACAGAAGCGACACCACACAGAACTTTACTTATAAAGCACTGCATGGCACTAGACTGCGCTCGTCACCCCGAGACAATGTTAAATCTCACAATGCCCAGTAATTTCACTGGGCATTGTGAGTATAGTATAGTATAGAATAGTAACTCTATTGTTTGGCGGCAGAAATAGACAAACCGGTGGTACACACATACACTAAACCTCATGATACGTACAGTGCCGTCCACTTACAATGGCGACCGTCAAGCTAGTCAGAATTATGGAGGTCTAGATTAACTGGATATACATAGACCTGAGTCTTAAAATACCTGAGTATTAAACCTAATCAATAAAAAACACAACATTACACCATATTATAGCACGATCACACATTGACAACTGATAAGTGATAAGAGAATCTTACACGTGGCAGGGTTACGTGAGGAATGTTGTTCCGACCTGGTGCTTTGGGTTATCTAAGGGTCGCGGGTTCGATTAGCGCCGGAACAAAGATCAGGCGTAAATTCCAGCAAATTAATCCATTCCGTTACATATATTATTTTTGTCTTCGTATACAGTGTAGATCAAATTTCCCCGAAATCAGACACTAATGTAGATTTTACACATTACATCAACTGTCTACAGAGTTGCTCTACCACTTATTAAGTCTATAAGAATGGCCAGCTTGACCGGGTTATTACCATTGTTTCACTGAAAACCGACGTAAATTACCACACCTTATTTCTGCCGCCAAGCAAGTGTGTAAGCACTGTTGTTTTTCGGTTTGAGGGACATTGAAGCCAGTTAAATTACTGGGCATTATACGACTTAACATCTTACGTCTCGGGTTGACGAGCGCAGTTCAGTGCCATGCAGTGCTTTGTAATTCAAAGTTCTGTGTGGTGTTGCTTCTGTTTATGGGCAGGCGTTGCGCTTACCATCAGGCCAAGCGCTTGGCTCGTCTCGTCAAATAAAAAGAATATACAGGGTTATTTTTAAAACACCAGCAACCTCGCAGGGGTAGATACCTAAGGTTATAAGCTACTACTTTTGTTCTACGACTTTTGATAATTTGTTAGATTTTATTTTCATACAAAAATAAGTATTCATTTAATTTCCGTCTTAAATGTTACCTACACGCATCGCAGATTACGTAAGCAAACACGCGAAGCGTGGGGAACGGGGCTAGCGTTGAAGGTCATCGCCCGAGCCAGCTGAGCGGCTTCTTTGAGTCGCGCGCGCACGCCGAACGCTACGAAGGAAAATACGACACAACAAAAACTTGTAAAATCATTTTTTTTTAAATATATTGAGTTATATACAAACTCGTAGAACAAAAGTTGTTCCGTATGGGGTCAGCTATCTGGTCCTGCGAGGTTGCTGGTGTTTTAAAATTAACCCTGTATATTTTTTTATCGTCAGCCCTAATATATCATTTATAGTAGACAACATCAAGTGTAATATTTTCGCGAGTTACAATCTGTTAGATAGCCCCGACATGAATAGATAGGCACTGATAACTGATAACACACTGATAACTAGGATATTTTTGCACTTTTGTATTTAATTTCGAAAGCATGTTGGGTGGTGATTTTTTTTCAAGCTTATTTATATAACGGTGTATGGTTTGATACATAAATAATAATAAATACACCCAACAGTTACACACATAAGCCCCACAGTAAGATACGAGTCTCGTGTCGTGGGTATCAGGAACTACGAGACTTTCGGTCTCACAACACCCAGACCCCGAGACAAATATTTGTGCATCTATGTCACTGCCGAGCCAGGATAAAAAAAATTAAAACACAAATGTGGATCGAACAACCAACACTGGATCGAACCCACGGCCGAATAAACTATCGGGTTGACTCTTGGGATCATCTTTTTTGGCATCCTTTAAAACCACCCTTAAATTTATGATACCGGATAAACATAGCTGTACGTCTATGGAAATGAAATGCCGCCATAAAAATCGACCTATCAAAGCATGTACATATATGTTATAATCTATGGGAGAAACTTACCATAGATACGGGTAAAGGATGCGCTCCGCCGTTTGGGTACGGGTAAGGTGCCATGAGGTAGCCCATGTTGAAACCTGCTGCCGGGTGGGGCTCGAATTTACCTGCAAACAATAAATACTTATTAATACATAAGCTCGTTATTTTTTTTTTTATTTGATTGAATGACGATACGAGCAAGGCGCTCGCCTGATAGTAAGCGCCACGCCTGCCAATAAACAGAAACAACACCGCACAGAACTTTGAATTACAAAGCACTGCATGGTACTGAACTGCGCTCGTCGCCCCGAGACATAAGGTGTTAAGTCTTATAATGGCCAGTAATTTCACTGGCTTCAATGTCCTTCAAACCGAAACACAACACTACTTACACACTGCTGCTTGGCGGCAGAAATAGACAAAGTGTTGGTACCAACCCAGACGGCCTCTCGCATACGAGGGACCTACCACCTTGTAGGGTAGGCAGAGGTGACACTAGTGTGTGTTTGTTTCGTCAAGATTATTTCCGTCCCATAATGTGATATGCGACAGGAACTATACAAGAATGTCGAAGTCCATGACACACGTTTCCTTTGGAGTTTTAAATAAATAAATACACTAGTTCTACAAACAGTCCTAATATTAGTATGTCCTTGAACTTTGAGCCGTAGAGCCACGTCGTATACAAATTTGTGCATTTTTTTATTCGCTTTAATAAGACGAGGAGTTCACTCGCACACACACGCACAGTGAGTGGTAGAGCCACGCTGTAGATAGTTTTGTCTACAGCATGAATGGGCGGGCTCGACCGGGTCGCTCACAGAAAACCGACGTTAAGTAGCGGCTTGCTGCTGCGTTTCGTATGGTGAGTGATATATCCGGAAGCCCAAATCCCCTCCCCTTCCCAATCCCTAATTATTCCTTTCCTTTAAGGTCGGCAACGCGCCCATGACTCTTCTGGTGGTGGGCGTACATGGGCGGTGGAGATCACTTACCATCAGATGACCCACTTGCTCGTTTGCCGGCCTATGCTATAAAAAAAAACACACTCACACTTAATATGTGTGTGGTGTTGCTTCTGTTTATGGGCAGGCGTGGCGTTACCACCAGGCGAGCGTCTTGCTCGTCTCGTCATTCAATCAAATAAAAAAAATGTATATAGTATAGAGCTGGTGACTGAAGCAAAAAACTGTTATCAACCAACGAAGTCACATGCGATCGCTTTCTGATTTATCACTAGGATTAAACGGATTTAGATAAGTAATACCTTAAACTCGTATCGCTTTGTAATCCTAATTCGCCTGAAATATCAAACATTATTGGAACCAGGATTTACTTAATTGACCAATCACGTTCGGACTTGAGCCAGAATATTCTATTTTTAAATAATTTTTAAATTTAAAATATTTTTGAGAACTCGATAATATTTTTCGAAGGTATGTGAAAGTCTGCCAACCCGCATAAGGCCAGCGTGGTGGTCTAAGGTCTAATCCCTTTCATCCAGTAGAGGCCCGTGCCCAGCAGTGGGACGTAATACAGAGCTAGTAAAAAAAAAATTTTTTTGTTCTTTTTTCTGCACGGCAAAGTGACTACTACACTGTTAAGTACACCGTAAGTACAGTGCGGTCTAAATATAACTTCGACCGTGCAGAGACACTGTGTCCCTCGACTATCGGCAGAATTATGGTCTTCAGACCTAAATTAACTTTAACCTGACCCGGGGATCGAATCCGAGACCTCAGCACGGAAGTCGTAACGTGTAATATGCAATACAACAACGAGACTGTCTAAAAATCAGTTCATTGTCACAATTTCATTTATTGCCTGGACCATACATTTTTGATTTATTAATACACTAACTTTTCCTCGCGGCTCCGCCCGCGTGATCTGCTTTTTCCGGGATAAATAGTAGCCTATGTTACTCAGTCATAAAGTAGCTTTAAATGGCAAAAGAATTTTTGAAATCGTTCCAGTAGTTTTTAAGTTTATGCGTTACATACAAAAACACAAATGTTTCCTCTTTATAATATTAGTGTACTGTATTAAGAAGCAGCCTTAAACCATCGGTTTTAATTGATTTATTATCATTCGATCCCACGCACATAATTATATACAGAAAGATAACCGTTACGTGTTGATATAAAAAAAACCCGCGTATTGAATTTAATGTTATCTCTACCTGTTGTTAATTAATAATTAATCTTATATAACACCTGATATTTATAATGTAATTTTACTGAGTAATTGATAAAAAACCGGGCCTTGTTTTATTTATTATGATCATTTAAGTTTTAAATTAGGTCACTCGTACTCACGTGGCGTTTTTGACAACTGTTATAATAGTAATATAGAGTGCAGCGATAGCTCAGCAAGTAGTACGGACTGTCGAGACGAAAGTCCCTGGTTCGAAACCCTAAGAGCATGTATCTTCGACTTTTCTAAGTCACGTGTGTATCAGTTGTTATTTATCACTTGCTTTAAGGATGAAGGAAACATCGTGAGGATATCTATACATGCATCCACACTTGTAATCCCCAAAGGGGTAGTCAGAGGTATAGCCATATATACATTTCGCCGAGCGTATCTCCGCCCTATGATGTGATAAGAGACGAGCCTATACCATACCGGGCACAATTCCAGACTCCAGGCTGACTTGATCCTTGTGGATCACACAAACATTTATTATAATTATTAATTGCATACAAAGCGGACGTATAACTGTCGGCTGACTTGCATCCACCGTCACTGTCTCTTATCTTGGTCGCTCAACTTGAAGTCTGCCTTTAAAGCAGTGTTTCCCCACGTGGGCCCACGCCCCACCGGGGGGCAATTTGATAGTTAAGGGGGGCAATTTAAAAATGGATTCTACACGACTTTAACCCTTTCGCTTTGGATTATTTAAATGCAATACTAGATATCGGTGACAAATTTAACAAAAAAATGTTAAGGTGGGGCATGGCCTAAAAAGGTTGGGAAACACTACTTTAAAGTAAAGGTAATAGTCACTTAAGTTAGGTCCCACCATACAAGTATATGCACATCATATCACAAAAGTTTAATTAAGCCCAATGCGGGATTGACATACTGATAATACAACCATAATAAAAGAGTCAATAGCAAACCGCGGTCAAATCAGAACGTCTTCATTTCCTACATTCATATCTCGGAGAAAATTATATTGAAAAAACAAATGTACAGTCGGAGAAATAAGAGCACGACCGCGACGCTAGACTCGGCGGCGAGGGGGGCAGGGCGGCAGGGGGGCAGGGGGGCAGACGAGAAAATTATACCGCGACGTGAGTAATTTAGCCGAGTAATTGCGCGCGCACTACTCCACAGTCGACAAGTGTCGAATGGTCGCCTGTTAGGGTCCCGTCGACATCGAAATGCAGTGGACGGTACTCGACATAGGGGGTCGATTATGTCTACTTTTATTTCACTATATGGATGACATTTTAGTGATTGGATTATGATATTTAAACAAAAATATTTGAAAAGTTGTGTTCTAACGGCTGGACAGAATGTAATGTTTGGTTCATTGGAGTCGTAGTTTTTGTAACAGAGGCCAGTACATGAGCAAAGTATTTTAAGTACACGGCCCATAAACATCGACGTTGCCGGAATTTGGGAGTGGAAGGGATATGGGGCCTTCCAAAATCATACACACCGTATGACACAACACGCTGACATTTCTCGGGCAGTGATACCACCTCATTCATGCTGTACCCAAAGCTATATTAGTCTCTACAACTTAAAAAAGGGTTTATGTTCCCATAAAATACCAAAATTATGACATCATGACTTTAATCTCCATTCAAAACTAGCAAATCTACACTAATATTATAAAGAGGAAAGATTTGTATTTTTGTATGTAACGAATAAACTTAAAGACTACTGAACCGATTCGAAAAATTCTTTCACCATTAGCATCCTTCATTATCCCTGATGATCATAGGCTACTTTTACCCCGGAAAAGGCACATCCGCAGGCGGAGCCGCGAGCAAAAGCTAGTCTCAAATAAATCACAATTGTACAGAACCAAAACTATCAACAAATTAAACCAACTTTTTTTACCAAGTACGTTGAACTTGAATTCGGTGCAGCGATGTGAAATTACATCATTCGGTTGTAATTGTGCTCGTTTCGGGCCGAGATATCTTCACATCTTACCTATACAATGTCTGCTTACGACGTGCTAATGGCCACGGATTGAAGGTAAGTGTTAAAATTATAAAGTGCAATAGAAAGCTTATAATGTTGGTACCAGTGTGTTTAGAGTGATTATCATGTCACTACACAGTATAAAAAACATCCAAAATACTGATGACATATTTAGGTACATTTATGCATATAAATTAATACCTAAGAATGATAATTTAATTCCACTACTATTATAAATGTGAAAGTTTTTTGGATGTCTTTGTGTTTGAGGCCCATTTGCAAAACGTTGCCCAATATATTTAACCACTAAACATCGTATGAAAAGTTGGCATTACCATGTTTTTTAGCGGTCAAATACGATTAAGAATCGTCTCGCAAGTCAGCCCGAATGTTTATTTGTCAATCACGCCTTAACGGCTAAATGGTTTTGGATGAAATTTAGCACAATGGTAGACTGGGATCTGCGTTAGAACATAGGCTACTATTTAGCCAGGAAAAGGCCGTTTACGCGGGCGGAGTCGCTGGCAAAAGCTAATATATTATGAACTAAAAGCATCTAAGTAACGTTAGTGAAACAATCACCACGATTAATTAGTTATTAGACCGTTACAAATGGATCGAATAGACAGCCTCCCTCCCTATTTATGTCGGTAAAATAGTATGTCAGCGCGTATCATTATAACAAGCATTTACGCATCATCTACAGGCTATTGAAGTCAATTTCACCCAAATAACATTGCTAGAACTAAACGAGTAGGCTGTTTAACATGCTACTGACAGACAGTACAGCCGCTTTATTGACAAACTATAATGATTTTTAGACTGTTTTACTTATTTATTTATTTCACGTTCGGAAAACTTACAGCTAAAACAGAAATACTTAATGAATAATTAGTGGAGTGCCTGGAGCATTCAAAACCGTAAAACCTCGGATTAGAGTTATAGTGAATGAATTAATATGATCGATGTGGGATATTGTTTTTTAGACTATAAATTGCAATGTTTACCCAAAAAAAAATTGTGCAAACCATTGTTTCATTGTTTAAAAAAAAATATTATGAAAAATTAATGTTTGACCATATATTTTCACTTTAAACAGTTTTTTTTTATTTATATGTTAAATCTTACCTGAGTATTCTTATCTTATCTTGTCTTTTTACGGATTGATTTACACGATTCAGTAAAAGTATTTAAAAATATCAATGAAGACCCCAATAATATATTGCAAGCAGGTGTAGCATGTATTTTGAGTTTATATGGAGCTCCGTCTAAAACTTATGATTTAAATACATTGAGGTTCAATTCTTTCATAAAAGCAACAGCCAAAAATACGAGTGTTCTTTTGTCATCACTGCCTCCAACAACTGATGCAGCGTTTGAGCACCTTAAAAGAGTGTATCTACAAATTCAGATATGGCTAGGAAATGACGTAGTTATTGAAAATTGGGGATGGAAGTATTCCAATAACATGTACATCCCAATAACAATGAATCAATTACCTGCTCCGGATAATTTAGTGCAAATGTTATTTTGTAATTGCATAAAGGGATGTGGAGCTGCGTGTGGATGCCGAAAAAGTGGTTTATACTGCAGTGTAGCATGTTTACAGTGCAGCGGAAATAGTTGTTCCAATACTTCACCTATTATACAGATAGATGAAGTAGAAGAAAATATTTGATGTAGACAACAATCTATAATTATTATTATAAAATAACATGTCCTGACTGACTGACTGATTCATCATCGCCGAGCGAAAACTATCAAGGCTACAAGCATGAAATTCGGACTGTATATTCATTATGTTATGTTGGCATCCACTAAGAAAGGATTTTAGAAAATTCCACCCCTAAGGGGTCAAAATAGGGGATGATAATATGTATGAAAGTCCATCATTTTGAAAGTTACATAAACAAAATGTTGTATTTCGATTATTGACGTAAAAAAAATAAATAGGTGTTTCAGGAATTTTGGAAATTTTATTTATTAAGGGATGAAAAAGGGGGTGAAAGTAAATGCGAAAGTGAGTTTGTTTGTTACGCTTTCACGCCTAAATCACTGAACCGATTTTGATGAATTTATCTACATAGACCGATGGGATCCTGGAGACGGTTACAGGCTACTTTTACGCCGGAAAATGCTGTTCACGCGGGCGGAGCCGCGAGCAAAAGCTAGTGTAATATATTTAAATAAACTGATTTTGTACTAAATTTTTTTTCTTTTCATTAGTCGTAATTAATTACCTTATTTTTTAAATGTACACAATAGAGTACGTTTCATTTATAATTAAACTGGCCGAGAAATTCCATTGTACATAGCAGCTGTCGTTGTGTTCGAGATCCCTACTGCTATTTTTATACACAGGTATCTTTGAAAAATGTTCCTATATGTCTACTCAGGTAAGATTTAACATATAAATAAAAAAAAATACTGTTTAAAGTGAAAATATATGGTCAAACATTAATTTTTCATAATATTTTTTTTAAACAATGAAACAATGGTTTGCACAAAAAAAAATTGGGTAAACATTGCAATTGATAGTCTAAAAAACAATATCCCACATCGATCATATTAATTCATTCACTATAACTCTAATCCGAGGTGAAAACCCCCAGGCGCTCCACTAAATATGTATGTGACATAAGGCCAATTAAAAGGTTTTTACAGATAAATAGTTCGGTTCATTTGTGCACGTTTTGGTATGTCTTTAAATTGTTTATAATTTGACATAGCTAAATAAAGTAGTACGTTGATTCATTTCATACAACAACTATAATGTAGTCAACATGACATAGCTGATCTTTAGCGTCTGCAGATAAGTGACGTAAAAAACGCGCGTTTATTTCCGTCATGTTTACCGGAATGCTATCGTAATCAATACAAGGTTAATATGACAAGGAGAAAATGGACATACTTACATATGATCACGTCTTTATCCCCGAAGGGGTAGGCGGGGGTGCAAGACAGGTGCGACGCATGTTTGTTTTCGCTGCAGTTTTAGTTTTGGTGGATTTTTACAAGAATTATGAAGACAATTATTTTAAAATTGGCGACAGAAGAAGACAAAACGGTGGTACCAACCCAGACGGCCTCTCGCATACGAGGGACCAACCACCTTGCCTACAAATTGTGATTGATTCTTCAAAATGGGAATTGAATCCAGGTTCTGACCTTTAGTACACTGCCATTATATGAGGTGATGTCAAGTTTATTGTATCGGCTTGAATTGTGTATTACTGTTTTGGAGTTAATAATTAGATCGATCGAAAAACACCCAACAGTCACACACATAGTCTTGACCCCACAGTAAGATACGAGTCTTGTGTCGTGGGTATCAGGAACTAAGAGAGACTTTCGGTCTCACAACACCCAGACCCCGAAATAAGTATTTGTGGATCACACAAACGATTGTCTCGGTGCGGGGATCGAACCTCACAGCTGGCTACTCATACGCTGCGCCACGGAGGCTGTCATGAATGAATTATTGAAAAATATTTACGGACGCACATTCTATTATAAACTGTGAACATATCGAAAATATGAGTAATTTATCAACGTTACTGAAAATAAACATATTTTACGATCATCAGTAATTCCCCAAAAATAATTTCCGGGTGACTCAGCTATAGATTATATTCGATTACAAACATGTACTTATTATAAATCGTTTAGTATGTACGTACTTACGTCTGTAATAGCCGAAAGGCTAGGCCTACTCGTTCTGCCTATTGCCTACTATTACTCGTACACCCACAGTTCGCTGAGATTCGCGAAGCAGACGAGTAGCCGGCTATGAAACGAGAGGCTGCGGGTTCGATCCCCGCACCGAGGCAAATGTTTGTGTGATCCACAAATGTTTGTTTCGGGGTCTGTGTGGTGCCTGATACCCACGGCACAAGACTCTTATCTTATTTTGGGGTGAAGACTATGTGTGTGACTGTTGGGTGTATTATTATTACACGCAGCAACACGTGCAAAATTGAAGTGAATTATTTACACTACATTTACACCAAATTCCCTTAACTTTAGAGGACATTTTATGTCAAATTAGAGTTACTCAATGGCAAAATACGCCGAGTTTGTATCATTTGACGTGTGTTGATTTTATGGGTCCTTAAAGAGACAAGAAGATTGGTGAAAAAATGTTTTAGTAGTATTTTTAATGAGGTGTATGAAGAGGGAACAAGCCTCGGTGTCATAATAATGTGTAGATTAGCCTACTATTAGTATCTCATAGCCTGAAACAGTCGCTGTGGCCGAAACCGGCTACGAAGTCATCATCATGAGGTGTAAAACCTACCAATAACACAAAAGGTGGTAGGATATTCATATCCGCCCAGATAGCGACCACCGTATACATGATGTTAAAATCTGCCATAGTGACCCACACACCTTTTAGGTCGCGTTCCAGGATCAGCCAGTGTATATCCAGTTCTCCCGAGGGGTTTGCCACATGACTTAATAGTTGGTTGAGACGGGTATAGCGGTACTATAATTGTACCTATTTCTCTTCCTAGGCATCCGACCCAACCCCGTAACTTAAAATATAAAAACTAATTAAAACTGTGTTTAAAACCTCGTAATTTAATGAATGTCAATCAACTATCCGAAAATAATGCGTTTTTTGTCCATAAACCGTCGGTTATCTAAAGATAAAGGCAGTTTTTATTTTATTCAGATATGATAATTAATCATATCTGTTTAAATTGGTTTTCCAAGAAATTGCATTCGTATAAATGACAGTATGTGGAATTGGGTAAATTGATTTGATATTTGGACAAGGATATTTCAAATTTTTTTTTCTTTATTTGACGCCTCTGCCGACCCTTTCGGGGATTATAGACGTGAGTGCGTATGTATATTTCAGATTTCGTCGCCATTATGACAACTTGCTAATCTGCTGGATTAAAGGAAGTCGGTGGATGCAGGCCGCTTCCGACAGGTCGGCCTGGAAATCTTTAGGGGAGGGCTATGTTCAGCAGTGGACGTCCTGTGGCAGATGATGTTGATATGACAACTAGGTATTTGTAAAATTAGCTTATTATATGACTACTAGATATTAGTAAAATTTGCTTATTCAGGCGAGCGACTTGCTCATCTCGTCATTCAATCAAATAAAAAACAACAACATCAGGCCCAGTGTAATCACTTCGCCGTGCCGGTATAAAAAATTATACAATTTAAACACATTTTACGTAGGAGAACGTGCTCTACAAACAACGCGCTCCAACAACGCGTGTTTCCTTGTCACCTGTTATACCTGTCCACCCACTTACCGCTACTGATAGCGATATCTTACGATCAGTGAGAACAAGTGTCAACTAACTACATAAATCATTATGGACAGATTGTGCGGGGACGGTGTTTATATGGATAAAAAACTAGTACTTCACTGTTCCAAGATAATTGTACATAAGCTCACGTCTTTATCTCGGAAAGGGTATGCAGAGATGCAACTGCACCCGCCTTTCACTGTGCTTATTTTTATCTCAGAATGAGATGGGGGGCGAGTCTCGACTTACTGGGAAAATTTTCCAGTCTAATTACTGTGTGATTTTTTGAATTGAAAACTTAAATACAAATTGTGATTGATTGATTAAAATGCGAATTGGATCCAAGACCTTGCGGTTCTCACCTTTAGTACACTGCCATTACACTAATGAGGCGATTTCAAGTTTATTGTATCGGCTTGCATTGTGTACTACTGTTTTAGGGACTTTAGAGTAAATAATTCCGCTTCAAGAAATTTCGCTTCTGCCGTGTGTGAATTGCATACACACTATTTTTATATATTATCCTAGACTTACATAATGGTTAATTCATAATATCGTATCATTGACGTAGTGACAGCGTACTTCAGTTTAAAGTGCATCTCCACTTGTGACATATCGCTTACTCTCAAGTGTGGACGGGTGTCGAATATGATGTACGACATAATGTCACGGAGCTATTTACTTCGAGACCCTGTAACATTTCGCCGTGACATTTCATTTTTCAAAGATGTGTGTAATGATCGTAGCAGGTGGAAGTCCGTTGTCCCTGCCTACTCCTATGGGAAACAGGCTTGAAGCTATGTATGAATGTATTTCATTTTTATTATATGTCACGGTTAGATGACACAGTGCATGTTACCACACGTGTTTCGCTGCACCGAGACTCCCCGGAAGTTTAATATACTGGTTAAGATTGGATTCAATTTCTTGATCGGGTAATCATATTATTTTTAATTTTTTCGATAAATCACACAGGATTTATCTGGAATTGGAATTAGTGCTCATAGCAATGGGCTATATCATATCATGGGCCCTAATTATTTTTTTGATTGAATGACGAGACGAGCAAGACGCTCGCCTGATGGTAAGCGCCTGCCCATAAACAGAAGCAACACCACACAGAACTTTGATTTACACAGCACTGCATGGCACTGAATTGCGCTTGTCATCTTGAGACATAAGATGTTAAGTCTCCTAATGCCCAGTAATTTCACTAGCTTCAATGGCCTAAATAAGCTCGGTGAACAGTGAGTGTACTATTGTTTTATGTATTGTTTGTATGTGACTGTTGGGTGTATTTATTATTATACTATTTGCACCTCCACCTACCCCTTCGAATACACAGGCGTAAGGTTATTACATAACATTATAATATTCCCCTCAAACATCAACCTATGAAACCCAATATCAAATAAGGCCGTGTAAAAGAATTTCTGGGAACATGTATCGCGGTGGGTCCATCTATACAAATATTGACCGGCTCTCCGCTCAAACCCTAATGTGTAGTAAATACAAACGTACACAACCGTGCTTGTATGAGATTTGTATGAGTGAAAGTTACACCCATAATCTTGGAACGGGGCTACCGGTTACATCTTGTTATACTAGAATATCATCTAGTGTTTACTGATTCTGTATACGACATTGATTTTATCGGCTGACAGATTATGAAATATTTTTTCGATAAAAGATATAGGTATGCACTCACGCCTGTCATCCACGAAGGGGTAGACAGAGATGTAATCAGTACACTCACATATGTGGTAGGGAAGGAGCCTATCAACATACCGGGCATAAATCCAAAGTCCGAGCTCATACTGAGCATTTCGTGATAGAAAATCTCAATATTACTTTTACCCGATCCGGAGATCGAACTCGAGACCTCAGCACAGCAGTTATACCGTAACTGCGCCACCGAGGTAGTCAGGCAGGATATAGGCATAATAATATCTTCATAATAATAATATCGGCATAATAATTTCCAAACAAGCTTGCTCTCAATAGCTCGTGAAACATATAAAAACAAAATGATTTAAATGATTTTCCCCAAACCAATTTGTGAGTCAAATTAAATCAAACGTGAATGTATAAAAGTAATTTTTACCTTACAACATAAAAATACATATAAACCTTCTGATCATATCTCCAACTACTTGTAAAATAGAAAAAGAATCCAATATTTTGGTTGCCTGATTATCCGAAACCCGATACTCAATCATGTAGTCTAATAAAATGTTCATAGTCAAGTTCGAGTTGAGTCATAAAAAAGCTCGCTACCTGCGGACCGCTTGTTTGCGGTCATAGCAAATTATAAGGCGTTATTGTGGATTTAATATAAAAAAAAATGACTCAGTCAGTACAAATTGGCGACCTCCAACGTTGTTCTATACAGTTAGTCTATGTTCTGGTTACTAGTTACTAAAATAACATCTTATTTATTTTTATTATGTAATTTGCTATTTAATTTTATCCTTATATTCTTTGTGTGATGTGTTACATAAGCCGAAATAAAACTTTAATATATCTATCTATCTATCTTATTGTTATGAGTTCATATTCCGTAACCCAAAGTTATTATAAAAAGATTTATAAATCAAAAATATTAAGTTAGAAGCCATTTAAATGAATTGTCAATTGAGGGAAAAAGGATACACGACGTGTCTTGTGACGTCACAAACTTACGGTGTACGCGTGCGAGGGAGATAGTCAGATTCCCCTACTACGCGCACGCCTTTGCTCGTAACAATATAAAATATGAACTGCTCAGTTCTTGCCTAATTTTAATTATGTTTTTATAAAACAATTTCTGTTTCGTATCATTTTTATTGCCTTCAAAATTAATGTAAAAATTTAAACTTATGCTGGGTTGCACCAATTTACTTTAGCAATGACAAACATGTTAAAGTACTGGTTAAGCAAAATAAGAGTTGCACCATTTGACAAATATTAGATGACGTCATAACTTTAGCTGTTAACCGTAACCACCCAAGATTCACTAGTTAAAGCTATTGTTTAAGTTAAATAGCTGTCAGATAGTTTAATTATAACCTCCAAAGCGTTATTGCTCCAAAATAATATCATGTCCCTGCTTCTAGAATTAATTTAGGAATCTAGTAGTATCGGAATACGATGAAGCAACACATTCCGCAGTCAATGTTAAAGTCAGCGTTACTGCTCTCGTCAAATTTTACATAACCTTTAACTATAACTGCTATTATGGTGCAATCCGGCCTTAGTGTGATATTTTATTGTATGGGTACGTTTTGATGCGACACACAGGAGCGCGACTGTTTTCATACAATTTCATACAAAGCAGACGTGTCGCTATCATTTAGTTGTCGTCACGTGTCGCGGTCTGTCTAGATCGCGTAGCTTACAACAGACCTATAGTCATTCTAAATCCAGTTTACAACAAGAACTATAATAGTGCTGGTCGGACGGTGTGTGGTCATTATGCATATTAGTCGTTGTTGATTTAATTTAATGTGTCGAACGCGAACTTTGTTTAAACTATGAAAATATTATTAGTATGTCCTATGGTATGGAAAATGTATTAACCACATATATAATTACAATATATAGACATAAGTAAATAAATAAACCCAAACAGACACACAGTCCTAACTATTTCATCACATACAAATATTTGCCTCGGTGTGGGAATCGAATCTACGGCCTCGCCCGCTACTTTACGGAGGCTCTCAAGCATTTCATGAAACTAGTGAAATTACTGGGCATTATGAGACTAAACATCTGCAACCTTATTATAAACGATAGTCAAAGTTTAAACTAAGTTGAAGTCAATTCAAATTCTTATATCTGGGGGTGACGAGCGCAGTTCAGTGCCATCCAGTGCTTTGTAATTCAAAATTCTGTGTGGTGTTATTGCTTCTGTCTATGGGCAGGCGTTGCGCTTACCATCACGCGTCTTGCGCGTCTCGTCTTTCAATCAAATAATAAAAAGAAAAAAAAACTCGATTGGCCATACTGTCCCACCACCGAAATAATATATTACATATATCACAAACTTTCCCACAAAAAAAAGCAATATAAATACATCCATGTGTTCGCGAAGTTAACAAGTGGCCATAAAGGAAACACTGCCCGCAAGAGATATCAACTTTCTCAGAAGAGGAAAAACGTGTAATTTAATTTCACACTTTTAATTTAAAAACAAAACCCGACGTTTTTTTTACCGGCCATGATTGATGAGCTTCGTGAGTTTACCTACAAACCAATTAACGGATTTATCGGTGACAAAAACACTCCATCCCGTAGGAAAAACTTGTTTGGATGGAAGGGTTCGATGCGGGTTCTGTATGCGGGACGTGTGATATTTAATTTTAAAAACAGCATGCGATAGCTCAGCGGGGAGTGGTATGGACTGTTAGACGAAAGTCGCAGGTTCGAAACCAGCCCTAGGAGCATACACCACTAAGTTTTCTAAGTTGCGTGTATATTAGTTGTTAATTATCGCTTGCTTTGATGATGAAGGAAACATCGTGAGGAAACCGGTATACCTGAGAACTCGATAAGATTTTTCGAAGGTATGTGAAGTCTGCCAACCGGCATTTGGCCAGCGTGGGGGACTAAGGCCCTCTCATTAAGTATAGGAGGTCCGTGCCCAGCAGTGGGACATATATAATACAGGGCTAGTATTATTATTATATTATTATGATTCTAATGGAGTGTAAGTGTGCCACCGACATCTTGAGCATCACCAACATCACTTGCACGTGGTAAACTCTGCTGATTAACCGACGAGGTAAAGGCGAACTTCGTTCCCGAGCTGTGGGGGTCAGACGGCGGGTCACCCCACTTAATACGAAATCCAATGGATTAAGCCGGAATAACGCCAGGCAGAAAGAACATAATGTTTCTAATATATTTAGTTACTAATCCCAATCCTCGAATCACAGTAATTGCTGACAATCAAAACACTTCTCTAAAGGCAGATTAGTAGACTGATAGCATCAAGCATTAATAACGCTCCGTGACGTAAATCTATGGGAGACCGTTGGATGGTAGCGTCACTGGATTCCATTATGGCGTTGGCCGTTGACATAGAAGCCATTAACGCTCGCCATTTGATGCGACCATTAGAAGTCCGTCTTAAAATCCATTTTTAAGACAACCGTATAAACAGCGTATGACGGTAGAATCCCATATATATTGCTTTACAAAAAATACCTTTAAAATCATAGTTATTTTTTAGCCTTTCGATGGACCACAATTTTTTCGGCAGACAAAGAAATGTATGTACCAAATACTTTGAAGTTTGATGAAAACTAATTCAATAAACTTTTATAGTAAATAAATAGTGTTTAATAATGGACAAAAGTTAAATTCATTGATATTAGTATTCTACAGAACCCTAAAGTTCCTTTGATAACACAACTGTCCAGTATACAAGCCATAAGCGATAGCGTCTTGACTAAATTAAATATGATGTTATAAATATATGTTATAATAATATGTTAGTAGTTAAGCTTAAAAGAAACAGAGCTTGAAAACATTTTACCAAATCCTTATTCGTGTAATATAATATAATAAAAATTAACGAATCCGAATTATAACCGGTTAAGGCCAAGTAGTAACAAGCGGCAGGCCAAGACAGATAGAAAAATTACATAGATTATTAATAGATGTTAAGATTATAATCCGATATTGCCACATACCTACGGATGATTACAAATATCTGTCTTCGGTCTATTATCTTCGATGATAAAATGTACGAGAGCCAAATAAATCATGTCAAAAAACTGATAATCTTTGTACATGTCATTTGCATTGGCAAAAGTGACCCTTTAAATGTACTCGTGCGTGTAAAGATATCAACATGATTTTACATTTATCATTTTCAGTTTCGACAACTGACACATGCACTTAACCCACTTACTATGTACAAGAAATTTTACAGCTAACTTTACACACAAATTCCTGTAATAAAAGATTTGTTGATATTCCATCGCTAAAGGTATGGGGATTTTTTTTATGGGAAATCTACCTCCTTTGTTCCCTCAGATAAGGTTTTACACAAATGAAGCCAGGACTATAAACTAGTTACTGATAACTTAGCTTGAACCATGAACAACATTTCAATAACTTAATGATAGATTAAACTAAAAATTGCATTTATACCTCCGTCGCTTACAGCTTACACCACACGAAGCTCAAAGTGTAAAAAGCTCGTTAATCTAACGATGAGAGTCTAATTGTGGACGGATATCAAGTTCCAATTAGACGTTGGATATAATGACACAAAATATAAGCCTGTATTGCTTTAGAAAGAAAAGGACGGGCGACAAAGGGAAAGAGACGGATGAAATGTCATCGAAGAGTTGTGACGAATAAAGGTGTGAGGATGAAAAAGTGCATAAGTTGCATTAACATGCAAAATTAATGTAAAATGCTAATTTGCAAGGAGTTTTAATGAATGCATTTGCAAGATACTTAATTAGAATAAATTGAAAGAATAGGTAAATGTAAAAGTGATAAACGCAACAAATATATCTCAGCATTATGCTTAAATTGTTTCTAAGAAGATCTAAGATCAATATAGACATACTCAGGTACTAAAGAAATCAGATATGAAATTTTACATCTTCGTTCTGTGGTAACTGAAATCTAACCTAGGACATAGGCTCCGCTTTGTTTGAAAAACATTGTCGAAACCCGCAGCCCCCTTGGAATCCGCAATTGTTTTGTGTACGTTTGATTTATTTTATTTCTTAGAACAATGCAACTATGTGTAAGCACTCTTGTGTTTCGGTTTGAAGGACATTGAAGGCAGTGAAATTACTGGGCATTATGAGACTTAACATATTATGTCACAATGACATGCAGTGCTTTGTAATTCAAAGTTCTGTGTGGTGTTGCTTCTGTTTGTGGGCAGGCATGTCGCTTACGATCAGGTGAGCGCCTTGCTCGTCTCGACGTTCAATCAAATAAAAAAAAACATAGCAACACATGAGATACAATGTCATACAAGTTTTTTTTTATGGCGGAAACGGCAGATTCCGTCTTTTATAGCCAATTTTATAAACATTCTTAGGCTAATCGAGCCACTGGAGTGAAGATAGTACCCCAAGTTTTACGACAAAATTGCTCCATTTACCATCGATCGATTCTCGGAATCCCACGTGTGTTTTACGACTGTGTTTCACCTCACATGGCCTTATTACAAACAAATGATATTATAATCAAACCATCAGCATACACAAATATATGGGATGTCGAAAATTTTGCTTTAATTGATCGTATATAAGGCGATAAAATAAAGTTATATATGTTAATTTGATAATAGTTTTTAGGGCGGATATAGGTTTTTTGATGGTTTATAGAAAGCAGCAGCGATACCTCAGCGGGCAGTGGTACGGACTGTCGAGACGAAAGTCGCAGGATCGAAACCAGCCTCAAGAGCATACACCTCTGACTTTTCTAAGTTACTTGTATATCAATTGTTAATTATCGCTTGCTTTAACGGTGAAGGAAACATCGAGAGGAAACCTGCATACCTGAGAACTCGAAAAGATTTTTCGAAGGTATGTGAAGTCTGCCAACCCGCATTAGGCCAGCGTGGTGGCCAAAAACAGTTCTACGCATATTATTATAATTGGTCCCTGCTATGCAGAAAAGACCCGACTAACATTGTTAATTCCGAGTAAATGCGAGTTTTTTTGAGTTGTTAGGGAAATCCAAGTCTATGAATACTGTCACAATCTTTTGGGTTTATCTAAAAGTAGAGTGTGTATATTATGATGATTCTACAACAAATTTTATGTAACAGGCTCCAATTAGTAAATAATCATAAGTTTATTAGCTGGTATATATGGTGGTTCTACTATTTTTGTAGTTGCTCGCGATGTGAAACTACCGAAAGAGCTAGTCGAATATCAGGGCTTGGTCGCCAGCTCAAAAACTATGAACTGTTGCCAATCTAGTGGAATTGTGCATTTTTTTGTATAAGCCTTTTACCTTGTTGTTTTGATTTTTGTTAATGACAAGTAAATATAGTTTTTTATATCATGGGCAATTGCTATATACAAAATATTTAAGAACATGTAACTATGCGAAATCTTTCGATAGGATTAAATTCAACATACAAATTGCATTACGCTTCAAATATCTCAACATATCCATAACATAAGCCCACATCTATATCCCCAAAGATATAAACAGAGATGCAACTAGTGCAGTTAGTTGCCCCACTTGAGAATTGTTTAAAAAATATTTTCATAAAGTACATCAACTTTAAATAATTTTGTCCATTTCGTCAGTCACGAAATTATTTTCAATGATTACAGAATTACTCATATTATGATTAATAAATGCACCCACATTACACATTACACTGATAATATAATGTAAAAAGCCGTCCAAATGCAGCTGAACTCATTACGGTCAAATATTTCTGTAAAAGTATTAATTACTACGTTAGTGGAGTTAACCGTCCAAAATACTATTATTAACCGGTTCTATTGATCGATGCGCTACTATAGTCTCTACCTACCTGCTTGTAAAATATAGTTTCCGGTTGTCAATACATACATATTATAACTTAATATAGATAAAGTTTATTTTAAGATTAATATAGATAAGATAATAAACTTCCCGAATTATGTTGGAATGTAAAAATAGTTTTGGTGATAATGGTGCAAGGTGCGTCCATTTAGCGTAATCAATGTACGTATTTATTGAGTTGTTATATTTATTACTAGCTTTTCCTCGCGGCTCCATCCGCGTGATCTGCTTTTTCCGGGATAAAAAGTAGCCTATGTTGTTACTCAGTGATGATGTAGCTTTCTAACGCAAAAAGAATTTTTGAAATCGGTCCAGTAGTTTTTAAATTATTCGTTACCTACAAAAATACAAATCTTTCCATAATATTAGTGTAGATATACATTGTACATATAAATAACATTAACAGTTATTTACCTAATCAATTTTAAAAGCACAAAAATTATGCTCCGACGTACCGACAGACACATGTTTACTTTTAAAAGTAGTTGTCTGATACGTTAATTGTTGGTTAATTCTTACACGAACGTTGTGAAACAGACACGTAGACTAAAGGATGAAGGGAACGAAACAGTGGTTAATTTTAACTGTTTAATAATATATATAGAGAAGGCGATAAATACACAAAAACTTCGCATAGTAATTATAGATAGAATAGCATTATATTATTTTTATAGCATAGGCCGGTTACCGAGTAAGTGGGTCATCTGATGGTAAGTAATCTCCACCGCCCATGTACGCCCACAATACCAGAAGAATCATAAACGCGTTGACGACCTTAAAGGAAAGGGATAATTAGGGATCGGGAAGAGGAGGGCGATTTGGGCCTTCGGATATCTCACTCACAGTACGAAACACAGAAGCAAGCCGCTACTTTACGTCGATCTTCTGTGAGACAGTGGTAATGACCCGGTCAAGCCGGCCCATTAATGCTGTAGACAAAACTGTCTCCAGCGTGGCTCTACCACTTGACTTATTTATAGAAATATGATGATAACAAATATCAGTAATTATAAACGGATGTTATGCAAGTAATTTTCTTCACCACTAGTGTTTTGAAAAAAAAAGTTATTTCGCAAATCTTTAATACAGTCATTTGATTGTACTAAAGTTCAACACAGGTTACCTAGTAATTTGCTTGACCATTACTTTTAAACTTCAAATATATATACAGTAATATATCACCAAAACTATAAAGGCAAAAATATAGCCGGGTCAAAGCGCCAACTCTATTTTAACAATCACATTCTTAGCCGTACAATTGCATCGAGTTCGTGGCGAGTCGATCAGATTAGGACGCCAACCGGTTCCTCAAAACATCCCAACGTACAAAAAAGCTAAAAAAACAACACTAATAACAACAAATAACGAGCCCCGGCTCACTAGTGACGGACAGCTATCGACGGACGCTATCGATAATCTGGAAATAAAATGGCTCCTTAATTACGTCAACTCGATGGATCGATGTGAATTTAATTGCATAGTAGTATGCATTTTTAGATGCGTTTAAGATATATGGGGAATGCACTTATTCTTAGGCAAACATGTCATTTATGTCAGTAAAGGAGAGATTATCTCGTATATTATAACACGAGTTTAAAGTGAATATTAAAGTGTGTTTCTATATACCAGTTTGAAAAGGATTAAACAATTTTCATCAGTCGCTATCATAGTTAAGGTATCTAAAGCGTCTTATTTATTATACATCTATAATTCCTGGTGATAGGATACCTGATATATCCTATTTATCCTCGACTGGATAGCGACCACCATACATAAACATAGTGGCTTGTTTAGCAGCCAGCGTATATACGATAACTTAAGGCATAATCATTCTGCCGTCCGTCGAGGGGCGCAACGTCAATGACAAATTTGGACTGCACTTACCATCAGGTGCATAACTAGATAAACTTGAACTGGGGCTTACCCATGTAGAATACAAAGTCGACCAAAATCAAATTGAGGTGGTGTCTATAACTACAAAGTGTATTTGTCGAAAATGTATAGTATCTAATTATGTAACGGTGTATAAATAAACTGATGTATTATCAGGATAAGCAGAGATAAAACAAGGTGAATAAATAACTTCTGCGATATCAATACATGCCTGTAACGCGTGGCCACGATCCGAAAATAATGTGATTTATTTGTTTCGAGAACTCGATTATACTGTACATTTCAATTTTATCAAGAGAATTATCCAACTCGCTAGAAAAATATCGTGGCTGTTGGAAATTATGAGACGAAAATCCTAGGACACCTAGAATACTCTGCATACTGACTACGTACGGCAAAATATTTGCGATTATTTTATAACCTGAATGAAGAAACGAGAACTTCGCACGCCTGATGGTAAGCGCTACGCCTGACATATCACCATAAATAACTTTGAATTAAAAAGCACTACACTGGACTACGTTAGTCACCCCGTGACATAAGTTGTTGAGTCTCTTAATGCACAGTAACTTATCATTCAAGTTAATAAAAAAACTAATCGCCCAAAAGCAGTTAATTCATTAATCGACAAAACGTATCGATAAACCCGTCCAACACTAGCGAGAGGTGGAGCGAGATGAAATTATACGAAAATATTGTAACGATAGTGACAGATGATTATAAGCTGGCGATAAAACATACATAATTCTCGGTTAATGGCCGCGATCTGAGGCGGGCATTAAGAGCCCGTGATAATTCCCACCTCCGACGGCTCGGGGGAAATCAATTTCACATCACTAGAACGCACGATTTATGAATAATCGATCGTTAATCGGATACAGTTTGACTATGGTTTGTGACGTATCCCGCCAATTATGGTTTGTTTAAGTTACAAAAGTATTAAATTATCATGTATATTATTTTATATTTTCAGATGTCATCAAAAAATAAATTAATTATGCTATTACTAGTATTTTTACTGTATTCTATATAACCTTTACGTGCCCGCCGAAGCACGGAGACGCTCAGTTGAAATACCCCTCAGCAGTCACCCATAAATATAAATTAGCTAAGATTGAAGTAAATACCCTGTCAAACACATAATCTTGACCCAGACTAGGTTAACCTGTACTATGGATATCGGAAAATCTGAAGGATTTATGGTCCCACAACACCCAGACCCGAAAAAAATATTTGTGGATCACAAACATTTTATTCGGTGCGGGGACCAAACCCATGGCAGCACGCTACGTAGCGAGATACTGGCCCAATGCGCCACGGAGGCTATGTTACATTTATTATATTTCAAACGACAAAAGTATATTACTAATTGAGGATATACCATTAGAATTATAACTTACTGGTTAACAGTTTGTAATAAATAACTCCAATAATCCCATGAGGATCGAATCCCTTAATTATCATGCAATAAAGTTTGAATATGTTCTACTCACCAAATACAGGACTTAGATCCGATTTAACCGATAGTTTACCGGGGTAAGGCTCGCCGGACTTTTCCTGGAACAAGTACAAATGGAATTTTAAATTATATTCATAGATTAAATAAAACTAAATCATAAGTACACATAAAAACATTTGAAAAGCCAAATCGAGATAAGTTTTTTTATCCGTTAAGGAGTTACCAATTTTATCTCGTACTTCATCATTCGTACTTAACCAATGGGATCATTCTCTAGTAATTGCAATTGAACAGAAAAAAGAAGATATATAAAAATAAATACGAACTGAAAACTCCTTACGTCTTTCTTTGTAGTTGGTTAAAATCACTACATTATGCGAAGAAAAGAACACAATAACTATAATTCAATAAAGACACAGGCCGAAACTAAACAATAATTCAACAATTGGCTTCTAAATTATTATCATCAAAAGTCTACTATCCTTGATTAATAAAAAAATAGGCAGTAACTAAACTGCCCTTCCCATCAATCAGTGCAACCGAGGCCCCTACATTGGTTCGGGTAACAAACGAAGATGTTTCCGCTTAGATTAATCCAAACACAGTAATATCCTCTATCTGAACTATTACGGGTCCAATAGACCGTCTCAAATGTCGACACCTTTGTATTAACGTTGGTGTATTCTGTACACCACACGACATTGAGTGACTTCTGAAATAAACCGATCGACATTGACCGACGAGCTTCTAGGATGTCATATTATAAGAACCATTCATGACAAATGTTTATTATGTTTTCAAATGCAATAATTATAAATTAAAATATTATATTATAATCTCCATTTTAATGATGTCATACACAACGTGTGTATTTCTGTAAATAAACTCCAAATATTTTTTTTTGCGGCAGTAAAATCTCACGACATAATAGAAAGGTAAAAATGATGGCTCCAATTTTAGTACTTATTTAATTTACTTTTAAAACTGACAACGAACAATTTACATCAATTGCTAATTTCGCTCTACATTTAGTCTCATGTCTATCAGAAGTCTTATATCGCAAAACTTATAGAATAAAGGTCCAATACTCGTCTTTTATCAGTAGGAGGGTCGTAATTGGATGAATCCGAATCAGTTTACCCCACTCGGACGTGTTTACCCGAAATCAGGGGTAACGGATTTCCCCAATTTACAGGTAATTTTTTACGTGACATTAACTCTGTTAAGGTGGGAATATACGTTTAACGAAAAAAAAACAATATGGTTTAAGGTTTGAAGTATTTTTTTATTTATTGAATATATGTGATTTAATAATGTATAAATCGTGTTTAACTGTATTAATTATCCTTTCACGAAATATAACAACATTTATTATATTAACGCGCATCTTTAAATGTCTCTAAACCTTATAAGAACAATGTTCTATATCTAGGCAATCGCAGTACATGGAGTGTACCAATTGCATATACGTAGTGCGTGTATATATTGCAATATATTTTACATTTTAACAGGATAGTCGAAATTTTCAATATAAAATTAATGATTGGAAAGTTCCGGTCCAGGTCAGGAATTCACGTTGAAAGAATATTATGTGAAAACTGAAAGTATTCGTTAAAAAATCATCTATTAAATTGTTAAATTGTACTAAAAACGGATATAGTGATATCCATTGCGCAGATTTTTGGGAAATCATTTCATTTATTACAATTCTGAGGAATATTTTCACAAAAATAAATACTAGCATAAAACAAGAGTAAAATATAATCTGAATTAATATTCTAGGCTCGTTGCTACTGCGCTTTACCTATCTTGACAAAATCAAAGAAAGATACGCATTGAATTGAGACCTCATATTTTTTCATCGGTTAAAGTCTATTCCGAGACACGAACCCATGTTCCCATAATGCGTATTATCAATTGAGCCATGAGTCGATAGGAAAGCGAGGCACATGTTAACGCGTAGAAATGTGTTCGACAAGCAATTCCCGAAGCAATGGTAATAACAGTGCTCAGCAGACCAGTGCGTCGATATAGGGTTGGCACGATGGCATATAAAAACGGATGTTTAATTTAATATTATGATTTTTTATTTTTTCTATAAAACAATGGTGCATACATAGATGCGTTTATTTTTTATAAAGGAAGCTGACAAATGTGGTAGTGACTCGACTCGACTATAACCTATAAAGTTGTCATAGGTTTTACTGAGGAAGTTGTATATAAAGAAACATTAGTTCTAAGTACAGTAGAATCCCGATTATCCGGATCAATTAAAACCAGGGGTATTCCGGATAATCGAAAATCCGGATAATCGATTTCAAAGTCAAATAAAACAATAATCAATTTTTAATAACTTTTTTGTTATAGAAATGGTGCTGCCACACCGATGTTATAAAATGTTTACAAACATTTTCTAATGTTAAATCTAACATTTTATAACATTTCTTAACATTTTCTAACATTGTCTAACATTTTATAACATTTGAAAACATGACATCGGCCCTTCTTCTTTGACGGCTTCTTTGACGACGCCGCTCTCAAAAGTACCGCCGCACGCTGTTAAAAAATGTTCAAAAATGTTACAAAATGTTACAAATTGTTAAGAAATGTTAACTAAATGTTGCTGCCACACCGGTGTTATTAAATGTTATATAACATTTTCTAACACCGGTGTGGCAGCACCAAAAGGGACATACATATAAAAAAATCGAGTTGCCTATGTAATTTAAAATGTTGGTTGGAAATAATTTGTGATTAATCTTTGACGTAATGAATCACATTTTACAACGTGGTAGATCCCTCGTATGCGAGAGGCCATCTGGGTTGGTACTACCGCATTGTCTATTTCTGCCGCCAAGCAACAGTGTGTAAGCACTGTTGTGTTTCGGTTTAAAGGATATTGAAGCCAAAGAAATTACTGGGCATTATGAAACTCAACATCTTATGTCTTGGGGTGACGAGCGCAGTTCAGCACCATCCAGTGCTTTGTAATTCAAAGTTCTGTGTGGTGTTGCTTCTGCTTATAGGTAGGCGTGACTCTTAACATCAGGCGAGCGCCTTGCTCGTCTCGTCATTCAATTAAATAAAAAAAATCTTTTCATTGCGGCCAAGTCCCTGATACTTTGCTGGTGGGAGGATATTCGTACCTGACCGGATAGCGACCACCGTACACTGATGTTAAAACCTGCCATAGTGGCCCACCTTGTGTGGGTCGCGTTCCAGGGTCAGCCAGTGTATATCCGGTTCTACCGAGGGGCTTGCGACATGACTTGATGGTTGGTTGGGGTGGGTACAGTGGTACATTCTTGTATTATTGTGCCTGCCATCGGTCATCCGCCTGTCCTGTCGCAGGCCTCTGGATTTGCTTCATCCCTCCGAAGAGGGAAGAAGCATTATACAGGCCGGTATGATTCTGGTGACCACCGATAAACTCATTGTTTGCTTACCATCAGGTGTAGTGCAGTCTTTTGCCGTGCCCGGATAAAAAAAAAAATACGCTTCAGTTGTAATAACTGTATGGGATCCGATTTGTCCTGTCTTTCAAACCATTTAAAAGCGCTAGAGCTCCAATAGCCTCACATACATCACCAGTTTCAGTCTCTTCTTCATCTTCTTTATCGTTACTTTTCAAATTATTGTTAATGAGTTCTTCATCAGTTAAAATGTGGAATTCAGGGCAGTCATTGAGAGATAACATTACTCTTTTTCGCTTAGACATTGTAGATTTCTAACACAAAACGTAAACAGAAATGTAAAAAAATACAACCTATTAGTTGGATGCTATCAATTAAAATGAAATAATAGCAAACACTATCGCGCACACAAATGAGAGCAGCACTACACTTCAGAGGAAGGAAAAAAACTCGTCGTAAAATGTCTGGTTGCGCTGTCAAATCATTTTTACGGCGGTAATTAGAGCCGTGAAGAATGAGTCCGGATAATCGGATATCCGGATAATCGAGGTCCGGATAATCGGGATTCTACTGTACCAAAATTAGTATTTGCATAAAATTTTAATCAGATTACATTTCCTAAGGCGTTTTTAAAACATAAATATCAAATTACAAGCTGTTAATTTGAAGCCCTTTAAAACCCAACCCGAAGTTTGACCACAAAACATCCAAAAACAAGTGTAAGCCCGTAAACAATGAGAAGCGAATCAATTTCTAACCACTTCCCGTTACTTGTTCGTGGATGGACACGTGAGCAACCCTGGTATCCACTTTAAACGGTCAATGGGGCGTACAGGACCTGCCTGCGGCTAACTTACGGCCTTATTATTTAAAGTAAGTATCTACTAAAGTTTACGTGTGCGTTTTTCATACAGAAAAAGATTTAATATTCTTTTTACTATATTTTAACAAGCTTCTGTTATTTATGTAGAAAATGTTGAAGATGAAATTTAATAATGTATTATATAAAATCAACAAAAACCGTTCAACAAAATCGTCATGTGCCAACCCTATTCCGGTGGCTTGCTCGATTTTTTACATTCCCAAAGTGTTGATTAAATTCTTGTTGCGGACCCGTTTTTATACAGTGACATGTCAGCCATTTAATCGTCAAAACATACTAGATTTATCGTATTGATATTTTGAAATGCGTCACTTTTTTTTCTCTGGCGTTAATAAACCGGATGTGACGTGAGCTACTATAGAGCTTAACACCTGTTTCGCACTCATTAAGTGACATGTTTTTTCATAAGTGGCAACTGCCAACTGGTGAAGTTTTTATGTATAAAAACATATTAGATATTCTAGTGGTTAGGTGGTAATAATCTAGGTATTCTTTATTTTAGATAATGCTTATTTATTTTAATCCGGTGGATCCGCTTTGATGAAGTGCAGTTGTAAAACCCCGACAAAAAGAAGGATGTTTGTAAGGAGTCAACCCTGGCATCATAGCGTCTATCGATTTAAATAGTTTTTTTTTTTTTATTGAAAGCTAGGATAATCGTGAAGGTTCTTAACTATGTTTGAAGAAAAAATGTTATGCCTTTTCGAAATTCAAAGCTCTTTTTCTATTATTGAGGTTGAGAGATTCTATTTTTAAAATGTTAGCGTATAACTTAAGACTGTACCTTACGCTAATGACCTTGATAATTGTCGCCATACAAAAAGCTACCCAAAAGTAGGTTTCGCACAATGGGATGCAGCGCGACGGCAGCGTTATTAATAGTTTTATTTATAAACAAAAAATATACAAAATAAAAAATAAAACTCGATTTTGAACAACAGAATAATCGATATAAATTCAAAATATCAACACTAACTAATAAAAATTACACAAATAAAATATATAAAAAGCAAAAACAGACGGGACTAATTCTGGTTTCCATTTTAACATTCGTCTTAACAAAGTCGCCTAGATGCCAAGATAAAAGCAATTAAGACCCTTTAAAGTTCAAATAATTGATGATGATCGTTCGGCTACAACCGATGACTGGACGGGGAAAAAATGAAACTGGTTAGGTTCGAGTCCTGGTTTGAGGATAGGGTTCCACGTCACAATAGTATGCTGTACGTAATTATTACATACTAGCATTCGCTCGCGGCTCCGCCCGCGTGTAACTCTGCACCGTTATATTATCGATATCGCCTTTGTTCATTAGGGATAATGTAGAATTCTAATGGTGAAAGAATTTTTCAAATCGGTCTCATAGTTTCAACCCTATTCAAAACAAACAATCAAATCTTTCCTCTTTATAATATTAGTTTTGATACTTGCTAGTTATTACAATTTGTGTGAGTTTCAGATTTGAAAAAAAAACATTGCACTGGGTTAGATTTGTGCCTGATATGGCCCGGCCCTATCGTGCTCGGCAAATCGTGGGTGCAAAGTGCACTAGTTGCACTCTTCAGCGATACAGGCCTACTAATACTTTGTAGTAAGTTGTTATAAAATTAACAATTATTAACAGAATCTGCCACATTTCTGTAAAAAATGCCTTAATGTTTCAGTAAAAAGCTTTTCTCGAGTACACGATTAAGACATACTTTTCGTACATTTAATCCACTCTATTCTTTACTTAAAACTACTCTTGAAGCCATTCCAAGTTTACATTAAAATACAACCTTAAAGCCCTTAATCTTTCTAGCGATTTAATTTAAAAATACCTTGACAAGAAAAGATTTTAATAAATATTAAAAAACCATCGACAAATAGACTAAACCGTGATAAACGACTTTACCGAACCCTGACCTTACTCCACATAAATTTCTTCACGGTTTTAACGCGAGCCGAAGGATCCCTATTAACACATCCTACCCTTTATTAATTACGTTTGACATCGTTCGATATTTTTTTGTAAAAAACGGTTGGAATAGAAAAAAAATATTGATTAATTAAGTCTCGTAATGGATATCGACTGACATTCTCTATTTGGGAAATAAATGGGAAATTGCATCGCTATGTTTTTTTTATTATTGGACGGCGAAGTGAATAGCAAACAAACTACTAGGCAAACTAGACCTGATGTTGCGTCCCTGGACGATCAGCAGAATTATGCCGGCCTGGAGTTACTGCATATATAATAGCTGACCCGGAAGGCGACACGCCTGAACAAGCTACTATGGTTTTCGCCATGTGTACGATGGTCTAAGTTACAAGAACTATGTTACCACTTTTTCAGGGGACATCTCGGAACTGAAACGAAACTAGGCTTTTTTTATAGCATAGACCGACAAACGAGCAAGTGGGTCACCCGATGGCAAGTGATCTCTAACGCCCATGCACACCCACAACACTAGAAGAATCGATAGTTGCCGACCTCAAAGGGAAGGGAGGGATTTGGGCCTCTGGATATCTTATTAACCAAGACCTACGTCCCTCAATCGACCTGCTTGTCTTTCTTGTGGGTACTCCAGTTACATCGAAAGCGTCGTATCACATATGTTTGTAGTTTTTTAAGATACCGTACCTAAAGAGTGCGCCAGTCCAACTTGCATTTCGCCAGTTTTTTATACAAAAAAAAAACAATTAATTTTATATCTACATTCCGATTAAAATTCAAAGCAACCGTGTAGAGGTATTGCGTTTAAGCACCATGCCATAGTGATTATCATTGGCGATACACCAACCCTTACAAAATAAACCGTCACGACATAACTAAGTCCGTAATAAACGACAGAGCACAACTTTAATTGTATAAAACCAATTCATATGACATTAAAGCCTAATATATAGTTACATCTGTCTTTTTTTCATGCATTGTGTAATTAAATGCCTTTTAGTGTCATTTTTAATTAGACAACGTTACATCGTACAAATGGCAAAAATGAAGGAAATGCACATTGCACTAATGGCCTCGGTACGAGGCTATAAAATGCATTACACGCGTACATCGGTTAAAATTAATGTATTTGTTTCAATCGTTTAACGTTCAGGTTGAATATAAATATATTAATTTAAGTAGATAATTTATAGGGCCTTATTAATCGTATCAATTGACTATGTAAACCTTTTTATACAACTGATATAAATGACGAGCAAGTCGCTCGTTATAAATAGTAGTAACACTGTAGTTTGTGGTGTGTAAAATTTTAGTATTAGGTTATTTAGATGTTACTAAAACCTTATATCTGTCTGTTCTTTTTATCTGAGCTGTCATAAGCAGAACTTTTAGATAATAAATAAGTATTTTATCTCGGAAATATTTCCGGCTCCTGTAGAAGTGTGGCAGTGTCAAGCACGCGGATAAAACCGCGAGGAACACTAATCTACAACATTCAAGTATTTTTTTAAATAAAATTGAGTGACCCAAATTCCTCTAATAAGTACAAATCATCAAACCTAAGTACTCTAAATTAAATTTGACCAATAAAACCGCCTAATATTCTTTTTATTTATACAATGACGAGAAGACCCAATCGCCTGATGTTAAGCGCCACGCCTGTCTATAAACAGAAGCGACACCACACAGACCTTTGAATTACAATACACTGCACTGTGCGCGTTACCTCAAGATACAGATATACCGAGTAATTGTACTGGCTTCAATGTTCTTCAAACCCGAATACAAAGATTCTTACATTTGCTGCGTGGCGGGAAAAAGACACAAAACTGTGGTACCCAGACGGCCTCATATATGAGAGACCTACCACCTAACAATTCCCATATGAATGTAAATAAAACGGCCAGCAGTGATTACGTGTGTTCCCTTGAGTTAGATTGCGAGGGCTAATCTCTGTAAATCGATATCTAAATCCTACCGAGGCAGTGATCGATGCCATAACGGCACTATCTGTACCTACGCACACAAATCCATTTCACACTGATAAGCTATCACACGTTGGCGTCCGCGTCACTTGCGTTTTATGGCGAATGTTATGTTGTTACGTAATGATGGTGTTGTTTTATTGGATTGGATTGGTGTGTATAGGGATTGGCTGGCATTGCGATTACGAGTTATGACAGTGAAGACTTAATTTTTTTTATCCTGGCACTGCAATGTGACCTTTTTTATCCACGATGCATTATATCCATGATCTGTAGTGTCTGTCTGACTTCTTTGGGTGTCTGTGTAGCATAGTGGCCTCTCAAGTACCCGAATTGAATGCGATACTTTATTTGTAAGCTGGATTAATAAAGTGGAATCCCTATAAAAAAAAATGGTAGAACCAAGCTGTAGATAGCTTTATCTACAACATGAACCACTCTCACAGAAATCCGACGTAAAGTAGCGGTTAGCTGTTGTGTTTCGCATGGTGAGTGAGATATCCGGAGGCCCAACTCCCGCTCCCTTTCCCAATCCCTTTCCTTTGCAACGCGTTCATAATTCTTCTGGTATTGTAGTCGTACGTAGGCAGTGCATATCACTTACCACCAGGTGACCCACTTGCTCGTTTGCTGGCCTATACTATAAAAATATCTATACAGCTATTTAGAAATCACAGATCTTTCTTCCATTGTGGTCTGGGTTTTCTTTTTATTCTCTCTATCATCTTAATCGGTCATCTTAATCGGACAATTAAAAAGTATATTGACCATTAAAATAATTTCCAACGGACAAATGATCCCTAATTTATAAAAGCCGAGTTCTGAATTAGAACTGCTCCCATTAGAAAATGCTCATTATAATCGATCCCAGTTTTTCAACCCGTATCGATATAAAATTAATCGAATAACGACCGACAATAAATATCCTAACTTTCAACTCTACACGGTAAACATATGAAAATCGATATCGACTAATTAAAAATTATCTCTAAAATCAAAATCGTTTTGAAAACACAAACGATTACTTCGGACAATAAAAAAAAAACATTAAATTCGTTTGAAGCGATCGAATAACGAAATTGGGTATCAAAAAATTCACTGTAAGTAATTATTTTACGAATATAGCCCGGCGAATTTCGGAAGACCGTTGAATGTATGACAGGTGAAATTAATCGCGCACTTTCTTATATTTTACAAGGTATAATAACAGTAAGTGATACGATAAAGAAAATACGAGGATCGCAACCAAGTATCAGCTGTCACGGGGCTGTAAAAAGTTGCTTATACGTATAATTTAAAAAGTCGTTACAACTGTCCAGCAGTTAAGAGCGCCTTCAGTTAATTTTGACAAATGAGTTAAATTTGGGTCTCTTCGCGCGTGAAAACATAGGTGTTTTATGTTGAGGAAAAAGTTATATAATGCTATTTGTATTCTTGATATGTGGTAAATATGAAAATATATAAAGCTTGGTTAGCTCAAGGTGGTAGGTCTCTCGTATGCGAGGTCGTCTGCGTTGGTATCATCGCTTTGTATATTTTTGCCGTCATGCAGTAGTGTGTAACCACTGTTCGAAGGACATTGAAGCCAGTGAACTGGGCATAACAAGACTTGAAAACCTATGTTTCAGGATGACGAACGCAGTCCAGTGCCATACAGTGCTTTGTTATTCAAAGTTCTATGTCGTCTTTTGTCTGTTTATGGGCAGGCGTGGCGGTTACCATCAGGCGAGCGCTTGGCTCGTCTCGTCGTGCAATAAAATTAAAAAAGAAACATCTGTATTCTAGTACTTTTTATTTCTATGTGTTTTTCATTACCACACATCTATATCGTAGATTTACATTGAAACTTGTATTCAAAATCATAAAAAGCGCCTAGAAAATGTCTTTTCACTCCACAGTATAAAAACCGGATTAAATTGCATTAAAAAAAACGTGAAGAAAATTAGCGTGTCTATATTCCTTGAACTCGCAACGATGCGATTATAATTCGCACAATTAAATATCTCTTACATCAGTATAATGAAAAGCAAATAATTGACTTTTCAATTTGGTACCCGTATACCGGCAGTACCCGTGGCGTAATAAATGGTGATACTAACAAGTCAGCTTCTCGGAACGGTCGGGTATTCGCCTTTTATTTTTTTTCGTAACATCGATTATGGTCACGAATCTGTCCGAAAGATAAATAGTGGTTGATGACGTCACTGCACATTCACCCATTATTTAAGCTGATTGAGTCAAGTCTTGCTGGGTGTGTACGTTTATTATGCACAGTACTACTCAATTAAAATTATGCGATACAACAACCTACAAGATTTTACAAGGTGGTAGAACCCTCGTATGCGAGAGGCCGTCTGGGTTGGTACCACCGCTTTGTCTATTTCTGGCGCTAAGCATCAGTGTCTAAGCACTGTTGTGTTTCGGTTTGAAGGACATTGAGGGCAGTGAAATTACTGGGCATTAGACTAAAACAAGGCGAAGCAATCTCGCCTGATGGTAAGCGCCACGCCATGCCATAAACAGAAACATCACACAGAACTATGAATTATAAACTGCATGGCAATGGACTGCTTTCATCACAAGACAAGTTGTTAACTGTCCTGATACTCAGTAATATCAATGGCTTCAATGTCCTACAAACCGAAACACAGAAGACTTTACCGAGGGACTACCTAAGTATAGTAGTACATATGAGGCTGCTAGAACCAGAGTGGCCTAACTGCATTTTGTTAACTTTTGACCAATTTGTGTTTTCGTCAATTTAAACCACGGCCGAATGGACTTGTACTGCCATCTATGTCAATGATGTTACCAATTTTAGACCGGTCTGGTGTTGTAGATTAACATTTTTAAATTGTCGAAAAAACAAATTGGTCAAAAGTCATCAAAATGCAGATAGGCCACTCTGGTTCTAGCAGCCTCATATTTCCAGCAATATGGTTGTCGTGACAGCCATAGACAAAGCCATTGAATGTGAGATATTAACAAGACAAAATGTACAGGAGATTTATAAAGCGGTTAATAAAGTATTTCTCTAACCCGCAGCGCAAAGTAGGTATTATCACGTCGTTTGTTTGTTCGCACGCAATTAGAGCCCTCCCGTCTCATTAGCACGTCGTTGAATACCGACCTGATGGATATATATGCACACTCTTCACACCAATGGGGAAACCATCGACGTCTCCCTCTAACAGTCTGATTGAGGACCTCGATTGTCTAGCAGTCGTTTGATTTCGGTTCTGTATCGAAACGATTGGTGTTGAAAGTTTACTTTGTCTGCGTGGGGTTGGATTTTAGGTGTTTGCCAATATTGGGTGGTTTTTTCAACTATGTACTGGATTCTATAGCAAATAAATAATAAGAAGCCCCATTTGCTGCCATTTGCCACCGCACCGGATAGCGACCACCGTACACTGGTGCTAAAACTTGCCATAGTGGCCCACCTCGCTCGGGTCGCGTTCCAGGGTCAGCCAGTGTATATCCGGTTCTCCCCAGGGCCTTGCCCCCTGATCCTAACCCTTTTCCCATCCCTTTTTTCTTCCCCTCCCCCTTGGCCCAGGGATGAGATACTGTGGGGTCGCCAGTATTCTGTTAGCAGGGACCCCGTAGTTCATCCCGGGAACTTTGGCAGGCCGGCATGATCTTACCAACCTACGATGGACACATTGTTTATCGTTGGTCTACACTATTCTTGGATTGCGCTACACTTACCATCAGGTGTAGCGTAGTCACTTTGCCGAGACAGGATAAAAAAAAACCAGCGGATCGGAATATCTAGACAGAGGTCGCGGGGTCGATTGCCCCGGCCTCACAACTTTTCGAAGTTACATGTGTATTCATTGTTAATTGCCACTTGTTTTGACGGTTAGGGAAACATCGTGGAGGAACCTGCATACCTGAGAATTCTGTACAAGAATTTCGAAGGTGTGTGAAGTCTGTATTAGGCTACTGTGATAGACCTGACACCTGTTATTAGTACAATAGGCCTGTACTCAGCAGCAGTGTAGTATACATTTATGTAAATACTTTTTGGAAAAAAATATAAATTTTATTTATTTTATTATCTTAATCCTATATTCTTCCACTGGATATAGGTCTCTGCACGTACTTAAACTCGATCTTGATTTACTTTTTTAATCTATCGTTTATAATTATTGCATTAGGTTTGCATAAAACGGATAAGATGTTGAGATGTATGGGAGTTTTTCTGTAAATTCATATCATTATTTCCTCCGTAGCGCATTAGTCATGTAATCGAACATGGGTCTAAAGGCCGCGGGTTCGATCCTCGCACCGAGACAAATGTTTGTGTGATATACAAATATTTGTTTAGGGTTTGGGTGTTGTGAGACCGAATCTTTCGCACTGATATCTATACGACAAGATAATCGTATCTTGCTATGGACAAGACTATGTGTGGTTTTTGGCTGTTTTATTATTAAACATGTAAGTATTCCAGAATTTTCGTATAAGTGTTATCATAATTATGATAAGATTTCATTCAAAATTGTTACATAAAACATACTTTGACGATCTTTAAATCCAAATATATAAAACTCATAGGTGACTGACATAGTGATCTATCAACGCACAGCCCGAACCACTGGAGGGATCGGGCTGAAATTTGGCATGCAGGTAGATGTTAGGACGTAAACATCCGCTAAGAAAGGATTTTGATAAATTCTACCCCCAAGGGGATAAAATAGGGGATGAAAGTTTGTATGAAAATCACGCGGGCGGAGCCGCGAGCAAAAGCTAGTTACAAATATAATAGCTGGTGGTACCTTATACGTTTTAATATCTGCCTGGATGGCGACCACCGTTAACATGGTAAAAACTAAACATAGCGGCTCATTCACGAGTGTCGCGTTCGCAGAGTCAACCATTATATATCCAGTTATTTCAGCCCAACATAATTCTTGTGACCGCTGAGGGACGCAATTTCTTTCGATGTTCAACATTACTTTTGGACTGCACATTATTTACCGATGGTAAATGTCGTCACTTTGCCGTGCAAGGAGAAAAAAAAATTCTGCCTCTTTCAAGGCAAATCGTTCCGGATATAAAACCCACCCATTAGAACGCGTCTGAACGTATTTCAATAAACCGAAAAGACGATAATTTACAGTTATTATCCTCGGTGACCCCGCAAAACACCCACCGTACATCGCTTGCTCCACACGCTGTCACAAAAAAGGACTTAAAAGAGTACTAAAATCTGGTATGACGAGAAAAAACATCACACCATCAAACCACCGAATATAGACTTTAACACCCACACAATAAGACCTGAATTCCAACACCGAAAATTCCGGTTGTTACCAACGTCCGTTCCGAAAAAGGAGCTTTATTTCAGAAGTGAGAAAGCCCAAAGTGAATTATGGAAATTAATTTTGGGCCGGTCAGTTTAAATTTGGATCTTGTTACTACGGTTCAAAGTTGGTTATCGGTTGTTGTGTATGTATTTTTTTAAAAAAGGAACCATCTCGTTTGGCGCGTACCTGCGCCCGCGCCGACGAGCCTGTATTTATGGCGCCCGCTCGAGCACCGTTCGGAAACCAAACTACACGTGGTGGGTTTAAAAATCTTGTTAGACCAATAGTTAGTTTCCCCTAATTACCAATGTTCTGATTTACATCGTTATGTCGGGTGTAAATTTGTAGATCCAGATGTAATTATTTATTGACGGTTATTAGTAATACACCTTAGTAATGTAATTTTATGTATGGAATTATTTCAATTGATAACATTAAGTATCGATTAAAGGTAGTTTTTTAATCATATACATTGGGTTTAATTCAGGCCTTGAATTAATTTGTAATTTGTTCTCACGTAAACTCATCATGTAAATCTTACGAATTACTAATGTAAACAGCAATATAAGTGAGGGCTGAACGTATTCAATTACTTGAGCCCGTTAAGTAACACTTAACAATATAGGTAATTCAAGAGTTAGAAACATTAAAAATCGAATGATTTACAGCGAAATGGAAAACAAAATATGATTACTCATTTTATAAATTGTATTAATCGTACGGGTTTTCCTAATTATTACGATTAATTACTTTATTATATCCATCAATCTAGTTTTATTTACTTCTAGATATAGATTTCGCTATAGGTTTGCCATTAATCCCTTACGGTAGTCTAATCCCAAGTTTAATCCTCATGTATCAATAAATATTAGGTTTCTTTGTGTATGCGGTACGACTGCTGTGCTGAGGTCTCGGATTCGATCCCCGGGTCGGGTAAAAGTGATATTGAGTTTTTCTATCACGAAATGCGTAGTATCAGCCCGGAGTCTGGAATTGTGCCCGGTATGGCGATAGGCTCGCCCCCTATCACATCATGGGACGGAAATACGCTCGGCAAAATGTGGGTGTACTGTGGTTACATGTCTGCCTACCCCTTCGGGATTACAGATGTGATTGCGTAGGTATGTTTGTATGTTATTACTCAAAATGCACATTACCACGCAAAATACAAACGACATTTTTTCACATTCGCCAAAAACCCTTGAGGGCAGGAAATCCGGATAATTTAACGAATGATTTATGGCCAAACGCCTCGGGTCCCGACTATGTTCTAACTAAATTATAATCTTAATTGGCCATTAGGTACAGTAACGATTTGACGGTCAGAATTACAGGTATTATGAATAATAAATAAGGTGTGTGGTTTCTAGTATTTGAGATTTTATTGATTGTAGCATTTTTTATGATTAGGGACAATGTCCATAATAAAATTATTCTCATTTAAATACATATTAATATACAAAGAGGTTAATTTTGTATTTAGTGAGTTTGTTTGTAGGTAATCTCTTGAAATTCTGAATGATCCTATTATAAAACAAATTTCACCAATATGAAGTTAACATGTTAACAACATGATTATTGAAGTTAACAACAACATGATTATTCGGTCCTGAGGTTTATAGGCTAAATTCTATAAGTCTAAAGACTTGCACGGAAATGGAGTCACGAGCATTATAATTTAATGTAGATAAAATAATTGCCTCTAATTTTTTTTGTATTGTAATTCAAATAAAAGTATTCCAACCAACCCTCATCCGTAAAACTAAAAAAAAAATAATAAGCTTCTGAATATTAAAAGTTTACAATTACACGTAAGACTAGGCAGTATGGTCGAAATACTATAGCGTGTTCTCTGGACGAACTTCAAAAAACAATTGAAAGTTGACAAAAATGTTCAAACAATGCATTAATTCGTATTTCAATAGAGAAATACCTTAGATGGTATCTTACAATTGTGAAATCACGCCACAATGACACCGGATGGGCTCACTCTGTTTTGTTTACCTTTATTTGCTCGAAAATAATTTACAAAAAATGAGCGGAGACGATACGGAGATAAGCTGCGTAAAATATAAGGGGCATCTTGGTAAGGCATGGAAAGTGCGAGACACGGCACAGAAATAAAAAATATTTCGTCCAGTTATCAGTTCTACATCCTTGTTTTTGGTGATACCAATATTTGATAATAGTGTCAATAACTAAGCATAACTAAAATATGTTTTACTCCTGTCAAATGGGTGGAAATGATAGGACTGACATACACTGTAGATTGACACATACCAGTCACTGTCACACAGTCACTTTATCATCAAATACTTACGTTATTTAGTTCTGATCTAGTCGTTGACTATTGTCAATCCTTCGCATCAATACCAATTTAACTTTTATAAGACAGACAATAAATATTGACGAGTGACACATTTTTTTTCATAAAGGTGTCAATGGTAGACTAGATAAAGCAGTCATGGACATCGACTTAATGTCCAATGCTTTAGAATAAAAAAACCCAAAACTTAAACAGTTACCTTGCCTATAAATCTACGGAAGTCATGAAAATCCACAATTATTTTAAAGCCTTTAAATTTTACCTAGCAGTCCCACAATATATTTTAACATGCCGTGTCTGTCCAATTACAATGCCAACAAAAATCCCAAGTGCCCAAATATTATGCTTTTGAAAGATATCAGGAACATGCGCAGGCGTCTCCGAGATAAGACTTATTGCGTACAGATTAAAGAGAAAAAACACTGGCCCATCCAACTTAATCCTTACTTCAGACCAACATTATCAGATTTGAGAAGGAAAAATGGATGTTTAAAGAGTCAGTCGTGTTGTGTAATTTTGTAATGTACTCGTAATTATGGTAATAAAAGGTGACATGAATTTAAAAACATCCCAGAAGTTTTACCTCGCGAGGAACTGGCGGAAGTTGGTGGTAGTGTTGATGTTACAATTATCAGTAATTTTTCGACAGCACTGAAGTCATACTGTAGTTATGTTATAATAAAAAATTAAAGTTTAAAATAAATAACTAACACCCAAAAGACACACACATCTCCCTACCTTACCCTATAGTAAATTACGGTCATCTTCTGTCGTGGGTACCGAGAACTACGAGATTCTTTCGTACTCACAACACCCAGACCAGGAACAAATATTTGTGGATCAGAAAACTATTATCTCAGTGCGGGGATCAATACTGTGGCCTCAGGTTTCACAATCGGCTACTCGTTACTCGCCCACTACTGTTACGAAAGATAAACCCATCTACGATAAATAATCGGAAACTAGAAAATAGTGATGTTAGAAATCATACTATAAAATCCACTCATTTTATATAGACAAGGCAAAAATCAGGTGAGAAGTAACTTAATCTAAAGAATTATTCCCAAACAGATTTGTTCCATTGTTTCTCGTAGAGGGCAAGGCAGATTGAACACCACCTACATAAATATTGCCTTTGCGTGAGATGACACGAGCCAAAAACCCACAGCTTTTTTTAAATAGAAATCCACGTCGAGAAATAAGGGTAGCAAGATGAGAAGATAATGTTATCAAATAAGCAATCAGTAACTACAGGACACAAGGAGTCGTTTTTCCAGTTAAGACGACTTCACAAAAGCAATTCGCAAAAGTGTTAAATATTTACAATTTCTTATTTTGTTTTATTTAAAAAACAGAGGGCAAAGAATATAGGCTTGTTCGGTTGTTCCCTCTTACATAAAAGAGACAGGTGGTTACGATGGTAAATTAAAAAGGAATTATTTCAAAACACGTGTGTTGTTACTTTCATATAAAAAAGGAAACATTTAAAATTACGATGTAATTAATTCATGTTCATAATAGCACAATAACTCCAATATACACGATAGTACATTGCAGACGTTAGAAGAGATCGACGAGTCTGTAGTCAAAATTGTATATTGGCCAATATACTGAAATCCAATTATTGGCATATTCCCACAATTCCAAGCAAAAACACAAAAAAGTAACAAGTGCCAGACCGCACGCACTTCACTCACAAATTACTTACAAGTGGCTGTTTCAGTTATTTCACTTCGCCCTTTTCCCACTCGACTAATGCCAAACCTACCCTCTTGAGAATATCTTAGACTTTTGAAAACACCTGACCTTTGGAGGACGATTATGATTTTTTGGTTAGAATACTTCTAAATATTCTAAAGAAATTTGAAATGTTTAGTCAAATCTATGCGAGATATAATCAATTTGATTCCTGATACTACGAGATATAATATTGATAATTGGAAGGTAATAACTTCAAAGAATTATCAAGTATCAGGATAAAAGCGAACAATGGGCGCGTACAATAGAGATCATTCCGATTTTAATCTGATATCTTATACCAATCATCAATCATTTACATTATTCTCACTTAGAGTCTATCCAACCATTCGAAACAGATAACTGAACTTACATATTAAAATCTATAGAATTCTTCTTACGCTAAGAATTAGAGTATTACCTTGCTTCTAACCTAATCTCATTACAAGAAGACAATCATATTTTACACATTGGAGTTTATCCTTTCATTTCTCCTCTGTTTGATCCTCTTTGGAAATACTTAATAATATACCTACCTTCAGAAAGAATTATATTATATGCACACATCACTTGCATAAAATCTTCCTCTAACTTTTCTTGAATTCTACAAGCAAATTTTAAAGACATGAGTACAATATTATAAAAACACCAACAAACACAATTAAAAAGGACCATTCTCCCCGTCCAATTACGAAGAAAACTTGTAAGTTAAAAGGAGACCTATAAAGTATTACGAAAATACAACGGGCCGGGGCCAAAACAAACAAACCAAATTTATGTAACCGTGGCAACGTGTACAAAAAAGACATGGCCATGTTCGTTAGGGTGCATGACTGGCAATCGGATAACATCAGCGCAGAGGAATAGTATGTATAGATGTTGCATTAGGATGATGTACATGTTGATATTAGTAAATCTTTAGATAGAAAACCTGTTATGACTTAGGAGCACTTTTCTGAGTCATAAAATATGAATACCTATTCAAGAGTTATATTGATTTATAGCCATAGCTGCGGCACTTGTGTAGTCTAGTAACTATATTCAGGCGTTGTAAATTACACCCTTTATCACGATTTTTCGGTTGTACTGAAGTAATTGACTCAAGATCTATCTTTTAGTCAACTTTACACTTTCAAAGAAAAAACTAAGGAGTTTATTTTCATGCGTTTATGAAACAAAACCGTAACATTTTCTGATTATGATTTGAATTATTAGTACAACTTGATTTCCATTCGTATCACTCACTTTATTAGACGTCCCACCCTATGTCAGTAGAATGTCCTGTATTCGCATCCAATCTGTAACATCATTCATATCAAAATTTTTGAGTTTTCGTACATCATTATAGTTATGTCAGTTCCTAGTTACATATGCAGTGTCATACCCCAATCCTTTGTCCTAAAAGTTTTTTTTAACTCATGTTCAATTCATCCGTCTCTTACCCCGAGTTCATTGACTCGCTTTTTTTACTTGATGTCTTCTATAAAAAAGTAATATTTCTTTTATAGGCTGAAATTGGTGAATAGAATGCAGTAATAGATGTTACCGAGGAAAAAAAAAAATCTGCGTAGTATTTTTAGAATTGTGAAAAATAAAAGTTGTACCTTTAAATAAAGTGGGATAGACACCATTTTCTAATGAAATATTAGTTCACAGTGACGCTAAAAACCTACATTTAAGGTGTATTCCCTTAGACAACTTAAAATAAAAACGTTCAAGTTCAAAAAACTAACACCTGATTAGAAACGTGATTGTAATTCGTGATGTAGGTCCGTACAAGAGGTTATCCACGTAGAGCTAACAAGTCGATCGCTAACAGGGAAAATAAAAGCTATGCGTGATGCACACACACGCTTGTGGGCATGCGCGCGCGCATCCACCGTCGACAGGTAAGGTCGGTAATATAGATGCAGTTTGGAATATAGATGTTGGAAATGTTGATTTAACTCTATTTTAAATATTATTATAGTATGTCCAGCTTTGTCTATTTCTGCCACCAAGCAACAGTGTGTAAGCACTTTTGTGTTCGTTTTGAAAGGCATTGAAATTACTGGGCATTATGAGACTAAACATCTTATGTCTCGGGGAGACGAACGTAGTTCAGTGCCATGCAGTGCTTTGTAATTCAAAGTTCTGTGTGGTGTTGCTTCTGTTTATGGGCAGGCGTGGCGCTTACCATCAGGCGAGCGCCTTGCTCGTCTCGTCATTCAATCAGATAAAAAAAAATATGTTCAGCTTTGAGCTCGGTGGTGATTGATCTTGAACTACGTATTTTTAGCTAGCCACCACTCAGTTAAATGTTACCTTGATTGGTAAATTTGATCTAGTATACTATGATTCGTGTAATATGTGTGTAAAATAACACATTTTTCTTTTTAAACAGATATCGTGAAACAAGCCCTCAGTGTAGTATTGTCGATAAGCCCTCGATTCTATAAAATACATCACAGTTAAAAATCCATTACAAACATTGTAAGGGTTATAGTATGTATATATAGTACAGGTTTATATTAAAACAAAATAAATACGGTAAAAACAAACAGGACACTAACGTTTGTGCTGGAAATAAATTCTCCCACAACTTTACTCGCTGACGCTACCAAAAAATCCATAGTAAAGAATATTTGCTCGTAACACGGTGCTGTGACGAGCGCGTGTGGCCGACACCGGTAGCTGGCAAACAAACTTGTTGACTGTACATTGTCCAGGAATTTCCACTGTTTGGCGATCCGGGGCCCGACGCTACCTGTTCTAGCTGGACCGGGGTTTCGACTAACATCCATTGGATTTTAGTCATTATTAATGGATTACAAGGTAGGTCCCTCGTATGCGAGGCCGTCTGGGTTGGTACCACCGTGTCTATTTCTGCCGCAATGCAACAGTGAGTAAGCACTGTTCTGTTTCTGTTTGAAGGACATTGAAGCCAGCTAAATTACTGGGCATCATGAGACTTATCATCTTATGTATCAGGGTGACGAGCGAAGTTCAGTTGTGCATTGCTAATATTATAACTTGATAATTTAGTTAATTATATATTAACTAAATTATCAAGATATTTAGTTAGATTTATTTACAGCAAACGAAACCTAATCGGTCTGCACTCTAAAGCTTTGGATCTAGAAGCTGTCATCAGTATTGAGTTATGATTGTTTGCATGCCAGGATGGATATGTTTTGTTTTTAAAGTAGGTTTAATAAGTTGGCAAAGCTCTTAAAGCAGTCGGATCATCGAAGCATCCACAATTATTGTTGTACTAAAGTTATAGACGTCATAAAGTTTGAATTCACTATTCACTTCAATTTGTTGTGTAATTGGTTTTTCCGTATAAAATTACTTCTTATTATATTGAGATTAAATTAACTGATTCTGAGTATTTAATCTCGACGACAGTGAACATTTTTTTACATAAACTACGTGAATCTTATACATATTTACTTTTTTATGTTATTAATGGAATTACGTGACCGAATACTTTTTCTATTTTCTCTCCTACCACTGGAACGCACTCTAATCTCGTTAAAGTGAGTTTATCTCACTGCAGCTCACTGCTCATATATTATAATCTCACCACTAAAACCCCCCAACTTTTTAACGGCAGAACAGATTTTCTCGATGAAACTAGCTTCAAAATCGGTCGATTGAGGCGCTACGATTTCACATACAGATACACACACAGATAAAGCGATCAAATTTATAACACTACTCTTTATTATCGAGAGTACTAACAGAGCCAACGATGATAATAAGTTACCTAATCTCAAGATGTGTATTAAAGCATTTGTGCGTAAAATAAATAAAACAACAACAATACATTGCTTTTGATCAAACATTTTTTTATTTACTCCATTTCCTGAAAACCTTTTTTTAGTATATCACCGTGGCGATCTCGTCATCCATTCGATCTCTTATCACCTGAACAGATATCGACGTCCCGTGGTAACTGGAGCGTGGGTGGTCCCGCAGCGAAAACTGGTGATAAGTAATCGACGTAGCACAATAGGATTTAGGATGAAAAAAATGTTTACGTAAATTGGATGTGAAATACGATCGAATTCACGCGTTAGGGGAGTTATAAATTTTCTTTTATTAATTCGATTTATGTACAAAATGGAGTCAGTTGCAGTGAAGTAGGATTCTATATGTTTGATCTGGATAAAAGTTTTCATTTAACATTAATTCTGGATTTAAAGGTTCAATGTCCTTCAAAGTGGAAAACAGCGGTGCGTTCATATCACTTCTGGGGGTCACAATAGTATCACTATTTTATACCTTTCTCTTAATCGTCATTGACCCATGATTCTTCTGGTGTTACGGGTGAAATCACAGCATTCATTCAGTTACCTGAACTGAATTACTAGTTTTCTAGGTTCTGCTACAAAATAAAATTGCCTTTCCAGTCACTCGCAGTACACAATTTTCCCTCTTTCTCATTAAAATCCTATAAAATACTTTTTGTATTCGTTAATACACCATTATAAAACACTAGCACCCTGTATAAGAAAAGAGTTTATTACTAAACCACTGTAATGACCATTTAGGTAACAATGCAGGGGGTGTCCCAATTCTGGAGCGTGGCCGGAACTCACTAATGAGCGATTAGTGTTGCCACTCGCGGATTACGTTAATGTTTGGGGTGTGCAACCCCGCGTTTTAAACGTCCTCTTTTTAGGGTGCTGGCAATTATATGGTTAATGAGGAAGTTTAGAATTCTATGTTGCTTAATATTTTTGTAATGGATGAATTTAAGTTAGGTGATTTTGTTTTAAAGAACTTTTTTTTCCTCTGGACACATTCGTTTTTCTGACAGTACTGGAAAATTAAATAAATTGGATATATCGGCAAAAAAGTAAAGAAATTAGTAGACTTTCACGTAGAGATGGCCAAGAGGAATGTAACCAGACTAGCAGCCAAGATGGTTGCAGACATTATTAATTCATCGAAGAACGTGAGTGAGACTGGCGTAGGACCGGAAATGGCGTGATAAAGAAGAGGTCTCTTTACAACAGTAGATAAATGCGAGGTTATACTATGATAATAAAGCGATACTGGAATATGAATAGTGGATTATATGAATGACAAAATGAGGAGTGATCACAAGTCTCGATTTCTTTATCCGTCTACTATATCTCATATGTTAAAGATAATTTTAATCATAAGGAAAAAATCATTAACAACTTAGATTCAAGTATAATAGAAAAAGCTAAGAAGAACTTGAAAACGTTTAAATTGTGTAATCAACTGTAAATTCCTAATAAAACTGTATACGCGTTTCAATTAATTCGAAACAATTAAAATTCGAAGTGGCCTCGAATGACCGCGATTGGCTCGCAACTCGCAACCGAGTGCCAGTGATTCTCGGGGTTGTAATGTTCGATATTATAACGAACGTTTTTACAACTACACCCATCCTCGGAACAGGTTCCCATACCTTTTATGTCCCATTTCGTTTTTATTATGTTTAGTCCGGATTTTATTTCATATTACTTATTATATTACGACACGTTTCGATTTTATTTCTTGCCAACGTAGAAATTAAAGGTATGAGAACTAAGATTATAGGTTTTACACAAGGACGTAGAAACAATAAGTCATAAAAGAATTTCCACAGCAAGAGTAATGAGTCCCTACAGCCTCCCGAGTCCCGACCTAATGGAACACTAGAGGTCATATAGAAAGAAAAAAATATATATTTAAAAGCTATGCCAGTTCGCCGTAAAATTAAAAAGACAAATTATTGAACGTCTTCGTGGAAGCGAGCCTTTGTTATCTCACAAGTGTTTTTCAAGAGTTGTATTTATCCTTCAACTCGCTCGCTCTCGCTGGGGGCTCATCTGTCCATCCTTCTCCTCCTTGTTAGCGCAAAGGGCGGTCTGACAGGGCGTAACTAACGCTTCCACGGTTACGTAATTTTGACACTTTCAGCTTTCATAACAAGGTCCCTTATTGTGTAAACACGCGGCGCGGAGCGTCGAGACGAATCCTTTAAGGGCGTAACAGTTACCGACGGTATAGCGTGATATCGATTTATGGTGTACGACATAAGCTCTCATTTGCCGTAATTGGCGCCCGCTACGATATCTCGTATTTTGACACGGTTCAACTTTTTCTGGACCTTCGTTCGTGTACTCGATTAAATTTCGATCTTATTTATAAATAGCTAAGGTTGTTTTTTCATGTGACAGGTTAGATATGAGTTTTAGGAGCATTAACATAATGATCGTTCGCGTTTGATGGAGCAGGTGTTTTGTATCGGTTTATTCTCGGTTTTTATTATAAAAATCTCGTTTGCATTATAAAAACCAATCGTATCTCGTAAGTTTACGAGATTACCCGCGAGTTTTCGTATAATCCGCGTTAATTAATACGGAATTCTGGTACTCGTTTCTCGTTTTGGTGTTATGCGTTGAAATGTTAATATGTTTTTACAAGTTGTAAGCGATAGTAATACACAAGTTTCTAATGTTATTACACCTACTGATAATGTTGTTTTTGATAAACAAACTTGCCAGTGGTTATCGTGTACGCGATACACAATAATTTATCACTTTGCTGATGTTGAGTGAAACGAAGGAAAAGTTTATATTCTACCGTGATCGATAAGATCCTTAACTATTTCCGTATTAAGGTATTAGATTATCCAGTATATCATAGTGTATTTAACAGCGTAGACGTAAAGTATTATATATAACTAGCTATCCCGCCCGGTTTCACCGCAGGCATGCTACTGCCATACTCCTATAGATTATAGCGTAATTCTAATATTATAATCAATAACAATTCCTTATTCCATAAGTCCAAACTTTAAACTTGCTAATAACCTACTTCAATTAATGAAACACGTATTTCAATGTTTTTCATATTCAATCACTGAGAGGTGATTGAGAAACATAAAAAAACTTTCACGTAGACGAAGCCGCGATCAAACTTATGTCTTATATATCGAAGTGGCCAACGCTGTAATGTGCTAGGTATACAGCGCTTTGTAATTCAAATTTCTATGTTATTTGTGTCTGTTTATGGGCAGACGTCGACCATCAGACGAACTGCTCATTTCGTCATTCATAGTTAAAAAGTCATTATATACCTCAAAAGTTACTAATTGAAATAAAACTAATTTAAACGGTTTTATCGCGGTTTTTTATTAATTTTGATCCCGACGTTTCGAATGGTGCTGCCACACCGGTGTTAGAAAATGTTATATAACATTTTATAACACCGGTGTGGCAGCATCATTTAGTAAACATTTCTTAACAATTTGTAACATTTTGTAACATTTCTTAACATTTTATAACCGCAGGCGGCGGTACTTTTGAGAGCGGCGCCGTCAAAGAAGCCGTCAAAGAAGAATGTTCAGAAATGTTAGAAAATGTTAAGAAATGTTATAAAATGTTAAGAAATGTTATAAAATGTTAGATTTAATGTTAGAAAATGTTTGTAAACATTTTATAACATCGGTGTGGCAGCACCAGAAGACTTTTCAGCCTTCGTGGTGACGGGGGGTCAGTCCCTCGATAAAATCCGTTTAAATTAGTTTTATTTCAATATACCTCAAAGTCCAAATAATCAAACGTAACAATAACACATCATTAAAGTACATAAGACATTTACTGAACACGAGAAAATAATCAAAATAGTTTGATAAAAAGCCGTAGTTAATCAAATATTAAAACATATTGAGTGGATATGAAAGTGTAAAGATGTTCTCGACGAGGATAAATGTATGCTATCAATCTTCACTCTCTTGATGCTGAGTACCTTTCCAGTTTTGGCTGTATGCACTTATGATTTTTGGCTCGAGATATCGATAATTTGTGGGTCCAGTTATGGTACACGTACACTTTGTATCCGTCGTGCCACCTGGATTTAGGCTGCGTTTAGACGACGCGAAAAAATTCGTGCGGCCGCTGCACGAAATTTTTCAGTCATAGCAAATGTATGTCTTATTAACTAGGACTTAACGTTGAAATTCTTTGTGAGTAACCAACCGCGCGGCCGCCGCGCGGCGGTCGCGCTCGCGTTTACACGATCGCGCAGTCGCCGCGTGGTCGGCGCGTTGCGAAGAATTAAACATTATGGCTTAGTCAATAGAGTTTACATTAGTTTTTCGAGTGATTCGAGCGAGGCGCCCGTGCGGCCGCCGCGCGATCGCCGCGCGGCCGCAACGAAGTGGGATTCCTTGTCATATAAACGCGCCCTTATCCCACTCGCAGTAGGCTGGGGACATACTTTAACACATGTTACAGAAAGACTCGGCTTTAGTTTATACGACCGGCCGCCTGATATCAAACCCTGAAAGAAACATCCAGACCCCAAGCAAGTATTTGCGGATCATCAAACATTTTGCTTCGGTGCGGGGATCGAACCCGCCACGGAGGCTGTCGAATATGTAATTGCATACAAAGCGTACGTGTGAAATGTTTACGTGATCCACAAATATTTGTTCCGGGGTCTGGGCGTTGTGAGTCCGTAAGTTTCTCGTAGTTCCTGATACCCATGACACAAGACTCGTATCTTAGTGTGGGATCAGGACTATGTGTGTGACTGTTGGGTATATTTATTTATTTAATGTTATAATATGTTTTGAAGTATGCGATCGAGACGGAAACCCTGACGCATGACACGAGTCAGGCGTTAGCGACACATCCGGTTTGTATAAAATTGTATACATCCCCTACCCTATGAATCCGAAACGAAGTGACTTAGTTCGGAATATACATAGAGTGAAGTAGATATAGAACAGTTATTGCTATTATATTTTTGACTAGCTTTTCCTCGCGGCTCGCCCGCGTGATCTCCTTTTTCCGGGATAAAAAGTAGCCTATGTTCATGAGGGATAATGTAGGATTCTAATGGTGAAAGAATTTTTCAAATCGGTCCGGTAGTTTTTAAGTTTATTCGTTACATACAAAAATATAAATCTTTTCTCTTTATAATATTAGTGTAGATATAAATTACTGCCACAATTCATTTGTAAAAAAAAAGAATAAGATAAAGAAGAATTAAAATATACATCAAAATTCAAACATAACATGTTGCAATAATAAAATATATTCTCCTTTATGAACATGTTTTTACCGACTGCTTTATATTGGTCAAAGTATTTTATTTTATTTAGAAATATTATTATTGTGATGGATATTCTACGTTAAATTAGGTCTACATTTTCAAACTTCGAATCGTTTTATAACATAGGGGCATAGAAACGGTCGCTCGTCGCGCTTTCCTGTCTTGTCACATATCTTTCTTTTTTTTATTTGATTGAATGACGAGATGAGCAAGGCGATCGCCTGATGGTAAGCGCCACGCCTGGCCATAAACAGAAGCAACACCACACAGATCTTTGAATTATAAAGCACTGCATGGCACTGAACTGCGCTCAACACCCCAAGACATAAGATGTTACGTCTCATAGTGCCCAGTGATTTCACTGGCTTCAATGTCCTTCAAACCGACACACAACAGTGCTTACACACTGTAGCTTGGCGGCAGAAATAGACAAAGCGGTGGTACCAACCCAGACGGCCTCTCGCATACGAGGGACCTATCACCTTGAGAACTCCAAACGTATCCATACAATGACATACAAAGCGTACGTGTCGCTGCCGTCGCGGGTCGCGGTCTCTTGTCTCAATAGAGTACATTAAGACAGGCTAATAAAATTACTGACAAATAAAAGGATTAACTTAAGATCATTCAAGGAGTCGACGATTAAAACAACATAAAATCCAAACATAATATTTTTTTATTAATTTTATGCATTTAACATCGATAAAAGGCCTATTAGGTACAGGTTATGAAATTAAAACAGTCTTACAAACATTATATATAGTATGAACGATTGAATTAACACGCGAAAGTACCGTGTGTAATTTACATAATAAATTAATGGAATTTTTACATAATAGTAATGCAAGATTCTATTCCATGACATTCTTAGTCTATTTCTGCCAAGCGGTGTGTAAGTTTTTTTTTTTTTTTTTTTTTTTTTTATGGCATAGGCCGGCAAACGAGCAAGTGGGTCACCTGATGGTAAGTGATCTCCACTGCCCATGTACGTCCATCACCAGAAGAATCATGGGCGCGTTGCCGACCATAAAGGAAAGGGATAATTAGGGATAGGGAAGGGGAGGGGATTTGGGCTTCCGGATATCTCACTCACCGTACGAAACGCAGCAGCAAGCCGCTACTTTACGTCGATTTTCTGTGAGACAGTGGTAATGACCCGGGCGAGCCAGCCCATTCATGCTGTAGACAAAACTGTCTACAGCGTGGCTCTACCACTCAAGTATCGTTGGTTTTCAGTTTGAAAGACTAAACCCCTTATCCATAAACGCTACTACTATGAGGCCTTATAGTGCGCGTGAACGCATAGTTACGATTTCTTTAAACGTCATTGTTAGTTTTAAGCGCTAAAAAAAGCATACCAATCATGTACACAGAATTGCCAAAGAGCTTATTAAGTGTTTGTGAATACCGAGTTTAATCCAGTGAAATTATTGCTGGCCATTATGATGATGACAAGCAACAGTGTGTAGGCACTGTTGTGTTTCGGTCTGAAGGACATTGAAGCCAGTGAAATTACTGGGCATTATGAGACTTATCATCTTATGTCTCGGGGTGACGAGCGCAGTTCAGTGCCATGCAATGCTTTGTAATTCAAAGTTCAGTGTGGTGTTGCTTCTGTTAATGGGCAGGCGAGCGCCTTACTCGTCTCGCCATTATATCAAATCAAATAAAACAAAAGGCGAGTCTCGTCATTCTCGTAAAAAAATACGCGCATGACATTTTATAATACATAAAAATACGATACAGGTTATTGCGTGTGATTACGAATTTAAAGCTAAGTGCAAACGCATAACTTCCGACAGTACAGATAAAAAGTTAATTTTTAAGTGAAAAACTGTGTAAAATTAACAAAAACATAAAATACGGTCCCGAAACGATTGCATCGCCATTGTAATTCCGGTATAAGTATTTATAAATATAATTAATGTATCCGTGTTATTACAATGTTTTATTTGATGAGTTTTAGCTTCTGTATGTAAATGGCGGTTACCGTTGTAACTATATTATTTTTATTTACATTACACTTTATTACAAAACGGTTTTTTTACATTTTCAAATATAAAATTTGTAAAAAAAAACATTAAAAAAAATGACCGTCGTGGGTCGCATGGCAGATGTGAAACATCGAAATTATTTAGTATAAGTAATATACATAAAAGGATAGTTTACGACTGGAACTAAATATGACGTAAACAAAAATAAAATATTAAGAATTTTTTTGGACAACTGATGACAAATTTTATTAATTGATACAATTTATTATTAACGTCAGATTCTATTTTAAATTTTTGTACAGCCATTGCTGCCTACCTATTCAAAGTTGCATTACAGTATGTCGTAATATCGTCACATCCCATACGTTATCAACCGAAATAACTTTAAATTAATATTAGACGAGATAATAAAACAACAGAGTCTTTATATGAAAAAAAAAGTTCTTTCACAATACATAAGTATTGACGCCGGTACGCGATATCAAGTTCTAAACGTAAATAATAACTTTAATTGTTTATTATCTCCATACGTTATTTATGTGGAACTGGCATCGATGTATGCGTGAATGTATGACTTTCGAGCTGATAAATGATGGGCCGGCTCGACTGGGTCGGTACATTTAGTACCCACTTCACACTTACAGCTTTTTTTTTATCCTGGCTCGGCAAAGTGACTACGCTACACCTGATGGTAAGTGTAACGCAATCCAAGAATAGTGTCGACCAACGATAAACAATGTGTCCATCGTAGGTCGGCAATATCATGCCGGCCTGCCAAAGGGCCAAGGGGGAGGGGAAGGAAAAAGGAAAAGGGTTAGGATCAGGGGGCAAGCCCCCTGGGGAGAACCGGATATACACTGGCTTACCCTGGAACGCGACCCACTCAAGGTAGTCACTATGGCAGGTTTTAGCACCGGTTTACGGTGGTCGCTATCCGGTCGGATGCAAGTATCCTCCCACCAGCAAAGCTTGCTAGTGTGTTTTGTACGGTGAGATTTCCAGTGGGCCAAATATCTCCCACCCCTCAATCACTATTTCTGTTCTTTCATGGCCGGTAACTGGTAGTACCTGATTGTTTTTGTACCCAACTGGATAGCGACCATCGTACACATAGTGAAAAACCCACCATAGTAGCTATTCCTGGTGAGTTGCATTTCAAGGTCACTCAGTATATCCAGAAACTTCAGACCGGCATAATTCTGACAACCGTTGAAGGACGCAATGTTTTAAAGATTGATATATATGGACTGCACTGTACTTACCATCAGGTCCAGTGTGGTCACTGCTGTGCCAGCATAAAAAAACGCATCTACAAGTCTTCTGGTATTGTGTGTATTTCTGGCTAGAGAATCATTTACCAACAGGTAACCGAACTACTCTTTTGCCATCTTATAAAAAAAATACTAACGAAAGATTCGAACCCATACCCCCACTATTGATCAGCCTTTAAATAAAAGTACACGCCGATTACAAAATATACATAAACCTCAACTATATTTATGTGTAACTAACTAAGCCCTCCTATCAAAGATTAATATTTTATGGCGTTTTAAAATCTTAACTATTTTCAACACGCTCCACTTTCCAAACCGGAATGCCGATACGAGACGCGTTACTATAAAAACATTTCACAAAAGATACATAATCGATTCATGTACGTTAGAATCCATTATAATACATTTATTAGCAAAATCCACGGTCATTTCGAGGGTAGACAAACCGGTTGAACAGGACTATCGAATAATCACCAACATTGCTTCTTTCACTTTAAACGCAGCAAAATTAAATTCGCAAACAGCCATGAAATTTTATTTGACTTCAACCTGTCGTCTATGAAAGTTGTTAAGATAATTTCCTTGCGGAGAATCGTAAAAAAATCACTTCAATTCCAAGGCGAGTAGTAATAACTACACAGAAATAAGAACCAGTTTGTCGTGACCCCTGACGGAATATAGACGAGCCCCTCGTGTATATGCTTTTACTAGAAGGCGCGGTGCAAGGGAGGTTATCTTGCCTGGTATTCGGATTCTCCGCGGTACGATTCGAGAAACAAACAAAAGAAGACAGATAACATTTGTTCGAGACTGTGAATCAACGGGTCGGGTCGGCTGTTAGCTCTGGAGGGGAATTGATATTCCAAATTTGAAATTTGTATTCAATAAACAATCAATTTTGGAATTGCGTTCAATTGAAATGCAGGCTAACTTTAAATAAATTTAAAAAAAATAACGTTTTAAATTATTCATTTAGACAGGAATTCTTGGCTTTAATTTTTTGTTGCCTTTACAGGTTATAACGAATACAAAGGAAAGGTATCATAAAACAGAAAAGGTAACAAAACTAATTTTAATTAAACGCTGAGCTGTATATTTCTTGCCTGATTTTGCTTTCTGCGCATTCATCAAACCTTTGAAACGTTCCAATCGATCCGTGTGCTTTTTTCTTTCTAGTTCTTATAATAGACGAATTCTTCGTTCGGAATTACATTTGTGTCCCATTAAGTATTAATATTCATAAATGAATAAACAATTATTACAACCATATGCCGGCGCACGTAGAACGGAAGTACATATCATAGACAACCAAATGTTGCCGGCCTGTCGGAAACTTGATTCTGAGGCGACTGACCTCGAAATAAAGGGCAGTTTGATGTTTCTAAGAACACGACAATATTATACCAGTACGTACCACAGAGACACAACTGTCGACATAGACAATTTCGTAATTTTTTTAAAGCTCTCGGCTGCAGTTTAACTGGCAGTTAACATTGATAACAGAGGCATTCGGTGATACAAAAATGTCCTTCTTAGATGTGGCGACACCCGAAATTTGTACGGTTTAAGATTACTCACGGAAGCTAATATTTGAAGAATTTAACTTGGTCCGCTGCAGAGATAAATGCGTAACATATTTAGATAAACTTGGATGTTTAAAGTTTTCGACTTGTATGAAGAATTTTGTTCTAAATTCCACTTATCCGTATGGATAATAAAGATGTAAGAATGTCGTTTAAGCACATTACAGTAATTTTATTTATTTTTTATGCTTGTTTTATCCATATAATCTTACTGACCCATTAAAGCAATTTTAATTAAAATTCTCAAATATTAATTACACTATGCCACCGACATAACTTTGGCAACATTTTCATGCCCTGGTTCGCCTTTGCCTACCATTATGGATTTACCATGGTGAAAATAGTTGACAATCGCGAATATACACATAATATACTTACGATAAAAATACGCACATAATAATGAAACTCATTTTAAAAGTCGGATAAAATATCGGACTTGTGCAGTCCATCGATATTAACTTGAGACTTCACTTTGATAACCTTACATGTATTAATGTGCTTGCTGTCCTTTCACATACTTAGTAAAAAAACATACCGGCATATAGGATGGCTTATAATTATATTGTAGTCTCTAATTATGTATTGATTGTGAACTTCATTTATGTATGTAGGTTTATTTAATTTTTTACTCTTTTGATAATGACAAATTACTATATGGTCTGTTAACAATATTAAATTTATTGTTGTTAATAAATGAAATGTCTTCAAGACTAGTGTGAATCGGCACCTTCTGGGTAAGCTCGCTCCATCGTCGACCTCATCTTTGTCCATGCGGCTAGATTGAGGTCAAGAGCAAACCCATCTTCAATAAAAAAAAAAAAAAAAAAATGAAACAAGATTAAAAAAAATACAAATTCTATAATATACTATAGTGATGAAAGTATGTACTAGCACCGAATTTTTGACTCCTAGATTGACCAATCCAGACGCATAACTCGCAATCGCTCCATCAACACATTCTGATCTTGTCACTTGCACCCATTTCATCGTTGAATGTCCAAATAAAGATCTAATCGGCGTGAAAAAAATCCCTGCACAGATCGCTCATCCGTGCATGGGCGAGGCAATTAAACATCCAGAAATAACTTATAGCGCGGGCAATTGACGGGACCGGCCGATTTATGTGAGTAAAACTCCGCCAGTTAGCCTGTTCGGTACTTTACGATCGGTAGTATTTAGGGAGATTCGAACGTTTCCCGATTTGGGCTAAACGAATTGTGAAGACCGTGTAACGCGAACTGCGAAGTTTTGATTGAATAATATATGAATTGCATGACGAAACATTTTTTTTGTCTGAAAATTGTTCGGTGGCTATGGTAGAAATTGACGGGTCTTTCGTAGACCATATTGAAATCCTAGTTCGAATTATATATTTTGGATATAAACTTAAATAAATAACATGGTAACATGATCGTGCCGACCAACGATAGACACACTGTTTGTCGTTGGTCGACACTATTCCTGGATTGCGCTACACTTACCATCAGGTGTGGCGTAGTCATTTTGCCGAGCCAGGATAAAAAAAAAAAAAAAAAAAATTGTGGGTTTGTTTTCTTCCTAGAGGAGTTGACGTCAGGCAGGTCGACTGGTCGTAAAAATTACAAGCCAAATCTTTCTGTATCTCTGCTAAGTAGCATGCTGTGCCGAATCCACTGCCAGTGGGGTAAGGGCATGTGGAAGATGGTGTAACGGAGCAACCAACATCTTAAGCCCAAAGCAAAGCTCACCTGCCCGTATACTAAGCAATGATTCTCGTTGCGAGTTGTGGGGGTCAGACAGTCATCAGTCATCCCACATAATACCCAAGTCACTGTCAAATCATGATAAGAAAGCGAACCGTAGCATCAAGTCTGCATAACACCAGGCAGAAAAAAAGAAAAGATAAGCGTATATGGTCTCACTACGGTCTACTACTATGGTCTACTATGAAGAAGGCTCAAGACTTGGTAAAATGGAAGTGTCTAAGTAAGATGAATGACCCTAGCACTAAACCAGGATATTGCCAGGCAGACAGAAAACATACATTCCAAACCATAGAGCATATAGACAGCTTGATAGACTTCATAAATACTAGATGACCCGTGCCAATACTTCACACTGTTAGTGGTTAGTTACGTAATATAATAAAGTAGAAATAAGTAAACACAATACAACAAATTAGTTGATTATACTGTCAACAGATGGTAATATTAATTTTTCATATTCTAGCAAAATCTATAATTTTAAAACATTAGTCTATTATCCTCAATAGCGGCAAACATAAGCTTTATTAAGATGTTTGAATAATTAAATTTGATGAATTATGGAACATATGGCATTGCGACAAAAAAACACCTTTGAGAAATCATACATTTAGCATCTAAAATACAACTTGATGCAACATTGTACACGCCTTCATGCAAGAGAAAGATCAACTTAAATTTTTTTTTTTTTTTTTTTTTTTTTATCCTGGCTCGGCAAAGTGACTACGCTACACCTGATGGTAAGTGTAGCGTAATCCAAGAATATTGTCGACCAACGATAAACAATGTGTCCATCGTTGGTCGGCAAGATCATGCCGGCCTGCCAAAGGGCCAAGGGGGAGGGAAAGGAAAAAGGAATGGGAAAAGGGTGAGGATCAGGGGGCAAGCCCCCTGGGGAGAACCGGATATACACTGGCTGACCCTGGAACGCGACCCACGCAAGGTGGGCCACTATGGCAGGTTTTAGCACCAGTGTACGGTGGTCGCTATCCGGTCGGATACAAGTATCCTCCCACCAGCATTTGCAAAATGGATGAGTAGACTGCGTAATGGTTGCATTACTTAGAACAGGCAATTAATGTATGTACAGTAACTGATTACAATACATTAGTCCATATTCGAACGGCGCGTCAAATCATCTATTTTAAGACGCACCAATAGGGCATGCAGTTAAACAGAGCGTTATATTTTATTGCTTAGTTTATTAGTTTCCTTGTAGGGGGCACTAGTGTACCGCATGTTGCAAGAGTAAATAGCTGGTTTTGGATATGCAAGATTATGGATTTGTACATTCCTCATAGAAATTAGTGTTTGATCGCCATATTTTACCAATTGGAGATTGACCATTATACAAGCTGTCATAATTTAAAGAGATTACAGAACAATGATCTTGTACTCGAGTTGAAGCATTGCCGTAGATTTTAATGATATTATGGTCCTACTGCCCAGTGATCCAATTAAATATCCCAATTTCCTTCTTGGTAGAAATGAATAGCATTCAATTATCATAACGCAATTGATTCTTATTTACACTAAAAGAAAAAAAAGTTAATATATTAGAATAAAAAATCAAAGTGCTAACATTAAAAAATTCCGCCACAACGATGAATTCACTGACCGCACACACGATAAAATTTATATCGATTCTAAAACTAGATTAATAGCGTGGTTTATTTACATAAGACGAAATGTTTTTCGTGAATTAAAACGAGGACTTGATTAGTTTCGGCTATCGATAGATTTTACGTCTTAATCGATAGTTTCTATTTGTTGTTTCTGCCAGTTTATTGTTGCGTCTGGAGTTTTCGCGCGCTTTTCTTAATTTATGCCAGACATATAATTTTATATGGTGTCAGGTGATTCTGTTGCGTATTCACGGAGACTATAGTACAATTTTTATCGAAGGGTATCGATTCGATACTTGTGCATTAAAACAATTAAATTTACAATTGGACCTAGTTACGCAAAAAGGAACCAAACTTATGATTTTGCCAAAAAATACGATTATAATCAATTTAAATGAATTTAGCAAAACAAAATCAGTATCTCCATTTTAACTTGCTGTGGGTTGGTTTCTGTTTGCATAACTACATCCAACTGTAAGTTAGTAGGTATGACATCTATGTTTGAATGCTAATTCTAAAAGGTCAATTGTCTTATTCTAGTGGTCATTTCAAATTATATTTTGACGTTACAGTAGAATATTAAGAGGTAAAGTCCGCACTTAATCTCAGTAATCCACAATCGTTAATGAGTTATTTAATTTAATGACACGTCATAAAAATAAGCCTTGCATTATAGTAAGATGTATTAGACGCCAACGATGTTCCATTTTTAAATTATATAGGAAAATATAATAATTTGCAGTCTAGAGTGAGCCCTAAGCCTTATTTAGATGGAAAAAAAAACTCGTATGACTCAGGCGAGAATATCACAGAAGACCGTCATTAACGAGGACGTGTCATAAGATTTTTATTTTCAAATTGCATGACTTGGTATCGTGTATTACAGTTTTCTTGTAAAAAAAATATTCTTATCAATGTCGTGCGATAAATTCTCTCCATCTTAATGGTGCTTTATTGAATGTGTTATTTAATTCAATGACATAATATAAAGGAGACCTAGATTGTACAATGACAGCCGCGTTTATTAATTGTTGAAAAATAAGTTTGTATGTTAACAAACGACTAAATCTGCAGCTTAGTCATAGCTTAGAAAAGAAAATAAAGAAAGAGAGCTTAAAATCCTGATCTATTCTCAAGAATTTTACATTAAATATTATTTCTTGTCTTGTGCAGTTGGAAATTGCATGCTCCACGTTTAATTATATGACAAGTGCAACACGTAGGAAGTCTGAAATTGCGACAACTTCGCAGATTATTATTTCGAGACTTGTCGAGTTTAAAAAACCCTAATGAGGTACATGTTAAATGATAATGTATCAGAGATGTTTATTTTTAAGTTTCCGTATAAAGCTGATCAATATTTCGGACGAATATTTTAAAAGGGTTTATCTTTTGGGCCTTAATAGATAGCAGTCTGAAATTTGGAAATTATGTGTTATTATGGCAGATATCCTAAATAATTAAAATACAAAAAATAATTATTTGGTACCGGACTCATCAATGCTAGAGTACGATTCGGACTTGGCCGATTTTTTTACATTACCTCTCACATGTAACGAACTGCGTTAAAACCAACCTCGCTAAACTTTCTTTGTCGGCCATGATAAAACTTGATTAAAGTAAACTTTGTCAAAATTTTCCGTAAAGTTAATAATAAAACTTTTCTCATTATTCCTATTTTTAAAAAAAGCTATTTGTCGGATCCAGCCGCTTCATTAGCCTATATAAACTTCTTTTAGAGTACAATAAAAAGCGTTTTTACGTGTTTCACTAAGACAATGTACCGAACTTTACGACTCCTGAACAAAGACCAGTTAAAAATAACTAAATAATGAGTATAGACAACAGTTAAAAACAGTTAATTTACTTAGTCCCGGTATTAGATAGAAAATGGTTGGTTTTATTACATTATTTTTACAGCGAACAATGGCTGGATTTCACATAAAGTATGGGATCAAAGGTCTTTTGTAAATCCTATATTATATGAGTTATTTTTTGTACCAATGTCGGACGAGGCTTTGGGAAGCGGTCGCATTCCTGCCGAAATATTCAATAATAGATCAAAGTTAAGGCCTTGGAAGTAGGAACAAACAGCCATCGCCACAAAATTCACGACCTGTGGATTAAACGATGTTTTAAAAATAAAACTATTATTGAATGAACAAAGACCCGTTTAATACAAACGTTGCGTTGTAGCTTGTAACAGTTTAATGTTGGTTGGGACATGAACAATGTAATGGGAATTAACTTAGTAACTGAAAACTTTATTACTGATTTAAAATTTGGTTTGTATGATTTTAAAGTTTTAATTTAAATTTTACACATTACCGGCAATGTAATACGTGTAGTGTGTAGCCAGCTAGTAGAATACCTAGACAGTCTCCCAAAGCTATGATAAATGTGTCATAATTCCGCCATCTGATTATATTGATGTAAAAACAAATCAAATGAAGTCGCAAGTTGGAACTAAAAATATGCAAGGCACATTGGCAACACGCACTAGACGACCCTGTGTCGCGGGTCATCTGCTTTTACAAACAACGTTTTAGCGCAATTGCAGTGTGAATTCGAGTTAAAAACAAGAATACTTAAGGAGAAAAAAAAACATAATAACAATCACTGTACACATCCTAAACCGGTGGGTCTATAGTCTAGACTCTAGAAGTTTGAAATTGGCACACGAATTTCTTCTTTCTTCTATATGAGCACTAAGACAAGGCATTCAAAAATCCATCCCCTGAGGGTGTAACATGCAAAATTTGTATCGGAAATAGGTCAATTTTGAAGTTCCTACTGAGCACACGTCTAGTAACTCGTATATAGCTAGACACACTCAATCACATATAGGAAACACGTATTTATCTATAGCATTTCTATCTGTTATCAATATATTAACATGCACACCATTATCCCCAATAATCCGACAAGGCTGTCACGTGATAAGGGGACATCTGGCCGTGCAGTGTACACTCCTGGATTCTGATAAGCACCACGTTCTCATTTGTTTGGTCTCAAAATAGGACATTTATTTATAACTTTACTAAGGGTAATTTTTGGAACTACTTATTCGATTCTGAAAAATACTTTCACCATTTTTCACTACACAATTTCACCAATTTTATCAGTAACAAAAAACACATTGGCGAAATAAAATAAAAAAATATCTGGTACTTTTTTTATTGAATGACGAGACGAGCAAGGCGCTCGCCTGATGGTAAGCGCCACGCCTGCCTCTTAACAGAAGCAACACCACACAGAACGTTGAATTACAAAGCACTGCATGCCACTGAACTGCGCTCGTCATCCCGAGACATAAGATGTTAAGTCTTATAATGCCCGGCTATTTCACTAGCTTCAATGTCCTTCAAACCGAAACACAACAGTGCTTAAACACTGTTGCTTAGCAGCAGAAATAAACCAAGCGTGGTACCAACCTAGACGGCCTCTCGCATACGAGGGACCTACCTTGAAACTTTTTGTCCGATATTTTTTCCTGTACAGATTAAGATTGGGACAATCCTCACCAAAATGGAACCTATGGTCACGTCACGGTGAACAGGGACCCACAATCGACTACTGTTATATACCGTGCCCTTTGTTCAGCGTTGTACCCGATAGGTTATCGTTATTCGGCAGTACATTATTGATTCGATGATAACGCACACGCTTTCTATGCCCTGATTTTTATTTGACTGTTTTTTGGGTAAACTCACCTATGTAAACTGACGTGAGTTAAGTTCGAACCGATTGATATAATGATAGTTTACAGCTGTGATGTAAATAACATCCTTGCTAGAAATACTCAGTACGTGTGTTTGGAATCTGAGGTTTTTCTACAATTCAAAAACAGAAACAACGCCACACGGAACTTTGAATTACAAGGCACTGCATGGTACTGAAATGCGCTCGTCTACCCGAGACATGAGATGTTAAGTCTCATAATGCCCAGTAATTTCACTGACTTTATGACCTTCAAACCGAAACGTAACAGTGCCTATATACATTGTTGTTTCGCGGCAGAAATAGAAAAAGCAGAGGCGCCAAACCAGGCGGCCTCTTGCATACGAAGGACCTACCACCCCTCCCCTTCCTCCTTAATTATCCATTTCCTTTAAGTCGGCAACGCGCCCATAACTATTTTGGTATTGGGGCGTACATGGGCGGTGGCGATCACTAAACATCAGGTGACCTACTTGCTCGTTTGCCAGCTCATGCTATAAAAAAATAACTCGTTCGAGCCTGCCCATAGACTAGTGTTTACAGCGTGGCTCTACCTTATTTACCTATTTTCAATTTTAGGTTTTGAGAAGACATGTTAAACAATTAACATCGTTCCAAGTTAACATGCACTTACACAACTACAGAAAAGCGAAGTGTGTTTCTGGACACGTTTTCATAACATTTATGCTACAAAACAATATATACTGGGACGTATTTTAATTGCTCTACAACGGATGAGAGTTCAAATTCGATTTGTCCGTGGCGACAAATAATTGCCATATCTAAAAATAAACGTCTTGATTTTGCGTTTTACGAGACCACTTCCTGTCTGTCTGGACACTGGAGTAATGCGGGATGTTCCAATTTGTTACTAGAACTATTACGGGCCAATTTTAAGCAGATCTATTTTTCAGGTCTCTATAAAACCATCCTTGTATCGCTGTGCTTGCACAGTTATCCCCCTGTCCTGTCACAGGCCACTCGACTTGCTTCTTCCCTCTTCTGAGTGTGAAGAAGCATTTATGCAGGCCGGCATGATTCTGTTGACCACCGATGATGTGTTTTTGGCGATGGTCGCTAGTTTTTTTGGACCACACTGCGCTCATCATCAGGTGTGGTGCAGTTACTTTGCCAAAAAAAGATAATTAGATATATATAAGCAGCGATAGCTCAGCGGGGAGTGGTATGGACTGTCGAGACGAAAGTCGCAAGTTCGAAACTAGCCCCAAGAGCATACACCACTGACTTTTCTAAGTTACGTGTATATTAATTGTTAATTATCGCTTGCTTTAACGGTGAAGGAGACATCGTGAGGAAACCTGCATACCTGAGAATTCGATAAGATTTTTCGAAGGTATGCGAAGTCTGCCAACCCGCATTAGGCCAGCGTGGTGGACTAAGGCCTGATCCCTCTCATTCAGTAGAGGAGGCCCGTGCCCAGCAGTGGGACGAATATAATATATAGGGCTAATAAAAAAAAATAAAAAAATATATATATACAGCGGCTGTCACCGGTCCCAATGTCTCCCAGACACAGACTATTAAACTCTTTGGTCTATAATCACTATCCTTAACACAACAGCTGACAAACACACTTAAACACCGAACAATGCATCATCCCAAAGGCAACAAATAACAATGCAAGAAGAAATTACAAGACCTAACAGATTACCATATTCAATGTTAGCTAACGGAAACACACGCAGTCATAAACAACGTATACAAATGCACTAAGCTTGCATAACCAATGCATTCGCGAAGGTGACTTTACAATGACAGTAAATATATAGCTAGATGTGATATTGTTTAAGTTAAATAGCTGTCAGAAGGTTCAATTATAACCTACAAACCGATATATCTCCTAAAGCGTCTGTGCTCCAAAAATCATGTTCCTGCTTCTAGAATTAATCGAGAAATTTAGTAGTATCAAGAGATCAAGAGTATTCCTTCAACGGTAGGCAGCTGCTCGGCTGTGCCCCTGGCATTGCCGATGTCCATGAACGGCGGTAACCGCTTACCATCAGGTGGGACCGCTTGCTCGTCTGCCTATTAAGACAATAAATAAAAAATAAAAAAAAATGTGTCGGAATACGATGGTGCAAAACATTTGACATAAATCCTTAAATAAAAATAAATAAATCCAATGTCATGGTGAAAGTGAAGTTTGTATAGCTTTCACGTTTCACACGCACATTTCACCAGAACTAATATAAACTGAAACCAAAAAACAACACTGATCCATTTCCAGGAATTTAGACTGGCCGAAGTGTTGGAAATAATATTTTGTTCGTGTGTTTTATAATTAATGATTTTTGTTTGTATCAACACCTCGTGTTTGGTCGTTTTATTTTAATTTCACATTGATTTGTACATACGCACTCACGCCATCCCTGAAGGAGTAGGCAGAAGTGTAACCCGTTCACCCACATTTCGTCAAGCTTATCTCCGTCCCATGATGTGATAGAGAAGCCTACCGCCATTTTTTTTATTGAATGACGAGATGTGCAAGTCGTGGTAAGGTAAGGTAGACAGAAGCAACACCACACAGAACTTTAACCTACAAAGCACTGCATGGCACTGAACTGCGCTCGTCACCCCGAGACATAAGATGTTACGTCTCATAATGCCCAGTAATTTAACTGGCTTCAACGTCCTTCAAACCGAAACACAACAGTGCTTACACACTGTTGCTTGGCGGCAGAAATTGACCAAGCGGTGACCAACCCAGACAGCCTCGCATACGAGGGACCTACCACCTCGTGTATCAGGCTTAAATTCAAATACAAAATTAAAACTACATTCCTATAGCACAGCATAGGAAGAGTATAATGTCTTTTTTTATATCGTTTCTGCACAATTAACAGTCACTTATATGCAACGATAATTTATATTGCACATTTAAATGGTAATTTGATCATAATATTATGATAGTTTCCATCATTAATGATATCTGCATCATTGATCTCTTAATGCATTATGCTGCTATTGTAGAAGGAAATCATGTTAACAAAACAAAATTGACTACCACTTACGTATTCATCAATCACATCTAGTTTCTATAGCCATTAGGTATTTATGCAGGCCAATGCAACTGCCCACGTACGAAATCAAACAACACGCCCGTTACATCGTAATTAGGAAGTAGGAATGGGCCCACGCTCATCACCCCGATATGGTATGTGAAACTAATAACAGACGGTAGCACGACAACGATACCTATAATAAAACAATTGTTTAATGTTAAATAATTTTAATGAGCTATGGAGAGAGCTATGCTCGGTGTTTCTCTACATGATCAAATCAGAAATGAGGAGATCCGTAGAAGAATGAAAGTCACCGACTTAGCCCAGCGGATTAACAAGCTCCAGTGGCAGTGGGCAGGCCACATAGTTCGCAGAACCGATAACCGATCGGGCAGAAAGGTTCTGGAATGGAGGCCACGTACTGGCAAGCGCCGCGTTGGACATCCACCTACAAGATGGACAGAAAGATAAAGGTCGCAGAAAGTCGCTGGATGCAGGCCGCTTCCAACAGGTCGGTCTGGAAATCTTTGAGGGAGGCCTATGTTCAGCAGTGACGTCCTGTGGCTGATGATGATGAAAAACCGTGAGTCGATAAATGCAGGCATTTTAATAGAGGTGACACGTCTGTTCGCTATGAGGATTGGGAAGCAACTGATCGCCGCTAGAGATGTTGAAAAATATAGATAATAATATATTTTACATACACAGTGACCTATCTACCACCTCCACAAGATGGTAGGTCACTCATATGCGAGAAACCGTCTTGGTTAGTACCACCGCTTTGACCATTTGTGCCGCCAAACAACAGTGTATAAGCATTGTTGTGTTTCGGTCTGAAAGACATTGAAGCCAGTGAAATTACTGGGCATTATGAGACTTAACATCTTATGTCTCAGGGTGACGAGCGCAATTCAGTGCCATGAAGTGCTTTGTAATTTAAAGTTCTGTGTGGTGTTGCTTCTGTTTATGGGCAGGCGTAGCGCTTACCATCAGGCGAGCGCCTTGCTCGTCTCGTCATTCAATCAAATAAAAAAAAAACATACATATCACGCCTGTTTCCCATAGGGGTAGGCACAACGGACTTCCGCCTGCTCCAATCCTTAAACACCTCTTTAGCCTCCTTGACTCTCAATATATTTATATTCGATATATCGCTTCTTTGCGATAGCAGCAGGTTATCTCGATAACCTTAAACGTTCGAGATATTAATCTCGCTAATATGCGAATATGTATCGATGTTTTTAAGTATCGAAATTATATCTAAATCGATATTTTCAAAAATAGAATGCCATCAGGAAGAGTATAATGTCTTATTTTTATATCGGTTCTGCACAATTAGCAGTCACTTGTATTCAACGGTAATTTATATTGCACATTTAAATGGAAATTTGATCATAATATTACGATAGTTTCCATCATTAATGATATCTGCATCATTGATCTCTTAATGCAGAATGCTGATTTATAAATCGTTTTACAAATGGGTAAAATGTATATGAGCTTGTACAAAATTAGAAAAATTATGTGTGGATAGTGATAACAACCCAGTCAACCCATTTATGCTGCAGACGAAATTTTCTACAGCGTGGCTCTAGCTTCTGAAAAACTGTCTTTGTACTTAGAATGCTTGAAGATGAAGATGCAAAGAATTGGTACTTGAATTTATATATTATTTTATACGCAATAGTAAATAATACGAAAAAGAGACTCTTGCTAAAACAAAATCAAAATTGGTTTAAAAACGAGCCCGCAATTAAAATTTTAAATATTGGTATTATTAGCAAAGGCGGGTGAAGACATCTCACTATCTCCTTCGCACACATGGACCGTAATAGCCATTTTGCATGATGCACGATGACGTCAAAGTTTGCGTCGTCTGTCATTTGACAAGTACCTTTTCCATCAGATTTGAATTGCTTCTAACTTATTTCTTTTTGGACGGATTTATAAAATTCTTTATGCCGACCGAAAAACGCGAAATTTCTCATTATATTCAGATTGAAATATATACCATGAAGTCGATGTATTCTTTGTCGTGCGGAGAAAAAAATTACAAAGAATTTTATTTCTTCCATCACATTTTTTGACCGGCGTAACCGTGACACGGTTCAACACTAACATTACCTACAAATGTTCATAATCATATAAACTTATCGTGTTTATTTTCTTTTACGTCTATCATGGAAACACAACGATTTGGAGTCCGCACCATGTTCAAGTCGCATCTTAACGCCGACATGCAGTAAATCAACAATACCGACCAATTTATATTGACCTACCGTTTGCATTACTCTAATAGACACGAGGTATCAAGCATGACACTTGTTTTTACTACGATACTAATGTAATGTTACCTAGTGTAACATTGCTATCATCAAGCAGTAATATTAATACGAGATATCCCCATCACACGCGACAGATTAAGGTCAAGCAACACAGCTTAAATATCTGTACGTATGAATAAATAGTAATAAGCTAAATATACACACAAGGTTGAATTAATATAAGGATTTGCCTTAAGCGTTTATTAAAATCATAGATAGTAAATTATGGAGACGAGACTGTTCTGTGATGATTAAAACCAATGAAGAAATACATTCTTTTAAACCGTTTGTAGTTGATATGATTTAATTTTCATAAAATCCAATTAAGTTGTCTCGCAAATCATTTCTGGATTTTCAGTTATTTTAAAACAATAATAGATACATTTTACTATTTTATATATTATTAATCATGCCTCATTGATATATTTGTATGGTACTTAGGCTCACCAAGGTGTTATACGTTCACATACCATGTTATGACGATGACAATTTGAATTTTCGATTATAAAAATCACACATCAGTGGCCGCCATTTAAATTTGCCCGATACGGCGGTAGGCTACACATCAAGGGACGGGAAAAAGCGTGGATATATGTAATATTTCATACATTACAAATTTATGTTTGACAGCCTCCGTTGGCGAAAAAGCTGGCTGCCAAGCGAGTGGTAATGGGTTCGATTCCCGCCCCGAAACAAACGTTTGTGTGATAATTTTTGTTTCGGGTTTGGGTGTTGTGGGATTTCAAATCCCTCGTAGTTCCTGATATCCACGATACAGTTTAACCTAGTGTGGGGTCAGGACTATCTGTGTGACTATTTATTTATTTATGTTTGTGTATGTTTCTCCATTTAACTGTAACTATATTCACAAAAATATCCAGCTCCTAACAGGTAACCCTTTATTCGTTAACCAATGAACTCAACAAAGCAACTACTGACACGCCTGTACCAACTAGGTAGGTGGTTGTAAATTGTAATTTCATATCACATCTGCAAGCGTATGGCGTACTGTTGATTAAATTATCGTTAATTGATGCGATATTAAAAGCTGACATGGGAGTGCTGCGTTGAAAGATCCTAAAAAAAGGATCATTTAACGAGTATATTGTCTATACCGTTTACTTTTTTAACAAGTAATTAACGTTAATCTTTATAGTAGCTGCAACAATGTAAGCGATGTTTTTTTATAGAATTTGTTGAATGTTTTAATCGCCAATCGCCTTAATGACGAGGCGAGCAGGTATGTATCAAATGGACCTATTGTTGTTTATATTTTCATTTCATTACATTCAAAATTTAAGATGCAATTTACCACCAGCATTAGAAAAGAAAACCCGTAATTTCTAAATAGCAGAACAGATTTTCTTCTTATTATTAATTATTATCAATTATCAATTATCTCGAATAAACCAGCTTGGCAATATAAAAGACCACATTCTAATCGGTTCGTCCATTAAGGAGTTATGATGTCACAGACATAAAGACAGACAAAGGTGGTAAAACTTATAAAAAAATAGATTATGAGAAAAAATATTGTTTCCACTAAATGCATATTTTTTTATAAATCTACCCAAATAAATAAAGTTAATAAAGTAAGGGTTTTTGGTCTCATGACACAAAAGAAACGAGTGAGGTTATTTTAGCAAAAAATTACTTTTGGTGCTAATTTAATTAATAGATTTAATCAATTTTCAAGACACAGTTGTACATTAATTTGTAGATTATTTTAATCAACATAAAAACTATATAGCGTCACTCTCTCACTACGTTAGTAACTTGAGCTATAACAGAATCCACTTTTTACTTTTTTGCCGACCGTCCTTTTCTTATTCAGTACCATAAGTTTCAGTACGAGTGGAACGGAAGCGGACGGGCCGAGACAAGACCGCGTTGTTGTCTAAATATAGATCCTGGATCCAGTAACGGGATTGTTTCTGTGTTGGTTTTACTGCCCTGTGCAGTCGGTTAAACTGCACTTCTCGGAACAACACTATTTATACTTTTATTTACTTGGAGAACCGTTTTTTCTATATATTTTTTATAATATGAGGAATTGCTGTTAGATCGTGCACAACTTAGTGGCTATGAGACATGTTTTTTAACATAGGCCGGCAATCGAGTAAGTGGGTCACCGTTGCCAATTTTTGCCCATAATACCATAAGAATCATGGGCGCGTTGCAGACCTTAAAGGAAATGGATAATTAAGGGATTGGGAAGGGGTGGGGGGTTTGGGCCTCCAAATATCTCAATCACCGTACGAAACGCAGCAGCAAGCCGCTACTTTACGTCGGTTTTAGACAGTGGTAACGACCCGATAGAGTCGGCCCATTCAGCTATACACAAAACTGTCTACAGCGTGTCTCTACCACTCATAAGATTATTGAATTTCCTTCTAAGATTATTATTTCTAAACTTGACAAATATGGTAGTAGCTTCTATAACAAGATCACTAGCAGATTTCCCTACGGGTATAAGGCAAGTTATGTAGACATAAACATCTCTTAACCAAACTGGTTCCCGTCTGAACGTTGTAATAACTTGGAAATAATTTAGCATGATGTACGTACAGAAGTAAACAAACTTTGTTTATGGGGTATTTGAGAACGAACTATTGGATCGTTTGTAACAATACTTGGGAAAATGTATGAAAACTTAAGTTTATCATGAAAATCCGTTTATCCGATAAGGTCTGATTTATTAACATTAAATTTTACAATTTAATCATTTCATAGTATAAAATGTAGTCACTTCCGCTGTCTGACGTCTGTTCGCTTAGATCTTTTAAACAATTCAACGGATTTTAATGCAGTTTTCAGCAATAGATAGAGTGATTCATGAGGAAGGTTTATATGTATATCACGCTATGACTCATGGGAGTAGGGAAGTAACATAAGTGAGACCGCGAGGGACAGCTAGTTTCATAATTTAAGGTTAGATATTATGTGATTTGAAAAGTATCACATTTGAAGTTAAGGATTGCCGGCTTTTAACAATAAATAAATAGTGAAATAATTCTCACACACTCTCTCTCTCTGTTTCACTCTTTAAAAGTGTAAAATGACTGCTGAATCTAAATTACGGGAAAGTACAAAAATACTGACACTTATGTGTCACATTGAAATAAAACTAACTTAAACGGATTTTATCAGTCCGCCACGTGACCACAAAGGCTGAAAAGCTTTCGAAACCATAAGTAAAAATGAACCGCGATAAAATCTTTTTAAATTTTATTTATTTCAATATAATATTTGTGATATTTGCGTAAACAGCAGAAATCATTACCAATGAGTCACATTACCCCAAAAATGTAATAATTTATTCCTATATCTTGCTGATGATGATGTAAAGTCAGATTCTCTGACGGTATAAAATCTTATTTAAAACAAACCAGGCACTCAACGAGTGGTACGCAAGCTGCAACCGCAACGGAAATCGACTGGTCATTGATTTTTTAAGGCGAAAGGCATTTTGATAGCGGCTCATCAAGTCTATGGTATCTTTATAACCACATATGTGAATATGGAGATGGACCTCGTTTACTTTATACACTTTTTTTTTACTTTATACTTTTTTTGTTTTTTTTTATAAAACTTGGCATGTGTTTAGTAACACGATGTTTGTTTTTAGACAATTACCTGGTTGATTTGATCAGTTTATTCTATCGCAAGAAGCCTTAGATTGTTACCTATTAAACTTAATGATCTGAAATCTTTAGAAAGTGGAAAAATAACTAGATGATGTCTTTGTCATTATTAGGTATAAATTGTACAGCAAATGCTAGACATTTATACATAGATATAAATAAAGTAAATGATAAATTAAAGATATATGTTCTACAACTTTTTGCAGACATTATAAATCTAAAACACGACAAACGCAGATTTTAGAAAAAAAATCTTAGTGGATGTCTTTCATATGTGTGTCACCGGGTTGCGAATAATCTGATAATCGGATTACAGGTAAGGATTTTTTTCCCCATTAAAATACGGTTTAAAGTAATTCAGTTCTTAAACACAAGCGTATACATGTAACAGAATATAACAGTTTACGTACAATGTAAGCATCATATAAAATGTTTGATAGTTTATAAACACAAGTGAATAATGATGGTATATCCACTGTATTAGAGTCGTTAATTATTATACTACACGTACACCAATCAGATATAGACGATAATGACGTTAAAAACTTACAACAAGCTAAACACTGTAAAATATTTGATGGCCAGTTTGTGTAATATGCGTCTTCCTGTTTTAAAGGAGAAACGATCTTTGATGACATTATAATGTAGCTTCAAAGAGATAAGAGAATATATCGCCAAAAAGACATCAGTTTCGTGGTCAACATTAAGGGACAAGTGACTCACGCAATTCAGGTGGACAATGGTCCACCTTGTGGGCAGGATTTGAAAAACTACACAATAAATGAACACAACAATACAAGTATACAAACAAACAGAATAATAAAATTAGTGAGCATTCAAAAACCGTGCAGGCGTAAATCCCGTATCGAATCCAATTCTCGTTTGCGCGGACACTATAATCTAAAAGAAATCGAAATCTCGAATGAAATTGTACCGAACAAAGTGTATTGTAATGGCATCACGTACGATAAACGATGCTATTATGACATACACAGGAATTGCACCTTAGTATAATCCAATATTTATACCATCCGTGATGCTGACGCGTCTGCCAGTTTACCCACGTCTTGCGTCCCGCTCGACCCTTGTTTGTTCGGCAGGCGTGAAAGAAGGACGACGTGTAAGTTCGTAGGTGTTGTTTGCACACCCTCACTCTCGGGTCGACAGGTAAATTCGTCCACAAAAGCAGTGGGAGTCTGGTGTTTATTATAAGAAATACCGGAGCAGGTAGACGGCCATTGTGTGCCCCCTATCGAATAATAGAGTTTTCGGAAATAATACAATGAATATAATAATTTATGTCGGCATTGAAACACGGATTTTCGGAAACGAAGCCATTTTCGCCTCAGTTCCAAGGAGTACCTCTTCGGGTTTCCGAGAGTATTGGGATTCTCGGCGTCGAAATCTCGAGCACAGTCCAGTTTAGGAGTCATTTGGAGGACAAAGCCAAATTGGCTAGTAAAAAGCTGGGTATCCTGAACAGAGCGGGGCGGTACTTCACGCCGGGCCAGAGATTGATGCTCTATAAAGCTCAGGTACGGCCCCACGTGGAGTACTGCTCCCACCTCTGGGCAGGAGCCCCCAAATACCTGCTCAACCCACTTGACTCCTTGCAAAGGCGAGCTGTTCGAATCGTCGATGATCCTGATCTCACGGATAGCCTGGAACCGTTGGGACTGCGGAGAGACTTTGGTTCTCTCTGCGTGTTCTATCGGCTGTTCCATGGGGAGTGCTCTGAGGAACTGTTTAAGATGGTGCCAACGTCACCATTCTACCATCGCACCACCCGACACCGCAGTAGAGTTCATCCATACCACCTGGAAACAATACGGTCTAGTACCGTACGTTTCCAGCGTTCATTTATACCACGCACGTGCAAGCTCTGGAATGAACTCCCTGCCTCGGTGTTTCCCGAGCGCTATGACATGTCCTTCTTTAAACGAGGTTTAAAAAGAGTATCCCTTCAGTGGTAGGCAGCGGCTTGGCTGTGCCCCTGGCATTGCCGATGTCCATGAGCGGCGGTGACCGCTTACCATCAGGCGGGCCGCTTGCTCGTCTGCCTATCAAGGCAATAAAAAAAAAAAAAAAAAAAAAAAAATAATACTTGTGTGAGATTTTTTTCGCAGGCGCCCATCTCACAATTGGAATGTTTTGGGAGTGAGGTTAGTCTCGGCTCTCGTGGTTGTTTTTGTTTGTTTTACGGGCAATTTGCGATTATAAAGACGTGTCTATGCCGTATCTGCGACGTTATCTAACGTTATTTGTGGTGGCTCATCAGATAATTGAGCGGTTGACTCATTAACTCCGTTGATGTTAATCTACGCATCGAATTGTACAATAATGAGTTCATTTACCGCTACAATCTTATGAATATTTAAAATTCTCACATTTTCGAAGGTGTAAAAAAAATTGATGCGGTGCTTTACGATCTTTTTATTAGCGTGAAGCGGACCTTATCAAGAATGATATAAAAACGTCCATTAAAGGGAACACATAGGGCATTTGACGTGTTTCCAACTTTTAAAACACATTTAATCGTTCAATAAATAAACGTAAATATAATACGAGAGGGTGAATATATTAAAGTTGACACCATTGAAAATTGTTTCCACCTTTTCATTGAACAAATTGATGCGTGTTTGTTCCGCGAATTAAGTCGTACATTGCATTGTACAATTATGGGAATTAAGTAAACTTTGTAAATTCAATAACATTCAATATGCACAAGTGTGAAATCATGTTCACAAATAGTATAGAATGCAGCCTATAATTCTGACAAAGGTCTTTGCGGTTACTTAACAATGCAGGTCGTCTTTATCATCAATACTATAAATTCCATTTTTGGATGACAAAATGAAAAGGTGGTACACATAAAATTGCAAAATTACGATTCAGTTATAGGGATTGATTTTCACAATACGAGTACAAATACATGGTTCTTATTCAATAGAAACCTACCTGAGCCAGACACCTGCTGCTACTACATGTACTGCGCCCTACGATTGTGTTCAACAAATTGTAGCGCCGCGTGAAATGCGTTGGTACTTCCTCACAATTAATTTAAACAGACGTTTTGGTAAATGGACCACCAACATTGCAAATCGTTTTACGTTGCTTCCATTTTAAAATTATACGGGAAATAGCTAATTATTTATGTGGATAAAACGCTAATTGAGTTTATACTTTATACCATAAAAGTAGAAAGTGGGTATAATTAAAAACACATAGCTTATGATATGTTGAAATGGCACTTACCTCGCTTTCAGTCCAATCGATGAGACTAGACTTCTCTTCTAACAGATTTTCGGAACTTCGTTTCTCGTCTTCTCCGTCACCTTCGTCCTTGAAGACCTTCACCTCGTCCGTGGAGCCCAGGTCGTCACCGCCCGAGCTCGCCGCCGAACTCGAGTGAGCATGCGGCATCTTCAGGAACCCACCCTAATTTCCACTATCCCATCCTCTAACCTAAAATAACCTGACTCACTATCTGTCATCCATGACACCCGCACTAAACTTCCATGATGTCCACTTGAAAAATAAACGTTGGTCCTTCCAGTCGGATCGGTTTCTATTACTTCCAAACGTTTCAAATTGTTTCTTTTTTTTCACTTAATCTAATTTAGGCGACTGTTTTTACTAAACTAAAATGAGATCACAGATAACTTTTGTCAGGTTGAACTTAAAATGCCTAAGGTTGAGGTGTTCCGTTAGATTGCGTGCCGTGTAGTATCTGGAAAAAAGGAAAAGAGTCTTATTATTATTATGTTAAGGTTTAAAATTGTGATTAAATATGTCAATTGGTAACAACACTCTTGGGTCTATTGCAATGTCTGACGTATCTTTTGGGTCAAGCTCCTTGTCAAGTGTACGTCAACAGGCACTTTTGGCGGCGAGCCAAGTGTAGCCAAGAAAACTCTTAGAGAAATATTGAGTGCGAGACAATTCATACAAATGTCTGCAATGTACAGCTCAATTTTGATTGATTCAACGTTTATTCACCTTGATTTTGAAAAACTTTGTAGCCCAAATTACATATACAGTTTTTTTCTTAATGTGTATTGCTTTTTGATGTTTACAATATCACCGTATAGTTCTATGACAATTTCATAGACCCAGATAAGTATCAATTAACGGATATCCTTAGTCTTAGCAGACACCTATATCCTAGAAACCTTTCGTTATAAAACATAAACGTGCTTAAGTGTCGAATAGGTCTAGCACGAAAGAGCGTTGTCGAGACAATGTCATCTGTTCATTATCCAATCTATCAAAATCTGCCCGTAAATTCCATAAACGCTCAATCAAGATTCAATTGAAAATCGCACCAGCGTACCAGGATACTATGCATTTGTGCAAGTACAATGTGTCTTGCAAAACCTACTACTGCCTAATCTACGTCAAATATTGTTTTATTTGTGTTCTGAACAATATTATCATTTAATTTCACAAACTATGTTGTAATAAAATAATGAAACAGTTAAATCCTCTAGAACAGGGATTCCCAAAGTGGTCGCCATAAACGAAAACCGCAACGTTTTTAAATTGGTAAGTATTTTGTATCAATAAGAAAACATTAGATATCATTTTTAAAGTAAGGCTATGGCTGTCTGAAGTATCAGTTCATTTTGGATAAGGGATCTCTTGCCCAAAATAGTTTGAGAAACTCTACTCTACAAATTCCAAAAGCCCGATCAAGATTCAAATGAAAATTGATCCAAGGTACCAGGATACCATGTATCTGCAGAGGTAGGTGCGACTACGACACGCCTCGCAAGAGCTATGCATAACAATCGGTATCGACTTACGAACTTTTTAGAACTGATAAATTAAACCGATGTCAGCGAGACGCATTACGTCACGGTTTATATTGTTTTATTAGTGCATAGTATCATGAACTAGTTGAACATTTGTATCATAGAAAATAATACTTACGGTTTTAATATGATCGGTAAATCAATATCGTAAAGTCACATTTATTAGATTTTTTTAACATAGTCATCCGATGCAGTCAGGTAGGATAACCATACAAAATATAATTTTACTAGCCGCAATTTCATGCCAGAATACACTTTCATTAAAAAACTAGAAAATGTATGCATTATACAACGACAAAATTTTATTCCAAGATTATTTGTGAGTGTATTGGTCACTAAATTAACTATATTAATGACTTGCTATAAAACAGTCATATAAAGTTTCTATGCAGTTAAGTCATTTGTCAGAAACTATTAAAACATGTTAATATTGGTCAAGTGACTAATATTCGATGTTAGTGGTCTAACATGTGTGACTGGTCTAACATTCGATGTCACCCATAATAGAACCGTTCGTAATTAAAAACATAATTTATAGATATTAAAAAACGCTCACTTTAAAAAGAACCCGAACGTAAATGTCACATTCAGTTATGAATTAAGACAATAATAAGAATATTCAATAGATCATCATAACCGTCGCAAAAACATTTGGCTTTTGTAAAAAGACACAAATCAGACAGTTTACTGCTTTGATGTGACAGTAATTAATTTTATCAAGATAATCTTAGTGCGAAGAATGTTATGAAATTACAAAGAATTTGATAAAGACGCTCGTAATGTATCGCGTTAAATGGCATCGTCCTAGAGATCTTTTCGCCGCTTATCATATTGTTTAAAATGGCAAATAAATAATGAAACTGCAGCAGATAAATTACTGTCTTATCTTGAATCTTAAAGGTGGTATCAAAGGTGTTAGCAGTAATAGGCATTCTTTACGTAAACAATAACTTCATGTAATTAACTCGGTGTTCGCACCTAACAGCTAACCAATACACGATTAACTAGGAACTAGGAAAATGTCACTATCCATTATCTAGAGATACGGCAGTCTGTCACCCAAGTTTGGTATAATAATCGAAAGACAGTACTAAAAATGTCATAAGTTCAGTATATACAGATGACCATATAGAATACCCCACTCCTACATTAAGTTTCGCAAAGAATGTTCACAAACATGCTGATTTAATCTTAAAAGCAAATTGCAGACGAAATCCTCACATGTATCTCCTTAATCACTGTCACATACCATATTATTTAAGATTTCATCATCTCATTAGGATACGTATTTTTTAGAAATGGATGCAAAAGATTTAAAAAAGTAGACGCAGATGTAAGCCAAATTTAATTTTTAAAGCAATTTGTTATGAAAATTTTAATGAAGTACTTTGAATGGTTTGAAATACAAAAACCATCTAGAATCCTAGAAAAATAAATATAAACATCAACTTTTTATACCAACGCAATAACCAATTTACTTTATGAATGAGATTTAATAACTGCTAATAACAGGCATATAAAACAAAAAAACACTACCTTACGTGGATGAACATAAAGATCAAAATGTACCATTTATAACAGCAAAGCCTGGAGTCGTATATTTTTATCTCTGATTAATCGAATTACTTCGTTATTTGAATAGAAAATTTATTATTACACAGTTTATTATAATTTATAATTACACAGGAAACAGCTAGTTTCCTTGAGACGATAAAGCTCTTATCTAACATAATGTATGCATAAGTACATAATATAAAGCGGGAATGGACTTAATTATGAAATAAAAAAAACGTGGCTAGAATATTTGTCGTTCAATAACAAGTAATGTGTGCCGATTGACGTGAACTTTTTAACAATGATGCCTTGAATTGGTAATTTGTTATTTGGTTTAAGCTATTTGGCGTTCTGGGTGGCTTGAATGTTGATGTTGATGAAAACGTTGTAGTTAGTGATTCCCACGATGTTAAAGGCAATCAAGACACATTTACGTTAAATAATATGTTAAATTATCGTTTCAATATTAATGAATGAATTAATAATAAAGAATAACTTAAACTACGGTGGTGTGCTAGACTTCTAGAAGATATTCTAAAATAATTGTATTATAGTAAATTCTAATATCAATATATTTTCACAAACTACATTCAAATATCTTAATCAATATAACTGCAATGAGACAATATGTACAACCAAACCTAATGCTAAAACCTTATAGCTTACAGAGTAATGTCTAATACAAGTCCAAGGTCCAACCTCAAGGAGTATTTCACAATTAACCTTTGCATTATGACGAAACTAGGACCACGTTAGAATATCAATCATGCAATGCACCTATACTCATCCTCATCTATCAATTTTAGGACCAATTTAACTCGATACGATGCCAGCGATGATTTATTAAATGTACGATGAAGTTTTGGATATTCCTTACGCGAATGTAGCACATTGAAACAAAACTTCGTGGTCAATTTTAAATTCAAGATAGCTAATGTAACATTAACATTTCGGGACACCTACACCTCAGTCCACCCCATGACCACGAAAGCTGCAAAGCTTTCGAAACGTCGGGACCAAAATAAAAATACTGCACTAAAATCCGTTTAAATGAGTTTTAGTTCAATTTTTGATATCTCGTTCGAAATGTGCAACTAAATTGAGAACAAATATTTAAAAGGTAATTAAAATCTGAACGAAGTTTTTGAAACTAAAATAGAAGATAATGCTAAAGCTAGAAGTGTCATTGACACAAAATAGCATAAAAAGAATCAGGGTCGAATCCACGAATCATTCCTCACGTCCGTCATTGTTTAATATTCCAATAAATCCTTTAGCATTTGAATATTTAGCACTTGCAATCTCAATAACCTCGACTCAATCTAATTTATTGAATTGGAGTAATTTGTATAAACTGCATCCTCTTTAACCAACTTATAAAAAATGAGATCCTTGAACTTTATGCATTTCTGTGCGTGTCTGTGACATCCAAGTCGTCTCAAGAAGTAAAATTATCAATATAATACTTGGGAAAATGATATGGCATATAATTCACAAAAAAATATTCGTAAATTAAAATATTTTATGCCTAAAAATAATTGTCATTCAATATATCTCGTTATTGCATTTTGCAAAGTATTTAATTATCGAATTACCATAGATTTATAACACTACGGAAATAATTAAAAAGCTATTAATATCGTTCATATTAAACGTTTACTGGTAATCATTACTTCAACACGCCCACTTCACAAGATCGAAGCATAGACAAATAAAATTATTGTAAAGTATTAGATCATTCTCGCAACAAGATCTGCACTGACTTATAAAAAGCATTTGACGTGGGCACTTTTTCTCGATTGTAAACAATATCGATTCTATTCGATTCGCAAGGCGATGGCATCGATAATCGTCGGTGCCGGCATTCATTAGGCGTTACACAATGCAAACATTATGTATGTAGATGAGTGAGGTGACGTGCGTGGTATGACTTTATGTATGTATGATTTATATCACGATGCAGGTCATATGCACAAGTAATGCTTCCTCTATGGTACTTTCTAGTAATATCTTGACACTGATAATTTATGTACATACTTGATATTTATACAAAATTAGAGTAGTTATGCTGAATAACATTGGGTCTTTTGTTTCTTTTTTGTTAGTCAATAGTTAATATTCCAATCTGTTCTCAAATAAGTATTGATAAAAAGAGGAATGAATCACACATCGTGACGTCTTACGACACTAGTTCTATATCGCATAGTGCATTTCAATTCTTAAACAAAAAATAAACTAGTATTAGATAGATGGCTTGCGTTCAAGATTTTATTACTTCAAGAAATTGGGATATTTTTACAACATTCATCATATGTTTTGAACATGTTGTAGGAAAGACAAGACTCTGCCTTATTTACCTTATGATTTACAGATCGTTTTTAAACAAAGTGTTTGCTACTAGCCATAATAATGTGATGAGTGAGACTTTTTTAGGTTAGGTTCAAACTTATTTTATAATACCCATTCATTTAGCCACCATTTTATTTCTTGTACACGTACTTGGCACTAAGTCTAGAATTACGGAGTAGAATAATATTTTCATCCAAACTCCTATACAATAGAAATATCTGTTAACGTTTAATGGCAGTACATTCTTACCCAATAACAGAATGGTACGGAAATATAGGCCACGGTTGCACTAATTACATCTTTACTCTTTACTATCATAGGGCGGTAAACGAGCAATGTGATCACCTGATGGTAAGTGACCACCGCCCATGTACATGATCATAATAATGAACGCGTTGCCGATCTTAAAAGGAAGGTATAATTAAGGGGTTGGAAAGGGCAGCGGGGATTTAGGTCTCCAGATATCTCACTAACCGTACGAAACGCAACACCAAGATGTTACTTCACGTTTATTTTCTGTGAAACAGTGGTACCGCCCCGGTCGAGTCGGCCCATTCATGCTACAGACTACAGAAAACTGTCAACAGCGTGGCTCTACCACTTACTTTTGCTTCGATACATAGAAGTTAGATTCTATCTCTTATCTTTTCTATTATCTACATAACAGCAAAGTCACAGTATAATTATCTAGCAAAGTCTTTATAATCTTGGAGACGGATATGTTCGGATCAAACAGATTCATACTTCGGATTCAGGTCATTCTCCTTAAGATCCGGCGACATCACGTTTCTTAATGTTTCCTATTTTCTTGATAAAAAAACTTAAAACGCTTTGATTATTTCCGAATCACATTACAAATGTTACACGTTGTCTCATAATTGTTTATGGATATTGCGGAATCTATTTCTTTATATTTCCTACTGGAAGCGTAACTTATAATAATGAAGATAGACAACTGCTTTCGGAAGAGGTTAATTACGATTTACTTTTTATTTTTTCTGGCGTTAACGCGATTTAGTGGTAGGGTCCGACTTCCGACTTCTAAGCTTCCACTTTTCTAGTCTAGTCTAGGTCTAGACCAGGAAAAGATGCTAGCATCTTCGTAGACAATGATACTTTGTATCTTATAGAATTTCAGTCCTGCCTATTTGTAGTCTAAAGGTATAATGATTCCGAACCTGCATTCCCAGACTGTACTAGAAGCAAGCATTGGATGCGAGAACTGCCTTAGTATCGAAAAGGAAGTATAAGTTAAAGTATAGTGTATTTGTTACCTAATTTAGAGCATATTATGCTAATGCCAAACCTACATGTAACTTATTTTAGCTGAAACAATCATACACACATGACCATAGGTTAACGTCTGTATCCAAGAAGGGGTGAGCAGATGTGATACTAGTATACAGCTTAAAAATTACACAGCAGTTATCATAAGCACTGCAGAATTTTGAGTTGTTTGATAAGGCATACCAGAGGAAATGCCAATAACCAACAGTTGGTAGAAAATGGCTGATAATAATAAATAATTCGATGACATGGTTGTGTGGTTTTGCTTCTGTTTATGAGCATACCAATCAAGCGAGCAACTTGCTCGTTTATTCATTAAGAATAAAAAAATAAAGATAGAATTTAACGCGAAATAAGCGAGACTATAACAAAAATCTATTGTTCACGAGGCAGCGTCATGCAGTACAAAAAAAGAATCGTATGACGTGACCTCGTAAATCAGCGATTCCTAAAGAGGTACCGTGGAAAGTCACTAGGGTTCCGCGAATTAGTTGCATTTGTCATTGAATTGTGGCTAAAGTTTGAACTGATTCACAAAATATCCGACCACATCGAGGATGAACTTATACACAGATTAAATACATAATCCTACTAATATTATAATCGCGAAAGTTTGTAAGTATGGATGTTTGTTACTCTTTCAAGTAAAAACTACTGAATGGATTTTAATGAAACTTTACAATAATATAGCTTATACATGTTTTTCAAAAATCAACTCTTGAAGGGTTTAAAAAGGGGATGAAAGTTTGTATGAAAAATCTAAACCGCTGAACCGATTTCAATGATTTTGGCAAGAATATAGTTGATGACCCAGGGTTAAACACATAGTATTTTTTCTTTAAATTTAAACCCCTAAAGGGCTAAAATAGGGGATGAAAGTTTGTATGAAAGCTTTTTGATGGCGAAACGAAGTTCGCGGGCACAGCTAGTTCTGATATATATTTGCTCATTTAATGAAAGTGTTCCATAAATAAATGGTTTTTGTTGAGTCTTCCGTAGCTTTAAAAGTTTGGAAGCCGCTATCACGTCTTATCTCGTACGCTAAATGGGGCTTAAATTTAGCAGTGAAATAAAAACATAATCCAACCAATTAGTAGATGTCAGATTGTGATTAAGCAAATAAAACATAATGTAAGTAATAGTTGTAAATACCGTTACTACATTTGACGGCTTCATCCATGCGTGATCTTAATGTACGATCAATTTAATATATGATTGATATCAGGATGCGAGTTATCTTTGAGCGAAATCGCAAACTGTACTGATAGCGATATCAGAAAAAAAGTCCATTAAAACCTTAAACGTTACTTTGTATATTGGTTATTTTATTAATAGTATATTGCAACGGAAATGGTGTCTTCTTACAAATAACGAAAATCAAAAATTAATAATTGAATGGTGGTACCGAACCCTCCGTGCGCGAATCCGAATATACTTAGCAGGATTTTAATTGACTTCCTAAATAACTGTGACTAATACACGGATAGAAGTGTCAATTTTTTTATATATATTTTTATATCAACAATACATAATATGCTCCTGACATTAGTCAACAACAAAATACTATTTAACAAAATATTAAACCTAACATAAACTGGCAGGGAATGTTCGCAAACGTTTCCACAAATAGGGTTTAAGGCACGACACTAACCAGCCGTTTAAACAGTAAACCGCCATTCTCAATATCTCCGGTCCGTGTAATGGGGTCCTGTTTAGGCATCGGTTTTATGGGCCTCTTTACGATTTTCCTTGGTGAAACCATCCGTAGGTGTGGTCGGGTTTGATCTTTCGAAATTGTGTTTTCGATCAATGTTAAGGCGATGTAGTTTGGTACCTTGAGTAGTAAAATTAAGAATTCTGTAAATTGAAAAAAAATCATGGAAAAAAATTATACAATATTGCCTAATTTCTAGTCTCTCAGTTGGTTAAAGGTTAATAATTATGTTTTATAATTTCTGTTCTGTTATTGATGTTTTTGTAATGGATATCGGGGACTTTTGACCAATTAGTATGAATATGCAATCCAATACTAAATCTAATCCACACGGGCCTTAACACTTAACAGAAAAAAATCTACATAATTTAATGATGTGACATTGAATTCACTCATTTGTTGTCATTCTCTATGACCGCACAAACTCGTAACGCGAATATTTTACGTTAACTTCGTGAAATCAGAGGACATATTCTACATGTCAGCATATGACGTGACACCTGACACATGACACCACTTCGCGAAATCAGCATCAAATAACATTTTTTAAGTCTATGTCAACTGTTCTTAACAATCACGTAACGCACCATAATCTATACTTATAAAATAACATGTCCTGACTGACTGACTGATTCATCATCGCCGAGCGCAAACTATCAAGGCTACAAGCATGAAATTCGGACTGTATATTCATTTTGTTATGTAGGCACCCACTAAGAAAGGATTTTAGAAAATTCCACCCCAAAGGGGTCAAAATAGGGGATGATAATATGTATGAAAGTCCGTCATTTTGAAAGTTACGTAAACAAAATTTTGTATTTCGGTTATTAACGTAAAACAAATAAATACGTGTTTCAGGAATTTTGGAAATTTTAGTTAATAAGAGATGAAAAGGGGGGTGAAAGTTAATGCGATAGTGAGTTTGTTTGTTAAGCTTTCACGTCTAAATCACTAAACCGATTTTGATGAGTTTATCTACAGGGATAGATGGGACCCTGGAGACGGTTACAGGCTACTTTTATCCCGGAAATGCTGTTCACGCGGGCGGAGCCGCGAGCAAATGCTAGTGCGTGTATAAATTGACACTAGGTTAAAAAAACTTTTATGCCAATTCGACGAAATCGACGCAACGTGGACGCGCGTTAAGAATCCACACGGCCATAGATATGCCCTCTGGAAATCTTTGGGGGAGGCCTATCTTCAGTAGTGGACATCTTGTGGCTGATGATGATAATGATGATGGATATTGTATGTTGCATTAGGTCTACGTTTTCAAACTTCGTCGTTTCGTTTCGTTTTATAGCATAGAGGCCCAGGTCTGTATTATCATCACACGTACATATTTCCGAAATTCACGAACCGCATAACTTTAATCGTAGAACTTATTCAGCGATAGGAATTAATTATTTGATAAATCATTATATTTCTAAAAGCCAGCATTATTTTTAATTGTACACATTAAAAAGATCGTTATCATGTACTTAATAATAAGTTTTAGAATAGACTATTAAGTTGTAAAAATTCCCACAGCTGATGTTACTTCTGAACGCAAACGTTAAGTTGAAATGTTTTATTTAAATTGACTTTTTAACGACATTTTTACAGGTTTAATGTGTTAAGAAGTGTTTGACCAGCTCTTAAAAGAACAGTGGTACTAAAAGCGGAGGTGCAAATTCGATTCTTACTTCAACTTTAACTGCCAGCCGCTTTGTTACTTCACAAGTTAATATAGACCCCTATTTCGAACGTAAAGGCTTGTTTTGAGATGGACGACCGAAACAAAAGACGGGGACGCGCGACGACTCGGCCGCGTCCGCCTACTTTGCAACTTGCTGTATCTCGCGGTTTCACTGCAGACATGTTACTGCCCTACTCTCATGGGTCATAGCGTGATATACATATAAACCTTGCGGAATAAATAATAGTTAAAACGGCATCTAAATCCGTTGTTTTTTTATTTTATTGAATGACGAGATGAGCAAGTACATATTAAGCGTCACGCCTGCCCATAAACAGAAGCAATACCACACGGAACTTTGAATTACAAAGCACAGCATGCCACTGAACTGCGTTCGTTACCGACACATTAGATGATAAGTCTCATAATGCCCAGTAAAATTGCCAGCGTTTGGACCTTCGCATATATATCACTCATTGTACATCGAATTCTCTATAAAACAGTGGTAACATCCTAGTTGAACCTGCCCATTCGTACTGTAGAAAAAACGCGCTGTAAGCGTTTGTACCATTTTTTTTAAATTACTGTAAAAAATCAACATCAGTGGTCGTATGTAAATAATTATAATCCGGTATTTTCATTATATATTTTAATGAGATGAGCGCCAAGATACTCGGTGTATAAGAAGTTTATCGACTCGATATTATGTTAATCGATACGTCGATGGTGAACTGGAACAAATCGAACTTAACGTAGAATGTTGTTTTTGGCGTAATTGTGCTGTTTTTGTATAGATGTATGTTCAGGGGATATTCTTAACTCGGATTTATTAGTAAGATGATTAAGACGAAATTGGATATTTGGGTTTTAAAACTCAAATGATTTACTAAACGGTAAAGTCACGCTTTAAATAATTTGATTTACAACATGAATGGTTCAATGGGGTAATAGCAGTCTTATAGGAAACCGACATGAGCTGAGCTAGCTATTATGCTTTGTACGGTGAATGAAATTCCCGGAGACATAATCCACCCCCTCTTTCTAATCATTCCTCTCGAATGCCGCCCTTAATGGAGTTTAAAGTCAACAAACATATTTTTTATACTACTGTGGGTGTTCATTTATAGGCGGCGATGACCACTTAGCATCTAATGACCCACTTGCTTTTTTGCCCGTCTCTGCTATGATGCCTTAGTCTGATTTTTAATTGATAACAAGTATCCTAACTAATATAAATGCGAAAGTGAGTTTATTTGTTACGCTTTCACGCCTAAATCGCTGAACCGGTTATGATGAATTTTGGTACAAAGATAGATGGACTCAGGAGTCTGTTGTAGGCTATTTTTATACTCCGGGAAAAGCTGTTCATTCGGGCGGAGCCACAGCAAAAGCAAGTCAAAAACAAATTTATATTACTTGCCTAAAGTTTGTAAAACAGTATATCGTCATAACACCTGTATATATTGCTAAATAGTTGATGAACGTAATTCCTTTGCTACTTATCCGTGACTTAACACAAATAAACAACATTGGATTTTTAATAACAAAATTTACAAGTATCAAAACATTGTACACAATTTGTTCGAAGCAATTTGCCACAATAACAATTTACAACTGGCAAGAACACCAGTGCCTAGTGTGCGAGGTGGGTGCATTAAGAGCTGTTTACATGCAAATTATTATCAGGCCTGCGTCGGATAATATAACGTCTATTTATTATTATTTGAGCGGCCATCAGACGCGCAGATGTACTAAAAAGGATTTTTCTTGGTCATCATCAGTCATTACATCATCACGCTTAGCATAGTCAGGGGCATATGTAGAGGGTATCGAGAAGCTTTGTATTAGTTTCAGAAGTCGTTTGAAGTCCTCTTACTAATTATAATTATTTATAATACATTTTTTTACCTAGAGTAAGTAGAGGAAGCAGTGATAGCTCAGCAAGGTGTAGTACGAACCATCGAGACGAAAGTCGCAAGTTCGAAACCAGCCCTAAGACTGATAATAAATGTCTATCAATTGTTAATAATAGCTTACTTTAACATGAAGGAATAATTAATATTGAAGATATTTGAAATTTGCCAACCTGCTTCTGGCTAGCGAGGCGGACTGGAACCTAACCCATCACTTTCAGCAGAGTAGGCCCGTGACCAGCAGAGACACGAATAAAATATAGTGCGTGTTATTATTAAGCAAAAGTCATTGTCCAGGTTGAATTTCAATAAGTAAAAAATTCTTAGAGTGATATACTTTTAAATTAATGCGGGTTTCATTTTGATGTTAGTATCATCCTTGTATCCCTGTGACTGCATCGATCATCCGTCTGTCCTGTCGCAGGCTTCTCGATTAGATTCTTCCGTCTTCGGAATGTGAATTAAGCATACAGACCAGCATGATTCTGGTGACCACCTATAAACTAATTGGTTGTCGGTGATCGCTGTTTTTTGGTCGCGCTTAACATCGGTTGTAGTGCAGCCACTTCGGCGTGCTCGGATCGACAAAAAAAAAATAAGAGAAGTATCCATACTAAACCAGTTTACTCCAACCTTGACAGATAGCTAGCTGAGCAGCCAACTACCATTACGGCTAACCCAATTAGCCTGACAGTTTTGATTTTCTGTCCACTCAGATCACTGTTAATCCGGTCCTAATAAAAGCAAACATAAAGGTCTGTTTACAATATAATATCGCATACTCTCACGCCTTTATCTGTAGAGGGAAAAAGATGTATAACAAAGGCAACCACATGCCGTCATCTGTATTACCGTCCCATACCATGATAGGGAGAAAGTCGACATCAAATTTTGAACCCGAGAAAACATGTTTAGGGAACTCGTAGTTAAACAGCTTCAGTGGCGTAGCTGACGAGTAGCCGGCTGTGAAACAAGAGGTCGCGGTGTCGATACCCGCGTTGATAAATGTGATCCACAAATATTTGGTTCAGGTCTGGGTGTTGTGAGACCGAAATTCTTTCGTAGTTGCTGATACACACGACACAAGACTCGTATCTTACTGTGGGGTCAGGACTATGTGTGTGACTGTTGGGTGAATTTATTTATTTATTATTTATCGTAAACCAAATCGTTCCTGAATCGAACCAAGAGCCTAACAGGTCACAGCCCCCACATATCATAGTAAAATAATTAGGCTATGTACTTATACGCAAATTACGGTGTATATACTAGTTACTAGCTATAAATCGCAGTTCCACCCGCGTGAACAGCCTTTTCCGGGATAAAAGCTGTCATAATAAAGGTCGTGATTTACCTTTGCGCCAAATTTCATTCAAAACCATTAAGCCGTTAAGGCGTAATTGACCAACAAACATCCAAACTTTCATATTTCTAATATTAGTAAAAAGGAAGCTAGTGTAAAAGATTAAAGATTATTCTTAAATCTTGCTATGTTTGCTATACTGCACTGACACTGCACAAAAACGGACCAATCACGTATACAGTAAACTACCAATCAATATTATGTGTTATTCTTAAATAAACTCAACGTCTCTTTTCATACTGAAATATGACAGTCATACGACCAAACATGATATTTGCATGTAAAATTGGCAGGTTTACTATCAAATGCTTATCAGGATCATCTCGTGATCATTTGAGCCAACGTCAATCATTTAAGCAAAGATGTTTATTATTAACACGACATTTTTGATTTAAATAAAGAATCCGCAAATGTTATTTAACTATGTTAGGAGTCTGCTGATGTTAATTTAATTGTAGATATTTATTTTTAGTACAAAATTAATTTTGAAGTAATACGATATGGAAAAACAAGGTTATAGAATGCTAAAAAAATTACCTACCTAACATCCAAATATTAGGAACACAAATTATAAAACAGACTAAGTTAAATGGAACACCTATTTACTCAGTACATTCTAAAGAATATAGATATAAGGGATTACACTCCCTAGATATTCAAACAATATCCAAAGGTCAAATAATCTTCACAAGCCGAAAGAACAAAAACTCGCGTCATTTTTTCTAATAAGCAAGCATTGACACAAAAATGCATCCAGTGTCGCGTTACAAATTTGTCGCATACCACATTTCCTTATGCGTTTCAATCTAAACTGAACATTTTGGACCTTAATACATCACCTTTAAAGTTTGTTATAAGTTGATCATGAGATGTGTTGGCTGCAGCCCCAATTTCATAAGAATACGGTAGCATTCATATCGTATTACAAGCTTGGATCACGTTCTAATGCGATAAATATTGTTTTAGTTTATTGTAGTTGGTGTCAGCATAATTTGAAACTTCGTGGAAACAATACCAAATTTATCACGATGGTTAAAATTTTGCACGCATACTAGTCATGCGAGGCAATCTTTTATGGAAAAGAGTTGATAATTTTTAATAACATGCGATTTATAATCTTTAATTTCTTTCTTCACAAACTAACTTCGCGATGGTATATTGAAACTGTGAAGACATTCCAAATTAAAATGTACACACGTAATTTACAAGTCACTATGATATTACGAATTCATCATTGATAAGACAACAATCTTGTCTAATCAATTGATTTTAAATGCTGAAGAATTTGAACATTCGACTTTTCATAAATATATTCTCTCTAATTTTTCCTACGACTGGAAGCAATGCACCTATTGGTACTTCTATAAATAAGATCAGAATTTTATTAATGGTCTAGAATAGTACCTGTGTGTCCAAAACTATAGATTTTTATATCCTTAGACAAGATAGTCCTACAACGTCAACTTAATTTTATCTGAAATATTCAGTTTCTGCGACAGCTGTTCATTTTTAATAATCTTTTCTGCATTGGCCTGACCATCAACTTTAATTACAGTTATTCCATCAACGACAAGACATTCAACTCCCCATACATTCGAACCATGACAATCGTTGCGAATGATTTTAATTTACATAGGTAAGCAGTGTCGATGATTCAATTAGACACACGACGCCGCCGTCACGCCACGTCGCGTTGCCGGCTGCCTCTCCCCGCCGCGCCGGGCTGCACCGCAATCAAAATATTTATGATTACTAACCGGCGTTTCACGGCTTTCAATTGGTATATGCTAGTGATCTCCGGGATCAAAGTCCTTAGACACAAATCTGTGAATTGCCACAATTGCAAATGTTGTACATCTGAAATTATTGGTTCATATTCACACATAACATAAGCTTACGCCTTAATCGCAGGAGATACGGAGACGTACAACTAGTGTTTTGCTAGTGATTTGCAGAGCTCATTTATGTCTCATGGTGTTTTTTTTTTAGGAATCGAAAAAAAAACGTAAAAGCGAAACGAAATGTGATTGATTACGTGACCTGGACCTGAATCCAAGACCTTACCACATTCTCAATATAAATCTACAGTCAATTTTATTACTAAGTATCCAGTTCTTTATCTCTCGATCTATATCCATTGCGATGGGTTCATACCTATATTACCATATCACCATTTCATACTCATGTTAACAAACATCATCTTTAGTCTAGTAATTTAAGAGACAATAACAAAAGAGAAAACTTGAAAGTCAACATAAATTCAAAAACCAAACGAACAATTAGCAGCATATTTTTTTCATAACTTTTTTGCAGACCATCCCCGTGATTTCTAAGCAAAAACTACCGCCCGGCGCGCTCTCTCGCACCACCTACCGGGCACGGTTTGCTCTGGTGCGCTTCACTGACTTCCATATTCCATGCCATTTGCGGGTGTGGAGTGTGGTATATGAATTTACAGTGCAGGGCCCGCTCTATACATGATGCCGGATGCGAGACCTCTCAGACAGACTCAATTCTGACAAGTTAATATGACGAATATACCTACGAGACAGCGTAAGGCGAGACAAGTACTCCGCACTCTCGTATTTCGCAATTATCAACATGGTTCGCCCAATGGTTTGACAGCCTCCGTGGCGCAGCGGGTGAGTAGCCGGCTGTGAAGCGAGAGGCCGCGGGTTCGATCCCCGCACCGAGACAAATGTTTGTGTGATCCACACATATTTGTTTCAGGGTCTGGGCGTTGTGAGACCGAAAGTCTGTCGATGTTCCTGATACCCACGACACAATACTTGTATCTTACTGTGGGGTCAGGACTATGTATGTGACTGTTGGGTGTATTAAAAAAAATGAGTAGAGCGGGCTTGTAGCTATGATTTTGGTGTTAACAAGAGCATATGCTTGCAGTACTAAGCTGAATAAATCTACAACATGATTTCATTGTCGTTGTGTATATCTATTAAAGAGACGGCATGTTTTTTTGACTGTCTCGTTGACGCTGTAATATTGCGTACGCGGTACGACTGCTGTGCTAAGGTCTCGGGTTCGATCCCGGGTAGGATCAAATGACATTTATATATCAAGAAATGCGCAGTATCCGCCCGGAGTCTAGAATTGTACCCGGTATGGCGATAGGCTCGCGCTCGTTTCCTATCATGGGACGGAAATACCCTCGTTGAAAAGTGGGTGGTTACACCTCTGCCTTCCCCTTTGGGGATATCAAGCGTGAGTGCGTATGTATGTTTGTTTTTTTCTGTAAATTATTTTAGTATTAAACCTCATTAATATCCCACAACTACAAAGTTAACTATCATATTAGTTAAGCTCTATTCCGTGACTCATACTTGGCATAATTGAAGACATGCTGTACCATTTTTTACATATTTTAAGAACAAAAGACCAATAAATAATACACATATAAATTTTAATGGTGTCCCATGAAACAATGGGTGCCATTTTCACATTTTTTTGTAGTCTGTCCTTGCGGCCCGTTAAGTCGGTCAGGTAGATGGGTGTTGAATGGTGATCTTGTTTGAGATGTTTGTGGCGGATTCCTTGTTAAGCGATGGAGCCGGTTAATGATAATGAGAAGTGTTTAGTGTTACACTTTGTAGAGAAAATATTTCTGTACCTTTAAACGGACTAGTTTATAAATACTTCACAAAATGGTAATTTTAATATTTTCTTTATAAGCCCCGCTGCAGATGTGAAAGCTTTGACTTGGCACGTATAATGATTTTGGGCTATAAATAACTAGATCTATAAATATTGTGGATAAAACAGTCAATATACGGCAAAATAAGCTAGTAATTAAACTGTGGAATAGTTTGCCGGCACACGTGTTCCCTCCTTCCTATAATATGGGGTCCTTTAAACGGAGTGTGAAGAAGTTAGGCAGGCCGACATGATCTTGCCGACCTACGATGGACACATTGTTTATCGTTGGTCGATAATATTCCTGGATTGCGCTACACTTACCATCAGGTGTAGCGTAGTCACTTTGCCGAGCCAGAATAAAAAAAAATCAGCCAGCCACCAAACCAACAAATATTCTGCGAACATTTCTGCGGCTTATATTTTTATATTTAGGTATTACAATTCAAAAAATTAAAACAGGTCAAACAGCGTCGTAGACTTAGTGCCATGGGTGCCTTTGGGTACGAAACCTTAAAAATAACTCTTAACGATATATAAAACTTCAAGATTCCTGCAACAATTTTCATCAAGCAGCAGCAAGCGGCTACTTTACATCGGTTTTCAGCGAGACAGTGGTAACGACCCGGTCGAGCCAGCCCATACATGCTGTAGACAAAACTGACTACAGCGTGGCTCTACCACTCAAATTAGCTAATCGCTCTGCGAATTATCCTGCATATCCATTTATGTAAACGTTAAGACTCCATATGATACACAAAAACAGCGTGTCACCGACACATGTCTCGTAAAAATATTGAATATTACAATTCCCACGAAGTTCCACATGATTCAAAACGTATTTGCTAACGGCCTCAAATTCAGTAGCGCCAATTACTCGTCATGCTCAGATGCACCAACCCTGTCGAATTAAAAACACCACCGACGAGTGAAGACAGACCGAGACTCGGGACTTTTTAAATTAGTAGTCGTAAAATCGCTAAGCAGCCGCGCCTCAGGCGATCATTCCTTATTCCTTTTCGACCCTTTAGTTCATAGTACTTGGTAAAATTATTGGTTATTGTAATAACGGTAATTTATAGATTATAGAAAAGATATTCAGTTTTTTTTTGTCGCCAAGCAGAAATATGTAAGCACTTCTTTGTTTTGAAGGAAATTCAAGACAGTGAAATTACGGGGCATTATGAGACGAAGAGATGAAGTGCTTTGTAAATCAAAGTACCTACTGTGTGGTGTTGCTCCTGTTTACACAGTTGTCACGCTTACCATCAGGCGAGCGACGTGCACGTCTCATCATTCAATCTAAAAATACATTGGCGGAGATATATTTAATTAGTGAGGAAACTAATTTTAGACCTGCTAAATATGAAATTATTTGTCGAACAACTTTGTTATATTTTGTCTGCCTCCGTGGCGCAGTGGGCAAGTAGTCAGCTGTGAAGCGAAAGCCTGTGGGTTCGATTACCGCAATGAGGCAAATAAATAACCGCGATAAAATCCGTTTAAATTAGTTTTATTTCAATGAGTAACATTCGCGTAAACGTTTTGGAGCTCAATATTTAGCTACTCATTTAAATCATAGCCTTTTGTATTACAATACAATTTTTTTTTATCCGAGAACGGCATAGTGACTGCACTACACCTGATGGTAAGCGTAGTGCAGTCCAAAACACCAGCGACCCCCGACAAACAATGAGTTTATCCGGTGGTCACCAGTCATGCCGGCCTGTATAAATACTTCTTCCCTATCCGAAGAGGGAAATCGAGGGGTTTGCGATAGGATAGGCGGATGACCAATGCAGGCTCAGGGATACCCCTATACCCACCCCAACCAAAGAATATATGAACACAGCCGAAGCGCATAACTTTAATCATAATTCTCTATTGCTCTTATGCTCCCTGGTTAGATGACGCCTGGTCGTCTTGTTACCCAAATAAGACTTTTCATGTTACCACATAAACTAAAGGCTGTTTAGTGTTACCTAGCGAACCCGTAATTTAGGCTGATTCCGTATCATAAAAATGTAAAAAAGTTAACAAACAAACAGTCGAAAACATTTTTTTTGCCCACGATCTTACTCATCACAGCCCAACACGCTAAATCAAACCGTATCCCGGTATCCTAAGGTGGAGATTTGTTTACACTAAGTATCCTCCAAGTTCCAAGACTGAAAACCGGTTAGGTGTGCGTGAGCTCGTTTGGAAAAACGATTATTATTGTAGTTAACCCCACAGTTGAAACATAAAGGCGTTGGATTTCGGATGAGAGCGCCTACGTAATTGGTCGACCGAGTCCTGTTTTGGAAGAGCTGAAATTTGCGTGTTTCCCTCCTGGCACGATTACTTTTTTTATTGGATTGAATGACGAGACGAGCAAGGCGCTCGCCTGGTGGTAAGCGCCTGCCCATAAACAGAAGCAACACCGCACAGAACGTTGAATTACAAACTACATGGCATTGAACTGCGTTCGTCACCCCGAGACATAAGATGTTAAGTCTCATAATGCCCATTAATTTCACTGGCTTAATTTCCGTCATTCAAGCTAATAATATTTGGGTACAGCTTTATAAATAGTGCACCCTAAACCACAATATATATAACCGAAGCTTTAACAACTTCTTCATAGTTACTTTATTGAGTTGCAATATCGCACAAATAAGCATCTTGCTATTAATATAACTGCAGAATTATAATGCTAAGTATAGCAACACCGTTATCATGTGATAATTTATTCTATTTTATTATGTGACAATTGTCCTCAGTTTATTTACATTGTTTAGAACAGTAGTGTATGCATATAAATTACTAGCTTTTGCTCGCGGCTCCGCCCGCGTGATCTGCTTTTTCCGGGATAAAAAGTAGCCTATGTCTTATTCTGATGTATAAGCTAAATTATTGTAAAGTTTCATTCAAATGCATTCAGTAGTTTTTACGTTAAAGAGTAACAAACATCCATCCACCCATACTTACAAACTTTGGCGTTTATAATATTAGTAGGATAAGGAAAAATTTAAATTAAAACAATTATGTACATACATAATTATTTTATTTAAATTTAATTGACTCACTAAAAATATCGTACACTACATAGCACTAAGAGACTGTTTTTTTTATTGTCATAATTTGTGATAGAGATGTAATTTGAAATTTGTTAGTAAAATAATAAAAATACAATGAATTCAAAATTTATAGGCCGTCAACGTTCTCTCGCTCTTTCAGTTATATACCCCATCCCCACACACTTACAATAAGTAAGTTTTTTTTACTACAAAAATATTTACTACAAATAATTTATATGGCAAAACAACATTTGCCGGGTCAGCTAGTAAATTATAAGGATTTATTCGTTATGTGCCTTCTACTACAATGCTATCTCAACTTCTCAGTATGAGATAGCATTTGTCGTACGAGCTGACCTTTGACATAGGTAATTTTGTTAGTACGTTCGTATTATATCATCGCCTTGTCAGTTTAGTGGCAGCGTTATGTTGAGAAACCGGTGAGGTGGTGTTCAAAAACCAGGTTCGTCCGAAATTAATGCTTCGGTTTTTCGTTTCGAAAAATCACACAATGTTGAGTGGTAGAGCCACACTGTAGACAGTTTTGTCTACAGCATGATTGGTCCGGCTCGACCGGGTCTTTACCACTGTGTAAAGTAGCGGCTTCCTGCTGCATTCCGTAGCGTGAGTGAGATATCCAAAGGCACAAATTCCCCTCCCCTTCCCAATCCCTTATTATCCCTTCCCTTTAAGGTCGGCAACGCGCCTATGATTCTTCTAGTATTGCAGGCGTATATGAGCGGCGGAGATCACTTACCATCAGGTGATCCATTTGCTCGTTTTCCGGTCTACACTATAAAATTAAAAAAAAAACATGGTATGCCCGGGATAGGATGTTGTGCGCGGTATGGCCTAAGCTCGTCTACTATCACTATAAAGGGGCCGAAATAAGATCCTCGAACCCTAGACGCACTATTTGCGCCTCTACCTCTTCGACGATAGAAGCATGACCCAAATGAAAACACAATTATCATATTAAAATAAAACCCCATACTTTGTATCATAACCCACAGTATATACATAAATTAATCACATTATGTAAGTATTGTACTTTTTAAAAAACCGGTTCTCCCTAGGGGGCTTGCCCCCTGATCCTAACCATTTTCCCATCCCTTTTTCCTTCCCCTCCCCCTTGGCCCTTTGGCAGGCCGGCATGATCTTGCCGACCTACGATGGATACGTTGTTTATCGTTGGTCGACACTATTCTTGGATTGCGCTAAACTTACCATCAAGTGTAGCGTAGTCACTTTGCCGAGGCAGGATAAAAAAAAATCAATAAAAGGAAGGAAAGAAATATCACTAAGTAATACGTGCTCTATTAGTCTTAGTTTACATTATAATTGTTTCATTAGATCTACAACCTGATCATCTCATTGGCTCCATAGATTGATCACGATGACGGAGAACCTATTTTTCAATACAATCCTTATCATATAAGTGATATGACAAAATCAAATTGTTATCGGACGTAAATAGAACGAAATAAAGGCAATGATAATACTTTATGGTTCGGCTCATTGGTCTAGTGGCAGCTATTAGGGTGAGATACCGATGAGACCGAGTTCAAATTCTAGAAATGCAAATTTGTGTTTGACTTTTCGATTCGTAAAATCACACACGAATATAATGGGATTAAAATATGTTTACGATATGGCGTTAGGCTCGCTACTTATCACATCATGGGATATATTATACAAGCTTGGCGTACTCGTTAAATCTACCTACCCCATTTTACTATTTATATGATGATATTTTATGTGAAGCAAAACATTGCATTATTTTATAATTCCTTATTTTACTTTGTTTGAAGTAAGTATGCAATTTAAATAATTTGTATTCAAAACATATAACGAAAAAATATTTTTATAAAAAATTATAAACTGACATAAAGTCAGTCTTAAGTATGGTCAAAGCAATAAGGAACTAAGAATTTTATTTTACCATTGTCCAGGTACGAGTAAATTATAATTAACTGCATAGTTAGTGATGTGTTTAAATATCGAATGCTTCTGAGTTAGTAGCTTGAAATCGACTCGAAAATATCGATATTTTTGGTCGAATGCTGAAAATAATCGTAATTTTTATATGTGAATCGCATGAAATATATGAAATTTAATAAAATCGGCATGTATCGACTATCGGTGTTATTATTAATCGACGCGATATAAAAAAACAACCTTAAAAAACCTTATAATCAATCCATAATTACTATACTTTATGCTCGTATCAACTATAACATATTCGTTAGACTTGGTAGTTGCAATGGTATATTCTTAGACATTAAAACTATTTATTAAAAAAAGCTGTAACTATTCTATTACAATAAAGAAAGTATAAAACTTAGGACTTGGACCCAACAGCTTTTTACATTTGTACTCATCAACATCGAAAGTTACCAAAGTATCGAGTGCTTATAGGAATCGATACTCCAAACCATCGATACATCACTGCATGTGACTTCAAACCGTATGTAAAGTATATGGCCTATTTACGGTCGCAAGCGAGCCACGGCCACGTCTCGTGACAGCCGTTTACGATGAGCTATAACGTGGCTCTTCTACATTTCAAATCTTCACTGTCGTTATAATGTGGAATTCAAATCGTCGACGCATTAGGGTTACCATAAGTAAAAACTATTATTAACCATAGTTTTCTTAACATTTTCTAATACAATAGTTTTAGAATTATTGCTTGTATAAATAAAAATACTAAAAGTAAATTGAGACCGATGGTTGATTTTATGTAAATAACCTTTTTTGACGGAGGTTCCGTCATAAATTAAAACAATATTTGTAATTTCCAAATGTCTCAAGAGATTTTCTTCAAGGAAAGTAAAGGTTCTGCTGCCTCTGTTGGTAGGTAGGTAGTTATTTAAACACAAATTTTTACTCGATTAAATAGTCAAATAAACCCGCCTTAGTATCCGGTAACTTCAGGGCGAAATTATTCTGCCGACCGCCGAAGGACGCAAAAGTCTTGACGGTTGACATTATATTTGGACTGCACTTTACCGACCAGCAGATGCTGTATAGCATCTTTGCTATGCCAGGATTAAAAAAATCAGTCCTATTAAACCAAAATTCAAATCGATACATTCTTGTAGACACTACGGTGGTAGACAGATACACCCTTTTCATTGAGGGTTAAAAATACACAATAATTTATTTTAAAATACTTTGTACTTTAACAAGCTTGTACTCGTTACGCGATTACAATCTTAAATGACAGGAAACGCTCGTATATCGGTGGAGTGTCCACACGAATTACCAACTTATCGTACACGACAACCCTAGAGCGACGCAGTTTGTCATTGGAATTCAAATCGATTTCGAGTTGTCATCGAGTGGCGTCGAGTTTTCATAGTAGGCAGTTAATCTCACCACGTGATTACCATACGGACCACGTATTGGTCTTTGTTGCCGGCCCGGGTTATGTCACTAAAGATCATGCTACGTAGTTTTATTCATGACTGTTTAGCGTGGAAAAATGTATTTTATGTGTAACTCATAGTATATTTTAATCACGTTGGTGAGATTTTTTCGATGGAATTTTCGTAGTAGGGCTCGCCATGCGTTTTCTCTAGAAATTATGGCTACTAAATTATATTTGTTTTTTAATAGATCCGTCTATCTAAAGTTGCCTGCAATACACGGATACTGCCAAAAAGTAGTAGAACCGTGTTGTAGACAGTTTTGTTTACAGCATGAATAGACCAGCTCGACCGGGTTATCAGCAGTATCTCACAGGAAACCGACGTAAAGTTCCCCTTCGAGTATCTCCTCCCCTCCCCCTTAATAGTCTCTATCCTCTAAGGTCGGCAACGAGTCCATGATTCTTCTGGCGGTGGAGATCACTTACCATTGTACATACATACATACGCACTCACGCCTATATATCCTAAGGGGTAGGCAGACGTGTAACCAGTACACCCACATTTCGCCGAGCGTATTTCTGTCCCATGGTGTGATAAGGAATGAGCATATTGCCATAGCGGGCACAATTCCAGACTCCGGTCTGATACTGAGCATTTCGTCATAGGAAAACCCAATATCAATATACCGGACCCGGGGATCGAACCCGAGACCTCAGCTCAACAGACGTATCGCATACGAAATACAACTGCCCCATCGAATTTACCATTGCTCGTTTAAAAAAGACTAAAGGACGATGGACGGTGTACAGAGCGAGTTAAATGACTTGAGCCACTTGGCCAAGAAACGTCGTCCATAAACCATCAAATTATAAATAAAATAACAAATTAACATTCAAACGTAGGTAAAGTGAACATTTTAATAGTCAAACATTAATTCCGAGAAACAGCACCCAACACTTTAAACAGTACGACAAAATTCGAAGAATTATCATAAAATAACCCATATTAATTGGCATTTAAAGCGCATTGTCGGTTGTATTTACATTATTCTGGAAAATGTCCCGCCGTTTTTTTTCCTCCAAGGGCGTCCCGTACAGTCCGCTGTAATGACTAATTAGTCACACGATAGTTGCTTCAATCGTCGGATACTCGGCTTAATCGACTTTAATGAGAACTAATACGTGAGTCGTTAAGTGTCCTGCCAAATATGCAGCAATTATGGCCCACGTCTAGTCTTTGTGACTACGGCTAGCTCAGGAAAGCAACTGATCATCAAATGTTTTTTACCCATATCCAACAGTTTTACTAAAATGCTACTGGTCTTTTTAAACACCTCATAAGTGCAGGCTGCAGAGTTTAGGCTGTCACTAAGACTTCCACCTGTCCTTTTCCCATTCGCAGAGGGTCGGCACAATGTGTCTTTTTAACACGTTACAAAAATACTAGGCTTTTAGTTTTACAACCGGCCTGACGCTGACTTGTGTGATATTTGTGGATCACACAAACAATGCAGAAACAGTTTGTCTCAGTGCGGGAATCGAACCAGGAGCCTCTCGTTTCACACTCTCGCCCACTGCGTCACGAAGGTCGTCATTAAGTCAAATTTGTAAAAATGTCCTTGGGTTACAAAATAATTCTAAGAAAACTAAACTAATTGGTGTACAAAAAATATGGCGTAATATAGTTACGGAAATTCCTGTCGGAGCACAATTTGTTAAAGTACGCACTTCTTATGTAAAACACATAATTAGTTATTTTATAATCTTAGAAGCACAATTTCTAGTGAACTGACACATCGATTCGAAGGAATCCTTAAGGAAAGTAAAACTTGTAATCGGAAAAAACGCAACGTATCGCTAGACTTTATACAATCTACTAAAAAGTTAAAATAACAAAGAATAAAAAGCATCAAAAATGGTGTCGCCGCGCAGATTTCAGGAGTGCGAAAGGTCCATTCATGTTGATTTTTTTTATGGCACCAATCATCAAGGTCTTTGGGGTTAAGTAGATTCTTAAGCGTGATCACTCCTCTGATCCCTATGTCGACTCTTGCTACTTCTTGGTCAACTGATACCAACCTCAGTCCAATTCGTAAGTGGCCATCTCACACATACAAAGCACAGTATTGCCACACCATAGACTGACATTAATAAGCCAATTTACACGTGTACTTTATCACCTGTTACAGTCTCCAAATTTTTCCCTCAAACTCCGCCCGGATAGCGACCGCCGTACACATGGTGTTAAAACCTGCCATAGTGACCCACACATCTTGTGTGGATCGCGTTCCAGGATCAGCCAGTGTATATCGTACGTATGTAAACGGACTGCGCGGCGCATAGAAATTACCATACCAAATTTGCCAGTGCCATTCCCGCGTTATACGACACGATTTTACTTCTAAACAGCCCTTCTAGTAGTACCATGGAAATCAGGAATTCACAAATATAATTTACAGCAAGAGGTGCATTTTAAAGGGACAATACAGAGTAGCCTGACCAAGTCCCCAGTTCGAATCCCTGTAATTTTCAACCCCCTCGGGATAAGTGTAGTATCCTTCCTTACAAACACACACAAAGCGCGATATATAAGGCACATTGCATTTGTAGAACGCATTGTATATTCTGCGCGTGCGCAGGTCCCAACACGCGCGCATTAACATTCCCAGCTCTCGCGCCGGTTCTCATAGCAAGCCGCACGCTTTTAATAGCTGCCTCAAATGTGAGCTGTGTCTAGCGGATGAGCTATTGTCTTGGGATATCGGGATTCGATACTAATTTCTTTTCATGGAGGTTGAACTAATTTATTTTCATGGAGGCTAACGGTGGGGTCTAGAATCGTGGCAAGCGACATACATAGGGTACCAATCACAAATTATTATAGAGTCTACGACGTGTATGTCTGTCTATTTGTGCTACCATTACAGGGCTTGTATCTCTGAAATATAATATGTAACCTGGTGAATAAATTTTACAGAATAATTGTGTGTTATTATTTCGGATATGCTAACAAATAAAAATATAAAGTAAAAATTCACTTATGTTGGTATGGAAGCTTCGGTCGGAGATCCGACTCGCACTTAATAGGCTTTCTATTTTCATTTTGGTATGGCCAAGTGGTTACACTGGACATAATGATAAGTACAGTGCCTTCTAAATACGAACGTGTGCACCTCAATGGCCTTTAGGGCACGGTGAATGACGTCACGGATCATGTAGCCTGTCATTTGACAATAACCCCTTCCACCAGATCTGAGTGTCTTCAAAGTTATTTATTTTTGAATGTCCAATTCCAGACCTTGGATAACAATTTAAAAATTTAAATCTCGAGCCAACTATCCTGTTGAGACTAGTAACATTGACAGGCGCAGTGCAATGCCATCCATTACTTGATAATACGATTTTCTGATTGGTGTTGCTTCTGTTTATGGGCGGGGGTAACGCTTACCATCAAACGAGGGGCATTCAGGATAATAAAAAAACTATTATGGACAGTTATATATTTATAAATTATATATTGCAATAGCGTCTCGCAAATAGAGTTTTTCTTACACAATATCAAACTGTAATTTTTAAATTTAACAGTACAATAAAGATAGTGTTAATACATATTGAGTGTTTTTTTATTTACTTTATAATTATACTTGATGATACAAGTTGGTTTTAAGTTTGCATGATTTAACTAGAGGTCACTGCTTTTTTAATTGGCGTAATTTATGTTAATATGGTAATTTTTGACAGTACAAAGTTTTTATTGTACAATAAATAATGAATTAATGTAGACATAAAGTAATTAAACGCATAGAGTTAATATTTATTTTATAGTGTAAAAAATACACGACGAAAGTAAAATACAGAAAACAAAAAAAAAATATTTTCAAAGCCTCAGCATTATTATTGTCCACACTAATATAAATTTCTTAAAAAGAAAAGAAATTAAAAGCTACCACAGACAACATTTTATAACACAAGACGCGTTATCTATGCTAAAAGCCCACAGTCAAGTAGCAAACCACTCGGTCCGTAGGCCGTTAATACTAAAATTAAACATTTTACTGCGACAGATAGACGCGAAATTGACATTTCAACATATAGCGAATAAAAATAAAAACAATTAAAGCCGGGGAGTACTGGCGAGCGTAGGAAATGCGATTATATGAATAATTCATTTAAGATAACGACCAAAATAAGACGATTGTTCGGTTCTCAGAATAACATGTTTAGATCTGCTTTGCGCACATGACTTTTATAACGACTGGCGGTTTGATTTTCTTGAAACTGATAAAATATCGAAGTGCTGTAATGCGTATATAAGTGGTAGAGCCACGCTGTCGACAGTTTTGACTACAGCATAAATGGTAGAAATCACTGACACAGACTGCCTTGACGGCAGACAAAACGATGGTGTCGCATACGGGGGACCTTGTAAACCCCTTGTATCCTCGTGGACCATAATTTGACCGTTTTCACCACCAAACAGATGGTACTCTTGATTCATAATCTATAAATAGGTAAAACGGATTTTCTGTATTCAAATATTGAAATTCCCCTTTCATACTATATTCGACTTACAAAACTTTCGGGTTCAAACATCAATCCAACAGCTAGTATAGAATAACGACACTACATACTTCGCAATTATACTCATAACCATTTGCTTTCTGCCTAGCGCTATCCGGGTTAATACCAGGGTCATTTCCATGGTGATTTGACGATGGATTTGATATTATGCAGAGACCCATCGTCTCAACAAATTTAACAAATGAAAATAATACCTAAACGATAGCCCAATACTGATATAATGGTGGTAAAGTTATTGAAGGCATTAAAAAATATATAACACTATGGGCGTTACTTATAAACTTAAGTTAACATTTATAAGGCGCTGTGGATTCAATAAATAATTTTGATTTTAGTTTTACTGTGACAAACAGTGAAAAATAACGTAAAAGTTCTAGCGAAAAAGAATAAAACCCCCACATCGGTTTCCGATATGACCAGTCGTGACCCAACTTGTCGCGTTTCACGGCGCGCCATAAAAAAAGGAAAAAACATTTTTAGAATATATTTTTTGTCAAAAAAGTGCCAGGGGGTTATAAATAATGTGATTTTTTTTATTACCTGCGGTTCAAGTTGTAGGAAAATTAATTTAATTTCAAATCTTTTCTCTTTATATTATTAGTGTACATAACAAATATTTCAATATCTTATTTTTTTTTAATACAATATTGCTTTTAGTGATCTTTTTTCCGTAGTCGGGCCCAAGTGTTTTTTTTAAATCGAATCTTCGACTTGTTCTCTACAATTTAGTATAATACAGAGAACACGGGCGACACCGTTTCTCGTATCAGTTGAAATCAACATTTTGAATTAATTAAATTGCGTCTTATTACTTAAAACAATTAATGGAATTTGTTAATCTTATTGCGAAAAATCGAAAAAGCATTTTTTACATAATACCAAATCGGTCGAGAGGATCTTTTATCTGTGGTAATTATGTTGCGTTTGTGTTATCTGTGGTTTTATGTTATTGGAACTTTTTGGAGGATCCTTTACGTTAAAAAGTAAGTGCCTAAAAGATTTTTTTATAGCAGTGGGCAAACGAGCAAGTAGCTCACCTGTTGTTAAGTAATCTCCACCCATGAACATCCACAAAACCATGAGGGCATTGCCAGCGTTACAGTAAGGGGATTATAAAGGTATTCGGAAGGGGGAGGAAGGAATTTGGTTCTCCGAATATATCACTCACGGTACAAAATATAAAGTAATATACTTTACGTCGGTTTTCGGCGAGATAATGGTAACAACCCGGTCTAGCCGGCGCGGCCCATTCATGCTGAAGACAAAACTGTCTAGACAGCGTGGTTCTACCACTTTAATGGTAGTACCTTTTAGTTAAACTGCTTTAAAATATTATATATCAGTTTTTAGTATTTTTTCACAATGGACTAGTTTGTAAATAAGTTTTAGTCAGCGTTACAACGGATATGATAGTATAAGAATTATTTATAATTTTTTTCTACGTCCATCAATTAAAGAATATTTTTAGGTCGGGCCTAATAAAAATTCTAAACCGAATAATTATGTTAGTTAACGACACTATTCGGATTTCAAAACTAAGCTATTTTATCGTGTTGCCCACCAACATAACATAAAGCAGGTGTGTGCGCGCACATTTGAAGGCCCATATTTATTAGGGTCTTACCATAATAAAAAATAAATGGCATCACAATTATCAACTTTGTCCGTACAGTCGTCATTTTTACAGCAATGAGTATTTTAGTACCGGCAGGCATCGTCGTTAATTAAATGCTCAGTTAAAGTATGAAATATCATTGTGGCCAGCCATTTTGGTATGATAAATTGTGTTCCAAGTTGGCAGGTTTTTATATTTCGAACTCCTTCGAATATTTTTTGGTATCGTTCTCTCCTTGTTTTTTTTTTAAGGAGATCCTTCCATAGATATCTAAAACCTGGTAATTAGATGACTTGCGATCATTAACTTTGGTAATTGGATTTCATGACGGTATAAAATGATTGTGGACAATTTATGTTCTAGAATTTAAGCGATTTGTAGCCTTTTTTTTAACGCGCGCACGGTTTTGTACAATGGAATATAGTGTTTGTATTGTAACGTAACGTAGGCAATATGTTTATAGGCATGGGTAGGTAGGTATGTACATGTAAATACTGTTTAATAATGACGTTAACAATTTTCTTCATGGAAGAGTTTCATTAATTACAAAACTTACGAATAAACGTTAACAAATTAATCTCAACGATATGTAATGAACCGCTTATTAAAAGGATTTTATCTCATATGTACCTACCTAAACTCATTTTGGGTTTTTTACTTTATTACAGAAGATAAAACTATACCTACCTATCTTTTGATGTATCTTAAATAGGTAGAAGAATACAGAATATACTTGTTTAAGTCGGTTAAATAGGCAATAGTAAGCATATTTCATCGGCTCAAATCTTAGTGAATTTTATAATACAATTTTTTTTCAACTTGCCTTAGGTACATTTGGACTTTTTGTCTAAATTTATTTAGAGTTTAGAACAATATTCTTAGAAAAAAGTATAAACTTTTGTTCCATTAGTTTCTGGCTATCCTAAAATGAACAAGTTATTGTTTTTTTTTCTTCAATGAGCAGGCACTTGCGCCGCGCGCTGCGGCCGGCCGAGCGGTAACATGAGATTTTCGAAACTTGACCGCGACATGCGTCCCGCCACAAATGGATGCAAAGTTCAACACAACGCCACACCGGCACCGATAACGCATTAATTGCTTTGTAAACCACACGACACACTTCTACGACACTGATAACAGCCGCCTGATACCCTTGTTGCTGCCAACACCGAAACCCAGCGGATGCGATCAAGAAGTTCACACCCGATCATGTAAACTACGGGGCAAGTGTAAATAGCCCGCCATACGGCCACCCGCCGCGGTCCCGGCTCGCACGCGAAATCTGTCACCGATTACAAAAATAACAAGAGACGGTAGCGAAAATGCAGGCCACCGACCCCTTCGACACTGATGGGCCATAATTAATCGGTCTCCACATACCTAAACACGGCGAGCATGGCGCACTCCACGCGCGCCCAACTCCAAAACACGTTCAAAATATTCACTCGGTTTGACACAACACGCACGTTACATACTCGTTATCACACACTGTCGACGCTTATTGCACTCGCGATGCACGTAATGTGGTACACTGGTCATTATTTTGTTTATCGCCGGCAGTTTCGGCGGAGAGACGTGACGCGGGCCGCGGCCGGCCGACTGTCGCGAGTGTACTGCACAGTCACACAACAATGGTGCGGCGCGCGCGAGAACGAGCCGGCACGCACACAACTCTACTTCTCTCACTCGCACAGCCACAGCTCGGTGTGCACCGACGTGCGCTTATAAAAAACCAACGATCGGTATGCAGACGTTCGGTTTGAGCAGGTCCTCGGCTTGACGCTGTTTTCGTCTGCGGTCCAGGGTTCCCGGAATCCGTTCCCGTTTCTCCACAGTTATTATCGTATTCACTGTGAATGCGTTAATCTTTTAAGGATATGTTTTTTTATTACAACTTTGATATACCTACAACTAGTATTTCAAATGTGTTTTGCAATAACAAGATACTCATTCATTGATAGACATATTAACTATCTACATACATAATATGTTTGGGTTACCAAGTACGCTATAATAAAATTCCTTGTTAACGTAAGAAAATCACATATAAGAAACATAAAAAATAATGTTAAATCCGCACGTTGTTTTCCTTTTATTGATTTATAATTCATTCCTTTTTAGGTTTTTAAATTCGCATTTCTTGTAGCACGACACGTACCTTCAAAGTAGTTTCTACGGGGCGATAGAATCATATGCGTAAATAATCTACTTTTTCTAAATAAATTTCATCATCAGACATATATTCTTGAGCTTGATATTATAATATTTTACTCAATTCCTGGGAGAACTCTTAACCTGGCAACATTAAAAACAAAAGAACGGCAGTCAGCGAACCTTGAGTGGGCAGGCGATACGATTCGAGCCTGCGCCCGAGTCAGCGCGCCATGTTGCCGGCGGCGAGAGCGAGATGTGGCACTACAATCATGCCCCTGTCTCGCTCGCACGCTTGTTAGCGTTATTGCGTGCCGTAACTATGCTCGTCAGCGACTGTACCACACACCCACACGCACGCATTGTTATCTTATACAAAATTTATAACGAGTCCGATTTGGTCTGAGTCTCGGACACTCCTAAATTCTTTGCGGAAGGATTTCTTTTTTCATCCTCGATCTGAACGCGTTAAGGCAGCCGGAGGCGATATAAAATTATAATGGTCGCTAAACGTTCCATGGTTTGTTTTGAGTTGTTAGTTTCGTTATTTTGGCAACACTGATAGTTTTGGCGGGCGTTGATTATATTGTGAATGGACGAATACTATGAATGGATCGTATATGAGGACAAATAGCTATGTATTGCTAAATTCTATTAGGGATGTTGTATGCTGTGTATGGTGTGTAGGTATATTTACATATTACAATACGTTGCGTGGAGATGAATGCAGACTACCTGAACGGTTAGGTATTTTTGTTTATGTTGGTACCTACCGCGGATAGGATTAGATTGTAAATCAATTGAGTTTGGAATAGCGTGTATTCAAGTAGGTCGAATTAATTGAGGATTGATTTATGAGATTATACTTATTATAGCAATATTTATGGCCAGTTATTAGAGAATACTGTTGTGAGAAAACTTCTATATGAGATAGGATTCGAACAAACATACATTTATTATTGTGCATAATTCATATGTAGTTTGATGAAAGTTATTTTCTGTTTTGGTAATAAGGTAGGTAGGTAGGTAGGTATATATAGAAGTAAAATGTGATCTTTTCTACATGGCTTTAATTGGTTAATAACTTGATACCTACTCTTACCTTACTTTTACCTACTTATTTACTGTACATGAATAATATTCTAATTATATAAAATTGTTTAACAGGCGTAAAAGGTCTTTTCATTACTTGGCGAGTTGGCGAAAGATTTTAAATTTCAAGCTAGCTGCTTATTCTAAATAGGTTTTTCCTTAAATACTTACGGCTAAAGGATCTTGATCCCCTTTCTCAGACCTGTGGGTATTTTTGAAGGACTAGATTTAGAATTATTTAATTTACTTAAATAGAGGGTCGTATTGGTCTAATTACTGCTTACCGAGGCTGAGAATGTATGAGGTACTTTTATTCAAATCCAGGACGACAATATGTGCTTAGGATTTATATCCTTAAAAGTCATATGAATTATCTGGGTTTAGAATTTGTGCCCGGTATGATGTAGTCTCGCCCCCTAACACATCATGGGACGGAAATAACCTCGGTGAAACGCCGATGCACTGATTGCCCCTCTGGCTACTCCTTGGAGGATACAGGAGGTTATGTGTAATATTTGGTGATAAAAAAAAAAATAAAAAAAAGAAAACGACAAAAAAGCTAAAACTATTCGTTTTTTTTTGTTTCACTATCGTTAGTGAAAGAATTATCAAAATCCGTGCATATTTTATCACCGAATTTATTCCTTACGGGTGGAATATCCCCTAGAAATTTAAATGTGACCAACTTAGAAGGTATTAATGACATTAGTTATGAGTGGTAGAGCCATGTTGTAGACAGTTTTGTTGACTCATAGGAACCTGACGTGAATTAGCATGAGGAAATTTATGGTTACAAGAAATGTCGCTCACCATACGAAACGCAACAGCAGGCTGCTATTTTGAGTCGGTAGTTATCCGGTCTAGCCGGCCCATTTATCTGTAGACAAAACCGTCTAAATCGTGTCTCTGCCACTTACAAATATAATCGTGGGGGGCAGTAGGGCGTTTTTCTTTTTTTTTGGAACAATGGTTTATGTGATCTACAAATATTTGTTTCGGGACTGGGTGTAGTGAGATAGGAAGTCTTTCGTTTCGTATTTCCGATTTCAAATAAATTATAAATACACCTAACAGTCATTTATACATTTATATTTTTAATAAACATTTAAACATAATTACTTATACTCCCCGCCAAAAAAAACGATAAACGGGTGCTATGACCACAAGGGCCCCTAAAAAGAAGTTCATACAGGCGCGGATTTAGGATTTCGCTAAGGAGGTGTATCTTTTGATAGGTAAAGCGAATGAGGGTAATTATTATTAGACTTAAGGTGGTTGTGAGCACTTTTAATAGCTCGTTAATGACCTACAAGTTACAACTGCAAAACCCTTCTGTGACTTCTTTGATTAGGTTATGACCCAATATCATGTTATGTGTATTAGTGGGTAGCCAGACCCTTTTGTTTATTCGCCCGAATGACAAGAGTAGAAGTTCGTTCGCCTGACAGCATGCTATACGCTTGTCCATAACCAGAAGCAAGACCACCCAGTACTTTGAATTACAAAACACTGCATAGACTATCGACTGTGCTCATCAACTTGAGCATAACACAGTTGGACGTAACTACGAAAATAATTAAATTTTTCTGAATATTTAAATTGAGATATTGATTTTAATTTGTTTAATTTATTAATTTAAATTGTTTTTTTAAAGTTTATTATGCCAAATCGTACAGAGCAAATGGGGTAGTTGTAATTGGGACAATAATATATCTAATTAAGTTATCGGGGGGCCCAAATCCCCTCTCTCTTTTCCCAGTCCCTTAATTATCAGCAATGTAGTCATGCTTCTTTTACTGACTCTGCAAAATTCTTGAATTATTGGGGGTTATGCAACTGTAATCCCTGAATTCGTCCCTGAGTCCCATAACAGTTCAGGTTTTTGCAGTGGCAGTCCAATTATACAGTCAAAAATTCCCATTCATCCAGACTCGCGTGTCCGAAATCGTGAATAATTTAACGTGAAATGCAAGAAAAACAATAAAAATATTCAAGCATGTGCAAATGTGGCTGCGAATGGGATATAAAATACGGGTTTAGTGAGTTTTAGGGAAATTAAAGGTAAGTTTAATGAATATTTTTTTTACTAGCCCTATATTATACATGTCACACTGCTGGGCACGGACCTCCTCTACTGAATGAGAGGGGTAAGGCCTTAGTCCACCACGCTGGCCTAATGCGGGTTGGCAGACACGGAATGAATATTTGCAGCAATAAAATAAATAAATACACCCGATAGTCACACACATAGTACTGAACCCACACTAAGATATGTAATAATGCACAATAACCAGACCTGAAATATTAAAGTTAAAGTTAAATAAATAAATAAATAAATACACCCAACAGTTACATACATAGTCCTGACCCCATAGTAAGATACGAGTCTTGTGTTGTGGGTATCAGGAACTACGAGAGACTTTCGGTCTCACAACACCCAGACCCCGAAACAAATATTTGTGGATCACACAAACATTTGTCTCGGTGCGGGGATCGAACCCGCGGCCTCACGCTTCACAGCCGACTACTCGCCCGCTGCGCCACGGAGGCTGTCGTATAGTCGTATAGTGTCGTATAGTAATAGTATTTATGGATCACAGCATTTGTTTTAATCCAGGGATAGAACCCGCGGGATTTCGTTTCATAGATGGCTACTCGGCTACTGTTCTACAGAGGCTGTTCTAAAGATTACAAAATATAAGTGTTTTTTTAAATAAGTTGAGCTCACTGTCGAAGCAGAACTTGTTTAAAATTCTGCTACGACAGGCTGTGTCGTAATGAAGCTATATCCTACTAATATTATAAACGCGAAAGTTTGTAACAATGGATGTATGTTTGTTACTCTTTCACGTAATAACTACTGGATAGATTTTAATGAAACTTTACAATAATATAGCTTATACATCAGAATAGGACATAGGCTACTTTTTATCCCGGAAAAAGCAGATCACGCGGGCGGAACCGCGAGCAAAAGCTAGTCACACATATTTTAGACATATTTAATCTTAAGTACAACGTTAACTGTATTGAACTGATTGGTATAAAGGTGAGATCGCAGTTCGAATGCTGTTCTGAAATATCTCGAGTATCCCGTACGATTCATATCATTGTTCTGTTTTTATCTAATCTATGGATAAATATGTTATCCGAAAATCACGTAACATTTTAATGTTGTTTGTTGTGCTTAACATAGTACAATTAGATAATTTATTCTAGTATCTACTATTCTATGCAGATAATACCTTTATCAGTAATGTATAATGATAATATCTGTGACATGAGCCTATTTACGTAGATTTTTGTAAAACTATCGCATATTTCGAACACCTGGCCCAGGTCGGACGATTACCATTATAATAACATATTCAATTAACATAAGATGATGTACTCGGAATTGGACGGCCCAAAAAGCGTTGGCTTGACGTATTGGAGGGAGACATGAGAGCCAATGGTCTCACTACAGAGGATGCTCAAGATCGGGCGAAGTGGAAGCGTTTAAGTCGGAAGGCGGACCCTGGCACATAAGCCGGGACAACGCTAGGCAGAAAGAAAGATGTACTCGGAATTGGATTCGACATGGAAAAAGAATTTGACAATACATTATATAGTAGGTAAATAAGCGGTATGTGAGTATTGCACCTCTACCGGCCCAGGCGTACAGAACAGTCAGTGCTAGGTTTTCTTTCTGTAGTACGGCTGGGGATATTGAAAAGGATCACCATTATGACCACTAGTGCAACGAAATAACCGACTATTGTTTTACTATTAGAGGCATACTGTAGTTAGTAGAAATGGACATCCGTTGTCTAGGAAAACGAGCAACATTTCTGTTGCACCACAATTTTTCATAGGCTACTGCGTCGCAGCCACAGAGAACTTAACCTAGAGTTGTCTGTGGTCGCAGCAAACGCCGCCATTCTTCACGACAAAACTTCTGTAGTAAATATGCATATCATGAGCCTCCAGATATTTAAATATAGGCAAATGCTCGTTTTCGCTCCTTCTATAAAAATCTTCTGACTGGTGTTAATCTGAACTGCACTTTAGTCTCAAAAATTAGGACATTTGATCCATACGACCATAACGATGACATAAAATGATTCATCAAGGAAAATATTCGCTTTACCAGGAACATATCTGTTATGTAGAATAAATTATTTGGAACATAAAATATTTACTCATTTAAGTCATGTCTTAAACTTAAAAAAATTGAAACAAAGCATTTAATTCAAAGAAGTATGCCGCTAAAATTTGATTTTACGACGTAGCTGTTCACAAGTGGTCGCATATCATTTGAATAATAATTTCGGCGTAGGCATTCGAATCCGCAACAATAGTTCGCTATCATAGATGGACTATAAATAGAACACTTCGCTTTGAGCTAAATACTTGCAGGATTAGTGTTGGCGATGTTATTTATCTTTGTATAAATCAATTATCATTACGTTTTTAGGTATTATTACGCTTTTCTATACACAAAATTACGATTTAAATTACGCGTTTCGTAATTCGTTCCGATCAGTCACTTAAGGGAAAAATAATTCCACGATCTAATGCTATAATAGATCTGTATTGAATCAGGATGATCACGTGTAGGTATATATATAGATGTATATAATAAGTATGTCGTCTTTGTTTATCCATAATGAGATTAGAAGTAATATTACTTCAAATGCAATGAAAAGTGTTAACCATACTAAATGTATTTTTTTAACTATACTATGGCAAGTTTTATTTTATTAATAAACTCTACCTAAGATTAATTAATTTTAATACCATGTGTACGTATGCTTACCATCAGCCGAGCGACTTGCTCGTCTCGTCATTCAATTAAATAAAAAAAACAAAATACATCACCACATTATCAAATATAATACCCAGGCTCTGAGTATAACTGTGTAGTTCACACAAAATCAGCTTGAGGCAGTAATAAATCTTCCCATCTGTAAATGGGTCGTGATACAGCCATTAGAAACCCCTGCCTTCACATTCTTTACTCTAACACAAAACCCTTATTAGTACAAACTGTTGGAACAAAAGTTATTTGCTCTAGTAAACGCAAGCACGTGATAAAACAGATTTGAAAATATTTTGTATTTTGATTAAGTTCGTTTCTATTTTATTCCTAGCTTCCGTTTGAGGTTATCCTTCTTCTTTTTAATTTATGGCTTCGCATTATTATACATTTATTTCATTGTTTCCATACACTGCTTATCACCGTCAATGTTTATTGCACAAATCCTCACCACTTTTATACAACAAACACAACTATAAACTAGTTTTCCCTATAAATTAAAATAAGCGATGAACCGCACTGTCAGAATTCCCGCCAAAATCTGCATGGAAATAACCATTTTGCTTCTGTGGGTTGGATAACCCTCTGCTTGGATAAAAAAACATTAAGGTGTGGCTGGTGAGAAGATATTCGTATCTGCCCGGGTGGACGCTATCCGGATAGCGTCCACCTTACACTGGTGTTAAATCCTGCCATAGTGACCCACCTAATGTGGGTCACGTTCCGGGATCAGTCAGTGTATAGCTGGTTCTCCCGAGGGGGCTTGCCTGCTCTTCCTATCCCTTTCCCTTCCCTGATTCCTTCCCCTCCCAATTTCTTTACCCTGCTGGTGGTAGGATTTTCATATCCACCCGGATAGCGACCACCATACACGGTGTTAACGCCCACTATATTAATCCACCTTGTGTGGATCGCGTTCCGGGACCAGCCAGTGTAAATCCGGTTCTCCCTAGCGGGCTTTCCCCCTCGTCCTATACCTTTCCCATCCCTTTATCCTTCCCCTCCTCTTTGGCCCTGGGATGAGATACTGTAGGGGTCGCCAGTATCCCATTAGTAGGGACCCCTGTATTTCAACCCAAAGGGCCAAACTTCAATCAGTCAAGTCAATTAGTTGTATTAAAAAAATATGACCTACGTCAGAGTTTGTTGAGGTCTACCCGTAAAGACTTTCTATGTAATGTTAATGTAATTACTATGTATATGTGCCCTTAGATTAAGAAATAAAATATTTGATTTTGATATTGCGGTAGCTATGCTTAATTCAAGATTCCAGAAGATATAGAACCTATTTACGACGTTACAGAACACTGATGTAAATACATACATACGCACTCACGCCTGTAATCCCCAAGGGGGTAGACAGAGGTGTAACCAGTAACCCCACATTTCGCAGAGCGTATTTCCGTCCCATGATGTGATAGGGGGTAAGCCTATCCCCATACCGGGCACAATTCCAGACTAAGAGTTGATACTAAGCGTAACAGAAAAACCCAATACCACTTCCGACCCGAGGATCGAATCCGAGACTTCAGCAGTCGTACCCAAAGAAACCTAATATTCATTGATACATGAGGATTAAACTTAGGATTAGACTACCGTAAGGGATTAATGGCAAACCTATAGCGAAATCTATATCTAGAAGTAAATAAAACCAGATTGATGGATATAATGACGTAATTAAGCGTAATAATTAGGAAAACCCGTACGATTAATACAATTTATAAAACGAATAATTATATTTCGTTTCCATTTCGCTGTACATCATTCGATTTGTAATGTTTCTAACTCATGAATTACCTATATTGGCAAGTGTTACTTAACGGGCTCAAGTAATTGAATACGTTCAGCCATCACTTATATTGCTGTTTACATTAGTAAGTTTTTCGTAAGATTTACATGATGAGCTTACGTGAGAACAAATTACATAGAGCCATATTCTCCTCCGAACACGGAACCTGGTTTTCTTGACTAACCTACTCTCCCCCTCTGAAAAGGCAACTCTTGTTGCGACATTATTACTGTTTTTTTTTACTAGCCCTGTATTATACAAGTCCCACTGTTGGGCACGGGCCTCCTCTACTGAATGAGAGGGGTTAGGCTTTAGTCCACCACGCTGGCTTAATGCGGGTTGGTAGACTTCACATACTTTTGAAACATCTTATCGAGTTCTCAGGTATGCAGGTTTCCTCACGATGTTTTCTTCACCGTTATAGCAAGCGATAATTAACAATTAATATACATGTAAGTTAGAAAAGTCAGAGGTGTGCTTTTGGGGCAGGTTTCGAACCTGCGACTTTCGTCTCGACAGTCCGTACCACTCCCCGCTGAGCTATCGCTGCTTTTTTATTATTATTAACAACAAATTATGCGTGTCATCCAAAATGTTCATAATCCTAACGAATTACCACGATCTGTTTGATTTTTGACGCCAACCGTTTTACTTTACCATGACGAATAGCATTTCATGGGTTGAATATCGAACTAAACGCTTATTTGTTAGCGGTCGGAATGTTAACGCCATATTACTGGTAAAGAGTTTTTCTGTTTGTTTTTGTTTATCATTTACCTTTTTCTCCTAAACGAATTTATAAAAAAAGTTATCGTTACAAAGTTAACGCGTGCGGCGTGACTTATAATGTAGCGCCATCTATGTGACGGTAGCATAGAGTAAATAGCTAATCAGTGACATCTAGTGGCATAAGTTGTTAAACATTATTTAGTCCAAAGTATAGTGAATAAGAATAAGTGCTGCCATCTAGTATATCTACGTATATACTTTTTTATTCGTAGTTCGCTACCTGTTATAATGTTTTGATTATGAACCTATAGACGTCACTTAAACACAGTATGTATAGGAAAATTAGAATATAAAAAAAATCTAACACAAGTATAGCGAGCGATCTTTTACGAAAGACTACTATGCACCACATTATTTGTATTAATATTTAAGGCATGGAGTCCATCGCCGGCTGAATGTCATCACCAGGGTTGATTAACACTGCTTCTCAGGAGCCTCTTCAACAACGTAAAGTTCACGTATTGGCGCTTTAGTATGTTTGCCTTTCAAGTTACGATAGAGTTCCGAAGATAAAGCGTATATTATACAACGGCTAGATTTGTTGGCGGGAGGGTACCAAGTACATATTTGCTGCGAATGGATAGAGACCACCGTTTATAAAGTCAAAAACCCATCATAGCGGCTTGTTACAGCTACGGCTAGTTACAGCTACTCACAGTCTTGGGTCAGCCGGTGTAAATTTAATTACTTCAGGTTGGCGTAAGGGTAGACTGTTAGAGAATGCTTCTGGCATTAAGTCCGCCTTTGTACATGTTATGTATATGAAGTTTAAATAAATAAATTAGACTGGCGACCGTAGAGGGATGCAATGTCTTTCAACGGTCGATATTATATTTGAATTGCATTGAACTTACAATCAAATATAGTATAACTACTTATTTTGCCTTGTCACGATTAAAATAATCCGGCTCGACCGGGTCGTTACCACTGTCTCACAGAAAACTGACGTACAGACTCGGCTTGCTGCTGCGTTTCGTACGATGAGTGAGATATCCGGACGCCCAAATAAGGGTGATTTCCCATTCCCAACCCTTAATTATCCCTTTCCTTTAAGGTCGGCAACGCACCCTTGATTCTTCTGGTATTGTGGGCGTATATGAGCGGTGGAGATCACTTAACATCAGGTGACTCACTTGCTCGTTTGCCAGCCTATGTTATAAAAATACAATCATTTTTCTGAAAAAATGCAAGATTGATATCTTTGTCAAGTCTCTCAGCTTGATTTGCATCTTAATATTTTAACTTATTCCGGTTATCTGAAAATGCCATGAATCGTCAAGAATTTTAATACTGGAATGAAAATTGTTGACAAGACTTTAATAATAAATTATATTTATGAATTGGCAGATTATTAATATCTGTGACCATTAACTTAAATGTCGCTTTAAACTGACGGGAAAATTTTATAAATTCTTTACTCAACAATGCGATTATTACAAGAATCTTAAAAGGAAATGCCATGCTGCGTCGCTTGACTCTATATTTGTAATAAAGATACAAACAATCTTTCTTTATGGCATTATCTCGATTTAATGCCAGAGTCCGATTTCCCACCATGATTTGATAACTAAAAAAACTAAAACTGTTATAACCACGATAATTGAAATTCAAATTAATAAATAAGTACACCCAACAGGCAAACACATAATATTACTGACATACTAGGGTAGCCTGTAATATTGGTATCAGGAACTACGAGGGATTCGCGATCCCACAATATCCAGACCTGGAACAAATGTGTGGAAAACTCAAACATTTGCCTCAGTGCGGGAATCGACCCCACGGCTCCACGCTTGTCGACTACTGTCATTTGTTTCTAAATATTTATAAAAACGCCAATGTTTATCCGTCATCTGAATTATTTCGTCATCGCCGACAATTTTGTGGCATAACGGTAATGTAAATGAGTCCAAGTGACTCCAAATGTTCTTCCCAAATTGGATAATATTTTCTAGGTCGTCGTTTTGATATATAATTCGAATAATAATCTTATGCATAATTTATATGATACTAGCTTTTTCGCGATACCGCCCACGTTAACGCCCCGTTCCTGGACAAATCCATACAATGACAGCCTCCGTGACGCGGTAGGCGCGTAGCCGGCTGCGAGGGGATAGACCGTAGGTTCGATTCTCGCACCGAGGCAAATGTTTGTGTGATTAACAAATATAAGTTTCCGTACTGGGTGTTCTGGGAACCCTTACCAAATGAAATGCAAGCTGTTACTTTACGTCGGTTTTATGTAGGGCAATGGAATCGAACCAGTTGAGCTGCCCCATTCATGCTGTAGATACAATTTTGTAGACAGTTGTCTACAGCGTGGCGTACTTCAAATCAACTCAATTATAAGGCAACTTGCATACTATACTACTAGTTAAAACCATCGTACACAAAGTGATCCACACACCTTTGTGTGGATCACGTTCCAGAATCAGCCAGTGTATATCCAGTTCTCCTGAGGGGCTTGCGACATAACTTGATAGTTGGTTGGGGCGTACATCAATGTATTGCTGTGCCTGCATCGGTCATCCGCCTGTCCTGTCGCAGGTCCTCGATTTGCTTTTTCCCTCTCCGAAGAGGGAAGAAGCCGGCTGGTACAGGCTGGTATGATTCTGGTGATCACTGATAAACTCATTGTTTGTGGGCACTACGCTTACTATCAAGTGTAGTGCAGTCACTTTGTTGTGGTCGGATAAAAAAAAAACTAAAATTGACTATTATAAATAACGTTTAATTGGGAATTTAAACATCGGCATTACATAATTTAAACAATTTTTATTCGCCTAAATGAAGGGACTAGGCAGTCGCGAGATGATGATGTCAGTTGCATAGAAATAATAGGGTCACCACTCAGATCTTTGAATCATAAAATACTGCATGGCGCTACACTGCGGTTGTCACCCTGAGACGTATTAAGGTGTAAAGTGTCATAATGCCCAGTGATTTCATTGGCTATGATGTCTATATCTATATAATACCACCAGGTCAAGTCGACTCATTTCTGCTGTAGACAAATCACTCTGTTGCTCTACCATGCCATACTTAATTTTATTTAAGGAACAAAGAAAGGCTTCTAAGTAGCATTCACGCTGTATACAGTTTTGCGTATAGCATAAATAGGCTGGCCCAAACGGGCTGTTATCACTGTCTCACAGCAAATCGTCATGAAGCAGCTTGCTGTTGCATTTCGTAGGATGAGTCATGAGTCAGCCAGTGTATATCCGGTTCTCCCCAGGGAGCTTGCCCCCAGATCCTAAACCTTTTCCCATCCCTTTTTCCTTCCCCTCCCCCTTGGCCCTTTGGCAGGCCGGGATGATCTTGCCGACCTACGATGGACACATTGTTTATCGTTGGTCGACACTATTCTTGGATTGCGCTACACTTACCATTAGGTGTAGCGTAGTCACTTTGCCGAGCCAGGATACAAAAATAATATCCTGAGGCCAATCCCTTAATCATCCTTCGTTTAAGGTCGGCAACGCATCCATGTTTCTTCAGGTATTGTGGATGTTTACCATGTAGATCACTTACCATCAGATGACCCACTTGCTCGTTTGCCGCTACAAAAAGCAGAACTTTACCATCTTTGCATCAACCCATAAAAGAATCTTAGTAATTCGAATACTCGTAACACGGGCGCGGCGCATTATACATTCAGCAAGCGAACCCGGAACCTTGTGGAAAGCAGACGCCCTGCGCTAGGTGTCGGTTGATATTTACGGACCGCCCGCGCCTGTGCCGCGTGTCCGACAGTACGACCGAGTTTGAAAGTGAAGTGGGCTCGGCCGCGCAGTTCTTGTCAACATTTTCACTACTTATCCGATAGTAGAGCCTTCCGTATTGTACACTGTTAAGTATGTTTTAGACTTCTTGGAAAAGTAGCATAGCTACTGGCCACATATAATTTAAATAAATGTCAGTGCGTAACCAACTGCCAAATGTTTGTCTGTCCTAATATTATATTATAATATTGTATAATATAATATAATCCATATTTAACATACACTTTTGTGTTTATTGTATTTTTTTATTGAATGAATGACGAGACGAGCAAGAAGGTCGTCTGATGGTAAGCGCCATGCCTGCCCATACACAGAAGCAACACCACACATAACTATAAATTACAAAGCACTGCATGGACAGATCTGCGCTCGTCATCTAAAATAATTAGGATCTATTGTTTAAATAAAATTTAATATTCATTTATAATTGATTTTCTTCTTTATAATATGTTCTCCAATTTTTATTATTATTTATATTCTAAATATAAATAATAATTCTCCAATTATTATTTATATTTGACTTTATCTATGTAAATATTGTTATATTAGAATAATTCAAGTCTTGTTACCAGAAAGGCTTTAAAGCAACAGTACTTTCAGAATGTTATAACATATAAATTATGTGATAACCTTATTTCTGAAGTAGAAGCACAAACGTATGCCTATCCGGTGTTACATCTTTACATAGTATAAAATCTTTTCAACTAGATCTTTTAAACTATTTACGGATTTTAATGCAGTTTTCAGCAATAGATGGAGTGATTCATGAGGAAGATTTATATGTATAATAAATAAATAAATAAATAAATACACCCAACAGTCACATACATAATACTACATAATAATACATACATATCATAGTACAGAAAAGCTGAAAAATTCAAAGATTTTTAATGTGATGACGTAACAAACATATTTTTACCCGTGCAAAGCGGGCGCGCGTCGCTAGTAGATAATAAATTATTATTCGTGTCATATCAAATATGTATTTACTATGCAACAAAATTATTATATTATTTTATAAAATATGTACTTTGCCCTTAAAAACTTAAGTTCTAGTTAGGACCAAGCAGGAAACTCTACCTTAACTCTATTTTACAATCACTGTTTTTTTATTAGTTTTAATGACGAAACAAGCAGGTCGCTTGTCTGATCTTGGCATTGCGATACGACTCATAATGCTCAGTAATTTCTCTAGTTTCATTATCCTTTAAACCGACACATAACCGTGTTTACGCACTACTGCTTGGTGGCATAGATTGATAAAGCAGTGGTTCCAGCTCAGACGGCGTCTCGAGCGGCGGACTTACCACCTAGTGAAAATAATATTTCTAGGTACCTAATTCATAAGTCACATTTTTATATACTTTCAATAACAAATAAAACTCTACCATATCTCTAGAGCATAAGCTCAAAGCTCCAACTGTTGCGCACCCCGTCCGAAAAAGCAATCGCTTCGGCCAACAGCGGTGCGTTCAGTCAGCCGCCGACAGCCATCCACCGCGGACCACTAGCTCCATCTAGCGACGATGGTCAGTACCTAACCAAGTGAAGTGTTGGTTTTGTGGACTCGTGCCAGACCTTTGTGAAGTGATGCTGCAGCCAAGATTAAGTGTTAGGATGACAAGGTGGAGCTTTGTCCTGTGCGCTGTGCTTTTAAGCAACTTAGTGAGATGTCAAGGTGAGGCTTTAAATGTCGGATAACGTGTTTATTTCGTGTTATTAGGTGTAAAATAAATACCGTTTAAATATCGTGCTTTTGCATTTTTAAAAATATGGTATAATTTTTGACGATTGTTTTCTCTACCAAATTTGTTAAAGAATTTCGGAATCTTATTGGAATGTAACAGCCCTTTCTACCTTGTTAAGGACACCTTAAGTGAACTTTAAGTAAGCGAAAGGCGGATAACTTTGAGTCATAAGATACTAGTTTAATTATAATTTCGTTGTGTATAAACGTATGAACGTAAACATGTTGAACAGAAGACATCAACGCGCAACACTGCCTTTGCACGAAGTAATAAAAACACAAATTGTATAAGAATATTATTTATACATTATTGTAAAAAGGTATAATTTATATATAATTAACTTATTTATTCTTTACTTGTATGGTAAAGAAACATCGCATACTTAATTTACTGAGGTATATCTGGGTCACGTTTTTCCCATAGTATGCTTTTCCAATCCGGTTCAATATTCGACATATTTTATTATACAGGTTATAATTAATTTTGAAGATCTTCGTAGCGTAGTTAATTAGTAGTCCCAGAATCATGGTGACACGGGTTCATATCCCCATGTTATACACAACTAGTTTAGGGGATGTTAACCAAAATTGCTAGCTTCTGTTACTTTCCCGGAAAATCCTAGCGTGGGATCAACGCATATGAATAAGTGATTACTGAAATAATTTTCTACATCTTTTACAAGGTGGTAGGTTCCTCGTATGCGAGAGGCCGTCTGGGTTAGTACCACCGCTTTGACTATTTCTGCCGCCAAGCAAGTGGAAGGACACTGAAGCTAGTAAAATTAATGAGCATTATGAGACTTAACACCTTATATCTCGGGGTGACGAGCACAGTCCAGTGTCATGCAGTGCTTTATAATTCAAAGTTCTGTGTGGTGTTATGTCTGTTTATGGGCATGGGCTTACCATCAGGCGAGTGACTTGCTCGTCTCGTCATTCGATTAAATAAAATTAAATACATCTAACAAGAACTTAAGAAATAATAGCTGAACAACGACACAATCGTTTGCTTCGGTACAGGTTTTCTTAAACACGTTTTCCTTCACCTTTTGATAGTATAAATAAATATTATTAGCCTTTCTAGAATTGTGGTCGTAGAATATTTAAATATATTAATTCATTTTTGTTGGCGCTAATGCACTATGCATTATGAGTTATAAGCCCGGATAGGGTGCGGCCATAAATCTTAATCTCTACTGTAAAGCCGTAGGTCCTGGCAGAAAAGATAGCAGCATTATATTTAGTGGTAGAGCAACGCTGTAGATAGTTATGTCTACAGCATGAACGGGCCGGCTCGACCGGGTCGTTACCTCACAGAAAACTGGCGTAAACTAGCAGCTGCGTTTTGTATGGTAAGTGAGATATCCAGAGGCTCAAATCTCAAATCAAATATCCTTTCCCTTTAAGGTCGGCAACTTGCCTATGATTTTTCTTATATTGTGGCCGTACATGGGCGGTAGAGATCACTTAGCATGAGGTGAGCCACTTGCTTATTTGCTGGTCTAAAAAATATATTTTAGAAGAGAAACTCGTATCTTGATTAGGTGTTGGCAAGATTAGTATGAGTTAACCCCGTTTATCTGGAGGCAGGTTATGGCAGGTTATAACATACACACACCCTACAGTCACATGCATAGTCCTGACCCCACAGTAAGATACGAGTCTTGTGTCGTGGGTATCAGGAACTACGAGAGACTTTCGGTTTGCATGAATGTTAGATAAAATGTTGAATTGGGTATCGAATACTAGTCCACCTAGATCGCGTAGCTTACGTATGTTTTAAGCTATAAGCTCTTGAAGTATCTTCAATGCAATCAACCGAGTTGGTTATGAACAGAAATGTCAACATATTTATAGAATGTATCCGGCATACAGTAACAAGAGGCCAGTTAAATATCTCTCCAACCTAGTCATTATACGATGCGGCAGTTATTAAATTATAAATATAGAGAGTGGTAGAGCCACGCTGTAGACAGTTTTCACTACAGCATGAATGGGCCGGCTCGACCGGGTCGTTCTTACTGTCTCACAGAAAACCGACGTAAAGTAGCGGCTTGCTGCTGCGTTTCGTACGGTGAGTGAGATATCCGGGGGCCCAAATCCCCCTCTCCGCTATCCCTAAATATCCCTTTCCTTTAAAGCCGGCAACGCGCTCATACTTCTGGTATTGTGGGCGTACATCACTTAGGTCCACGATATACCGGGTCAGGCAATCATTATTACTATCCGAGTTATTCAATTCTAAAAATCACATACGGATTGGAAATTGTGACTGATATGGTGATATACCAATGAGCAAGAGCATGAGACAGAAATAAGCTTATTTGAGCCGTAGGTGCTCTGCCTACCCCTTCAGGGATATAGGCGTGGCCATATGTTATGTATGTTGTGAAATTGGGATTTTGAAAACGAGAATTGTAACTAATAAATGGGTACAAATTGAGTAAAAATATCCGGTCTCCATAGTTATGTATCTTACTTTCTGTATTGGTTCAAGCTCATTAATAAAACTTGTCAAATACACTGCGCGACCGAGTTTTGAGCGCCATTTGCTTTGTGGCACAATATCTATAAAACATCAATACTTGATACCAAACTTATACATATGTATGCTCTATCCTCGTAGGATAGACTGGTATGCAACTGATGTAGCTTGGCGGCAGAAATAGACACATTGGTGGTACCAAACCAGACAGCCTCTCGCATACGAGGGACCTACCAGCTTGTAAATACTTTGTATACAATACCTTAAAAAATATGTCAACAAAATAGATGTTTATATTAAAATCCCATATTTATTTGAATCGCATTTGATTTTGACTTTATTATTCGAAAAGTTTACGCATAGGCAGTAAAATTTACCATAAATTAAGCGGTCATTATCTTTAATTCCCATTCATATATACAACGTCATTAATCGGTTTTTTTATCGACTTGTTATTCGGAAATGGCTGTAGATTTACTATTTTATTCAAGGATAGTCGCGTATACCACAAATATTAATGTTTATAATATTTTAAAATATATTGGGTAAATTAATTCGAATACACCGTTATTCTATATATTGTTACACATTAGGTTTTAGGGATTTATTTAATAAAAGCTGTAGTTTGTAAGACAATATTATTTTTCAACATTCTTATTCTCCGCAGATCCTCTGTGTTTATTGCTACTATCGGTGTGTGAAACTATAACCTCAATTATCTGATTTTATACTGTATAAAGTATAGCCTATTTATTTAAAGTGATTTATAAAAAATTCGTCATGTCAACCAGGCAAGGGTACGACTACGCGGAAGCCACAAAAAGTGCTAGCTTGACGTTTATTAGGAGTTATGAGAGTCAATGGTTCCTCGCCACCGAGGGTCTCACCGCGTTCCCCGCAACCCCGACCCTAGTACCGGCCCGCGAGCCAATGATGACCAGTAGTATATAAAATCCCTCAAACCAATAATCGCAGATGTCTCTGCCCTCCCCCAGTGACCGTCCTGAGTCGAGGTTCGTACCCCACAGAGGATGCCCTCAGTGAGGTCGCTTAAATGCAAGGGTTGAGAGCGCCTAAAGCGCTCGCCCGAAAGACCGAAGCTGTAAAAAGCCGACTCGCGTCAGGCTAACAGCATAACATTAAAAAAAAGTCAATGGTTTCACAAAGGATGTTCAAAGTAGAACGCAATGAAGGAGTCTTATAGTCTTGTAGTAGAATGGTTGACCCTGGCATTAAGCCACTGTAGTCAGAAAGAAAAAATATTACTATTAAACAAACTACTAAACGCGTCACTTGACCAATTATTTAAAAAAATACAGTGATATTTTTAAAGCATTCATTCTTAATTGCTTTATAACATAACATTGTGTCATAATGAACGAACGCATTTATTTGCAAGCGTTACTTACATAAAGTAGTTTTGTAAGAATTATTAAAGTCAAGGCCTGCGAAATGTGTAAACAGCTTCAATACGCGTGTGGTAAGGTTCCCTAGTGTATCGCTTTTTATGATACTGTCATAGATTAGTGGCAGTTGCGTGGGTTTTTTTGGTGAGTTGATTGGATAAATTATGTTGCATTCACATTTGTCTATATTTGATTTGAAATAATAATATTAGCCCGGTATTATATAAGTCCTACTGCTGGGCACGGCCTCCTCTACTGAATGAGAGGGGTAAGGCCTTAGTCCACCACCGCCTAATGTGGGTTGGCAGACTTCACATACCTTCGAAAAATCTTATAGAGTTCTTAGGTATACAGGTTTCCTCACGATGTTTCCTTCACCGTCAAGGCAAGCGATAATTAAAAATTAATATACACGTACCTTAGAAAAGTCAGAAGTGTATGCTCTTTGGTGCTGGTTTCGAACCTCCGACTTTCGTCTCGTCAGTCCGTACCAAATAATGCATTAATTTAATTTAAACATCCGCTTGTTTTCCGAGGGATTAGCAGAGGTGCAAGTTTGCACGCGCGCTCGTCTAAGTTATTTCCGTAATGTGATAGAAAGCTAGGATACGTCATATACTTTCAGATGCGAGCAAATCGAGTGTGTTTTTCCAAAAAACCGTGCTAATATCGAGTTCACGCGGTTCTAATATAGTTGATCAATTGCTAAAACGCATGCGATTTGAAGCCTCTGAACAGCCTTTCAATCGAATTTACAGAAAATCTCACCGCTTTTTAATGTGCTGAACCTGTCATAAGTAAGGGATTGTTCGTAGACATACCATAGCACAGGGGGCATGCACTGTATGTTGTTAGGTAATTATCTTTTTTTTATCTGTGTAACACAAGTAAGCAGTATTAATTATTATACAAATTAATAAAATTATTTAAAAAGACATAAATCATAACACTACGCTTCTCAAATTATGTGATTGAAATAAAACTAATATAAACGGATTTTATCGCGGGTTTTATATTTTGGGCTCGACGTTTTGAAAGCTTTGTCAGGGTGTGGACGTGGCGACCAAAATTAAAATAAAAAATCGCTATAAAATTCGTTTAAATTAGTTTTATTTCAATGTATCGTATTCGCGTAAATATAAGAAATTATTATGTGATTGGCTAAGATATTTATAGATATAAATTCATACATACAAAAAGTAATACCGACAGAGGTCAGCGCCATTTTGTATTTAATACAATACGTCCGTGGGAAATAATTGACATATCCTATAAATGGAATTGTATGAATCATTTACCATGTATTTATGACTGTTCTATTGTATACATGGCCTATGTTTTATTTATAAAAGAAACATTTTTTTTCTATATTTTATACTTTCAACTAGCTTTTGCTAGCGGCTCCGCCCGTGTGAATGTTTAAAATTGACAAAGTTTCATACAAACTTTCATCCCCTATTTTATCGCCTTGGGGGTAGAATTTATCAAAATCCTTTCTTAGCGGATGCCTACTTCATAACATCTACCTGCATGCAAAATTTCAGGCCGATCCCTCCAGTAGTTTGGGCTGTGCGTTGATAGATCACTATGTCAGTCAGTCACCTTTGAGTTTTATATATTTAGACAAAATGCTTGTTATCGAGGCGATTTTCTCATAAAAAAATACGTTCGTTGCCATTTTTAGAGATAGGAAAGGGAGATGTAAGGGCAGATGTGACGGTAAGGTTACTTGGGCCACTGGAAATATTACTGACCACACAAGATACAGCTTAGCTGTTGTTTCGTGGGATTTTTGTGAGACGGGGTTGGTACCGGTCTATCCATTTATGGCTCTATCGTTTACGACTACAACTTATCTACAATTCTTTTTTAATTTAAATTTCAAATTTTATTGCCCTGGGGATGTCAATTAAGATTATTTTTGTACTCAGTAACTGAGCATAAAGCATTTTCTGTACTCAGTAACGGAATGTAAAGCATTACCTGGCTTTGAGTTTGGTAATAATCGAATTCTGAGTGATTTTTGAGTGGTAGAGCCACGCTGTAGACAGTTTTGTCTACAGCATGAATGGGCTGGCTCGACCGGGTCGTTACCACTGTCTCACAGAAAACTTACGTAAAGTAGCGGCTTACTGCTCCGTTTCGTACGGTGAGTGAGATATCCGGAAGCCCAAATTCCCTCCTCTTCCCAATCCCTAAGTATCCCTTTCCTTTAAGGTCGACAACGCGCCTATCATTCTTCTGGTGGTGGGCGTACATGGGCGGTGGAGATCACTTACCATCAGGTGACCCACATGCTCGTTTGCCGGCCTATGCTATAAAAAAAAACTACGGAATGACTAAATGACAGTAATGGCAGTAAATGTGGTCACGTATTTAAGATGTTGATTTCGAAATAATTTCTGCACCCTACAATTCAGTTTTATGTCAATCATTTACTACATTATACCATTTCTTGATTTAATATCAAAATAATTGAATTCTGTACTTCCCGTTTTTTTACTTGAAGCCCCAGATTCGATATTGCTGCGAATATAAAAGACCTACGCAATGCCGGCGCAAGTTATACAACCGTTGCAAAATTTACAAATTACGTTAGTCACCATGAACGGAAAGAATTTGAACAATGTCGACCATATTAACTTATTGTTACATAATTATCATTAAACAGGTACATACTTAATTAGATTTTGGTATATATTACGCACATTATTAATTACAATACTTTCTTTTTTAGTTGAAAATTGTAAAGTATCAACTTTCCACCTATACAATTGAGCAGACATTTTGGGATGATTTTATATCAAAAATATTTTTTTTTATTTGATTGAATAACGAGACGACCAAGGCGCTCGCCTGATGGTAAGTGCCACGCCTGCCCATAAACAGAAGCAACACCACACAGAACTTTGAATTAGAAACCACTGCATAGCATTAAACTGCGCTTTTCACCCCGAGACATAGGATGTTAAGTCTCATAATGCCCAGTAATTTCACTAGCTTCAATGTCCTTCAAACCGGAACACAACAGCGCTTACATACTGTTGCTCGGTGGCAGAAAAAGACAAAGCAGTGGTACCGACTAAGACGGCCTCTCGCATTCGAGGGACCTACCACATTGTACTTGTACGTACTTTGTATGTACTTGGATGTACTTTTAAAGAGTCGGTTATCCATCAGTAGTTTTGTTTACAAGTTGTTGATTATTATTCAAATCATAAAGGCAATGATTATTGAACAGCAGAGCTAGATACAAATAACATTTATTTAGAATTATTTTTTACAACTTTGTACGTTACGAATAATCCAATGTCTATTTATCGACGACCTTAAATATTGATGTGTGGGGGATGTAAGAGGCTGACATATTCCCAAATTGCTAGTGGGTCGGCGATTGCTGACCACTCCCAATAGAGGGTGTAAGTGGCCGAAAAGTTCCGAATTATTCCGAGTGAAGCCGATGTGTCCGAAGAAAGGGCGTTTGTACGAACAGTTACAGCCAATCCACAAGAAATAACAATAAAGTAATAAAGTCACCTTTTGTAGCGACTATTTTGGGGAGCCCATATACCTGAGTTGGCGAGTCAGTATTTACATAGGTCAAGCAGGTGCCATAGTCATTTCCATAGACCCAGTTACCTAATCCACCAATACATCATCTCAATAACCAAGTATAAATTTATGTAGATCGCTGAAATAGTCCTACACCGACCGGGGGCGGTCCTTGGGTACACTTTTATAGTGTATATAGGGATTGTCGTCAGGCGTTATCACATCACAATATTAGATCAAATTTGTCTAACGGGCCTGTATGTGGCTTCGGCCCCACGCACGCCTACCAAAGGTCCAGGACTCTATAGTCCAGAGATATGGTAAGAAAGTAATAAATAGTAACGTGTTCCAATCTCGTGATATGACATTTTTATATCATTAAAAGGTTTTAAAACTGTTTCTTTAACACTAATATGTTGAAGTGTTCACAAATCAGTTTGAATGGTGCAATGTATTGCATAACTAAGGTGAATGGCTGTATACTTAAATGTCACTGAGGTGACTATTTAAAAATGTGACTTAAGATTTTTGTAATGATAATGATATATGATAGTCTTATAGACTATCTAAGTTGCTCGCGGTTTTGTCTGAGTGGAGGATTTTCCGTTTCCAAGATAAGAAATAAATAGCCTATGTCAAGTTTTCAAGGTGGTAGGTCCCTCATATGCGAAAGGACGTCTGGGTTGGTACCAACGCTTTGTCTATTTCTGCCGCCAAGCAACAGTGTTTTAGCACTGTTGTGTTTCGGTTTAAAGAACATTGAAGCCAGTGAAATTACTGGGCATTATAAGACTTAACATCTTAAGTCTCGGGGTGGGACGAGCGCAGTTCAGTGCCATGCAGTGCTTTGTAATTCAATGTTCTGTGTGATGTTGCTTCAATTAAATAAATAAATATAAATTTCTGCCTATAAACAGGAAAGTTTAACATTTTTTTTTCATAACTATTAACATATTATTCAAATAAAACTAATTTAAACGGATTTTATCACAGTTTATTACATTAATTTAAAAAAACTGCCATGAAATCCGTTTAAATTGGTTTTATTTCAATGTTACACATTTGTGTACACGTAAGAAATTATTATAGTATATTACTTATCGTTGTGAATTTTATATATCTACACTAACATTATGAAGAGGAAACATTTGTTTTTTTGTATGTAACAAATAAACTTAAAAATTACTGGACCGATTTGAAAAATTCTTTCATCATTAGAATACATTATCCGTGATGAACATAGGCTATTTTCTATCCCAGAAAAAGCTATACAGGCGGGCGGAGCCACGAGGATAAGCTAGTATAAAGTTTTAGGAACTCGATACGATTAGATTATTATTCCAATACTAACGTAAGGTTGGCATATGTTAACTAGATATTATTTATTTCATGATCATTGAAATGTGATATATATATTCTATGAAATCATTATCGAGTAGTTACTTAGTCATACTTTTTACATTTTAATCTAATACTACTTATATGTAATGTGTATTGAATAATTCATGGTCACATTTCGATTTATAAGTAATAGGTACAGAATTATTTTAATCTATAATATTAGGGTTAGATTGGTAGACTTTCTTGAAATGAAAACATTGAGAAATTAATTAACTGACTAGTGTTTTGAACCTCAAAGTAGCGACATATTTTGGAATAATTCTAACACACTTTGTACTAAAAACTTCGTCCAAGGGCCTAATACAAAATATATAAAAAGAAATATAAAAAAAGTGTCGTGACAACTTTTCGTGAGATTTTTTTCCGTCTAGCCCCTTTCACAACGCGCGATAAGGAATTTCGTTCCAAAAGATAACAACAAAAGACTTAAACTGAGTTGCTAGCTTCTCAGGCCAGTGGGCTTTTCCGAAGCACTGGTAGAATCTTTTAGTCGTTAGATAATAATGTAACAATGACGCGTAAAAGTGCCTTTTGAGGCCTAATTAATAAATAATAAATAACACCCAACAGTCACACACGTAGCCCCAACCCCACAGTAAGATACGAGCCCTGTGTCGTGGGTATCAGGAACTATGAGAGACTTTCGATCTCACAACACCCAGACCCGAAACAAATATTTGTGGATCAGACAAATATTTGTCTCGGTGCGGGGATCGAACCTGCGGTCTCACGTTTCACAGTCAGGTACTAGCCCACTACACCACGGAGGCTGTCATTACTTAATAAATGATTTGAATTTGAAAATATCAAAATATTTTCAACACGGAACTCACTTTCTATCTACCGAGCGTTATCCCTATTTAGCGTTAGGGTCCACGCGCACTTTTATCGGTTATGCACAAAACTCATTGTGATATACAATGTTAGGTAATATGATTTGCAGACAAAACAAATATATAGAAGCATGTCAATATTCCGTATTGGAGCGTAACTTGAAAGCATGTAATTTCGACGATAATGTCACGTTATTTAACATTCAGTCGGTCGCTGATGAGGTCATCGCGTTGAACTTCTCGTGTGCGGTTACTTTATGAGGCACTATAGTTTTGATGCTGTAATATTTTTCGGTAAACAGCGATAGCTCAGCGGAGGTTGGTACGGACTGTCGAGACGAAAGTCGCAGGTTCGAAACCAGCCCCAATAGCATACACCTCTGACTTTTCTAAGTCACGTGTATATTAATTGTTAATTATCACTTGCTTTAACGGTGAAGGAAACATCGTGAGGAAACTTGCATACCTGAGAATTCGATAAAGATTTTTCGAAGGTATGTGAAGTCTGCCAACCCGCATTAGACCAGCGTGGTGGACTAAGGCCTAATCCCTCTCATTCAGTAGAGGAGGCCCGTGCCCAGGAGTGGGACGTATATAATACAGGGCTAGGAAAAAAAATATATTTTTCGGTGCATGCTCTTGGGGCGCGGTTTGTCGCGTCAGTCTGTAGCATTCCGTCGAGCTATTGCTGTTTTTGCTACTAAGTTATTTTATATTTATTTTTTGCTTCACTTAATGAGCAGGAAACACCGTAAGGAAACCTGCATATCTGAGTTTTTTTTATAGTATAGACTGGCAAACGAGCAAGTGTAAGGTCAAGGTCACCTGATGGTAAGTGATCTCCATGGCCTGTGGATGCCTACAAAACTAGAAGAATCTTAGGCGTGTTGCCGACCTTAAAGGGAAGGGATAATTAAGGTATTGGGAATGGGAGGGGGATTTACCTCCGGATATCTAACCCACCGTACGTAACGCCGCAGCAAGCTGCAACTTTAAGTCGGTTTTCTGAGACAAGGGTAACGACCCAGTCGAGCCGGCATATTCATGTTGTATATAAAACTGTCTACAGTGTGGTTTTACCACTCTTACATCGTAATATATAATTTAATAACAATTAAACATAATTTTTATCGTCAAAAAAAACAACTTCAATCACTCTCATATCCGGTTCTCCCCAGGGGGCTTGCCCCCTGATCCTAACCCTTTCCCCATCCCTTTTCCTTCCCCTCCCCCTTGACCCTTTGGCAGGCCGGCATGATCTTGCCGACCTACGATGGACACATTGTTTATCGTTGGTCGACACTATTCTTGGATTGCGCTACACTTACCATCAGGTGTAGCGTAGTCACTTTGCCCAGCCAGGATAAAAAAGAAACGAACGAGAAAGGTCACGTATTGGCTCTCTAGTATTTTTCCATTTCCACTGATGATATATCAATTCAGTAAATCACATCTTGTCTCATCAAAATTCAATATTAAATAAACGGTCTCATAATTATATTCTTTGATTCCTAACACAAAAGCGGTGGGTACGTTATCATTCTATCAACGCTATGTGGGTCGGCAGGGAAATGTTACACTCACCGGTATTCATACCACCTTTGAATAATAATCATGTTATTATTAATAATAAATAAGGTCAGATGTAGCGGCACTGACATCCTTGTAACCTAGATAAAATAGAAATTTTCGCAGTATGACCCCAATCATTATTGTATAGGAATGTGAGAAATAACAATTATAGGACAAAATAGTAAAGTTCTGTGTGGAGTTGCTTCTGTTTATGGGCAGGCTTGGCGCTTACCATCAGGCGAGCGCCTTGCTCGTCTCATCATTCAATCAAATAAAAAAATAAAAAAAAGTCTGTACTACGCCATGTTACGTTGTTGCTGTTATATCTATACTAATAATAAAGCTGTAGAGTTTGATTGTTTGATTGTTTGTTTGTTTGTTTGTTTGTTTGTTTGAACGCGCTAATCTCAGGAATTACTGGTTCGAATTGAAAAATTCTTTTTGTGTTGGATAGTCCATTTATCGAGGAAGGCTTTAGGATATATAGCATTATGCTGCGACCATTAGAAGCGAAGCATCAGTGAAAAATGTTGCAAAAACGGGGAAAATTATTCATATTTGAAGGCTTCCGTTGCTAAGCTACCAAAATAATATTATTTGAAGGCTTCCGTTGTCAAATAAAAATCAAATCTATACTAATATTATAAAGCTGTAGAGTTTGATTGTTTGTTTGTTTATTTGATCACGTGGGCGGAGCCGCGAGCAAAAGCTAGTGAATAACTAAAAATGTATTATAGATCTAAATATTAATTGCAACACAGTCCAGTATACTTTGGTTCTGTGTGGTTAATAGTTACTTAGTCACGAGTCACGACCTCTGAAATAATTTACAGTTACATCAACACACAATCATTTTTACCATTACATTATGTGTGATATTATGAAATATTATTTCAGTTTTAATGCTCTACAAAATCACTAAACTATTGTAAGTTCGGTTGAATAATGATAGTGAAGAATTTACTTCACAGTTTTATAGCCTTACTATAATCCGTTTTTTATCGATCAATATTTTTTTTTTTTGTTATCCTGGCTCGGCAAAGTGACTACGCTACACCTGATGGTAAGTGTAGCGCAATCCAAGAATAGTGTCGACCAATGATGAACAATGTGTCCATCGTAGGTCGGCAAGATCATACCGGCCTGCCAAAGGGCCAAGGGGGAGAGGAAGGGAAAAGGGATGGGAAAAGGGTTAGGATCAGGGGGCAAGCCTCCTGGGGAGAACCGGATATACACTGGCTGACCCTGGAACGCGAACCTCACAAGGTGGGCCACTATGGCAGGTTTTAGCACCAGTGTACGGTGGTCGCTATCCGGTCGGACACAAGTATCCTCCCACCAGCAAATATTTTTGCTAAGTGTCTGAAAATGCTGCGGTTATTGATTTTTTATAAACCCCCACTTGGAACAAATGCAAATCATATTTTGAATTTCATACCCAGGGGATGGCAATGGACTCATTTTTTTATCCTAGCTCGGTGAAATGATTACGTTACACATGTCTATTACGCTATGTCCCATGGGAGTAAAGCAGCAACGTGCAGGTGAAATCGCGAGGGACTGCTAATGATGTATAAAAAAATAATACCACATTACGAAAGATATATAATAAAATACATTACGTTATAAACTATTTGAATGCGTTACATAAAAGGATGCTCTTTGCGATTACATGACATTCACAAGCGATAATATTCGTAGACGGGTAATCGAACCGACGATCCGTGACCTCGGCGTCTAGATGAATTCAAATCGAGGTAATCTGTTGTGTCTTTAACAAAGGGCGATTGACGTAAGAAATATTGTATCGTTTTGTAAACTTAGTGCCATTGTCATTGTATTTTGTAGAGATTTCGGCGTCGGTAATAACTAAACTGTGATTGATTATGAGAATTGACATAAATCATAGTTTATTAAGCTTAATGTCGCCATTTACAAGGTAGGTCCCTCGTATGCGAGAGGCCGTCTGGGTTTGTACCACCGCTTTGTCTACTTCTACCGCCAACCAACAGTGTGTAAGGTGCTGGTGGGAGGATACTTGTATCCGACCGGATAGCGACCACCGTACACTGGTGCTAAAACCTGCCATAGTGGCCCACCTTGTGTGGGTCGCGTTCCAGGGTCAGCCAGTGTATATCCGGTTCTCCCCAGGGGGCTTGCCCCCTGATCCTAACCCTTTCCCCATCCCTTTTTCCTTCCCCTCTCCCTTGACCCTTTGGCAGGCCGGCATGATCTTACCGACCAACGATGGACACATTGTTTATCGTTGGTCGACAATATTCTTGGATTACGCTACACTTACCATCAGGTGTAGCGTAGTCACTTTGCCGAGCCAGGATAAAAAAAAAAAAAAAAAAAAAAAAAAAAAAAGCACTGTTGCGATTCGGTTTGAAGGACATTGAAGCCAGTGTAATTACTGGGCATTATGAGACTTAACATTTTATGTCTCGGAGTGTTAAACGCATATCGATCCCATGCAGTGCTTTATAATTCAAAGTTTTGTGTGGTGTTGCTTCTGTTCATGGGCAGGCGTGGCGCTTATCATCAGGCAAGCGCCTTGCTCGTCTCGTCATTCAATCAAATTCAATCAATTAAATAAATGGAGATTGGGAAAAGCAGTAGGGATTTGAGCCTCCGGTTATCACACTCACACTATGTAACGCAATAGCAAGCTGTCGCTTCACGTCGGTTTTCTGTGACCAATCTGACCCAGTCAAGCCGGCCAATTCATGCTGTCAAAACTGTCTACAGCATAACCCTACTTTGTATTTTTAATGACAAGTAGGACCATAATGAAAGTACAGTGCATCATATTTATGAGATGACGTGGCCAAGGTTGAAGGAAATCACATAATGTAGCGCACGCGGTGGTTTCGAAACAGAACTGCGTAATGAGCTTAAAGCTTAAGTATGCATGAGCTAATATTTTCGAGTTTTGTGTTATTACTGTAATCTATAAAATGCTATATAAATGAGGTGATTATCATTAAAGGTATTATTTATTTATTCATTAGTTATTTTTTTTTATCCATACGATCATATAAATGTTCTTCTGCCTGCCCTTATCCCACTTGCAGTGGGGTCAGCGCAACATGCCTTTTAGATTACAGAAAGTTTGGGCTTATAGTTTTTTCGACCGACCGTCTGCCTGACGTCTACCCCTTTAGAAAATCTCGCCTAGATCCGAAATTAAAATTTGATCACACAAAGATTGATCTCAATGCGGGAATTGAACCCGCGACCCTCGCTTCACATAAGGCTTCTCGCCCATTGCGTTATCGCAGCTCTTATAACATACAAATACTGAAAAGATATATAAATGTTTAAAGTGTAAATTATATTATTATTAAATTTTAATTAATTTTAATATACAATAATAATAATAATATTATAAAGAGGAAATATATATATGTAACGAAAAACTTAAAAACTACTGAATCGATTTGAAAAATTCTTCCACCATCAGATTCCTACATTATATCTGATGAACATATTGCTGGTGGGAGGATACTTGTATCCGACCGGATAGCGACCACCGTACACTGGTGCTAAAACCTGCCATAGTGGCCCACCTTGTGTGGGTCGCGTTCCAGGGTCAGTCAGTGTATATCCGTTTCTCTCCAGGGGGCTTGCCCCCTGATCCTAACCCTTTTCCCATCCCTTTTTCCTTCCCCTCCCCCTTGGTCCTTTGGCAGGCCGGCATGATCTTGCCGACCTACGATGGACACATTTTTTATCGTTGGTCGACACTATTCTTGGATTGCGCTACACTTACCATCAGGTGTAGCGTAGTCACTTTGCCGAGCCAGGATAAAAAAAAAAGAACACTTCTCATCCTGGAAAAGCAGATCACGTGGGCGAAGCCGCGAGGAAAAGCTAGTATTAAATAAATTGTATACATATTTAGTAATTGATTAGTCTAGTAGCAACGTACGACTGAGAAACTGATGAGATCTTGAGTTCAAATCCCAGTGCGGGCAATTACAATACTTGTCTGAATTTCTTTTCGAGTCCTTATCCTCTTGAATCTTCTTAGTCTTGAAATCTGAAAGTTACATAAAACACATTCCAGAGAGAGAAAGTTAAGTTATTTTTGAAATTTCATTTAGGCATTTCGATTATACGCAATTTAGTTATTTAAATCGAAACTTAGGGCGAATTTTACAAGCTAGGTCCCTCGTATGCGAGAGGCCGTCTGGGTTGGCACTGCTTTATCTATTTCTGCCGTCAAGCAACAGTGTGCAAGCACTGTTGTGTTTCGCTTTGAAGGACATCGAAGCCAGTGAAATAACTAGGCATTATGATACTTAACACAGTTCAGTGCCATGCAGTGCTTTGTAATTCAAAGTTCTGTGTGATATTGCATCTGTTTATGAGCAGGCGACCATCAGGCGAGCGCCTTGCTCATCTCGTCATTCAATCAAATAATAAAAATAATTCGTCCACCGAATAAGATTAAATCTTAAGTTTATATATTTATGTTAGCTGGAAACCACACTATTGCCATTTTATGACCGCAAGTGAGCCGATTAAAAAGTGGAACGTTGTCTCTTGTGCCATCCGATATGTCATGTGTGGCTCGACTGTTAGCGAGTTCATTGAGTTATAATATTTTTTTCAATCAATCGATCAATAAATTAAATTTTTTAGTAATATTCTTTTTTATCGTAGTCAATCACTCCATAAAATTGTTGTTAGAAAAGTCGCAGATAGATTCGTTTCAGTCTCGTTCCCTTCAGTTTCCTTTTTTTTATTTTTCGCATTATAGCGTAAATGTGGGTATTACTGCGGATTTTATTATTCACTTAGTTTATAAATGATAAAATAATTTTTATTATCGATGAACAATATAATTAGTATTATAAATCTTAAAAATGAGTGATTTGTTTCAAATATACATTTTTTAAATTATAACAATTATTAAAAATCGACTGGTTATAGGAGGAGAAATTATGCCTACTTTGGCGTTGAATGCGTCAAAAATTACGACTCTAAAAGATCTTTTTTCCGTCGATAAATGATTCAATATTTATAGCATATAGAAGTAAGATAATATTCGTTATATCTATTTGTAAAAATGCATGTCCATGTAGCAAAGCTTAAAATATCAAAGTATTTATTTGTGCAGCTACAATGTATTGTAACCACGAAACAAATGTTGTGGAGGAGATCCAGCTTATCGAGACCTTTAAGAATTAATAAATAAAAAGTAAAGTGGTTTACCGTGTAGAAATCAACCAATAAAACAATTTGCTTTATTATGCTGACGCCCAAGCTAAAAGGGTATTTAATATAATATTAAACTCTCGAATTCTCTGGATAAATCCCACAGCCAATGAGAATCTAACTAAGCTCGTTTATTGAAGTCAGCCAGTAATTTAACAGTTTGTTTCTACATTATTAGATACCCCTATGAAAAATCACTGGCAGAAAACTATATTGTCGTTATGCGGTGCATGACCTTGTATTTTTAGGTCAACGAGTAGCTCAATATTTCAGAGAAGATGAGCACTCAATAAAATTTTGAATTTTAAATTGTAAAAACCTGTCGACAACATGGTTGAAGCCGATTCCGCTAATGAATGCTTTTTAAACAATATCTTTCGAAAAACATCATCAAAATTGCTCCACTTTTGACGGAGGCATCGTTGGACATACTTTCAAAAAATACGCTCCGAATTAATAACCCACACGGATCGCTGATATGGAAATCGAACTCAAAACATTACGTCTTATTTATATACGACGGCCTTAGATAATTGCTGCAAAGTATGACTCAGCTTCTATTGTTAGTTATTGCCATTTAAATAAAATAGACATAAGTATTATCTTAGAGAACAGACCCATCACCTAAATGGATGTATAAGTATTTGAGCTATGAAATTGTAGACAAAACTTAGTGACCTTTTAGTAGATGTTGCGAAGTCCAATGTGATGAGATTAAGTAACTTTGATAAATAAGAGAATGGACACTATATATTTGGTTAGTTTATGTCGTCAGATGACATCGTGAATAGTAACAATGTTTGGAATGTTAGCTCTAATCATATTATTTTTATTTTATACCAATGACAAATAAGTAGGCATGTCATAATAATTTGGTGTAAAAATATGTGTAAAGTAAATACTGGAAAGTCGACTCGACAGCGGCTGTGATACTAGGGGCCGAGGGATCGATTTTGCATCAAGACAAATGTTTGTGAGAGCCACAAATTTTGGTTTTGGCCTCGGTAATAATACCGAAAAACCCTCGTAGTTGATAACCACAACCTAAGATCTATTACTTAGTGTGAGGTCAGGACTGTGTGTGACTGTTGGGTTGTATTTATTTATTATTATTAAAATTATTTTGATAATGTTTTTTTGAGCTAAGTTTCTCATTATCATATCGCTTGCATACTCGTTATCATCGATTTATAGAAGTCCGATATTACTCATAGTTAGAAATAGAATTCTTTTTACGCAATATGTCCAATTTAATTCAAGTGCATTGCGCAAATTCGGTACACTATTTTTAATTAATTACCCAGTAATTAGGTGATAGTTGTAAACTAACCCTGACATTTAGGCGACGGTGAAACGTGACCGTATACCGTCAGCTACATTCCCATATATGATATGGAATATTGCCTAATAATATGATATATGCAAATTAAACTGTTAGATATAGTAACTAGAATAACTTGATATATTTGTATTAGGCATTGGTCTGCAATTTGATTAAACTACCCATAATATAGATAATATACAATCTGAATGTATGATTAAAATAAATCCATTTATGCATATGGCGTTAGACGTATTAGAGCTTTTAATCCTAAGATAGATTCCAACAAACTAGCAAGTGGGTTTCCTGATAGTAAGTAATCTTTACTGCCTACAAAAGAACTCGTAGAAGAATCGTGGGTGCGTTGCCGATCTTAAAGAAAGCAAAAGAGATTGGGCAGGAAGAGGGGTGATTTGGGCACCTATATTATAGGTCCTAGATTATAGGTCCTATCTAATCCTAACCTCACTCACAGTACAAAACGTAAGAGCAAGCTACCATGTTACGTCGGTTTCCTGTGAGACAGTGGTAATAACCCAGTCGAGTCGAAGTACTACACAACAAGGATTTAAATGCTACCAAAGTATATCTTCCATATGATCCTGTTCATATCATGTGCCTTTTCCATCTTTTGTATACACTTATCCTGACAAATAATATTGCATCGTACATTTACTTATAATATCAAATAATGTAAATTTCATCATTGTAAAACTAATATTACACGTAAAAGTAACATATACGAGTAACTTAAGATTTATTGAGAAACTGTTGCGCTAGGCTTGCACTCGGACCCCACCCGGCCCACGGTATCGAAACCTGTACCTCAGTAGGTCACTTGACTAGGCCTTAAGTGATGCGCTTACGGATGTCGACTCGATAAACCTGTCGATTGATGTCGATAAAATACTCTAGGACGTTGAAGGTTGCCATACATTTTTTGTTTCGGAGTTAGGTCTTGATTTCTCTCTTTGTAGATCTTAGGCATCCGGTAGTTAAGTAGATTTATTTACACGCACGTGCCGTACTCATTGAATATTCAAATAGTAATAATACTAGCCCTGTAATATATGCGTCCCACACCGGTCGCCTTTACTCAAAGGGTTAAACCTTAGTCCACCACGCTGGCCATGGCCATGCAGTGCTTTGTAATTCAAAACTCTATGTGGTGTTGCTTCTGTTTATGGGTAGGCGTGGCGTTTACCATCAGGCGAGCACCTTGCTTGTCTCGTCATTCATCCAAAAGAAATAAAAATATATAATGATTGTGGCGAGTGTAAGCAGTAAGGTGTGACTAGTGGTACATTCACCTTAATGAGGGTATTTTTTGGCAGGAAATATAATGCATGAAATCAAATCTGATGAAATTATTTCGCTTGTTTAATTAGGATTGGTTTTTCAGTACAAATTGCGGTTTTGTTTGAAACAAATGATGCAAGGAATTTTCGTATACTTTGTATCTATCAGGCTTCTTTGGTAATTTTTTGATCTTCGGCTTGATTGAATTAAACTAATTTTATTCGTAGCTAAATGGTAAATAGCATTTATGAATTTAAATTAATTATAAATTGTCAGTATGTTATTTTTTTTCCTGGTTAGGACCAAAGTATGGCAACTTACGGCAAAGAGAGCCAAATGGCACTACGAAATTATCATAAATTATTTTCTGTAGATAACTGTTGGCCCTACAAGAGTGACGTCAGAACTGATTGTGTATGCGTTTCATAAGAATCATATCCAACTTTCTTTTATGAAAAATTTGATTTATTTACATACTTCTTAATAAGATTTTTTATATTGATAATACTATACATCAATATAATATAGGAATATATAAGAATATAATGATATAGTACACATAGCTATACCACCTGCATATTACTGCCCTGCTCCCATGGATCATAGCGTGATATACATATAAACCTTTTTCATGAACCACTCTATCTATTGCTGGAAATTGCATTAAAATCCCTTGAATAGTTTAAAAGATCTAAGCGAACAGACAGCGGAAACGACTTCATTTTATACTATGTAAAGATAAATGCTGTGTATTAACGGGAAATAACTAAATGGTAATTCTAAACAAATATTTTGAATTGTCCGATTGCGTTCACTTTTATTCAAATCGTTTTAAAATCGTGTTTAACGCGTTTTGATGATAATTGTCTCTGTACCTCCTTCCGTGTCGAGTGTTTTGACCTCAACATTACGCAACCAATTGTGTTTACTTTCATTTAATATAATTATGGGGGTAGCGTATAACTGTATAATTGAAAAGACGGTCCTGCGGTAGTGGAGCGGTGCGGGAGGGGTGATCATGAAGTATGACGTAACAGAACTTTTGCGCTACACACGTGATGAATAGAATTTGTACTCATTAGGCTGCGGACTCGAAGTCAGCGGGCGCGGGGCGGTGGCGGCGGTAGCGGCGGCGCGGGAGCGGCGCAGACCCGGTCTCGAAGCCAGCGGGCAGATCGCGCGGCGCTAGAGCGGCGTAGTGTTGTGCTATGACTAATTAGTGTCTGTTCGCGAACGAAATTGATGTGAATATGATGTTCCATATAAAAATTCATTGAAATAATTTGCTCCACCACGTCGGCGGGCATTTTTGAAAATACACAACACTACGTCAATGCAGACGCGCGGGCACCGCTCGACTGACGCACCGGCGCCGCGCCGCTACCTTCGAGGCCAGGTCCATTTAAATCTATGCATTGAAACACGCCGCTCCCGTGCCGCCACCGCTGCCGCCCCGCGCCCGCTGACTTCGAGTCCGCAACCTTACGCACGTCACCATGCCCCTCCCACACCGCTCCACTACCGCAACTTGAGTTATGCGCTACCCCTTAAGTTTGATTGTTTTAAAAAATAACAATATACGAATGTACGTATATTTTTAATTTTAATTTTTGTGATCCCCGTTCAAGTGCTATTAATTCGCAACCTATGAAGGATCAATTTCGATGTATTGATTCAGATGTCCTCTTTAAAACAATATTTATTTGTAGTGTAAAATTATTTACAATTCCATTTAAAAATACCAACATCAGTATTATAAAGGTTTTAGAAATAATTGTATAAATTGTATACTTATTTCTTGACTAGCTTGATCTTACATATTTGCCAACACAACACAATACTCTTTTGGAGCATTACAAAGATTGGTTATTGTTCCATTAGATTACAGATCAAACAGTTATGTTAGCCAATATACCGAAATATGCCCTCGGACTTTCACTTTCAAATCACTAGAAACGGTTATAGAAGTTAACTTAATTGCTCCCTTCAATTGGATTGCGATTAAATCTAATGGATGGTGTATAATTACTATATCCATAGAGAAAACATAAAGGTTTATTTATATTAAGGAATGATAAATAAATAGTTTATTATTTGTTTGTTTGGTATTTCTCTACGTGATCAAATCAGAAATGAGGAGATCCGTAGAAGAAAGAAAGTCTCCGACATAGCCCAGCGGATTAGTAAGCTAAAGTGGCAGTGAGCAGGCTACATAACTCGTAGAACCGATAACCGGGCAGAAAGGTTCTGGAATGGAGGCCACGTACTGGCAAGCGCAGCGTTAGACGTCCGCCTACAAGGTGGACAGACGACCTGATACAAGTCGCAAGAAGTCGCTGGATGCAGGCCGCTTCAAACAGGTCGGTCTAGAAATATTTGGGGGAGGCCTATGTTCAGCAGTGGACGTTCGTGGCTGAAGATGATGATGATTAAACAAACAGTAATTTTATACCGAACAAAAAAGACCGGTATTATGGTTGACCCCTTTGTCTGTCTGTATTCCCTCAGTCTGTCTTTGGCATCGTAGCGTTTAAACCGGACCTATTTGAATGCGTTTTTTTATTTGAAAGCTGTATCGAAGTGGTGTATACCTATGTTAGAATAAAATTTGATTTGGTTGTGCCCCGTATAGCGATATGCCCCGTGCATTATAAGACAGAAATAAGCAAGGTGAAATTTTATTGGACTGGTTACATCTCTGCCTACCCATTCGGGGAATACAGGCGTGAGTGTGTATGTATGTAAATTTAAGTGCAAGTAACCATGAATTTAAAACCAAACCAAACACTAGTCATAAGAAAAACCGTATCTGGCATCCGTGTGCCTTGAACTCTTTATAACTTTAGAGTTGTATCATTATTATTTATGGCGAGATTCGCAGTTATTGTAAGTTATCATCTTTACATTTAACTAAATATTTATTTTTTACGAGCTACTATTTATTTATCATGTCGATACATTTTCGAAGCATATTTAATACTTTATTAGTAAAATGCAGCGATAGCCTAGCGGAGTACGTACTGTCGACACGGACGTCGCAGGTTGAAAACCAGCCCTCATTGCCATGAGGTTGTTCCACTGACTTTTCGGGAGTCACGTTGTATTGATTGTTAATGACTCCTCGCTTAAATGACTACGGTAAACATCATGAGGAAACTTACATGCCTGAGAATTCTTCATATATGTATCGAAGATTTTTGGAGTCTGCAAACCCGTCTTAGGCACTCGAATTTGAATAAGTTAGCGATAGGCATAAGCGATGGTATTATTAATGGGTGGTAGGTCCCTCGTATGAGAGAGGGCCTTTGGGTAGGTACCACAGCTCTGTCTATCTCTGCCGTCAAGCAGTATTGTGTGAGCACTGTGTTTCGGTTTGAAATAAGTTATTCAAGTTAATGACACATCTGATTACACTATTATATTAATGATATTTTGCGGGTGAAGATAAACCGACAAAAATTAGAAAGTCGATAACATTGGATATTAAGAAACTCATCTACGCACACACACAACCATGTAAACACACAAGCAGGTTGACCTTTCATCGCGGATTGTGAAAGTGCGATCGGTGTTTGTGCCGCGATCTTAGTGAATTTATAATAATTAATGGCTTTGGAAAATAGTAGAAATTGTGAAAATACTGGGATTTTTTTAAGTCGCTTGATGGTAAGTGATCTCCATCGCCCATGAACGCCTACAATACCAGAAGACTATGTATACTGTATACTTTGCTGATGGTAGGATATTGATATCCGCCCGGATAGCGACCACCGTACACATGATGTTAAAACCTGCCATAGTGACCCACGCACCTTGTGTGGATCGCGTTCCAGGATACAGCCAGTGTATATCCGGTTCTCCCGAGGGGCTTGCGACACGTCTTGATGGTTGTTTGGGACGGGAATAGGGGTACATCCTTGTATCCCTGTGCTTGCATCGGTCATCCACCTGTCCTGTCGCAGGCCCCTCGATTTGCTTCTTCCCTCTCCGAAGAAGGAAGAATCATTTATGCAGGTCGGTATGACTCTGGTGACCACCGATAAACTCATTGTTTGTCGGTGGTTATTGGTGTTACTGTTTTTTGGACTGCAGTACGCTTACTAGGTGTAGTGCAGTCACTTTGCCGTGTTCGGATAAAAAAAGGTATCAGGAACTATGAGTAACTTTCGGCCTCACAATACCCAGACCCCGAAACAAATGTTTGTGGATTACACAAACCATAGTCTCCGTGCGGGGATCGAACCCGCGGTCTCTGGCTTCACAGCCGGCTACTTGTCCGCTGCGCCATGGAGACTGTCGTTTATGCCCAAACTCAAATTAGACGTAACCATTCATGATATAACAGTTATAACAAAGAACCTACGCTTTGACTCCATGTAACAATGGTCGTGTAACATTACGTCACAATAGGGCAGTATGTGTGACAAATTGCTCGACAATTCGCCAAGTGTAACCAACAAGGTGTAAAATTGGGTGATTAAAAATGCACAAATTTAATAGCATGTTTTTTAATTAAAACAAATAAAATACAAAATTATTTTTTTATGTTTTAAATCCAATAATTATAAAAATAAATTTTATGACGCATGTTATTTATGCAATATACTTATGTAATGATAATTATTAAGTGGATTAATTTGCAGGTGCAATGTAAAAAAATATAAAAAGAACTAAACTTATTTTTAAATTAAAATGTTTCGCCATTAAAATATTTATTCTAAGAATAGAAATTAACTATAAGTGTTAACTTTAGGATGTTATCTTTTTTACGATTCATAATTACGTGTAAGTTGTAAACGCTGTGGAAATTTTAATAAGCTGTACCACAGTAAAGGTATAGTATACAGTATTGTATCTTCATACAAATGGACGAAACGCGAGCTATGCCTACGCGCCTCGATCAAGGCACGCGCGCGGCACGCAGACAGTCGCGACTGTGCCGCAGTCACGAACGGACGGTGTATTGTTATTTAACAATTTTTTCACTAAAAATTAGACCAAGTACATATTTAATATGACGAGTAGGATATATTGTGCTGTTTTTGGTTGCATGAATTCGTCAATAACGCATCCAGAGATAACTTTTTTTAGATTAACTGGAAACTCTGAAAGGTAAGACTATAAAATAATTTTACTTACTAGTAGGTAGGTACATAATGTGTGTGTTTTTTAATGGATAAGTATTTCCTTTTGTCTCCCGAAAATAAATGTCTGGATTAAAAAATAAATTAAATAGATTAAAGGAAAGTAATTGAAACGAGTGAAATAGGTAGTTATAGGCGGTTCATGAATCATGATACGGTAGGTACGCTTGTGTTAAAACCTCGGGGCATGTGTGTTTTGTTTTGTTAGTTTGTATAATTCAAAGTAATGACGTGGTACTTTATCTATCTATATATATAAAAATGAATCGCTGCGTTTGTCTCGCCAAAACTCGAGACTGGCTGTACCGATTTGGCTAATTCTGATCTTGAAATATTTGTGGAAGTTAGAAATAAAGTTTTAAAAATCCCCATCGATCCCATGTGTGCTTCAAAAGTTATTCGGGGTCAACGGTCAAAATTAAAGGCTTTTTGAATTTTTCTCGAAAACGGTAAGTTTTATCAAAAAAAACCTCAAACCAAAGTTGTAAATCTTAAAATACTCTACAAAAATGGTCTTCATGATTTTTTTCCTAAGAGTTACCATTCCTGAGATATCGCGATTCTAAGAGTCACCTTATACATGATACGCACATATAAGCCACGTATATACATAATCAGGCACTTAAGACAAGTATGAATACCTATTTGTCTCTTTTATATACAGTGTAAACTCTATAGAACGACACTGAAGGGACTGTGCATTTTATGGCGTTATAGAGAGTTTTCGTTAAATGGAGAGAAGATAAATCTGAATTATAAGTTTATTTCAGAATAGTGTTAGTAGTTATGTACATAAAAAACAATTTTATTTGAACGCTATTGCGTATAGTCTGTTATTTTTGTCTGACTTTTGTCTTCTGCTGCACCAGTAATTTTGTTGTATTTTTAACTTATTTTGTTAATATCTTACGATATTGAGGAGGTAAGAATATGATAACGTAGAGATAATCCATGACTCCTACTTATTAGTTATGGTCAACAACAGTCTACACGTGCAAGCATCCCAATAAGTAAACAAAATAACGAATTTCTTAGAAAGTTCGGTATGCATGATACCGACAGTCGAGTTTTTACAGGCTAGGATAATAAAACGACAAAACAATGTACGCAGCTGCGCAGTTTTATTAATATTGGCAACTTAAAAGGTACTTTTTATTAGGGTATTTCGTTATTTAGAATGGGTGTAATGCTCTAATTGAATCCATAAAAAAGTATTTTATAATCACAAAACTAAATGGAATCACAAAGTAGGCAAATGTAATTAAAATGCTGGAGGCGGGCAGCCCTATGGCATGTTTACGTACCGCGCGGCTGTAGGCATTTATTTCTAAAATTCAGCTGAGTTACAATACAGTACAGTGGCTGTACTTTCTATGAATTAAAATTAATTGTAAAAGACATTCAATAAATTAAGAGTTGTAGAGTCACACAGTATGTATAGACAGATTGTCTACAGCATGAATCGGCCGGCTCGACCGGATCGTTACCACTGACCTACAGAAAACTGACGTAAAGTAGCGGCGTGCTGCTGCGTTTCGTACGGTGAGTGAGATCGGAGGATATTTTATTACTCTGGTAGTATTATTATTATAGTATTATCTTCAACGCATGTTATTTCATGGAACAATTTAGGTACAAATATAATAATATTAAATACCGTTTTTTAATAAATACCTTCTTGCTAGATTAAGAGTTTAAAGTCTGTCAAATTACTCTTCGGAATTAAATAACGGACTCTACATTTAAAATACATCTAATTAACATTGTAAAACATATTACTGTTATAACTCGCTACAAACTTACCGAAAATATGTCATTCGCGTCAAGATTAATGGGTATATAGAATTTAAATTAAGGCAATCGGGAAGTGCATGTTTTGAGTCAATTTAACAAAAAACTATAATTTGGTAGTACCCGTTGTAACCAAGGTCGTGTAAAGGCCAAGTATTGGTTCAATTAGTCAATTGGTACAGGAAGTCGAAGTATGCATTTTTGGTAGTATTCAATATAAACCGGTTTAGTACGTTCGAGAATACATTTATTTCGTATGGTGTCTAAAAATGTCGGGAGTGTTCTTTGTTTAATTTTTGTGTTTTTTTCTAAAGTGTGATCTTAATTGAAATAAAACTAATTTAAACGGATTTTATGGCGGTTTTTTATTCTAATTTTGAAACATTTCGAAAGCTGAAAAGCTTTAAATTAAATTAGTTTTATTTCAATGAGTAACGTTCGCGTAAACGTAAGAAATGAATGTGTGATTTTAGTTCAATTAATTGTGTATTCGGATGTTTTTCATTGATGAAAATTTAAACAAATGCGGAAATTAATGGTTGGTAAATGCATAAAGAAAATAGTTTTTTCATTTACTTGTCGAATTAAGAAGAACTTGTTGATTTAAGAAATCATATACAATGACTTCACATTCCGTGTTGTTAGAATCCATAAGACATACATAACAAAATTAGTTAATAAAAAACGGGGACACACACACACAGTTAGACAACTGAATCTCTTTTTTTAATTCGGCTAAAAAGTTTATTTTAATGCTCTTGCGGTATTGCAACTTGTAACAACTCCGTTCTCTACAGTTACTAGTCCATAGCACGGTAGAAACTCATACATTAATAAACCAGACGACCCCAGTATTGTCCCGTATTACTCTCCGTTAAACCACAGTTAAACTAACCGGAATTCGCGAATAAATGCTGACTGTTCATTCAGCAATAACAGAGAAACCAGTTATTTATCTTAGTGTAGAAAATAAACATTAAGTAGACACATAATTGTTTATTATGTCTAAGAATACTCTTTTCGCGACGGCTTGGGAAAGCAATTCAGCTTTTATATCCCCGGCAAACAAATAGGCCCCATTTTACAGCTATTATTTTACAAGGTGGTGGGTCCCTCGTATGTGAGAGGCCGTCTGGGTTGGTGATTCACATAACAAACACAATCACCGCTTTATCTATTTTTGCCGCCAAGCAACAGTGTCTAAGCACTGTTGTGTTTCGGTTTGAAGGACATTAAAGCCAGTGAAATTACTGGGCATTATGAGACTTAACATCTTATGTTTCGGGGTGACGAGCGCAGTTCAGTGCTATGCAGTGCTGTGTAATTCAAAGTTCTGTGTGTTGTTGCTTCTGTTTATGGGCGTGGCGTTTACCATCAGGCGAGCGAGTTGCTATCGTCATTCAATTAAATAATAAAAAAAAAATCGTTTAAAAATTCACAAACTCACAAACAGTTTTATATTATTAATAGGTTAGACCTTCGTTTTATTGACAAGGGTTTTACAGCAGTTTAAAATAACCTCACCGTGGGCTAAATATGGAATACATTCACCGGTAATCAAATGTCACGCCTAACTTGTAATCACTTATCTCATATTTTGTTTAATGACCTTGCAGAGAAGTTATATAATACATAAGCACTCGCTTGTTATCCCCGATGGGGTAGGCAGAGGTGTAACCAGTACAAATTTCGCCGAGCGTATTTAGGTCCCATGATGTGATAGTGGGCGAACCTAGCGCCAAACCGGGCACACGAGGGGCTTGCGACAGGACTTGATTAGTTGGGGTGGGTATAGGGGTCCATCCTTTTATCCCAGTATCTGCACATTCATCCGCCTGTCCTGTCGCAGGCTCCTTGATTTACCTTTTTCCTTCTTCGGAGTGTGAAGAAGCATTTATATAGGCCGGTATGATTCTGGGGACCCCTGATAAACTCATTGTTTGTTCGTGGTCGCTGTTTTTTTTGGATTACACTGCGCCTACCAGCAGGTGTGGTGCAGCCACTTAGCCTTGCTCGGATAGAAAAAAAACAGTTGAGATTTAAATATTTGCATTTTCCCTCTACATAACGGAAACGTATAACCATTATATTTTATGATCACAAGCTAGTTAACCAATTCAGTGGCCAAATTATTTATTCACTAACAAACTTTTTGATAAATAACGGTGTTTTTTAAACTGGTTCAATGTGATTAAGACTATCAGTATAGCTGCATTTTTATTAACCGACTTTAAAAAGGAGGAGGTTTTATGTCTGTATTTTTTATGAATTATTACTTTCGCTTATGATCAGGCCAGATAGTGGCCAACGCAAGCCTGTTGCGAATTAAAAAAAAATGTTAGACGAGAATTATGTTGAGTAAATTTTAATTTAATCTAATATGGTTTAAGCTTGGTGGAGTGACAAAAGAATTGCTACAATTTAAACCGAGTCAAAATTTCGTTTCTTACTACTTGTTTATAAACCGAAATTTCCCGTCTTTTACATAATATCAAGATAACTGTAAACTTTGTCTTTGTGTTTATATATTTTTTTTATTATGTTTTTAGGAAAAAATTCAATACAAAATTATTAAGGAGAGTTTTGGCGGGAATTCTGAGAGTGCGGCTCATCGCTTATTTTAATTTATTTCAAAAACGAATTTAAAGTTGTGTTTGTTGTATAAAAGTGTTGTGGATTTGTGCATTATACATCTTTTTAAGCATCGTACTACCACCACCACTGCTACTTCACACCAAAACTCCAACAAGACCTTGAAAACGTCCACACCGATATTTCATCGTTCTTGTGAAGGGTTGAGAATAAATTATACTTGTCATTGGCAAAATGCATAATAATGCGAAGCAATAAATAAAAAAATTAAAAACATTATTAAGATTGTACAATACGCCCGGGTCAACGACCTGTATTACTGAATTGCAAAGAATTTGAATTATAAATCAGATATAGTCTAGACATCGCTAAAATCCATCACGAACGCTTTTTAACCTTTGGCAAAAAAGTGATGTTAAATGCTTGACCCCCTCGTCTCTATCTCAGATCCTACCTTTTCTATGTGTCATTTATTGATTATTCAATTTACAATTAGATTGTTCCGCGCTCAAAGCCAGATAATTATTTAGGTTCCCTTACTGACTCCAGAAAATGTTCTATGCGGAGTTATTGAATACAGAAATAGTCGAAATTGTCGAGTCTAAGACATAGTCGAATTGTAGGTTATTGTTAATTGGTAATTAAAGTTAACTGTTGTATCTAGGCACGGCAGTAACTGAACATCGAGTATTCTTAGTAAGTCACGCGGCCCTCACAATTAACTGCGACTAAAAAAACTTATTTGTCAACCATTGGTTTGTTTGTTCCCACGTTGGCGCGCGCAGCAACCCGCGACGGTTCCGCAATGTATATAATTATGCGCCTCGCGTTCATTTGGCAATTTCCATTTAAATATTAGAATATTTTAGAGAAATTGTGTGGAAATTTCGATGGTTTTGGATGTGGTTGGCTGAATGTTTCGTAATGTATATTCTATTTCAGATTATTCAGAATATTAAATACGAACATATTTTAGTCAAATAATTATTGTCTGTTTATTATTTTATTTTCTATTTTATTTTTAATGCTCAATAATTTAGTACAGAATTCTCAGCCCATCGTAATTTCAATCGACGATTGAATGAAAATTTTTGTATATAACCACGCATAACTCTGCCAAATGTGAATCGATTTGGATGATTCTTTTTTTATTCCAACAAGTATAACTCAAAGTAGGCATTTTAATTTGACAAAGAAATTCTATCCATAAGAGGCTGAAGTCGGGGATGAAAGCCTCAGTTTCGTCATTTATGTACCGATTTTGATGATTCTTTTACTAAAAATTGTAAAAAAAAACTTAAAAAAACTGAAGCTAAATATAACCCTAAACAATTTGAGTCGGTGTTATTAATCATTGCCTATTGTATAGCAGTACCACCGACTCAGTATTATGCATTTTTTTAAACCTTTTCAAATTTACGACTCATCGTCGACCGATATTACACATTCAGTAGTAAAACATATTTCTAAAACACATAACGTTTACCCATGAAGACAACATAATGTACCGTCCGACACGCAAATATATGAGGTTTGCAGCCACGCGGTGGACTGGCCGAGAGTCGAGACCGAGTGAAAGTGAACGCACACCCTTGTTGATTTAGAAATTTGTACTGCAAGGTGTATTGTTGTATGCAGTAGCTATGTGTGTTCAAGGCTTTTTCTTTTCATTTAATTGAAATACGAGACGAGCAATTCACTCGCCACGCTTGCCCATTAACAGAACTTTGAATTATAAAACAGTGTATGGCTCTGAACTGCGCTCGTCACTGCCAGACATAAGATGTTAAGGCTCATAATGCCCTGTAATTTCACTGGTTTCAAACCGAAACACAACAGTGCTTACACACTGTTACTTGGCGGCAGAAATAGACAAAGCGGTGGTACCAACCCAGACGGCCTCTCACATACGAGGGCCATATCACTTTAACAAATGGGTAATATTATGTACTAATATAGAAATTAAACAGATTTTTAAAGTTCTAACCTTATCATTATTATTGTTAGAAACCTTCTTCCACCTGCCTTTATGCTAGTCGCAGTGATTTTTAACACATGTTAAAGGAAGATTTGGCTCATAGATTTTACGACCGACCGCGTTAACCCGTGTGAGAGAAAACACACCCACACCCGAAACAAATATTTCTGGATCATACGAATATTTGTCTCAGTGCGGAAATCGAACCCCTGGTCTTTCGCTCGACAGCCACGGTAGGCTGTCTGTTGTCTATGAATACTAAATTAATATTACTAAATATTATGACTCGCCAGTACGAAATATTAAATATTATATTTTTATTTTTCCAGGTAAATTCCACCACGCTGTACTCCGAATGGTAAGCGGACACGTTGCATCATGCATTTCGTTCCATTTCACATGAAAAGTGAATCTTATTCTTTGTCGTCGCGCAATGGACCTTGATATCAAAATTTTACATATTTCACACAATCTGGGTTAATAAATTGTGAATGAAAGATTTGTAGATATGTGAAAAACGTGTTTTTCGGTTTTAGAAGCCGAGCATTCGGAATTTGAAATTTTGTTATTATTTTTTATATTGCCTGACTGCATTGGATTTGATGTAGATTCGAAATATAATGTCTATTGTCAAGAGAAATTGCGTCTCTCGACTGTTGGTAGAATTACGCCGGCCAAAAGTTACTAGCTGACCATATGCGACTGAGCTTAACAACCTATAGCAGATTTTGCACCATATGTACAGTGGTCGCTAACCAGTCGGGTATAAAATTGTATTGTATTTGGCTGGCAAATGAGAGTAGATTTTTTTAAATATAAAAAAAGCCGTTTTGTGTTTTAAAAGTAGAATCTTTCGCATTTTAGTATGACTCATAATTAGTAAAAGGAGTGGTGGATACACTCGTCTTACTATTTTTGGCATGTGGGTAAATATTTGCACGACTAACACGTTTTTCGTAACTGGGCGTTTTGATATGTCATTCTACGTACTTTCTACCTGACACAGACTGAGAGTACCAGTGCTTTCTTTTTAGTTTATAAGCATTTCTAACTAAAAAAATATGTTTGTAATTTGTTTTTTTGTTATGTGTTTATATTACCAATTCTTCTTCCATTTTATCTCAGCACAACATACTTTTTAAGACATGTTCCAGAAAAATTTGGCTTGTTTTTACGATCTGTCGCCTACCTGAAGCCAACCCCTCTGGGGAGAAAACACTCAGACCTGAAACAAATATTTGTGGATCATACACACATTTGTCGCGGTGCGGAAATCGAACCCGCGCCTTCACTTCACAGCTGGCTACTCGCCCACTGCGCCATGCATGGCGTATATTATTAATTACTATTGGGAAGTAAATGAAAGTGATTATATAATATACACACTGCCTACCAAAATAGTTCCTTTTATTGAATATTTAAAATCAATATTTCTACCGTAATCAAATATGATTCACAGATATGAGTCACTGAGTCACACATAGTCCTGTGAATATTTCAAAACAAAATATTTCATAAAAATAAAATCCTAACCGTTGTAAAACCGGTATAGATTTGGTGAACTCGAAAACGTTGATGACATTTTATTACCGAATTTAAAACCGAAAATAGATCTTGCGTTACAACACTAGTGACGCTTCTAAGTTTGTATTTTTTGATAATGATTATGAAACTAAACTAGGAGTTAGACACAAGTTATTCGAAAACATAATTTTAGAAATAAATAATGTGACAAGCTGAATATTATAAGATGAGTTGTTAGTCTACAAAACCTTTACGACATTGGGGGTAAATATTTATAATTGCCTTAACTCTTTGATAATCTCCGTAACGTAGTGGGTGGGTAGGCGTCTATGAAACGTCTGCTACGAGTCCGATTCCCGCACCGTGATAAATATTTGAGTGTCCCATAAATATTTGTGTCGAACAGGTGTTGCGGGACCGCAAGTCCCTCGTTGCTGATAGGTACGATATAACTTTTGAATAATATAAGCCATTGCTTGTCACGAAAGCTCTAACTTTACGAATACTTACGTTAATATTTGAACATCCATATAAATTGACATATTTGTTGGCAATACCAACAAACTTCCGTCGTGAAGTTGCATCAAACACGAATAGAGGGCACCACCGGGTTCGATGCGACTTCAACAACGAGCAGGAGGAGCTCATTTTTCGGCGCGGACACGGGACGATCAACTCGTATTTGTTTTTGTTGCTCTGTATTATTATTTAAAAAGTGATTAAACTAAGTAATTAGTATAATTAATTAATAAAGTGTTTTATTTAAGAAAATAAAATATACAGATTGCGAAAGTATATCCTTCTACGCTATATTTAATAAAATTTGTTAGCATATTGTATATCAATCAAGGTGGTAGGTCCCTCGTATGCGAGAGGCCATCTGGGTTGGTACCATCGCTTTGCTTCTGCTGCCAAGCAACAGTGTGTAAGCACTGTTGTGTTTCGGTTTGAAGGATATTGAAGTCAGTGAAAATACTGGGCATTATGAGACTTAACATCTTATGTCTCAGGGTGACGAGCGTAGTTCAGTGTCGTGCAGTGCTTTGTATTTCAAAGTTCTGAGTGGTGTTGCTCTGTTATGGACAGGCGTGGCGCTTACCATCAGGCGAACGCATTGCACATCTCGTCATTCAATCAAATAAAAAAAATCTCGCTAACTTAGCCATGAGCATCAATGGTTAACTATTGACGGTTTGTAAGGCATATGTAAGTTAGTTCAATGACTTACAAACATCGGACGAAATACTAACCAATCTTATTTGAACTGTTCAAAAGTGAACAAGTTTGATATAAAGGTGATGGAATGTGAAAAAAGAAAAACACATGACACCATGGTAGGAGACAAAAAACGCAGTCGTACGCCCGATTACTTTCACAGGCCGAGTGAAAGCAGTTTCGTCATTACGGCTCGTCATTCGTCTCTCGTGTCGTCATTATCTGGCGGAGAGTTGCAATTGTTTGAAAGTGCGCAATGTACACTGTATTATGTCAATACTGGTAGGATCGTACCTGATATATTCTTGTACGCGACTGAATAGCACTTCACGCATTCACACACGGCAGTGAAACTTCCGAATTATTAAAATAAATTCATTAACCAAACTTTAATACGCAAGAGCAAAAAAATAAATACCCGTATACCATAGTAAAATAAAAGTGTGTGTGAAATTTACACACGGCAGTGAAACTTCCGAATTATTAAAATAAATTCATTAACCAAACTTTAATACGCAAATGCGAAAAAAAAATACGTGAATAATACACCACGTTGTTTATGACGCATTATCCAAAGGCATCGTTGTACGCAGGCGCAAAGACACGTGATACATACTTGTAATCTATCTCATTTTTTCGCAGGCTAAATCCTATTTATGAATCTGTTTGTCTCTTTTTCGTGACGTATTTTCGTTTCATCCAGTTTCAAATCACAACGATTCTAAAGAAGTTTCACTTCAACAACGAATATAGTCATTCGCTCAGGATAGTTTCGGGTTCAGCCAATCCAGACATAATTCTGTCCCTCGACGGCCATTGCTATGCCAGGATAAACCAAACTGTAGTGTAAAAATGCTTGGCTTATTAAACATACAAAATTATCTTAGAGTACTTAAGCTAATGAAAATAAATGAATTATTTTTCATAGCCTTTGGTTTTATGCATATTAAAAAATATATTTTGCTATTGATCTCTAATTTACAATGCTCGATGAATTTCCCATAAAATGTCTGTCTCCTCGATAATAATTGTAGCAGGGCGTTAGCACCGCTGTATGTACAACACAGGTGTATAAGTAGACATGTTCTGCTATAATTAATTCGTCTTTGATCGACCAGTCAAATGGTAATGTGGTGAATTAGTTGGTGAGAGCGGGTTTGATATCCGCATTGTAAGTGTTTAGAGTTCTAGATGATGGCTAAAAATAATGGTACTGTACAATCCGCGCAACATAACTTGACTAATACTGTAGACAGTTTTGTCTTCAGTATGAATGACCCTCTTGACCGGGATGATACCACTGTCTTAAAGTAAACCGACGCGATGTAACATATTGCTGTTGTGTTTCAATTGGTGGGTGAGATATCCTGAGGCCCAACTTCCCTCCATAGCAAAACGGGAAGCAAAATAATGAACTAACCTGGTAGTTTGTCGACCAAAATCATAAGCATAAAAGAACAAAGGGCATAAGCTAGTCTATGTAGTTTATGTTCTTTCCGGCTCCGTTTAGCAGTTATTGCCTAATATTTTACTTATCCTAAAGTCGTTTTAGATCTATTGTTGCATAAACTATGTAGGCCACTAGAATAATTAGTTTCCATTCATAAATAGCCTAATAATTATAGCGTAAACTACTCATCTAGACATCGTGTCAATTGATTTTCGGCTTTTACCACGGCCTCAATTAATTATAATTAGTTTCGACCTCGTGAACTATATTTAATATTACTTTTAATTATTTCCTATCTGTTAAAGAAAATTATAAAGGTCATTTTTTGGACAAAAATAATTCGCGGTCGTAAAGTCATTATCAACCTTCGGAGTTTAATGTCTTTGAGAACTTTTATATTTATCGATTGCTAACATTGATTCGGACTTTATTTAGAAATGTGTAAGAGCGTTTATAAATTTAGGTATTATATCGTCTTTCGAAAGTTTGAATTCTGTCCACTCGCATTAGGCTACTGTGATGGATTACGGTATAATCCTTTTCCCACGACACAAGATTCATATCTTGTGGTCAGGACTATGTGTGTGACTGTTGGGTGTATTTATTGATTTATTATTTTTTTAAACAATTTGACGTTTCTTAAATATGGTTAATTATACATTTTAAGGATCGTTGTGTAAGTCGGCCTAAATGTATATACTTTAGAACATTGTATAATTTCTATATCGTTAACTAGCTTTCCCTCGCGGCTCCGCCTGCGTAATCTGCTTTTTCCGGGATAAAAAGTAGCCTATGTTGATCAGGGATAATGTATATTTTTTTCTGAATTTTTCAAATCGGTCCAGTAGTTCTAAATTTATTCGTTACATACAAAAATACAAATCTTTCCTCTTTATAATATTAGTGTAGAAGTAGATTATACTGTAAAGGATTTGTTAATTTATTATCATTTATATTACGTGGTTTAATAACTTATTCCAGGTATCAAAAAACATATACTGATTTATCAGCTTCTTTACACTATTACGTCACACTTTCTAAAAGATGGGATGCTTTCGACTAAGCCCTTTCGCCGGCTCATCGTATTAAGGGCCTTCCGTGAGCAAATGACCTTGACTGACTCGCGCCATACTAAATCGTGTACTTGGTGTGTGAGTTTTCGTGCAGAATATGCACGTATTTAGCGAATAATTGATTTAAAACATCAGGTTTTGGTCTTTTCGAAAATTTAAAACGGGCAAAATATTCGTTATTAAATAGTCTATCTAGTGATGTTAATCTCATTTGAAAACATTCTGTACTTTAAAAGGAGACGCACGGAATCTTTGCATTTTTCTCATTTTTATGGTTCATTTATAACGACAATTTAAAAATATATATCAGCATTAACATGAATTTGAATCGAACAAAGTAAAGCTGACAGATTGTAGAAATATATTGTATATTTTTTTAATTAATATTTATTTTAAGTAATGACTAGATAGCCTCTAAAAACATCGATCGCGCGACGTTTTGCTGGGGGCATGGCCTTAAACCAGCCTGATACCGGTGTGATGCTTGAAAGGCGGGAAATTAGTTTTAATAGCTTATTCTATAGCGGAAGGTCGCTTGTGCGTTATAAGGCTATAATTTGTTTGTCCACGGGGTATATTTTATAATTAAATAAGGAATTAATACATTTTAATGGTTTTAATACATTTTATTGGTGGCTCTAAGTATGTGATTTTTTATTATATTACATATCATTAGATACTTGAACATTATTTTTGATTTTTTGTTTTTATTCCTTGTTTTTATTTACCTCAGTGATAAGACGAGCAGTTTGCTCGTCCGATGGTAAACAGTAAAAACACCACCCAAAATCATAAATTACTTCATGCCAGTGCATTATGTTCTTGAACCGGAAATATAAGGTGTTAAATCTCATAATACCTAGTAATTTCACTGGCTTCAATGTCTCTCACACCAACACAACCTGACACACTGGTGCTTGACGGTAGGGGTAGACAAAGCAGTGGTATCTACTAAGACGGCTTCTTGTATACAAGATCTGCCACTTAGTCAGATTTCTGTTTGGATTTCTATTTATTAGCATTTCTATTTTTCTATTTATATGTTTGCTTAAAGACAGGTATTTCTTTCGAGATTTGACTATTCTGAATATTAATGCTGTTAACACAGTTTATAATCGTGAAGCAATTATATGGTTCTCCCAAGGGACTTGCGACATGACTTGATGGTTGGTTGGGGCGGCTATATAAACATCCTTGTGTTACTGTGCCTGCATCGGTCATCCGCCTGTCCTGTCGCAGGCCCCTCGATTTGCTTCTTTCCTCACCGAAGGAGACATTTATATAGGCCGGCATGACTCTGGTGACCACCGATAAAATCATTGTCTGTCGGTGGTTGCTGGTTTTACTACACTACGCTTACCATCAGGTGTAGCGCAGTCACTTTGCGTGCTCGGGTAAAAAAAACAAGTGTTAATATTATATACAAACTACTAGCAAGATAATCTCCGTACATTTCAACACGTTCCACGGACAAAACGATTTTCCTTTAAAACAAATAATCACTTGCGTGACTAGTTTAAAAGATTGCGAAAATTATATGACCTTGTCATGGCGCACGTTTCATACAACATAAACGCCCTTGCGAGGTCACCAGTACTTAGAGAGCGCGGTACTAGAGCTTAAATAATTGTACCAACCTCAAGGTGATTAGACTTGATTTGGTGGCGGACTAGACCACGTAACGTGGGCGAGGACCCCCGGCATTTGGTTTTGTGTATTATCTTAATAAGGTGTGAATGTGGATTATGTAGTATGTAGGTTTAATTTATTTGGATTTGTTTTTTTAAATATTGCAATCATAAGTTTTATAACATCTTATGTTTTATTTAATTAGGTCGTGTCATGTCTTAACTGGAACATTCGCATAACATTTAGGAAGTATAGAAATGTTGTAATTTTATCGAGATTATTATTTTATTGTATTCCAAAATGCATCCAATTTCCTTATGTATTTTGAAACAACAAAATTTGTTATGGTTATATTTAAATTTATTTACAATATGCAAATAAATTTCAGAATCAAACACGGTCGTAAAGATATAATTTTGATCATTTTTTTATTATTGTTATACCGATATTTTTTTTTATTATATCGAGTAAAATCCAAATAAAAAATAACTAAAACTATACGGATTGACTTCACATACAAACGCTATGCCGAAATGCTGGCTTAATTTACTCCGGCCATCATCTAATTTATATACGGTTAGAAATTAGGGGGGGTTATACCAATATCAGATCTTAGACTAATTACATCCCTGTATAAGTAAGTAAATGTAACGAAACGCCATTATCATAATCTGACATGTTTGAGTTCTTGAGAATTGATTCGATAATTCTCTTTATTGAATTCAATTGACGGGCTACTATTAGGTATTTATATCCTGCCACAGCGATTTTTGCCACTTTATTGGGGATTATGAGACTTAGCATCATTATGTCTCGGGACGACGAGCGAACTCAGTGCCTTGCAGTAGTTTGTAATTAAAATTTCTGCGTTTCTGTTTATGGTCAGGCGTGACGCTTACCATCAGGCGAGCGACCTGCTCGTCACGTCATTCCACCAAATAAAAAAGCGTTGAATCTATTATGTCTCAACTGGTTAGAGACTAGGTCGTAGAGTGAGCTATACTGAATTTCTATTCGCATATCTTTATATAGAACCATTAATATTTTTATTGCTTTTTTCGCGTGCATCTGTAATATATTTTAAGCGGAATCTAATAAACTGTGTTCATAATAAAACGATGAACGACTATAAACAAGCGATATAGGAGTCCAAATATGCGTGGTAAAAACTTGGTATATTCTTTTGTAATTTTATAATATTAAAATTGTGGCTTAGCCTAAATGAGCGAGCTAGCGAGCACCCGCCTGTGAAATGTGAGGCTTGGTCTTCTAAGCCCGCACCATGATAAATTTGTGTGATCCATAAATATTTGTTTCGTGTCTGGGTGTAGTGGGATCGTAAGACCCTCGTAGTTTCTGATTCTATCTATTAGCCCACGACACAAGACTCGTATCTTAATTCTTATCTTACTGTGGGGTCAGGACTATGCATGTGAATGTGGGGTGTTTTTTTTATCCGAGCACGGCAAAGTGACTGCACTACATCTGTTGGTAAGCGTAGTACAGTCCAAAAAAACCAGCAACCACCGATAAGAATCATGCCAGCCTGTATAAATGCTTCTTCCCTCTTCGGAGAGGGAAGTAGCAAATCGAGAGGCCTGCGACAGGACAGACGGATGACCGATGCAGGCACAGTAATACAAGGATGTACCACTGTACCCACCCCAACCAACGATCAAGTCATGTCGCAAAATGCCCCTCGGGAAAACCGGATATACACTGGCTGACCCTGGAACGCGACCCACACAAGGTGGGTCACTATGGCAGGTTTTAACACCTGTGTACGGTGGTCGCTATCCGGTCGGATACGAATATCCTCCCACCAGCAAACAAAGTATTTATTTATTTATGAAAATGAAAACGTACACAAGTGGCTCACTAGTGTACTGTATTAGTCAATGATAATGGGTTAACGGCTATTAATTGATATAAAATTACACCGAACCGGGTCACCGCGCTGCTTTCCTCACAAATGGTGCGTGCGCGGTTCCGATAGTTGGTTCACGAGTAACTGACATTACTTAACTCTCTGTCACTTTACAGACAGAATAAACAACTTGAAGTAATCGCACGTATTTATAGGTGTCAATTTTTTATATAGTTATTGTAGTTGATTGATGGATGTAAGAGTTTTGCAGCAATATAGTAGGGCTTTGACAGAGTCTACGTAATGATTTCGTATGTTTACGTGAATATTACACAATGAAATAAAAAATATTGGACCAGTCCACTCCGTGATCACGAAGGCTGAAAAGCTTTCGAAACGTCGGGATCAAAATTAATAAAAAACCGCAATAAAATCCGTTTAAATTAGTTTTATTTCAGAGCGACTACAATCAAGCCTGCTAGTCGTTTGAGGGGTTCATTCTTCAGAAAGTGTTTGGCCATCTCTATATGTGTCAACTTACATTACAAAGTGGTAAAGCCACGGTGTAGACAGTCTTGTCTACAGTATGAATGGGCCCGCTCAACCGGGTCGTTACCACTGTCTCATTGAAAATCGACGTGAAATAGCGGCTTGCTGCTGCATTTTGTACGGTGAATGAGATATCCGGAGGCCCAAATCCCCTCACCATCCTAATCCCTTAATTATCCCTCCCCTTTAAGGTTGACAATGCGCCATTAATTCTTCTGGTATTGTGGGCGTACATGGGCGATGAAGATCACTTATCAAGCGTGACCCACTTGGCCTATACTATATAAAAGAAATCCAATAGCCTTGGACATAAGGGAAAGAGAAGAACTCCGCGTGATGTATAAGGCGATCTAGGCCATGATTTCAACATACCTTCGACCTCCGGGTCGGAGAGATTCGGAAACAGATTTTCCGTTGAAAAAAGTAAATAATAAATAAATACACCCAATAGTCACACACATACTCCAAACCCCACACCAGGTTAAACCTATATCGTTGGTATCAAGAACTACGAGGGACTTACGATCCCATAACACCCAGACCCGAAACAAATATCTGTGGATCATACAAATATTTGTCTCGGTGCGGGTATCGAACCCACGGCCTCATGCTTCGCAGCCGGCTACTCTCCCATTGCGCCACGGAGGAAAAGGGTATCGGTAGTTGAGAGGGCTATATGGCTATATGGCTGCAGCATCAGATGCCAGACATTCGGAAGCCGTTCTCCGATATTACATCACGTAAATTAGATCAATGACACAACAAGGAAGCCTAGTACATGTAGAAATATGCACATAAACATGTAAACTTTCAGTTTCAGCAAGCGATACAGCAATTATCGTTACACAAGATGAGATCACGGACTCAACACCCGTGACTTCAGCTAATGCTTCATTTAACTTCATACTAGCGGTTTCATCTGCAGATTGTCTATGATCTGTTTAAAAATCTGATCCTAGAGTGAAATTATTGAAATTTTTGGAAATTTAATTCTTAGCTTCTGATAATTTATTTATTTATTTACACGTCATATACATATTTGTATATATAGGCGGACTTAATATTTAATATATCTATAGATAAGTAATACACTGCGTCGGTAGCGCAGTTATATTGCGCACGCGGTACGACTGCTATGCTGAGGTCTCGGTTTCGAACCCCGGGTCGGGTAAAAGTCATATTGAGTTTTTCTATCACGAAATGCTCAGTATCAGCCCGGAGTCTGGAATTGTGCCCGGTATGGCGATAGGCTCGCCCCCTATCACATCATGGGAAGCACCGAGCCAAGTGTTTGTGTGATCTATAAATATTTGTTTCTGGTCTGGGTGCGTTTTCTGCCCAAAGGATTTGAAGTGGAAGAAGACAAACATTAGTTTCGGCACTAGAATCAAACGCACTGCGGCTCGTTCATAGGCAACTATTCGTGCACTGCACCACGATCAACAGAGATTGTCAACTTATTTCAAATTAACTAATTTACGAAATCTATGCCCGTCTACTCGTAGAAATAATTAAAAGATTCTAACTGCCGGTTACGGTATTAAATTCTAGCAACATCGCAAGCCGATACCGGATCAGAAATCTACTAAAAGAGTACGATAGGAATTAGATGTTGCAGGATGTCCATGCAAATATGTCTAAAGCATGCGATGTAAAAGCGGACAAGTTTCCTAGCTAATTTTCTGTTGCGACAGAATGATTCAAAAGGGAAGGCATTCATGATGACTAAAACGGTGGTAATGGCTAACTTATTGAACAATTTAGTTGTTGATAGTATCTGTAGCGCAGCCGACTGTGAAGCGAGAGGCCGCGGGTTTGATCCCCCCACCAAGACAAACATTTGTGTGATCCACAAATATTTGTCTCGGGGTCTGTGTGTTGTTGTTTAAAACGTTGCTTTCTTTGGGGCAATTGAAGCAGTCCTGAGGGATGCTGAGTTGACTATGGACTGATGCCAAAACTGCCTCATACACTCTCCTGTATCGGTCGCACTAACTTACTATTTACTTACTTATTGAACAATAATTAATTTGTATAATTAATTTCGTTGCGGGACAAAGACATTTAGGTATTCCCAGAGATATCGCCGAGCTTCAATGCTCGGTGTCAACGAAAATGCTTGCCACTGTTGATACTGGTGCACAGGAGTTACAGTGGCGGGTGTGTGGGCAGGATACACTTTACTGGTATTGGAAATCTTTAATATATAAAGATTGATGTATAATAACTATTTGTTGTTGTCGTATTTGAACTTTATTGAATTCATGTTTAATACCATACTGTTGAGTCAGAAGTCCACTTTTGGTTCTTGTTCGAGACATATAAGTACCTTAGTGTGTTTACGCACTGCACTGAATCCAAGATTACTTTGGACTCTGGGTTCGGAATCGGAATCTGGATTTGCGCAATCCCTTATACAAATTGTACTATGACTACTACAGACTGACATTTCTCGGATTTCCGGATCAGATGTAGTGCGTATACAGTCTTATATTTATGCTTGTTTTAACTTCTTTATACCATCTCCTTATGGGTATGACAATCCGAATATTTTCCCTTTTGTAGAAATATAAGTTTACGCCTAACAAATTATTGACCCATCTGATTCCGTCCCATAATGTGATGGAAGCCGAGTCTCCAAACCAGGTGCAAGTTGTAATTGGTAACTCATATGTGATTATCGAATTTGGTAAAGTTTTGTGGATAGTTTTTGAGTGGTAGAGCCACGCTGTGGACAGTTTTGTCTACAGCATGAATGGGCTGGCTCGACCGGGTCGTTGCCACTGTCTCACAGAAAACCGACGTAAAGTAGCTGCTTGCTCCTGCGTTTCGTACGGTGAGTGAGATATTCGGAAGCCCAAATCCCCTCCCTTTCCCAATCCCTAATTATCCCTTTCCTTTAAGGTCGGCAACGCGCCCATGATTCTTCTGGTGGTGGGCGTACATGGGCGGTGGAGATCACTTACCGTCAGGTGACCCACTTGCTCGTTTGCCAGCCTATGCTATAAAAAAAAAGTCACCCCAATCACGTAGTTCATGCGTGGATGGAACCACTTCTTGGTGCGTAACATTTCTACCACATGACCTTGATTCGCGAATCGAAAGTAGTCCTAGCCGGACGCTGGCCGCGCGTGTGCCACCAGACCATAGTCGACCTTAGGGTCCTTCTCTCAAAGTTCTTTTTCCGGCGTATCCGACAGTTCCGTAATGAAATGTTTGTCAAGATCTTTGTAGACACCTTCATAAGATCATGATATATCGGTATTTAATATATGTATTTTTGCATTATACATGTTAATGATTATTTTGTTCTGATCCTTTTGTTATAAAATGTATGCATATTAATCGTGTATCGTGAGCAAATTAAGGATTCGATCATAAAGGTCAATAATTCTACCAACATAATTATTTATAAGTAGGTAATTGCTTCAGAGACGATACATTTTATCGTGTCATCTATCGTGTCATGCTTTACGTTAAGGATTTAGCGCCACGCCTGCTAGGAGTAACCCTACTCAGAACTTTAAATTATAAAGTACTGCATGGCACTGCACTGCGCTCGTCATCTATATACATAAGTGGTTTTACAAGGTGGTGGGTCTCTCGTATGCGAGAGTCCTTCTGGGTTGGTATCACCGCTTTGTCTATTTCCACCACCAAGCAACAGTGTGTAAGCATTGTTGTGTTTTAGTTTGAAGGACATTGCAGCCAGTGAAATTACTGGGCATTATGAGACTTAACATCTTATATCTCGGAGTAACGAGCTCAGTTCAGATGCAGTGCGTTGTAATTTAAAGTTCTAGGTTGTGTTGCTTCTGTTTGTGGACAGGCGTGGCGTTTACCAGCATGCGAGGGACTTGCTCCTCTCGTCATTCAATTAAGAAAGTGGTCTTACATAAAATCGTTATTTAAAAAGGTTTAAAATAAGGTCCTGTATGTTAAGTCTCACAATATCCAGTAATTTCACTCGATTCAGTGACCTTTAAACTGGAACACAAAGTGCTTTCACACTGCTGCTTGGTGGCGAAACTGTCATAACCTACATAGATAACCTCTATATGAGAGATATACCTGGTAACCCAAAAATCTCTTTAATAGTAAACTGAAAAAATCTAAAATACTAAAAATAAAATCAACCAATAGAGCCAAATTTTATTTTAAGCTTTTTAATCGTATCGAGATTTATTTATGTTAAAAATGTTTTGATTTTTTTTTGTCAAATAATCAACTAGATCAGTGCAAAAATGCCGAAGAATTTCAACATTGGTTTCACCACCTTAGAGATGGGATCTTTTCTTAAGTGGAATTAACCATCTTAATCAAACCCAAAAAATATCAAAATCGGGTCACGTTATGTGTGTTTTTTAGTCGGGTACATACAACGAGACGAAAGTTGCAGGTTCGAAACCAGCCTCAAGAGCATACACCTCTGACTTTTATAAGTTACGTGTATATTAATTGTTAATTATCGCTTGTTTTAACGGTAATAATAATAATAATAATAATATCATTTATTTTTCTCGTCACAACAGGTAGTCTTAAAGTAAACAATATTGACTTAAATACCTCCCACCTTTGTGAGAGACTGGTGCCTGAAGTAGGTTTTGCAAAACCTGTATTACAGGTCACCAGGGCCCCACCCTCGGAGGATTACAATAGTAGTACAGTGGTCGTGAGAAAATAATAGATAATTATATAAACTAAAAAAGTATACACTTGAGACTATTATTTAAGAGTATTAGGATTAAGAATTGATGTGTGTTTGTGACAGCAAGGGTGATGGTGTAACCGTGTGTGTGTGTGTGTGTGTGTGTGTGTGTGTGTGTGTGTGTGTGTGTGTGTGTGTGTGTGTGTGTGTGTGTGTGTGTGTGTGTGCGTGTGTGTGTGTGCGTGTGTGTGTGTGTGTGTGTGTGTGTGTGTGTGCGTGTGTGTGTGTGTGTGTGTGTGAGTAATAATGCTAAATTTAGAGGTGCGAGAGTGTATGTGTGAATGTATGTAAGTGTATAGCGAGCGTGGGTACAGGAACAGCTATGAATGTTAAATGTAGATATTCTATAAAGACTATTCAGGGACGGTTATAAGATTCTCTGTTTTTTGGTAGTCTAGAGTTTTCAGGAATTTATTTACTGCATTATTACAGCCTGATTTAGTTTTGTGATATATACTAAAGGAGCTATTAATTTTGTTATATAGGTATGGTCCAAGAAAGCAATAGAATTTGTGTGAATGTGATGACTTAAGATGGAGGGTAGCACATACCTTGCCTTTTCGGCGTTTATCTTTATTTAGATTACAGTCATACTGCAGTTCTGAGTGTTTTCTAAGCACAGTACGCAAAATAAAAGTTTGCCTGACCGAGAGGATATCCCATTTATTATAAAGGTCTACAGTAGGGAATCGAAAGGGGAGACCAGCTGCATGAAGGAAACATGCAAACTGCAGGGTGAAGAAAACATCGTGAGGAAACCTGCATACCTGAGAACTCGATAAGATTTTTCGAAGGTATGTGAAGTCTGCTAACCCGCATTAGGCCAGCGTGGTAGACTAAGGCCTAACCCCTCTCATTCAGTAGAGGAGGCCCGTGCTCAGCAGTGGGACATGTATAATACAGGGCTAGAATTATTAATTATTACATACAACGGCGTGCTTAGACAAAGTTGTATTATCAAAATAAGTATATATTTGACCTTTTTTCGTACTGAATGACCTGTAACACACATTCTAAAAGGAGCAACACGTTATCAAACTGCCAAACATGTTGGCGCATCTTCGTTTTCCTCACAAAACAAGTTTTAATCAAATTCCGATTTAAAATCCATCGAAGACATCGTAAACGAGTATTGTATGTCAAAAGTCAGGGGCCTTTTGTACAAACATTAGGTTTAGTAGCGAAGAAGCATACAATAAATTAATTGAATGTTATTTACTAATAGGTTAATATTTCGTTTTATTTATATGCAATGGATATTTTTTTCGGTCGGTCGCAGATGCCTGAGCCAGATCGTACCGGGGGTACGATTCCGTGGACGGCCCAAAAAGCGTTGGCTTGACGTATTGGAGGGAGACATGAGAGCCAATGGTCTCACTATAGAGGATGCTCAAGATCGGGTGAAGTGGAAACGTTTAAGTAGGAAAGCGGACCCTGGCATTAAGCCGGGATAACGCAAGGCAGAAAGAAAAGAAAGAAATGGGTATTTTTTTTATCCGAGCATGGCAAAGTGACTGCACTACACCTGATGGTAAGCGCAGTGCAGTCCAATAAAACCAGACAAACAATGCGTTTATCGGTAGTCACCAGAATCATGCCGGTCTATATAAATGCTTCTTCACACCCCAAAGAGGAAAGAAGCAAATAGAAAGGCCTGCGACAGGAGAGGCGGATGATCGATGCAAGCACAGAAGGCAGGTCGTTCCACATAATACCTAATCCACTGCTAAATTTTGATAGGAAGGTGCATCCTGAGCCAGAAAGAGCCCGAAAGAGTGTTAATAATAACTGTTGAAAATCCAAGTCGCGTTACATTTGTTGTTATTGATAAAGAAGTTTCCAATTATTTCTTCATACCCCGTCATCAGATCACATATCACTCTTTTCGTAATCGACGTTTCGCGTTTAGCGTATGAAGGTGGTTTTCTTCTCTTTTTAATCTCATCAGGTTGATGTTTTTGCAGCAACTCCCAAGATGCAGGGTTATTAATACTGCAAGAATTTAGGTGCTTTTGGAACACGTCCTTAGCGTTAACTGACCACCATGGTACCGCTTACCATCACAGAGTAGAAGACAGGTCTAGGTAACCGATGGTAATGCATGCGAAGGATATGCCCACACCATCTAACAAGGATCAGGATCTAACAAGTCCCAACGGTATTCATTCATAGGTTCAGCACAAACAGTACTGTTGTAGAAAACAACCGTAAATGCGAACGGTACACGACCACCATAGTTTTTTGCTAACGTTCACTTTCATACTCTTTCTATACGGCCGATGACCCTTGGCTGATTCTCAGATTTCACTTGTGCTTGTTTTGGCTGGTCGGTAGCCAGTTTTGTGTATAATTTGGCCGGCTCGACTGGAATTGCCTTACTCCCTTAAATTTTTATGGGAGTTTCTTCGAGCTAAATAAACCTTAGCGAAAACAAAAAAGAATCGGTCTTTTGGCAGCGATAGTACTACTGTAGTTAGTCATTCTTATGCGAGAAGGTTCCTGGGTAGGTACCACCGCTTTGTCTTTTTCTGCCACCAAGTAGAGTGATAAGCATAGTTGTGTTTCGGTTTGAAGGACAATGAATACAATGATATTACTGGCCAGTTCAGTGCCATGCAGTACTTTATAATTCAAAGTTCTTCGGTCTAGTGTGGCTTTTGTATATGACCTGGCGTTGCACTTACCATCAGGCAAGCTATCGGCTCGTTTCGTCATTCGGGCTCATAAAAAAAATGGCTCGCGTAATATACTTAAAAGTATACAGACGAATTAATTATCGTTTTTGTCAAGGCGGTTAAATGCAACATAATATTTGCTCTGACGGAAGCCACAGGACATAGAAGCATTAAGTTATTGAACCGGAAGCCGGAAGTTGATTTGCTTCGGGCTATTAGCGACGGATGTGACGCCTATTTATAAGTTTCACGCATCATAGAGCTTTCGTTCTAATACCAGAGTTTACTCAGGTAAAAGTATGCAATATAAGTATAGAAATCGAATTTCACAGACTGTTATATGTGAATAAACAGTTTGAATTAACATGGAGTTCACACAAATGTGTTTACTTTAAAATATACAGGGTTATTTTTAAAACACCAGCAACCTCGCAGGGGTAGATTCCTAAGGTTATAAGCTACTACTTTTGTTCTACGACTTTTGATAATTTGTTAGATTTTATTTTCATACAAAAATAAGTATTCATTTAATTTCCGTCTTGATTGTTACAACGCGCATCGCACTTTACGTAAACAAATACGCGAAGCGTGGGGAACCCGACTAGCTCCTTTGAAGGTCAACGCGCCGCTCAGCTGAGCTGTGGCTGAGCGGCGCCTTTGAGTCGCGCGCGCACGCCGCATACTACGAAGAAAAATACGACACAACAAAAACTTGTAAAATCATTTTTTTTTTAATATATTGAGTTATATCCAAACTCGTAGAACAAAAGTTGTTCCGTATGGGGACAGCTATCTACCCCTGCGAGGTTGCTGGTGTTTTAAAAATAACCCTGTATATTTTTACTAGCTATTGTTCGCGGCTCTGCCTGCGTGAATGTATTTGTGGTAATCGCCACGCCTGCCCACAAATAGAAGCAACACCATACATAAATTTTAATTGCAAAGGCATAATACGGCGTTCATCACCTCAAAACATAATATGATGTTAAGTATCATAATATCCAGTAATTTCACTGGGTTCAATGTCATTCAAAGATTCATGAAACGCGACAGTACTTACACACTGTTGCTTGGCGGCAGAAATAGACAAAGCGGTGGTACAAACCCAGACGGCCTCTCGCAAGTGCAATAATTATCAACTGTAATTAAATATCGATTTCTTCGCCATCATACCATCCGCCAACCATAATACCCGACAATACCAGAATAGAAAGTCCATGGCGATCGGATGGCCATAGCGATTCGTAATGGGGCTTGTTAGTAGTACTAAAACTAGTTTCGCTTACTCAAAAGGATTTAGAAAGTATAGGAACCGTGAATGTCCGGCCTGGAATTTTCTAAATTACATTTTCACTTTCCTATTTTCATTAAATATTTATGCTAAAGGTTGAGATTGAGTTTCGGCTTAGAGAGAAGGCAGTGGCGGCTCTTCCTGCAATATAACCCCTTTTTTAGAAACAATTATAGTATATTATTTACTAGCATTCGCTCGCGGCTCCGCACGCGTGAAGTTCTGCACCGTTATATTATCGATATCTTTAAATTGGCATGACTTTTTTATTTATGAACCGATTAACATGAAACAAACGCTAAATGTTAAGTGAAGCTCAACATAATATATTATTGAACTACATCTAATCGGTTTCTGAGATTAGCGTGCATAAACGCACAGACAAACAGACAAAAATTCTAACAATCATTGTATGGGGTGCTATTGCGTTGATAAAGGTCATTGTTCAATGTTGATGAGAGCAGGGCAGTAAAATAACGATGAAACTGCGAAAGACAGCTAGTGTAAGATAATTAAAAGTTCGTTTGCTAGAATTGTTTAAATCAAGGTAAAAAGCGTGTTAAAACTCAACAACTACTTGTAGCGAGAAATACTTTAATGATCTGCCCACGACACACAACTAAATTGGTTTTATATCCTAGAGGTGTGGGTTTGCGGCTTCTAGTAATGTACTCTTTTATAAATACCTTTATACTTATTTGTCACTGGCTCTGGCGCAGTGAATGCATGTTTTCTTTTTATCCGGGTACGGCAAAGTGACTGCACTATACCTGATGGTAAGGGGAGTACAGTCCAAAATGGCCAGCGACCACCGACGAACGATGAGTTTATCTGTGGTCACCAGTATCATGCCGGCCTGTAGAAATGTCTCCTCACATTCCGAAGAAGGAAGAAACAAGTCGATGGGCCTGCGACAGGACAGGTAAATGGCTAATGCAGGCATAGGCATACAAGGATGTACCCCTATACCCGCCTCAACCAACTATCAAGTCATATCGCAAGCCACTCGCGAGAACCGGATATATACTAGCTGGTACTGGAACGCTATTCTTAAAAACTACTGGACCGATTTGAAAAATTCTTTCACCATTAGAATCCTACATTATCCCTGATGAACACAGACTTTGATCCCGGAAAAAGCATATCACGCGGGCGGAGCTGCGAGGAAAAGCTAGTTATATATTTTTAACCTTTTATAGACTTTTACATATTTTGTGTCTAACTAGTTGTGTGTATGTGTTTGTAATGAATAAATGTTTCTTTCTTTCTAAATGTGCTACCGCAATAACTGAGTCGATCCTCAGTTTATTCTAAAGATTCAGTTAAACGATAATGTGGTCGTAGCGCATCCTACACAAACTGGATCTTACAATCTAGATTGGGTTCTTGTAACACACCTGTACTAGGAATAGGTTCCACTCGCGGTGTCTAGGACATTTAAACTATGTAGGTTTGTGGGTGATTTACTCGACTGTAATGTATAAAGGTGAAATACAATTTCTTTTCATGTTTATGTGTTGTTAATGCCAAATTAATATGTGACAAAAATTAACAAATATGTTTGTTTGTTTCAGGTTAGTAGCACAATTATATAAAAAAAAGGTGTTTGGTGAGTAAACAATACATTTTCCTTACATTAATTTCAGGGTATTTTTCTAGTACTTTTCATTCTAAAATATTTTAATAGTATTAAAGCAAACTGCATTAAAAATAACTTCGTTTTTCTATGTTTGTTTTTGCATAATTTACGTACAGTATACCACATATTATACGAAGTGATTCTAACGGTGTTCCACTTACAAACACTATAAAAATGGTTGAGATCACGTTTGAAGTGATGTGTCATTTTAATTATATCGATAAAATTATTAATTTTATATTCATTTATTATTTATAGTATGTACTCTTTATTTTAAAAGTAATTTTCACATTTTAAATATGCCATCTTATGAAAAATACATTCATATATATTATTATTAGCATTAACAAATCTGGTCTTAGCTCTAATCTTATATACTGGGAAAGTGCAAATAACTTTTGGCCAAAACCGAAAACGTAAAATATTGGTATCAAATCGAGACATAATCATAAATATCTTTAACACGCTTTTATTAGCTTCAGACGTATATTAGTATGTAACGGAAACTTTGAACATGATTTTGACCTCCTTCTAAACGTCGGATTAAATCGAAATTTGGCATACTTATCAAGGACCGATGACAATTCAATATTTGAACTATTTCTGTTTTTTTAACTATTATTTATTATATTTAGATTACATGTCTTAAATCAAATAAGCACCGTTAAAATCTTGTATTAAATAAATATAGTATTAGACCTTGATTAAATCTCAACAGTATGTGTCAAAGGAAAAAAAATGAAACAGTCCTTGTAACGTTTCGTGATCATTATCACTTTCGACAGTTTTTGTTACTGATAACAATAACAAATATGTATAAAAAACTGAGTTTAATGTTTATGTATTTAATTTGTAAAAGTGTACAAAAAATCGTTAATGTCTGTCTTTGTGGTTTTATACCATTATATTATTTTACTTTCATTTTATATTCATAATGCGTTGTATTTTAAATAATTTTATTATAACACTTAGAGAAATAGTTTTAGAAAAAGTCCACATTACTCTGTGTCTTATGTTAAAATTATTTTAAACTGGCCATATATATATGTATGTACTAGCTTTTGCTTGTTGTTTCACCCGCGTGGAAGTTTATAATCATATTCTAATCAATATGTTCAATTCAATTGTTATATGTTCATATTTTCTAATCAATATGTGGCTCTGGGGCCTATAAACTATATTTTACAAGTATATGTCGATTCGTTCTTCCATAAAAAGACAAACCAACAAACATACTTTCGCATTTATAATATGTACTGTAGTATATAATATGTTGCCCGTATTATACAATTAACAAACACTTTACATCGACATCGATGAAAACAAGTGCGTGTAACACTATCACAAAACAATGGTTGATCGTAGGCGCTGCACCGTACATCCGAACTTAATGTATTAGGGTCACCATCATTTGCGTTATTGATATGAAATTCCTTGCAGTTTGTTTACATAAGAACATCGTCACACCAACAGTCACACATAGTCCTGACCCCTCACTAGGTTAACCTGTATCGTGGGTATCAGGAACTAGGAGTGACTTGCGGTCCCACAAAACCCAGACCCGAAACAGATGTTTGTGGATCATATAAACATTTATCTCGGTTCGAGAATTAAACCCACGGCCTCTCGCTTCGCAGTCGGCTACTTGCCCACTGCGTCACGAAGACTCATTCAATCAATTCCAAAATGCAAAACGTGCATTATAATATATGTTTGTAAGAATTAACTATGTGTCTGTCACTATTGACTTAAATATAAAAAATGAAGCTTAACATATAAATGTAAATTACATATCTACACATGGCAAGACCTGCAAATATGAACCGATTTATCTACCGATTGCGAACCGTACCGTTACTCCGTACATAGGCGATGGAGATCACTTACCATCAGGTGACTCACTTGTTCGTTTGCCGGCCTATGCTATAAAAAAAGTCATAGCGATTAAAAAAAAAATCATATACAAGTACGTTTTATTTTAATCTTCAAACACTGTCTAGTTGCTATATAATTATAATGCAATGCAAAACTAACGAATTACATTAACTGCCAATATAAATTATGTACATAGATTTGCGCGTTGGTATTTTGAACAAGTTAGTTTAATTATATAAATATTTTAATACAACATTGCTTCATGGTTATGTCATTATATCGGTTATTAAATAGGCTTTTTGAATGGTATTATTTAATATATAAACCAGTTTGTTTACGCGTCATTGTTAATTGATTTACTTTCAAAATTAAGTGAATTCTACCAACCCGTATTGGACCAGTGTGGTTTTTTTTTTATAGCATAGGCCGGCAAACGAGTAAGTGGGTCACCTAATGGTAAGTGATCTCTACCGCCCACGTACGCCCACCACCAGAAGTATAATGGGCGCGTTGCTGACCTTAAAGGAAAGGGATAATTAGGGATTGGGAAGGGGAGAGGATTTGGGCTTCCGGATATCTCACTCACCGTACGAAACGCAGCAGCAAGCCGCTACTTTACGTCGGTTTTCTGTGAGACAGTGGTAACGATCCGGTCGAGCCAGCCCATTCATGATGTAGAAAAAACTGCCTACAGCGTGGCTCTACCACTCAAAGTGGAGTAATGCTCCTCTCACTAGTGGTGGAAGTCCGTAATTATCTGGACTATCTAAATTGCAAGGTTTATATTATTGTTACTAATAAAATATATAAAGATTGTGTCAAAAGTAATATGTTTGAATTAATGTATCTATTATATTAAAAGGTATATCTAATTATTTTATATACACCCACTTTGTTTCTTCTCTGCATCAGGGTCGACTGGTTGAGAATACCTCTGGCATGCTGCGCTTTGTACTTTGCATATAAAGTTAAATAAATTAATATCTTAGCAAATTATTGTTGCAATTTTTTTATGGCGTTTTCACCGTAATTTTTCGTTCTTATTTAAACCAAAAATAACTTACTAAAGGCTCTCATACAAAAACCCGAATAAAACTTAACCATACCATGGCCGGAAAACCGAATATCATAGTTACAATCATAATAAAAATAAATATTTATATTTTTCATTGTTATTATTTTATGTATCCATTATGATTATTGTCGCAAAACTTGTTTATAAATATTATGTCTAAGGATAGAGCTGCTATTTTCAAAAAAACCTAAAATAAATTGATTTCCGCTGGCTAGTGCTAATGTTCGACTTTAAAGAGACTATCTTACACATGTTAAACCCATAGCCACAGTTCATTAAAGACAGAAGCTCAATGTGTTAGTGGGCCGTTCTCATGACCCGGGACAAGTTAAAAAACGACCGACTACCCGCTCGCTTTAACATTCCGTGTGTAACTTATGAAGTGCTTAATACTTTCACTGTCTACTAAATTACTACATATATATACTTACGCGTAACCTAGGGTTTCTTTATTATCCTAATAAATAAGAGTCAAAATTATTGAAAATGACTGAAAAAAAAAATCTAACACTAAGTAGTCGGGGATTTTCCCGCCAAATTGCGGCGTAGCGCAGATGATTTTTTTTTCTCGCCATAATTAGACTTACGTCGACAATGGATAACGCATGACCCTTATTTACATGTTTCCTACGCCTTACCACTTCGCGCAACAGAACGAGTAAACTCGTCTCCCTCGTTTTACTGTAAAAAAGGGAATGACGAGTTTAATCGTTTCCCGCAAAGAATGTGTTATTTTTTTGTCATTAGTTTGAACGACGAGATGAGCAGTTGTTATAAATTATTGTTATAAAGGTGAAGGAAACATCGTGAGGAAACCTGCATACTTGAGAACTCGATAAGATTTTTCGAAGGTATGTGTAGTCTGCCAACCCGCATTAGGCCAGCGTGGTGGACTAAGGCCTAATCCCTCTCATTCAGTAGAGGAGGCCAGTGCCCCGCAGTGGGACGTATATAATACAGGGCTAGTTAAAAAAAAATCTACATTTTATATTGTTGTTGCATATTGTATATTGTTGTTATAAATTATTATGAATTATCATCGTATTAAACAACTTCAAAACACTCTATCGTAAAGATCAAGTAATAATGACGATATTATCCTATACTGCACTTTCACTGTCAAATGTAAAGAATGAATGTATTTTTATAGCTAATAATTCGATTTACACAAACAAATACTAACTTTGTACATTAGCTGAAGCAAGTTCGCACTGAATGTTGCGACCAGCGGCCACTCAATATCTCGAAACATAGATTTAGCTTGCATAATGTCCAAACGAGTTTTATATAAGCTATGTGACACACAACGGTGGCAGTGCGCAATATCTATCTTTATAATTATTGACCATTTAAGGTATCACCTAATACGAAATTATCTAGTTTAATCTACTGGACATTCCTGGAAATTATCTTTATAATGATAAGGGGCAGGTAAACCAGGGTAGGTCCCTCGTAGAGGGCCTCGCGAGAGGCCGTCAAGGCTGCTACCACCGCTCTGTCTATTTCAGTATGTAAGCACTGTGGTGTTTCGCTTTGGAAGACATTGAAGAAAGTGAGATTACTGGGCATTATAGGATTTAACATTTTTCGGGGTGATTAAATGTTTTAGATTATTTTCTAGTGATACAAAGCAATTTTAATAAATATACTAGGCGACCCGTGTGAATATTTCGCATCCATTGTGGGCAGTTACGTAATATATAAAAGTAGTCTTAAATTAATAATACAATAGCATATACACTGCCAGCCTTCGTAGTGCAGTAAGCGAGTAGCCAGATGTGAAACGAGAGGCCGCAGGTTCAACCCACGCAACGAGACAAATATTTGTGTAATACACAGATATTTGTTTCGGGTCTGGGGTTGTGAGACCGAAAGTCTCTAGTAGTTCCTGATACCCACGACACAAGACTCGAATCGTACTATGGGCTCAGGACTATGTGTGGGACTGTTGCGTCTATTTATTTATTTATTCAATTAGTTGATTATACTGTCAACAGATGGTACTGTTATTTTTCATAGTTTTTGGCAAAACCTATGATTTTAAAATGTTTTGTGAAACATAAGTTAAAATGGTGTTTGAATCATTAAATTTGATGAAAAAATATGGCAGTTATGGTGTTATAAAAAAAACTTTGAGAAATAATACATATATAGAGATTAGAATTTAGTTGGCCTATAAGCATATTTAAGTGTCTATAAAAATAATAAAATAAGGTTAAGTAGTATGGATAACAGACGATTGGGCAGTGTGTCCTTGTGGCACGCCCACACCCTAGTGTTACAAACGTAACTGTTTGTTGTTTATTTATAAATAACACTGAATTTTTATATGAGTTTTACATACGGGGAAAAAACGCAAAGCTACATGTTTTTCTATCTTATTTAAGTATTTGTTTCATTAGCTGGAATGACGAAACGAGCAGTTGTTTTGCCTGTTGGTAAGCGCCAGGTCTGCCCATGAACAGAAGCAACACCACACAGAACTTTGAATTACAAAGCATTGCATGGCACTGAACTGCGCTCGTCACACCTAGCCGAAGATGTTAAGTCGCATATTGCCCAGTAATTTCAATAGCTTCAATGTCCTTCAAACCGAAACACAACCGTTCTTACTCACTGTTGCTTGGCGACAGAAATACAAAAAGCGGTGGTACCAACCCAGACGGCCTCTTGCATAATGAAAATGCGTCTCTCGCCCAATGTGTTGAGCGGGTATAAACTATTGAACAAGGCTTAATAAAGCAATATAACAATTTGCGTTAATATAATACCTGAAAACAAGAGCGCTTGATTTTAAAAGAGGTTCAAGGTTTTCGACTTGACGTAGTAATAGTTGATCGGCTTGTTTTAAATTAAATGTACAGTATATATTATAATATAGCTGTCAGCTCGGATGTTTGCTTGTAACAACTGTAATGAACTTTGATTGTTATTAATATAAAATACATTTGCAGAAAGCCCGATAAATATCCCTTTGCCTAATCAATCTTTTTACAAGGTGGTAGGTCCCTCTAAGTAGGTGGTTGGTACCACCGCTAAGTCTATTTCAAGCGCCAAGCAACAGTGTGTAAGCACTGTTGTGTTTCGGTTTGAAGGACATTGAAGCCAGTGAAATTATTGGGCATGTGAGGCTTAATATCCTATGTCTCGGGGTGACGAGCGCAGTTCAGTTCCATACAGTCCTTTGTAACTTAAAGTTCTGTGTGGTGTTGCTTCTGTTTAAGGGTAGGCGTCGCGCTTAACATCAGGCGAGCCACTTGCTCGTCTCGTCATTCAATCAAATAAAAAAAAACTGCGCAGGGTTCTGATGGATATGAAACGTTAATAGAGGCGAATGTATATTTTCATTTGACTACAAAATATGCGATCATTTATGCAATAATGGACTATGACGTCACAGTTTGTGGCAATAGCGGATGATTACAGACATTATATCTGCTAATGTACAAATATTTGTTAGAGCATATTAAATAATGTTTCATGTTCTACTAATTACATGGGGCGTGAAGTTATTAGAAAAATAATAAAAAGAGTTAAGCTGCTTTATAGAGGTCGCTGTACGAATGATAATATTGACATAAATTCTTGAGATTTAAGTACAAATTAAATATATTTAATCTAAGATTTTTAATAATATACACATCATTACTGAAATAAGTAAAAAATAAGCTTTTAAGTGGTAGTGCCACGCTGTAGAACTTTGTAGCATGAATGGGCTGGCTTTTTAGTTTTTTTTAATTTGGTTTTATTATTGTTGATGAGTTTTTATTTTACTATAAGGATTATAAAAAATTCAAAATTTTTATTCAATTTATAAAATGTTACAATTCATTATTTAGATTCCGTCAAAAGACTGTTATCACTTCGGAAGTCTGTTTCGCTAGAGAAGAACCGTCAACGAACTCTAACGTTGCTCTTTTCAAAACTAGTTTATTATTATTATTGAGATCATATCTCTTCATAGGCACATACTCTATTTTTGCATGGCGTTATCCCAGCTTAATGCCAGAATCCGCCTTGATCACACACTCCTACACATACAGGAAATAACAAATTTATTCGTCGAATTGAGAACCACCTCCTTTTTTACTGGGTTAAAGATGACATAAATGATGACATTACGTGTAGAAAGGATTGAACAGAAATGAACAACAATAAAAAGTATAGTTAATAATGTAAGTACCCTCTCACTAAATCACTACCTCATTGCTATTTTCACACAATGTATGTTTAATTACGTAATATTCTAATGTATACAAACAATATTATAGTGTGTTGCGACACAAATGAAGTGTAGGTGCACGGTTATGTCAGCGTTGGTCTTGCTTAATTAGTATTTTTCATTCGTTCCATTCCTCGAGGACTGATTATTATAACTGATAAGCTGGTGATGGCTTCTAACACACTATTAATAGTATAGCTTTGCAAAAGAGCGAGTGCCTCACCTACAAATACTAGAAGTGTTTTTCCGACCTTCAAGGAAAGGGATCATCATCAGGGGTCATCAAGGGGTACGGAAGGAAAGGGCGATTTGGGCCTCGCAATATCTTACACACTGCAAACACCACAGCAAGCCGCTAATTTACGTCGCTTTTTGTGAGGGAGTGGTAAAATTCCGGTTGAGCCAGCCATTTATGCTGTAGACAAAACTGGTTAAAGCATGGCTCTACCGAATAAAGAAATAAAATAAAATATTAGTATCATAAAACCTTATCTTCGTATTAGCAATCTTCGTGGTGCAGAGTGCGAGTAGCCCACTGCGTTGCGAGAGGCCGTGGGTTCGATTCCAGAGACAAATGTTTGTGTGATTCACAAATATTTGTTTTGGATCTGGGTGTTGAGGGACTGCAAGTTCCTCGTAGTTCCTGATACCCACCATACACTTTCCTTTAAGGCCGGCAATGCGTCCATGCTTCTTCAGGTGTTGTGGATGTGTATCGGCTGTAGATATCACTTAACATCAGGTGACACACTCGCTCGTTTGCCTGTTTCTGCTTTTAAAAAACCTGTTATAACATAAAAAATGCATATCTTGCAGTTGTTGATCAACTCAGACAATATATTTGTCCAAAAATGCCACGATGTCTTCAAATAAAGATCAAGAACGCGTGACAATACGAAACGATTCGCTCTGTTTACTTATTCGACAATTAACCTACACATATTTAAGGGCACTGACCGTTGTTTCCATGAAGCTGTTACTGGCAATTTGATTTAAGTTTGAGAATTATAACCCTTCATGAATGTTATTTAAAATGTGATGTCTTATTAACCCATGTTTAAAAATTTGGTAATGAGGACTTTGGTCGCTGCGTTAGATATGATATTCAGTATATGCTTATCTGAAAGATATTGAAGTCAGTGAAATGACTGTGCATTATGAGACATCTTTTATCTCGGAGTGACGGGCGCAGTTCAGTGCCATGCAGTGCTCTATAATTCAAAATTCTGTGTGGTCTTGCTCCTGTTTATGGGCAAGCGTGGCGCTTACCATCAGGCAAGCGCCTTACTCGTCTCGTCATTTAATGAAATAACAAAAAAAAAACTGAAATCAAATCTGTTTTGAAAATTTTGTCTTTTTTCTTGTTCTCCCTAAGACTCTCCATACTGACAAAAATACCTGCTAATATTACAAACGAGAAAGTTTGGATCATTGTGAGTTTGTGAATTTGAATGTTTACTAATCAATCATGACATAACGATTCAACGGATTTGAATGAAATTTGGCACACGAGACAATAAACTGAAAAAGATATTCATGCGATCAAACAGAATCGCGAGCAAAATCAACTAGATATTATATTTAAAGTACTAGTTTATTGCTAGATATTATTATGCATGCACTGTATGGATAATTTAAATAGTTCTAGAAGGTATTGTTGCAAGCGTCACGCAAGAGTTAGTGAAGGGATTCTAATAGAACTTTCACTGTTTAGTAACTTACGAGTTAGTGCTAACTGGAAACCGTCTATTAAAACTACTATACGTATATGCGAATATGTACTCGGAGATGGTGTTAATATTAATCAAAATTACTTACAGAACTTTGTTTACTTTAGATATGAATTGGTTGATTTGTATTACATTACATTAAAAGATAAAAAAAATTAGTCAACTGGCTTACAGATGGATCGTTTTGAGGAAATCACGAGGATCCTTGATGATATCAGAAGAATTTAAACAAATGAATGAACCGAAATGTCATACACATAGTCGTGACACCACACTAACATTCAAATCTTTTGCCCTTGGTATTAAAAACTACGAGGGATGTCGATCATACAGGACCCAGTCCTGAAACAAATATTCGTAAATGACATACACAAATGTGTCAGTGCGGGTATTGGATCTGTGGCGTATTTCACAGTCGAGTACTTATCCGCAGAGACTGTCAGATAATGGTGATTAAAGAAACCATCACAAACAACACATTATAAGACACATTACAAACAAAGAACAGACTATCAAAAACAAAACTAAAACAGCGGAAATTTTGAAACGTGCAAAAAGCACAAATAGTTGATAGATTGACCAATCCTTTGTGCGATGTAATGACAATTGAGAGCAGTCACGAAACATCTTTACGTAAACACATTGAAAACGATTCACAGAGAAACATTTGTAGCGGAGTTAGAATTGAAGTGAAGCTAGTAAATTCTAGTAAACACACTAACATACAATGAGGGGAAGATGAGATATATGTTTTATATCCAAAAGAAATTAAATTCATATTATTTAATTTGGATGATGAATATAATGTGTTAATAAATAGGTGACTAGTGGCAGCTTACTGTATACTAAGGGGCTTTAATTCCCAGGTAGGGCAGTAAGAGTTTTATATTCGAAACACTACGCACGATTTGCCTGAAATTGAAAACCTATTTTACGGGGATAAAAGACATGAGTTTATGTTACTAAAAAGGTAGGCAAAGGTGTCTAGTGTTCATTCAGATTTCACCACATCTTCTATAATATTTCTATTAAATAATATGGTAGGCTTATCACAAAAAAATGCAATTCGAGACGGATTTTTAAAGGACTTTATAAAAGGAGTATATTCTCAATTTTACCGACTACTAGGTATGTTTGTGTATGTAACGCGATATATCCGCTATGTTTGGATCGATTTCGTTTTTTATTTTTATAGTCGATAGGGTTTTTACTTCAAGTATGGTTCTATATAAATCTGGTAAAATAACAGCAAATGCATATATAGTCAGTCTGTTTTTATTGGGTTTTAAACATTCATATTTGAAAATTAACACATAACTGTTTCATATAGTAGTTAATTTCAAGACTTCACTGTTCTTTTTTATGTATTTGTAAGTTACTTATTTATTTGTTATTGAACACAACAGAAGATTTATAGAGACAACGCGCATCTAAATAACGTCGTGTGTTGATTCATGTCCATTATGGAACAAAGCGGATTCTTGTTTACTATGCATTACTATTCAGTTAGAAGGCATCTTATTTGCAAAAACAAGCTTTTTGCTGCAATGGGGTTTTTTGCTTCTAATTCGAAGCAAAACCTTACGGAACGTGATTTAGGTTTTAAATGCTTTTTTGTTAAAATATACAAAAAGTAGGTATATTTAAGAAGCTGGTCCTTTTGGAATAGTAGGATTCTATTGCATTTTGGAAACTGTCAGTCACTTACCAATTCAATATAGTTTATAATAACTATTTATAAAATAGGTGACACTCATATTCCTGGCATGATAATCAAATTCACTTCATTTTTCTTACAATACGTCTGCTACACAAGGCCGTCAAAAGAACTAGGAAAGAATGTGAATTAATAAGGTCATTTTATGATCGTTGTTTGTATCGGAAATCGGAAGTGGTACTTTTGTGTTGCCGAGCCAGTTTATTTGCGTGCGGTAATATCGTAATAAACTTACTAAGCAATTTTTTCAAGAACCGTAAAATAGACTGTGCTTAATCGTTTTCATTTGTTTGGATTACGCCTATGATCGGAATATTGAGTTCCTGTGTTTCCCGAGGTTTAGTTATCAAATCAGCTTGAATTATATGAATCGTTTTGGCAATTGATCAATCAAAATGAATGGAATGATCCATTGATAAACTTTTGAATTTGACTTAATAAACCACAAAAGTCTTTGATATTAAGGTCACACTTAAGCCAAGTCAGAAAACTGGAGACTTAAATGTTTTCCCTGTAAACTTTGCCACGAGAGATCAATTTTGCAAGCTTGTAAATTTGTGAGTCTGTTTATAAGGGTAAATATATTATGCTTTTTGGCTTAAGCGATTTGTATACATATTATAATCTTTATTTAATACTTAAAACTACGCGATAAAGACCTGTTTAAATAAATAAAGATTTTAATATTAGTGGAAATATCCAGAACTACCGATTCTTTCACCAATAGTTAACTACTTTGAGTGCTATAGACTTTTTCATAATGCCATAGAATACCTTAGTACCTTAGTAACTATGATAAAAGTGAGTTTTGATAAGAGAAATATTGGAAGATTTGAAGCTGCGAGCAGAAGCTATTGATCATATAATGAATCTGTGTAAAGTCATCGGTGTTAATTAAGCCAAAAATATTGGAGACTTGAAAGGCCACTCGAAATAAATTAATGATATAACGAACCCAATTGATGGTAAGGCAAAAGTAAAATTGATAAGGCTGGAGAGCTTGATATTTCTGGTACTAGACTAGCGAATTGAATGAATGAATAATTTCTGAATGACGACAGTCATTTGTATACATCTGTGCGCTTTGTGTTTCGTGAACTTTTTATATTCAAGTCACGTATTTGTGTCTAGTGTTTGCAAACGATAGCGTCATTATGGAGTTATTTTGTTTATTTTTTAGCACTCCAAGGGTATCAAATAACGTTGGGATGATAAATTAAACAGTTGTCGTGACTTCCTTATATTTTTGTTTAAATGAGGCAATGATAATAACTATTTTTATTCACATATGATGAAAAAAATTTATAAAATTAATACGGATAGTCCATCTGTATGTAAGTTATACACTTTGCCGTGCTGGGAAAAAAAAGGGACTGACGGGACGATTTGTTTACAAAACATCTTTCAATCAGTGAACATGCAATCCCTACAGGTATGGATGGAAGTACAGATGTATAGTTTAACTATTCGATGAATTGTTAATGGATGAGTGGATGGCTATATCGGACTCTCTCGGCGTTATCGTGGGAAGTGGAGTAATTGTGAATAATTACAGCGTGGGACTAATTTTCTCAATATGTTCCGCGTATTATTGCTAACGTGGAGAAATATTTGTAAAAACATGGATGTTAAGAAATCCTAACTTTATATTATGAATGCGAAAATGAGTTTGTTATACTTTCATGCCTAAATCGCTGAACCGACTTTGAAGAATTTTGATTGGAGAGGGTTATAGGCTACTTTTTATCCCGAAAAATGTTGATCACGCGGGCAGAGCCGTGAGTAAAGTTTAGTTACTAATGTTTAATGCTTTAGATGCCTTGTTTTAAATTCGCGTTGCTACGCGAATTTTAAACAGTAGTGCTCTACTATAGTATTATTTTTCCGGTGATTAAAGTTGAAGTTATAAAAGTACTTTCTTCTATATATTTTAATATTTGTATAATTGAAGATTCGGTAGTGTGTATTCGAGTGGTAGACACGCTGTAGACAGTTTTGTCTACAGCACGAATTGGCCAGCTCGACCGAGTCGTTACCACTGTCTAACAGAAAACAGACGTAAAGTAGCGGTTTGTTGCTGAGTTTTGTATGGTGAGTGAGAATCCGGAAACCCAAATCCCCCTCTCCTTCCCAATCCCTAATTATCCGTTTCATTTAAGGTCGGCAACGTGTATCTTCCATGTGTGTGGTGGTCGCTATCCGAGCGGATATGAATATCCTACCACCATTAAAACCTAACCTGAACAAACTTGCACCTAATCAGATTTATCACAAAATACCTATTGCAAATAATTTACGTTTGAATAGCTCGAATTCATTTACAGCAGCCTTTAAAGCTGTTATGACATTTGTCAAACAATTAACGCAGGTATTTCGATTAACAGTGATACTGTCTGTTAGTTTCATGCTCGGCGATGCACGGGAGCGGTGTTGATGGCCGATCTTTACTGGTATCAGATCTGTACCACCGGGGTGTGGTGCAAGACTTGAGTTAGCGGATATTTTAAGGTATTAAATAAAATAGATATCAGGTCCGATTTGATAGTCTCCGTGGCGCAGTGGGCGAGCGTCAACTGTGGAGCGACAGACCGCGGGTTCGATGTTTGTGTGATCCACAAATATTTGTTTCGTGTCTGGGTGTTTTGTCCTCAGAGATATTGACGTCAGCAGGTGGCAAGTCGTAAAAATTACAAGCCAAATCTTTCTGTAAACCAAGGTGCGTCAACCACACTAGGAGAACCTCACACATACAAGAAGAAGAAATATCAGGCCCGTATTATCCTGTCCACTTCTAGGCACGGGTGTCAGAAGTTATAGTCTATCCCTGATTTTCGAATTTCGTTTTGAAATTTAAATGGGACTAATTAAGACCATATGGAATGAAAAAAAAAACAATGTAATCACTCTATGAAAAGTTATATGTACACAAATATTATAAAGAGGACAGTTTGTATTTTTGTATCTAACGAATATACTTAAAAACTACGGGACCAATTTGAAAAATTCTTTCGCCATTAGAATCCTTGATGAACATAAGCTACTTTTTATCCCGGATAAAGCAGATCACGAGCCGCGGAGCCGCGAGGAGAAGCTAGTCTGTTTATACATACAAAAATATATATTAAGAACCTAGGATTTTTATTTTGGTCAGTTAAAGTTTGGTAAGTTAAAAATAAAAAAAATAAAAAATATCCATCTATGTAATTGCTATAGCTTGTGGATTACGCCATACGTGCGTTTGGAGGTTTGCACGCGATCCTACGTCACACGATATATGCGAACATGAACATATTACGAAATACATGTAACACTGTACACTGAAGACGTATTCCGTGGTTTTATTTCCTCGGCTATAAGTTATAACATAATTTGTTCCAAATTGTAGCCATTCTTTGACTAGTCATTATACAAAAACATGTAACCACTCTTGTAGAAAGTAAGGCTACAGTTCGTCGAAATTTTGGTCTTTTTTATAACATAGTACCTATTGAAATAAAACGAATTTAAACGGATTTTATCGCGGTTTTCTATTTTAAATTTGTAACGGGCCAAAATTTAAATAAAAAATCGCGATAAAATCCGTTTAAATTCGTTTTATTTTAATGAGTAACATTCGCGTAAACGTAAGAAATCATAACATAGTACCTGCCATACCTACGATAATACCTGCAGAATTATGGACACGTTGCTGGCCTTAAAGGAAAGGGATAAGGAAGAGGAGAGGAATTTCATTGCATTCATGCAGTATATAAATCTGTCAAGTGGTTCTACCACTTACAAGGTCTACACTAGTAAAGACGTTACCGGCTTTGAGTAGCGAAATTTTGTGTCTCGACCAAGAAAAACTATATTCTCTCTAAAAATGTATTTACACGGTTTTGTTAATCAAATGGTAAATCGCATGCGATTTGAACAATCTGAACAAACTTTCTAACGAATTGATCAACACAAAACATACATTGAAGCCAGTGAAATTACTGGGCATTATGAGACTTAACATATTTTGTCTCGAAGCGACGAGCGCAGTTCAGTGCCATGCAGTGCTTTGCAATTCAAAGTTCTGTGTGGACTATGTGGTGTTGCTTCTGTTTATGTGCGGCGTGACGCTTACCATCAGGCGAGCGCCTTGCTGATCTCGTCATTCAATCAAACGAAAAAAAATAAAAAAAAAACTCCGATTTTTGTAGTTGTCTTTTTTTTTCTTGTGTATTAAATAAAATACAACGTTTTATAAAAAAAACCAAAGTAAGTTCAATCAAATCTAATGTTGAGGTAAAATGGATTCAATAATTTATTCCACTTTCATCAGAATTGAACAGGACACATTCACTTGTTTATATTCTGAGCTTGTTTACCTTTTTTGAGGTTATTGTCGCCTAGATACTTTGGAACTTTTACTCTCGCTGCTTCAATGTCTAGAATACTAAACATTTGGAGAGATCGCGACCTTGCATGGTCAAGTTTAAATTTCTTTTCAATTGGTTCTGCTATGTTTACTTAGTTTTTGTTTGGTGTTTATAGTATACTAGCTTTTGATTGCGGCTCCGCCCGCGTGAACGTTTAAAATTGACAAAGTTTCATACAAACTTTCATCCCCTATTTTATCCCCTTGGGGATAGAATTTATCAAAATCCTTTCTTACCGGATGCCTACACATCAATTTGCACAAACAATAATATAACATCTACCTGCATGTCAAATTTCAGCCCGATCCCTCTAGTGGTTTGGGCTGTGCGTTGATAGATCACTATGTCAGTCAGTCACCTTTGCGTTTTATATATTTAGATTTTGTGGCATGTACATACTTACGCATGTAATACCTGAAGGGGTAGACAGAAGTGTAAGCAATACACCTACATTTCACCGAGCGTATCTCCGTCCCATGATGTCTAACACTATACCGGGCACAATTCTAAACTCTGGGCTGAAAAATCACGCAAGAATTGCCCGGATTAGTATTTGCGTCCGGTATGGCGGTAGGCTTGCTCCCTAACACATTATGGGTCGGATATAAGCACGGCAAACCGCAGCACTAGTTGCACCTCTACCTTCTGTTTAGAGGTATAGGCGTGAACTGTATGTATGAATTAAACATTCACAATTTTAATTCAAACCATAATCGTTCTCGGTTCAATAATAAATCACATTATTGGGGTTGCGAAAATCATTTTAATTTATAAGGTCATACAGTCAGCATGTTATTATATAGAATCTAGATTTTTCGTATCCTCAGGCAGTGTACCAAAAATGTTCTCCTTAAATCGATTACACGGCAATTAGTTAAAATAAATGCTGAACGATAATTTACGATCTCATTGAAATAAAACGGATTTCATCGCGGTTTTTTTTTAATTTTGGTTCCAACGTTTCGAAAGGTTTTCAGCCTTCGTAGTCACTGAGGTGTAGGTTGTCCCCAAATGTTAATAAAGCACGACGAAAGAAGTTAAGACCTAAGAAATCATTAATTTACGATCTCGTTAACTTTTTTTACGTATTTTGTCGAAATGTTTTGGGTGTGGTTGCCAAGTTAAAGTTTAATAATTTAATTGATATGTGTAATCGGTTCAATAATAAATCACATTATTGGGGTTGCGAAAACCTTATTTATAAGGTCATACAGTCAGCATGTTATTATCTAGAATCTAGATTTTTCGTATCCTCAGGCAGTGTTCCAAAAATGTACTCCCTAAATCGATTACACGGTAATTAGATTAAATAAATGTTGAAAGATAATTTATGATCTCGTTAATTTTTTTATGTATAGTTTTATCGAATTGGGTGCGGTTGCTAAGTACAAGTTTAATAATTTAATTGATATGTGTAATTAATGTTATTACTGCGTGACCTTTAGTTTTATCTACTTGTCGAAGGATTTCTGGATGGGTTCTATGAAATATTGCGTAAATTAATACAAGTTATTTGACAAGTGTCTAGGTTGCTATACTTTATTTAGATCATAATATTTCAATGACTTCGTTTTTATGTCACTTTTACAGCCTCTGTGGCGCACTGGGCGAGTAGCTGACTGTGAAACGTGAGGCCGTGGGTTCGATTCCCGCACCGAGCAAATATTTGTCTGATCCACAAATATTTGTTTCGGGTCTGGGTGTTGTGAGACCAAAAAGTCCCTCGTAGTTCCTGATACCCACGACACAAGACTCGTATCTTACTGTGGGGTCAGGGCTATGTGTGTGTTTTTTTTTTTTTTTTATAGCATAAGCCGGCAAACGAGCAAGTGGGTCACCTGATGGTAAGTGATCTCCACCGCCCATGTACGCCCACCACCAGAAGAGTCAATTAGGGATTGGGAAGGGGAGGGGATTTGGGCTTCCGGTTATCTCACTCACCGTACGAAACGCAGCAGCAAGCCGCTACTTTACGTCGGTTTTCTGTGAGACAGTGGTAACGATCCGGTCGAGCCAGCCCATTCATGCTGTAGACAAAACTGTCTACAGCGTGGCTCTACCACTCAAAAGTGTGTGACTGTTGGGTGTTATTTATTAAAAAAAAAGTATATTTAGGTATATTATTTTTTAACCAGATCGGAGGTTTTAACAGTCTTGTTTAATTCAAATTATTAACATTGTACGTTGTCATTGGCCTCTAGATTCGACTTATGAAACAACGAATGATAAATGATATATTATTATTGTGAATTACATACTTGACTAACAATTTACTATTCAACATTGTTGTATATTCCTTAATAATTTTGCTCTTCCTGTTGCAGGTAATTCTATTGGACCATCATGAACAAATTAAGCAGCGCATGGTAATGTATAATTGTGTAAGGTGGTCGCTATTCGGATATGAATATCCTACCACCAGCCAATAAAATTTTCGGCTATTCATTCGTACTGCTAGATACTAGGTAGGTAGAGATCTATATCATAAGAAGGTATGTGTAAACCGATACGAGTATCAAGCGAATGACAAAATTGTCTGTATATGAGTTGCGTTAACCTCGCTGTCACCTTGATATTTGCAACGTCTAGAACATTCGACGCTGATCGTTTCGGCGATCCGTAGGTTGTGCCCCGAGTAAATTATTTGTTAATTTGTATGACAAATCGTAAAATATCTTTTTCTGTCAACTACAATGTATACTAATAGACAGGTTGTTTAGAAGTAAAATTACGTCGCATAACGTAGGAGTTTGACATCTGACAGAGCGAGTGAGGGGTTCTAGTTAAGAGTAAGCGAGATTATGATATTGAGTTATGGTCAATTGACCGTAACTGTGAGTACCGAACGTCAAGGAGGATCATTTCTCCTTCTGAAGGAGAGATGGTACTACTTTGTATGGTAAAAAAAGAAAGAAAAATTTGTTAAAAAGGGATAAACAATTGAGTAGAATCGTACATTATAAGTTAAATGCAAATGCAAATTTAATGTTAAAACTTGATTCCAAGGAATCCCGCAAATCTCTCATCAGTTCTCGCTCCCTTCGTTCTCGATTATACAGGGTGTTAGAGAAACGCTTCTGAAATCTAAGCCAGGTCGTGCTGATTGTGGGCATGATAGCACTAAAAAAACACAAAAATGAAATCTACCTTATCTTTTCATGACCACGCGCACGCGCTCCACGCACAAGGCTGCGGCTGTTAACCCTGAGCGTCAGCTGATTTTACTGATATTTTTAACGATATATGAATAACCGTTTTGTTTGTCTATATAAATATGATGGTGCGAGAAAAATAAAAAACAATTTATTTTTAAGCGATTTATTTATCAACATAATCATAATCAACAATTATACCAACTGACTTAGAACTTGAACTGCTGGTGGTAGGATATTCATATCCGTCCGGATAGCTACCACCTTACACATGGTGTTAAAACCTGCATAGTGCCATACCACACGCCTTGTGTGGATCGCGTTCCAGGATCCGCCAGTATATATCCGGTTCTACCAGGGGGCTTGCGACATGACTTGATGGTTGATTGGGGCGGGTATAGAGGTACATTCTTGTATCACTGTGCCTGCATCGGTCATCCGCAGCACCTGTCCTGTCGCAGGCCTGTCGATTTGCTTCTTCCCTCTCCGAAGAGCATTTATACAGGCTGGCATGACTCTGGCGACCACCGATGTACTCATTGTTTGTTGGTGGTAGCTGGTTTTTTGGATTGCACTACGCTTACCATCAGTGTGTGTGTAGTGCAGTCACTTTGCCGAGCTGAGATAGAAAAAAACTGACTCGTTTCTGTATCGCAAACGTATTAACAACCCGTTTAAAGAAATACCAAATATTTTCCTCCAAAACTATTAAACTTGCTTTCAAACGTTGTTGTGTTGGGTGTATTTATTTATTTGTATAACTCACATTGCCCGATTCACGGTTACTGGGTCTTTGACATTTAGTTCCACGGTATTTAAATATTATTGGCTGTTATGGCTCAGAATGTTACAAGTATAATTTAAAAGAGGTTCTATTGCACTCTATGTTGCCACATTATAGATTTAGCACTTTATTTTGATTCATGTAGACATTTATTTGCGTTGCGTTCAAGGAATTTGAGTTTTAATAAAACTTGTTTCGGTTCATAGGTGCTTAGATGAACTAGTATGACGTGACGAGCAGGTTGCTCGCATGATTGTAGCCACGCCTGCCTATAAACAATAGCAATACTATACTGAACTTTGAATTAAAAAGCATGTTGAAACATAAGATGTTAAGCATAACGCGCGAGATAATGCTCACTTGTATTTGCACTGGTTTCAACGTTTTTTTTATCCTGGCTCGGCAAAGTGACTACGCTACACCTGATGGTAAGTGTAGCGCAATCCAAGAATAGTGTCGACCAACGATAAACAATGTGTCCATCATAGGTCGGCAAGATCAGGGAAAAGGGTTAGGATCAGGGGGCGAGCTCCCTGGGGAGAACCGGATATACACTGGCTGGTCAGCCACGCTGGAACGAGACCCACACAAGGTGGGCCACTATGGCAGATTTTAGCACCAGTGTACGGTGGTCGCTATCCGGTCGGATACAGGTATCCTCCCACCAGTAAATTGAAACCTAAAGTTGAAAGTCCTATAAATTGAAACGCAATAGTGCTTAAACACTGCTGCTTCGCGCAGAAATAGACAACGCGGTGGTGTCAACCATATTAACATATTGAAAAGTGTCCGAGATTGCACATAATTTCCGATGCTCTAGTAGTCTAGAATCTATTTTTGTTCAACTGACTACTAAAAGAGGAGGTTCTCAATACATCTGTATTTTGTTTTTTAAATTACTTAATTTAATGTAAATTACTTTGCTATGCTAATTCTGGACGGATTTTTATGATTCTATATGTATTCGATAGGTTTGTTCGGTAGTCAGTAGTAAGGTCTGATGACGAAGTAGAAAGGAAAATAGGAAACTGTATAACGAATAGCAAACGTATCGCGTTTCGGGGTTTGAAATAATTTTTTGAAGTTTTTAACATAAATTATACAATTATCCGATTAAAATAGTCTTTATTTGTTTTTATACGTACTATTTTTACTCCCGTAATATATTGATTACCACAAATTATTGTATTCTCCTAAGATTATATTATACTAACTTTTCCTCGCGGCTCCGACCGCGTGATCTGCTTTTTCGGGATAGGAAGAAGCCTATGTTACTCAGTGATAATGTAGCTTCCTAACGGCAAATGATTTTTTGAAATCCAGTAGTTTTTAAGTTTATTCGTTACATACAAAAATACATATAAACATATAAATTTTTCCTCTTTTTAATATAATAGATACTGAACTTTATAGGACATTTGTGTAAATGCTAATACAGTTAGTAATAAAGTGTCCGTTAAGGAAATAAGTGCTTATGATCTACATGTTGCGGTCTGTACATACATGTGACCAACTGTTACACCGATGCATGTGTTCTTAGGCGAAAAACGAAGATTTTTGTAATGTATGGTAATGGGCGTCTTGTGCAAATAAAGTTCTGAGAATTCTTAGACTCTTATAATATCTAACTTAATTATCATCCATGACAGCCTCCGTGGCGCAGCGGGCGAGTAGCTGCTGTGAAGCGAGAAGCCGCAGGTTCGATCCCCGCACCGAGACAAATGTTTGTGTGATCCACAAATATTGGTTTCGGGGTTCTGGGTGTTGTGAGACCGAAAGTCTCTCGTAGTTCTTGATACTCACGACACAAGACTCGTATCTTACTGTGGGGTCAGGACTATGTGTGTGACTGTTGGGTGTATTTATTATTTATTTATGACACCTTACAAAACTCAGAAACTTTGATTGCGACGTTATTTTGATTAGTAACATCTGTATTAGAAAATCTCATTTCATTAAATTGATAGCACTCGATAATCACTGTACTCAATCGCATAAACCTTTATGCTAAGTGTCTAACATAGCTACTCAGAATTTTGCTTGGTCGAACGCGCTAATGTATATAAGTCGCGAATGCTGCGTTTAAGACGAATGTTACAAAATGTCGGAGCGGATAAATTACTTATACTCTGTAACTGATGTCTTAATAAACCAATAAGGCGGTACTAAGTTATTAAAGGCAATTTATATACGACTGATAAAAAATATTTATCTGCAATACTCGCGAAATGTTAGATACGAGCCCCGTTGCAGAAATTATTTTCAGAGACTATATTCAAATAATTTATTTAAGACTATTAATATTATTCATATCAATTACGGAGTTTTATTACAAGGTGATGACAATTTAAATTAGTTTAATGTCGGTTAAAATGTAGCAGAATGAATCACATTACCTACAGAACAATCAATTTTCTCAGGTACTACGCTAAGTATACTGTAACGAACAATACGTCCATAGAAGACACTGATTCTTATTATTGCATAGAATCCATCAATGAGCATCTACAAACATGATACGTTGCAGTGACTCAGCAACCCTAACACCATTCTAAATACGTTATTATACTGGACACACAAGGCACTGGTTATATGCGAATAAATGACCTATAGTCTGCCCGTGTAAAATGATTGGCAAAAGGCCTTAAACAGAGTAACTGTGTTAGTGTACCGTCAAAAACTATGTGAAAAGAATAGAGGTAGATGTAAATGCCGGTTGAACTGACTGACGACACTCCAGCTAAGTTATTTCGCGTATTGAAAATCGAACATCATCATCATCGATCATCATCGAAGAAAAGAAGATCATCATCGGCCTTTAGCGAATACCGAGCATTAGTTACACGTCGGTGTGACAGCGGTTGTGCGCCCGCGTCGTACGGTAAACGACATATTACTGGAAACTGTGAAATCGATGATTTCAAATCAAAAGGTTTCTATATTGAAGTATGTGAGCGAAGTCAGACGTTTTCTTATTATGTGATTTATTACTTCTAACGAGGAGACTGGATGGTAACAGGCATTCTATAGTTATTGGTCACACATTTTTTGTGGAAGAGGCTGGTAAGTGCGGTGGTATGGTCAGTGATTGCCACATCCTATACAGGGTTAATTTTAAAACACCAGCAACCTCGCAGGACCAGATAGCTGACCCCATACGGAACAACTTTTGTTCTACGAGTTTGTATATAACTCAATATATTTTAAAAAAAATGATTTTACAAGTTTTTGTTGTGTCGTATTTTTCTTCGTAGCGTTCGGCGTGCGCGCGCGACTCAAAGAAGCCGCTCAGCTGGCTCGGGCGATGACCTTCAACGCTAGCCCGGTTCCCCACGCTTCGCGTGTTTGCTTACGTAATCTGCGATGCGTGTAGGTAACATTCAAGACGGAAATTAAATGAATACTTATTTTTGTATGAAAATAAAATCTCACAAATTATCAAAAGTCGTATAACAAAAGTAGTAGCTTATAACCTTAGGTATCTACCCCTGCGAGGTTGCTGGTGTTTTAAAAATAACCCTGTATACACCTATGATACCAGCAGAATTGTGAATGCAATATTCAGTTTATCGTTAACGACTTGCTGGTTTAATTGAATAGTTAAAAGTAAATAATGTGTTCACATCGGATTTAGAAAAGTTGTGTGCTCTGCAGAGAACATGTGGGGAAAAAAGTGCACAAAGTGGGGACTTTTCTATTTGATTGAATGACGAAACGAGCAAGGCGCTCGTCTGATGGTAAGCGCCACGCCTGCTCATATACAGAAGCAACAGGTTATCGCCACGTTATCAAGGATCACGTTATCAAATTACACACTCAACTTTTTTTTTATTTTATAGCATAGGCCGGCAAACCTGATGGTAAGTGATCTCCACCGCCTATGTATGCTCACCACCAGAAGAATCATGGGCGCGTTGCTGACCTTAAAGGAAAGGAATAATTAGGGATTGGGAAGCGGAGGGGATTTGGGCTTCCGAATATCTCACTCACCGTACGAAACGCAGCAGCAAGCTGCTACTTTACGTCGGTTTTCTGTGAGACAGTGGTAACGACCCGTTCGAGCCAGCCCATTCATGCTGTATACAAAACTGTCTACAGCGTGGCTCTACCACTCTAATAAACTATTTTTAAAGTCATTTAATGAAGAACAGACGATATTTCAAACATATTTATAAATCGTAGCACAAAGCACGCGGCCTCCGAGATCGACCTTACTTTCATCAGCGGGTATAGTTTCCTGCACTGCCAGTTGTTCTGGTATGTGCATATTTTTATTATTAAACTAGCTTCGCACGGGTAAAAATATGGCTGTAACAAATCTTTGAATATTTCGGATTTTCTGTACTATAATATGTATGTATTATACATATAAACCTTCATCATGAATCAATCTATCTATTGCTGAAAACTGCATTTAAATCCGTTGAATGGTTTAAAAGATCTAAGCGAACAGACAGTGAAAGCGACTTCATTTTATACTATGTAAAGATAGCTTATAGGTAGCTTGTGCACACGGCTTCACCCGCGTCTGTATCGTCATGTTTCCGGGCTAAAAATAGTATACGTGTATATCACTCGCCGGCCCATAAATCATAAAATAATTTCAATCCATCCCTGCGTGGCTGCATGAAATCAACCAATATAATTTGCATTTTTTTTTATAATTAGCTGGCTTTTAAGTGGGAGTCTGAATTATTTTTGGCACTTAAAGAATGACAATGTTTTATGCTAGGCGTTAATAAACACCACTTTATTAATGCCTAGCATAAAAACCAGTTTACTAACGCCTAGTGTGTAGGTTTCCCCAGACACTAGCTTATAAATCGGCATGAGTTAGGCTAAGATCTATAAAATTAACCCTGACTTAGTCTAGGTCTGAGTTAGTTCGACTTAGGATACCAGTGATAAAATATTTCCATTTGAATACATGTTTTTTCTATGGTTAGACCACACACACTTTATACACCATTATTTAAATGTTTTGATAACATTTCAGAACGAACCCTGAAAGTTATAATATGATTTTATTCCTATGGTAAAATTCAATTATAGGTATTGGTATTTAAAAAAAATATATTTTCATTTGAAATAAATGAGTACATCAAAACATTTAATATCGGATTCGATCCCCGGGTCGGGTAAAAGTGATATTGGGTTTTTCTATCATGAAATGCGCAGTATCAGCCCATATTATCATATTATGGGACAAAAATAGGCTCGGCGAAATGTGGGTGTACGGGTTACACTGCCTACCACTTTGGGGATTACAGGGATGAGTATGCACTCACCATGTAGGTATGTAAATTACCTTAATGGATGTCAATGACGCTAACAAATACTTAAACATAATTGATCTCTTTTAATACGGTAATTAGACTCCTGGATCCTTATTCGATTTAACAACGTGGATTTCTTGGCAACAATATTTATTTTTTACCTAACATGACATCGTATTGAGAACATGTTGTTGGTGCGTGCAGCGTGACATAAATTCCGTATGGAAACATGCAACAGTGCAATGTAATTGAAGTGTAGTGCGACAATTAAGTTTGCGAGATGAGTGGCTTTGCCATTACGCTCATTGGTCGATTTTCATTTTTGACAGGTTGTTCTATTCTTTTTTCAAATTAGTTTTAATCTCTCATCTTAATATTTTTATTTTGTAACGTAATTTAAGGCTTTTAGTAAATGTAATATAATAGAAAACGGGTTTTAATGTTTGCACTTCAAACGTCAAAGAAAATAGTAACCAATTAAAAATAAAAAAGTTAAAAGTCCTCAAATAAACATGCAAAACCTGAATCTCGACTTTAATATCAACTTTGCTATCGATTATTAAATACGATTTTCATTAACATAAAATAAAACAAAAATATCATTCGAGTAATGTTATAATAGCCTACACTTGAGAAGCAATAAAACTATAAAAAATATGTATTGATACTCAAAAAATGATTTATAACTCTTTTAAATTTAATTGTTATTATTATTATCAACTTTCGCAAACTATTCAACGCTCATTCCGTTATGAAGGTCTAATCGATTAATCGCCTATTATCGAATAATCGACTAAAAATAAGTCGCAGTGATATAACGCTAATTTGTTACGTTTTAAAGGTCAGTGTCAGAAGCTATTATTACGCTGTAGTGGTTGACATTTTTAAAACTGTATTGAAGTATACATCGAAGGTTGTATTTACTCTATAGCCGGATAATTTTAAGATGGCGATGAGTGGCGCTGTTAATAAATGCTCATTAGATATTTTAAAATAACTTTCAATGATTTTCATCGCCTTATTTTAAAAACATAGTCCTGACCCCACAGTAAGATACGAGTCTTATGTCGGGTTATTTTGTTCTATAACTCTGTTTAAACTTGATATAACTTCTACATTTATCTAAATTTTGATTTACGTTGAGGTTGATAGGTTGTTTTATAGTAATATAATAAGTTTTGGATGGAAACTAAATTGTTTAAATATATTCATGTAAAAATGTATTTAGTTTTGATTTATGTGACAGTGATGCGTCAGTCGTTATTTTATACATTTGTCATTGTATTTATACAAACACAGCATATACATAGTAAGAGGTGCAGGAATGAGCTGAATTATATACGTCACTTACTTACGTTAGGATATTAAGAAGTTATAAGTATGAACTAAGATAAAACATTGTTTAGTTTTTAAAAGAGAAGATTTTGTAATCAACCCATATGTATGTATGTGAATGCTATAATTTAATTACACGACAAGTCATAATAACCCAACGATCAAAATAATAATTTTACGACTTACATAATGTTTTTGGGTGCATACGTTCACAAGAGTAAGCGATTGCACAAAGGTTCATAATACTTGGTCACCTTTAATTATTATAAAAACAACATCTCGACGACATTAAAATTTATCCACAATAAGGATTATGGTGTAAAATTAAAGTTCACGTCCCAAATGGCGGTTATGGTAATTGTCTCGCAAACGAATGAAATATAGTAATTAAGTAGCTTCGATTTACAAATGTGAAGGACAATGGGGCATGATAAATATGTCACAGTAAATACATCATTACAAAGAATAAATATCATTATGTTGAAATCTATATATATAAAAGAAAGTGGTGTTAGTTACACCACTTATAACTCAAGAACGGCTGAACAGATTTAGCTGAAAATTGGTGGAGAGGTAGCTTAGAACCAGGAGACAGACATAGGATACTTTTTGAAGTGATAACTTCTTATGGGAGGGTGAACCGAAACGTTCCGTAACGCGAGCAGCGGCGAGCGGAAGGTTCCAGAATATTCGAGAACCTTCTGTGAGACGTCACGCGGGCCAGTTGACCAGCCAGCGCTAGCCGACTTCCCTGGAGCTTCGATAATTTCGAAGTCCCAGGTGGTGTCACACAGTGACCAGTCGGATTGGACCGGACTTTGACGGGACTTACACAGGACTTTGACCGGACTGTGTTCGTTTTTTTTTTATGGTGATTAGACATGTTACCGTATTTTTTTTTTGATATTGATAAGAAAGAAAATGACGATATTTTACTTATTTTTGGAACATGTTGCCGTAAAAAGTACCAGGCTCGCATAAACGCGAAGAGAGTAGAATTTACTTTTATCATGTCGAGTGGACATGTTGCCGTAATTTTGTATTCTCGCATCTTGTTTGGTAAGTTTTCACTTCTATCGGCACTCCCGGAGTGCAACCCGTATTTTTTTATCCCGTTCGACCGCATCTCAGTCAAGTCACTATAAAACGTGGTATAACAAAAACACATCTGAAATGACACAAAACGCAAATGACAATGGAATAACAAAACTTAATTGACAGCTAAAGGATGTCTTTTTTGTCTTTGGTTAAGTATGGTAAAAATTTGTTAATTATAAAAATGATAGCTAAACGTAATTGATAATATCATCAGTAATTTGTTTTCTCTTTGAATCATCATTAACAATGCCGCGACCAAGACGATCAAATCTTTCCCGACAAAACTATGCATTTGATCATGTGATGATCTTTAGCAAAGTTGTTGTGCACGAGCCCACGAAGGTTTCTGAGAGGGTACGATCAATTTTCGACACATGGCGCCACTGTTAGGCTACTTTTATCCCGGAAAAAGCAGATCACGCGGGCGGAGCCGCGAGGGATAGCTAGTAATATTATAAAAGGTATACTTAAGTTAATAATGTCCAATTTACAGCATGAATGGGTCGGCGCGACCGAATTAGCAGAATTACAAATACAAATCAGTCTTAGAAAAGCGAACCCTGGCATTTATCAGGATAACGCCAGGTAGAAAGAAAATTGTGAGACAAATGTAACTAGTTATGAGGCGATTTAACTTAATGACACACAAAATCGATAATTATTAATATCAAATTACCAAACATATCTCTTAAATAAAATTGAATCATGTAGAATATTAAAACAACTCCCATTAAAGCTACAAATCCGCACCAATTTTGCAGATTTGATGAGACACAATTTTTCAGAAATGATTTTAATCCCACCAAACCGAAGACATAAAAGTAGTGCAATACAACTTAATTTTAATTTCCTAAAAGTCACGTATTTTTAAATAATTGCACAACCACGTGAATATAGTTTTAAATCTACAATCGATTAAGTTCATGCACGATCGATTTTATTCATTCGCACTGGCCACACAAACTTGTAACGCCTCGGGGAAAGAGAAAACAACCTGCGCACGCCCAAATTTGAATTACGAACCTGTTTGGCGCGCATTTTGCTTTTACCCCGACCCACTTGGCACTGGCAGTAGGTTCGACATCTTTGTTGTGTGCAGACGTTTTTGCATTCAGTTTCTCTACGCACTTTCGATTTTATTGAACTGTGAACGAATGATGTTTTCTATTTGATAATAAATAAAAGATTATTTTTCGATACTTCAATTGTTGCTTGAAATGTTTTAAATTTATTGAATGTCATTAGAACATTTTCTAGGCAATGAAAATACCACAAATCAACTGTTTGTATGTATTTAAACTACTTTGCACCAATGAGGTGATTTAACCTAGATGTGCAAATCTGGAAAGTTCAATTCCTTGCTCCGACTTACCGATATGGAAAATGATTCATATCTTTAAAATCTATTCAACTGAGAATATCTAAAGTGGAATGAGTGGGTTGGTGGGATACCTGATACGTGTTACAAAATTAGCCTAACTTACTAGAAATCCTAATAATTGACCTTTATAAATATTAAATTATTCAACATGTCATTTTAATCTAGTGTGGTTGATTTATTTAAACTATAATTTGCATATTATGTTGTATTTAGTAAACCTTTGTATAATTATCTGTTAACATGAAAGTACTTATCTTTCTTTGTATGAGCGTTCTTCTTTTTATGACATAGTAAGTCCATTTATATCACATATTATATCAAAGTAATTTCATAATAAATGCGGCGACTAATACATACTACACTATTCCTAAGTTAATTTGAGAGCGGAAGAGCCACGCTGTAGACAGTTTTGTCTACAGCATGAATGGGCTGGCTCGACCGGGTCGTTACCACTGTCTCACAGAAAACCGACGTAAAGTAGCACCTTGCTGCTGCGTTTCGTACGGTGAGTGAGATATCCGGAAGCCCAATTCCTCTCCCCTTCCCAATCCCTAATTATCCCTTTCCTTTAAGGTCGGCAACGCGCCCATGATTCTTCTGGTGGTGGGCGTACATGGGCGGTGGAGATCACTTTCCATCAGGTGACCCACTTGTTCGTTTGCCGGCCTATGCCATAAAAAAAATATATATTTTATCCCATATTTGTACCCGTCTGAATACCCATTGTACATGAAAATCTCGCCATATTTTCCCATTCTAGGATCAGTTGGGATCATCCATTTTCTGCATGCCGCTTTAACCCTGTCGCGTTACGACTCTTAGCGGTGGGCCTTGTGTCGACTGCCAGTACTTAATGGCGCGCTTAGCATGAGTCCACGAGATATTTTTCATGCGAGAGAAAAAAATTAGTTATCTTATATTTATTATTAAAAAAATAGTTATGTTAAATTAGTATCACATTTGTATCAAGAGTAATAGCGATATTGGAGATGGCGCAAGAAAATCTTTGAAAAATTTCTCGAGATGTTATGTTAACCGCGCAGGTTCCGTGCCACAGTGTAATCAAATTACTGTGTCAGGATAATATAATTAGTAGTTCAATCTCGATTACAATTGACCTAGAATGTCCTGGCGCATTAAATTATGGTCAAAGCTTGTAATTATAAGGTCTGTGACGCACAGCGATCATTTCTGTCTGTATTAGGGCAAAATTTGCTTAGCAAACTATTATGGGAAGATGTATCTGAGGAATTTTGTTTACGTTTTTTTTCTCTGTCTACAACAAATTGATCCGGTTACAAAATTATAAATTCCATTAATTATGTAGACGAAACTGGTATGTTTTTTTAAGTCCGAATAAAGGTCATAGAAATATTTTTTCCTGTATCTCTAGCGGTTGTCTTTAATGTAACTGACGTGTGCGACTGCGACAGGAGACCGAGACACGTTACGACAGTGACACGCCTGCTTTGTATAATTATAATAAGTGTGTATTCATTGTTAATTATCGCTTGCTTCAACGGTGAAAGAAACATCGTGAGGAAATTTACAAACATGAGAAATCTCCACAAGCATTTCGAAGGTATGTGAAGCCTGTCAACTCACATAAGCCAGCGTGGTGGACTAAGGCATAACCCTTCTCACTCAGTAATGAAGGCCCATGCCCAGCAATGGGGCGTGTGTAAAACAAGGCTGGTATTGATTGATAGCCTCCGTGGCGCAGCGGGCGAGTAGCCGGCTGTGAAGCGAGAGGCCTCGGGTTCGATCCCCGCACCGAGACAATTGTTTGTGTGATCCACAAATATTTGTTTCGGGGTCTGGATGTTGTGAGACCGAAAGTCTCTCGTAGTTCCTGATACCCACGACACAAGACTCGTATCTTACTGTGGGGTCAGGACTATGTGTGACTGCTGGGTGTATTTATTTATTGTTGGGGTATATATACATACAAAGCGGACGTGTCGCTGTCGCCACTGTCTCAGTCGCAAATCTCAACCTCTACCTTAACCGTCTAATATAAATAAAAGTGTGTAGTTTATTTACTTCTATATTACGTTTGTTACAATTTCAAATAGCGATTGCAGTATACAATGGTAATTAATGAATTTAATAGTTCAATTAGTTTGCAAATATTGTGCTAGAATGTTCTTCGACGCATAATAGCTTGAATAGTTTGAATATTTGCAATTTAACTTCGGTATTCGCTGTACAATATAAATTTTATAACGTCCGATGTTAGGGCAAACTTCTGTATAAGATATATAAATATAACCCTTCCTTCCACCTGCTCTTTACTCAGTCGCAGTGGGGTCAATGCAACATGCTTTTTACTGTTACAGTAACATACGGCTTGTGGTTTTTACGACCGGCCGAAGATAAATAAATACATCAATTATATAAAATAAAAAATACAAATAAAAAAAACGACTGCAATCATTTTAATATATATGCACTCACGCGCATTTAAATAGTCCACCTACATTTCGCCGAGTGTATTTCCGTCCCATAATGTGATAACTGTGGGTGAGACTATCGCCATACCGGGCACAATTCCAGACTTCGATCTGACACTGAGCATTTCGTGACAGAAAAACACAATATCACTTTTACCCGACTGGGGGATCGAACCCGATACTTCAGCATAGCAGTCGTATCGCATATATACAACTGCGCCACCGAGGAAGTTTTAATATCCTTAATAATAATTTAGGAATACTATTTTTTCAAATTATAGAAAAAAATAGTAGATGGATGCTGGATGCAGGTCGCTTCCAACATGTCGGTCTGGAAATCTTTGGGGGAGGCCTATGTTCAGCAGTGGACGTTCTGTGGCTGATGATGATGATGATAGAAAATCAGTAATATTATCATGATTTTTGTCAAATAGGTACTAAATCTATGAGTGCGTGTCGAATGAAACACCAGCCAGTCACCGTGGGTGGGTACATAAAAAAAAACGGTTTCACTCTCGACTCTGATCGTTGACCTCAATACAATGAATGATTATTTTTTTGCGTATTACAATAAATAACAAAACGTGGCCGCCATTTCACATTACTTAGATACTTTTAAGCCTGCACTACACTACTCGCGAAGTGACTTCAACGAAGTACTCTTCGAAATTGACTGAAGTCCGAACTATGTGACCACACACTCGTGCAACCTCGCGAGGATGCTTCGTGTTCGAACTTCGGGACACTTCGAGTCCTTTGACTCGGGCGCAAAAACCGACAACGACTGGAAGTCGCCCGAGGCGAACCGAAGTGCCTTTCTACACTATCGTATTCGCTCAACTTCGATCAATTTCGCGAGTAGTGTATTGGAGGCTTTAGAAGTTGTTTAGGCTAAAATAATACATAGTACGCGCAAAACTATTTGACCGTACTGAAATTAGTCACGAGTGGAGCAGCGCCATTTATCCATTGAAAATAATAGTCGCGACCGTGCGGCGCAAAAACGACGTCGCGGCGGTGGTCAAAGGGTGATGAAGGGGAGAGACACAGTGAAGTCAATAAATGGCTATTTTTTTTGCGGTTTGACGTTATGCTGTTAGTCTGATGAGAGTCGGCTTTCTACAGCTTCATCGGACTTTCTGGCGAGCGCTTTAGGCGCTCTCAACCCTTACTATAAATGGCTAAAAGATGCTTAATTCCTAGAATGTTTATAATTTCGTACCCTTTAAAGTAGCCAAAATATTGTATCTTCAACAACTTTAAAACGCTGTAATTAGTTTAATTCAATACAATGATCTGTCATATGGTTGCAATATAGATTTTAAAGAAATTTCGCATTGAAGTATAAATATATAAACGATAAAAGTATTTTTAGCCGAAACCAACCGAAAACACGAACGAACACTTAAGTTTTATTTTTATTTTATATCCGCGCGCGGCCAAGAGACTGCACAACACCTTGATGGTAAGCGCAGTGCTATCCAAAAAATCCAGCGACCACCGACAAACAATAAATTTATCAGTCAGTAGTACCATGCCGGCCTGTATTTCATTTTGCTGTAGTATAATAGTATTACTTAGTCCATAAAAGAAAGGTGCTGACATTGAGCCTAAAATTTTAAGGCTAGAATATTTCAGATATTTGGCTAAAGCAGAGGTTCCCAGAATTTTTTTTCTCATAAACCAATTTCAAAATTTAGCTGGTTCCGGTGGACTCCCTGCAGCTTCATTTCTACCATATTCCCAAAACGCGACAAAAATATGCAAGTTTTTACAAGTAACAGTCGCTGAGCTTCTTAAAATATTATCAATATATTCTTAAAGGTCCACCTGGACCACTTTGGGAACTAAGGAGTTAAAGGAATCTTATATGTAGCCAGATCTGGTTAAAAAATAACTAAGTTGGCAACATTGTGTAGAGGACTGAAGTATACTTGTTTCCAAATTTAGCGAAATTTTACGGTATCTCTCTATATGACATACAAAATTATAGTAGGCATAGAAATTGATCCTTTATTGATTTTTTATAACAATGTCCTCTATTTAAGACTACGTGGGTTGACATTGTCCTACTAAAGAACCTGTGTTATCCATAAATAAATGTTTAGAAATTTAATTTATCTACATAACAGAGATATTTATGTTAATTCTCTTTCACCTAATGCCATTGGACTCGGTTCGAAAGCGTCCGAAAATTAGCAAACCATTCTATATAATCAATTTCATGTACTTGACATTCACGACGCTTATTCCAAAACATCCGAATTTGTAGCTTAGTTTCATTGAAATAAAGTTTAAAACATTTAATGATAAATTCAAGGCAGATCCTGATTGTAATGCGACACCAACACTCGGCGCATGATTTTGAGTTCGATCTGTGTTTTTGAATTTCGAATGCGTAGAAAATGTGTGATTCGATTTTTAAATCATGTTTTTAGCGCTTTCTTTCCAGCAGTTTGTTTAAATTTGACAGGAGTTTCATTCCATTGTATTCTGCCAAGGACGTTGGCCGTACGATCTAACTAAAGCGTATATATTACTTTTATAACTAAGTATTCGATTGTTAATTTTAATTGACGGTATTTATGGTATTACTCAATAAAAATCTATTATACACAATCAACATGTCTTGAGAAAAAAAAACAATAGAAATCATGCGCGCACGATTGAGTAAGCGAATAACTTCGCTAACTAGTTACGCTCATCACAGTCTTAAAATCGCACGGATGTATAAAATACCAACATAAGCGTTCGAGTATAGCAAAACGATTTATATGATGACAACACTGTAAGAATTTCTCGCTTATTATAACCACAAATTATCACATTAGCCGTGCGAGAACAGATGTAAAATGCTCAGCGTTCGCGCCAACTTTCACTCGGATGTCGCTTTCTGCGAGGTCAAGTGCGGGTTTGAATAATATTTTTAAATTTGGAATTGATATTTTTCTCTTTTATTGTTATTGGCGCTTTAGAAATTCAAATATGGAATAATTTTGATGATTTATGTGAGTTGTAAAACTGGTTTTCGTGGCCTAGACTTGAAATTGTTTACAGTTAAATAATTTGTTTTAGTTATTAATTGGCAAGTACAAGTACATAGTATTATTATGTATTTTTAATTTGCTTATTCTATATGTAATTACAATGACCTATTTACCTATTTATACCAATTGACACGCACAGTGGTTGGGTCTATATTTCCTACATCAGATTTTAACCAAATTTGGAGTTGAGGTGGGCCAACATCTTTGATTGAAAACGAACTTCACCTCACCTAACAGACGAGGCAATGGAGAAAATTTATTCCCGTTATAGGTTGTGTTTTCGCACCACATAATACCAAATTAACTGTCAAATCATGATGAGAATGCGGGACCTGGCATCAAACTGGCATAATGCCAAGCAGAAAGAAAGATATAACCAAACTTATATAGAACCATCGGAGTAAATCGAATCAAAGACGAAAAGAATATCAAAATCGATCCACGTAAGAGTTAAGCGTGAACATACATAAAAAATTACAGACTAAATAAGAACCTACTCCTATTTTAAATCGGTAAAAATAAATAGTAAACTTCAACTTTTAAAGTAGTATACTACCATTAACCTGATGAGCCACAAAAATTAAAAAAAAAGTATTACTGCCGATAAAATTAACCGCATTATATGGTAATGTTGGCACACTGATTTCCACTGGGCCATTGTTCGCGCCATGGGATGTCTACACTAACCTACAAACATAATAAACTTATAAACGTACGTGATAGTGAAGTGAAGTGAAGTGGCAGTGGGCAGGCCACATAGCTCGCAGAACCAATAACCGATGGGGCAGAAAGGTTCTGGAATGGAGGCCACGTACTGGCAAGCGCAGCGTTGGACGTCCACCTACAAGGTGGACAGACGACCTGATAAAGGTCGCAGGATGTCGCTGGATGCAGGCCGCTTCCAACAAGTTGGTCTAGAAATTTTTGGGGGAGGCCTTTGTTCAGCAGTGGACCTCTTGTGGCTGATGATGATGATGATGAAACATACGTGATATGAACATCATAAGGTGGCAAGTCACCTTGTGTGGATCGCGTTCCAGGATTTAAAAAAACCAGGAGTTTCTTTCTGCTTTTCTTCTTCGGGTCGTCATTAGTAGGCAGCTAGTAAAAGGTTGGTAGGTTAGCTAGGGTAGGGATTCTGATATTCTTGCCGGTGAGGACCAAGACACATCTCTTTACCTTTAAAATCCTTACAAATTATTGTTAATTTGCCCTACTCCCTCCTGCCCTTCTCCCGATTGCCATATCTTCCACCCTAGTCCGTGAATCTTCCCATGCTTGTTGGTGTGCCTTTTCCTGCCAGCCTATAGCGCGGCGGTTATTCCAAAGTTCCCATAATCTTAAGTTAGTCTTATTAATGACAAATGTTCTGTATTTGACCTGTCATAAGCGCTTTCTTAGCCTACAGGATGAATAAACATTTTGATTTTTTGATTGATTTTGAGGATCAGCCAGTATATATCCCGTTCTCCCAAGGGGCTTGCTACATGACTTGCTGGTTGATTGGGACAGGGATAAGAGTACATCTTTGCATAGCTGTGCCTGCATTGGTCATCCGCCTGACCTGTCGCCGGGCTATTGATTTGCTTCTTCCCTCTTCGGATTGTGAAGAAGCATTTATACAGGCCGGCATGACCACCGATAAAAACATTGTCGATGATCGCTGATTTCTATGGATTGAATTGCGCTTACAATCAGATGTAGTGCAGTCCCTTTGCCGTGCTCGGATAAAAAAAATAACCTTCCACCTAAGACCTGAGAGGTAACCTTATATCACACCGTTGTGTAAGGTAGTGTAACAATGCATGTGTAGGAAGCAAACATTTCCGACCATTCAACGAAGCTTATCGCCGATCAAATAGGCCTTCTTTTGTAACTAGTACGCATGAATGGACCACTTACCGTATAATGGTCACACGTTTGTCTACGTGTTTATGGTCGCTTTATGGCCTAGTGACCTAGTCATTGGTTTAATACTGTTCTTTTGTCACCAACTTAACTGACACCGAATAATTATTTATTCAGTTTATTCCGATTTTAGTTTGAAGTTAAACAACTAACTGAACTGAAATTAAGTTTAAGTTAACCGTTTAGTCAAATTAAAGTTAGTTAAGTTTGTGATATACCACTTTTTTATTGGCCTATATGCCTCGTCTGATGGTAAGCGCTACACAAAGAAACTTAAATTACAAAACTGGATTGCGCTCATCACGGCGAGACATAGGATAGTAAGTTTCATAATGCCCCGTAATTTCGATGACTTCAATGTCCTTCAAACTGGAACACAACAGTGCTACACACTGCTGCTTGGCGGCAGAAATAGACAAAATAGTATTCACATCTTATGTCTCAAGGTGACAAGCACAATGTAGTGTCACGCAGTTCTTTTTACACGCTTTTTATTAACTTCACCTGTATGTTTGTATGTTTGTAACCGACTCCTTGGGGCGCGATTTTAACCCACTTTAAACGGTCAGATTTCGTTCAAACTTTGTAGATTTATCGAGGACCGATGACAATACACTAATTTGATAAAAAATAATAATAATAATAATTTAATAATAATAAAATAATAATAATTAATTTAATTAATTATTGATATTCGGGTTAGGAATTAAAATTGTACTCTCTGGATCTTCGTTAATTATAGGGAATATCGTAGTATCTAAGAGCGTCAATAGATGGCGCTTTTTTGATATTCGGGTTTAAAATTAAAATTATACTCTCTGCTACAATATATTTTTATTTCAACTAAAAAATGAAAAATAAATAATAGTTTTAAAAAAACTAAAAAACACGCTTTTATAGAAAGTCTAACTAAAAAATAGAAAATAAATTTGAAGAAAACAATGTATTTTTAAAAAAAGCGTGGGGTGCATGGTCATTATAGTTATAAACATTGTATTGACAGATATGAGTAGAAGGATTATCATTTAGATAGTATCTTAAAAAGCACCCCACGCTTATTTTAAAAATACATTGTTTTCTTCAAATTTATTTTCTATTTTTTAGTTAGACTTTCTATAATTAATTTCAAAGTTCTGTGTGTTTTTTTATTATAGGCAGATAACGCATTTACATTAATGTAAAAAAAAAACAACAAATCGGTCTACAATTTATCGCGAAATCAATGTGCGAATATAAAAAAATGCAAAAATCATTGAAAACCTGCTTTTAAAATCGGTCAAAATTAATAACCGCATGAATAAATAACAAAATATCCTGTTATATACTTTTTGTTAAAACCTTATACGAATCATCACAATAATAATTATGATGTAATCTGCAAAAAAAACTTTAAAAACAAGACGACCTTCTCAACGTCTATGGATTTCATTAAAAACTATATGGTTTTTGTCCAGTTATTGCAATGACATGTTTATTTTTTATTAAAACAGGAAATCTTTTAAATTAAATACATAAGTACCTACCATAAATTGTATTAAAAGGAGAATGGGCATATTGGTCTACCCACTCAACAGTAATGAAATATATGTCGACAAAAAGCTTTTCTTGTATTTCATATTTTATAGCATAGTTCATAGGCAAACGAACAAGTGAGTTACCTGATGGTAAGTGATCTCTAGCGCCTATGTGCTCTTACAATACCAGAAGAATCATGGGCGCGTTGCTGAACTGAAAGAAAAGGGATATTTAAGGGATTGGGAAGTGGATGGCCTCCGGATATCTCACTCACCGCACGAAACGCAGCAGCAAGCCACTACTTTACATTCATTTTCCGTGAGACAGTGACCCGGTCGAGTCAACCCATTCTTGCTGTAGACACAACTGTTTACAGCGTGACTCTACCACATTTTTGCATATAATTATGACAGTAAAATATTATTTTTCGATATGACGACAATAACGGACATTCATACGTCCTACAGTAAATAATTTACATTAATGGAAGATATGTAAATTGAAAGCTTATGTAATATTCTTGTAATCAATTTGTTATACGACTGCAAACGTGGAATGTCGGGGTAATCAATATAACAAGAACAATAGAAATCCATAAAGCTGCAACGTAGCTCTATCTACTTTTCGCTAATGAAATATTTTTTGAATGGAAAGCTTAGCCTACTTTTCAAAAATAGAATACAATAGTAATATTTCCATCGGCGTATAATTCCATTATTGTTGAGTAGCTAGACCGAGCTTCACTTATTTTGCCCATTCTCCTTTATTTTATTAATTTTAAACCATGAATTTTTTTTGATAAAATAAATGTTTACGGTATATTTGCCCATAAAAATAAATTGAATTTGTAGTTTTTAAATAATGGGTAAGGCTTTAACCTTGCTGTGAAGGATATTTCAATTTAAATTTTTTTATTAGAACTACAAGATCTAAATCAAAAGAAAAAAATCTAACGTATTCTTTTTTCAAACGCTATATGTATGTATATGTAAAGGCGTAGACAGTGGTGCAAGTAGTACATTCACGGTTCGAGGAGCTTACTTCCGTATGATGTGATAGGAGGCATTCTATCGCCATATCGAGCACAAATTCTAATCTTGAGCAACACGAAGTATATTTTTAGAATCGTCCGCCCGTCGAATTGTCCGTCCTGAGGCTCGAAGCCAGGACCTTTCGTTCCTAGCCTATGTACGCTGCCACTGGACCAAAGTGGTCATACTTAAAGAACACTATGAAGAAATATAACATGAAATATTTGCTAATAATTACATCTGTAATTAAATGGGTTGAGTAACTTTAAGTAATGATTAAACAGTACAGTTGATCATTATCGTATGACAAAAGTTGACCTGAGTTACAAGGTCGTTAGCGGCTGATTATAGAACAGCTTTATAGGCTGTTGTTCCATAAGCAAACCTTTTCGCTTATATTTAGTATTCTGCGTTTTTGAATATGGAATATGAGTACAATATTATGACGCGATTTCCAACATAAATGAAAAGGCTAAATAATGAATTAAGAAGTCTTTTCTCATTTAAAAGAATGTTATAATTATTCCATGATAATATAATAATAAAATGTAATAAAGATAAAAAAAATCTTTGGGGGAGGTTATTCTAATCTGTTGACCTTGATTCCCTGATTCTTGATCCTTCCTGGATTATTTAATACAAAAATTATCATATTTATTTCTTTTAATCCGTTTTCTTATGTCTTCAATGAAGCTCTCGTTCTACAATTATTTTATTTATTTTGGGTGGTTATTATTCGGTTGTGTCGATGTTATTTCCTCAAACATGGTGAAACAGACGTTAAAGCTAGTTGAGAAAACCGTGACAAATACATTTAGTGATTTTTAATTAGATTGCTAGAATCAATTAAATTTTTTGTTACTACATTCCTATGTCTTAAGGTAAAAACCGAATCGTTGATGATTTCAGACTGTTTTGTACCTAGTTTATATTTTTTACTTTTAGAACTAATTGCAGACGTTTATTTGTTTATTTATTTACGGCTACTTTTACAGATTAGCTACCGTAATGCATTTATTTTAATTATAACTGTATTATTGGAGCATTTTCTTCTGTATATTTTTTACACTACATTTATGTATATTTCACACTAAATTATATTTAACTAACTAGCCCTCGCGGTTTCACCTGCATATTACTGCCTTGCTCCCACGGGTCATAGCGTGATATATATAAACCTTCCTCATAAATCACTCTATCTATTGCTGAAAACTGCTTTAAAATCCGTTGAATAGTTTAAAAGATCTAAGCGAACAGACAGTGGAAGCGACTTCATTTTATACTATGTAAAGATGAGGGATGTACAATTGTATGTGTATACTTGAGTAACAATACCAATATATTTTTTTTATATTTTTTTTTATATTTGATTGAATGACGAGACGAGCAAGGCTTGGACAAGCAAACCCACAACTGTTATTTAGAGATAACTTATGTTCTAGCGTGCAAACCGCCGCAGTTTTATTCATCAATGGAACGCCACCTCAAGTTTGTGTCATGAAAGCTTATCTATTGAAAGTGCTTGTAACACCGGTTATTTACACAACCCAGTATTAATTTTGTAACGGTCGGCTAGAATGTCTGGTCTAGTCACGTTATAGTGACTAAAATCTAATATTGAGAATCGTTTAGACTGTGCATATATTAATGGAAGTTTAAAAACGTTATGACTGTACTATACATATTTCATTACTTGTCCCGACAGACTGAGTGACTCATCGAAGAGCCTATATCGCTTGGGCTAGCATCCAATAAGGATTTTTTTGGAAGTTCAAGTTGAAGTTTAAAATAAGAGATAAACGGTTTATGGAAGTATGCCGGAAATATGACAGTGTAGAGTTGCATGCGGGCGGAGCCGCGAGCAAATACTAGTTTTATATAAGCTTTGATGCCGAGACGAGCAGTTTGCTCGCTTGAAGGGAACCTCATGCATGCCCCAACATGTAGTTCGAATTTTGAATTATAAAATATTCCAAGATACTCTGCACTGCGCGCATTATCCTAAGATATAAGATGTTCATATTATATTAGCTAGAATTTCCTTCAAATCACACCATGACAGTGTTTACATTGCTGGTGGGTAACAGAAATAGACAAAGCTGTGGTATCTGCCTAGACCGATTATCGCACACGAGGGACTTACCGCTCACCAACCTCAGTACAGTATACTTTGACTGACTTAAAATGCTCTGACTTGACGTCATCAAACAAGAAGTTCTAGTTTAAAATAATTTTACCCAATTCATGTTCTAATGTAAGTGACAATTTACTTTTTGATAAGTAAGCAAAGATCTTTAACCAAAATATATGGTATCATCTCAAGAACTCAGAAGGTATTAAAGATCAGGCAAATTATAGGAGGTAAATTAGTAGGCGGAACTTAGCCATATGGGACTAATAAAAATCCGGTCAAGTGCGAGCTGGGTACGCGCACCGAGGGTTACGTATCATACTCCCAATTTTCACTAACACATTCTACGAGACTTTCAGCTACCTACCTATTATAGTCCAATTGCAATTCCAAACCTTCTATCTCATTAATTTCGTTGCGGGACAAAGACATTTAGGCATTCACAGAGACTCGCCGAGCTTCACTGCTCGGTGTCAACAAAAATGCGTGCCACTGTTGATCCTGGTGCACAGGAGTTACAGTGGCGGGTGTGTGGGCAGGATAGTCTACCTATTACAGTTTGTAATATAGTCTTTTTAAAGTACGCCAGATATGCAGACGACGCGACATAGGCTTAGGAACAAGGATACGTAGGCGCATTTAAGGCACTGAACCCAAAAAATAAAAGGAAGCAACTATAATTATGTTTTCATGCTCATAAAATATGATAGAAAAAAACTACGACATAAAGATGATATCACGATACTTTATGGTATGAAATAAGACAAAGTTTATTTGTAAACACCATAATCACGTTCAAAAAAGTTGCATATCCTTTTAAAATAGTAAACAAAATTAGGTTTTGGAACGACCGTGGCCCAATGTCGAAACGACACATCAAATATGCCTTGAGTGTTAAATTGTTTTAATATTGATTTGCTGCACATTTCATTAAAAGTTTGTGGCGACATCTAGCGCGCACAAGACGACCGATCTTGCATCGCGTTAGCAAAATTTGCGACGATTAACGCGACGATTACGGTCTTAGATTGATTAACCGGATTGAATAACCGGAGTAATACAAATTACTAAATTTGATTGGTTGTTCCGGGTTCATCCGCATAATCAATATAAGATCGTTTATTTAAATTAGTTATTAATTACTGTAGACCGTTTTGTCTACAGCAATTAATGAATGGGCCGAGTCGTTACCACTGTCTCACAGAAAAGTGACGTAAATTAGTGGCTTGCTGTTGCGTTTTGTACGGTGGGCGAAATATTCGAAGGCTCAAATCCCCTTCCCCTTCCCAATCCCTTAAATTTCCTTTTAGGTTGGCTTGGGCGGTGGAGATCACTCACCATCAGGTGACCCACTTAATCGTTTGCCGGCTTATTCTATAAATCTGGGACATTTCGTAGGAAAAAAAGTAAAGAAATATTGGATTCTTTTGTGGAAATTTATGCGTGATTAAACATACAAAAAATACTTGTCGAATTAAGAACGTCCTTTTTCCCGGTAAAAAATTAGCTTTAAAACTTATTTAATGAAGGGGCAATGAGGAAACGAGTCATTACATTGCCCCAAGTGTTACCAAACGCAAAACTATATTCCACCATGTTTGAGGATGTCGCTGAGGCCGATGGGAATTGCGAGAACTAGATTACGTGTAATTATTCCAGTGTTGCCAGCCTGAGCAATTACGTAAGGTTTTTATTGTAATGATAAAAGTTATAATTGGTTTATTGTGTGAATTTACGCACATATTATTTAGTTGAGCATCGTATCAGTTTGGAAGGTAACTTTTTACTTCCTACTTTAAGTCTTTTTATTTGCTTAAATGACTAGACGAACAAATCGCTCGCCTGATGGTAAGCGCCACGCCTGCCCATAATCAGACACAACTTTACACAGAACTTTGAATTACAAAGCCCTACATGGCACTAGACTTTGCTCGTCACCCCGAGACATAAGATGTTAAGTCTCATAATGCCCAGTAATTTTACTTGATTCATTCATGTCCTTCAAACCGAATCGTAATAGTGCTTACACGCCGTTGTTTGGCGGCAGAAATAGAGAAAGCGGTGGTACCAACCCAGAAGGCCTCTCGCATATTAGGGACCTACCACCTTGTATGGTGTTGTGTATTGTTAGATGGATTATGAAATATTGTAACTATAATATAAGAAATTGTGTAATTTAAAAGATGTAAACTAGCTAAATAACTTATTGCAAATTTCGTCCTAACTACATAAACAAACATTATCGAAATTTATTTTGTAGGCCCTCGATTCTTGCGACTGCAAGTGCATTGACTCGAGGCTCACTCACCCACTGACATAGTTATTTGTCTCTTTCACCCTCGCACACTTGATTATTTGCATCCCTCTCGCACGTGCAACTTTTTACTTTTCCCGCCATAAAAATTGTTTCGAAATGGTCAACAGGCTATACAGGAACTCGTTGTACGTAAGCATTATTTGATTGACTGCACAGCTTTACGTAAATATTTGAATATTATTAAATTTTTATTTATAATAGTATTTTACAATTAGGCAAAGGAAACTTTATACGTACAGCCACAATTTTTACATCGCCACATCCTGCTTCAAAAACCGCATATATTTTATTCAATGGTTGGAATAAAAAGTTAAGTCTGGTTTAAATACGAAGCTAATATTGTATATATATACGACTCTAAATTACAGACACATAGCCTCGATAAGTATAAAGTATTTGCTCGGATTACAAAATTAAGCGTACCTTAAATAAACTGCGCTGCGAAAGTAAGCAAGCGCCATTTTGTAACAAAACGAGAAATACCGTATCTTACTTTCGTTTATCGACAATGCTAAATAAAAGTGAAACCTGCCAAAATAAAAAACAAACATCCCAAGTTATTGAAATGTTTGTTAGGTTGGTATCATTGTACTATTGTTGGAAAATACCAACTTAAAAGTATAAGTTTATAATATTGAGACACACTTCCGACATACATCATTTGAAACGGACAGTTTTGAATTTGGAACAATGTTATTTATCTATTGTCATGCCATTCTCATCCTTATTTGGAGGCAATAAAGACTTCCCATGTTCAATGAAACGTAAACACGACTGTAGAAAGGAGAACGTGCGAAATAATTGCTATTTTGACAGTTCTACGCGTGCAATTAAAATCTTTCAGTGTGTACAATACTCCACGCAAGTCGTGAATTTGTGAATTGTTGTGCTAAACGACTTTAGACTCAAACACTATTAAAATTGAATTTCATTACCGTTTGTGGCGTAATTTCCTTGGTAGTTCTTCGTAGCTGCCAGGTTTTCGGAAGTTATTGGACGTGAGAATTGCAATAATTCTAAGTTTTTGTTAGCGTGTTGAGTAAAATATTTATTATGCGTTCTAAGACTCCATTATTATTACACTTTAAATTAAGTATTACTTGCTTACATGTTCTTCTAGAAATCCTTTTACTAAATCCTAAAGTATATTTGACGTATATTTTTTTCTATGTAGGTAAATAGAGCGTATTTTCAACACATGTTACAAAAAAATGATTTTTACGATCGTCGGCCTGCCTAACATCAACCTTTCTGGGGAGAAAACACACCTAAACCCCTTCACATAAACCTTTGTTTCGGTGCGGGAATCGAACCCGCGACCTCTCGCTTCAGAGCCAGTGATGTATCCTACAGTGCTTTAATGTTTTTTATTATATTTGCACTACTTGTACCCGCAAAATAAATTCTAAATTAACTAAAACTATTAAAATTACACACATAGAAATATGAGAGTCCATAGACGAGGTCAAGTCCACTAATGGTGTGTCACGTAGCGATCGTGACAATATTCATTAGATTTCACCACCAAATTCACGTTCGTCCATTGACCCACTGCGATGAATGTCAAATGTCACCCATCAATATGCAAGGTGTTGGCTCCTGACCATCATGGCGGTGAAACTCGCCCCTGTTTTAGGATACGCAGCTATGTTTTGTCATAATCTAAACGTACCTAGTATACATAGTATAAAAGGAAGTCGCTTCCGCTGTCTGTTCGCTTAGATCATTTAAACTATTCAACGGGTTTTAATGCAGTTTTCAGCAATAGATAGAGTGATTCATGAGGGAGGTTTATATGTATATCACGCTTTGACCCATGGGAGCAGGGCAGTAACATGCTTTATTAGCTCAACACACAACGCGACATAAGCTTAAAGCCTGTATGTAGGAGGGTATATATATCTGATATTTTTGTCCCCTACTGGATAGGGACCCTGTACATATGCTGAAAAACCCGCCATAACGACTCGTACAGGCGAATCACGTTCAGGGATCAGCCTGTATAAATCTAGTACCTTCAGGCCGGCATAATTTCGATCGTCGAGGGACCCAATGTCTCTTAACGGTCGACACTATGTTTGGACTGTACTGTACTTAACACCAGTACTGATATTTGCTGGTGGTAGGATATTCATATCCGCCCGGATAGCGACCACCGCACGTACACATGGTGTTAAAACCTGCCATAGTGATCCATACGCCTTGTGTGTATCGCGTTCCAGGATCAGCCGGTGTATATCCGGTTCTCCCGAAGGGTATTGCGACAAGACATGATGGTTGGTTGGGGCGAGTATAAGGGTACATCCTTGTATCACTGTGCCTGCATCGGTCATCCGCCTGTCCTGTCGCAGGCCCCTCGATTTGCTTCTTCTCTCTCCGAAGAGGGAAGAATCATGTATACAGGCCGGCATGACTTTGGTGACCACCGATAAACTCATTGTTTGTCGGTTGTTACTGGTTTTTGGACTGCACTACGCTTTTTTTTTTTTTTTTTTTTTTTGTGGGGCGCTATGCCCCACTCTCGTTCCCCTAACTAGCGTTAGAGCTCTTGGCGGTCTGTCTCTATTATGTATACTTACTCCTAACTAACTAACTCCTTCTTTGAGAGATCCTGCTTATTGCCTATCTCCTTCTTAGGGAGTACCTACTTATTGCCTGTCTAACTTATATCTAGTTCTTATATCTACTTATCCTAGGAACGAGTTCGTTGTTTTTTTTCTTTATTTACACTACATTTGTTACTTATTCTATCTTATCTATCTTATTCTAACTACAGTCTATCTTATTGTCTATCTTATTTCCTAGTTACTAAGACCATATAATCTAATATTACATGTTTAGTTAACTTAATTGCTACTTATTCCTATTGTTAACATTTTTGATTATTGCTTTACAAAATTCGATAAACTTAGGTCTACTTTCCTTATTAGCTACTATGGTTGGTAAATTGTTTATATTTACACTTATTCCTAACTCTATTTCTAGCATAGTACGTTTATATATATACATTGGACATTCGGTTATTGCGTGGATTACCGACTCCGCTACCGCAGGGTCACAGATGCATGACGGGCTCTCCTTGCACTTAAAACGGTGTAAGTACTCGGAGAACCCGCCGTGCCCCGTGAATAACTGCGTTGTAGCTGGGTCGATCGGTATTTTAAACTGCACTACGCTTACCATCAGGTGTAGTGTAGTCACTTTGCAGTGCCCGAAAAAAAAAATTTAATTTTGCCGTGCCAAGATAAAAAAGAATCAGCTCAAGTGCCTCCACAATATCATGACAATTCTTAATTTAAATCTCCCAAGGGGGAAAATCACTTATGGCGCTGGACCTACCTTTGGGAAAAAGCTTATGTAATAACAACAATGTAACGACACAAACATATAAAAGTGTTACCATTTTTTTCTCACGATTATGTGAAAATTGCTCGCCATTTCAACTAGTTGTGTTGTTGCACAAACTGAATTCTGTAATTGCAAAATGTTTGCTTTACGATATTATAATAAAGTAATAATGAAATTACTTTTACAATAATATCATATCTTTTTTTTTATTCTGACAATGCAAAGTGACATGCTGTCCAAACATAATTTCGGCCGTGAAGACATTGGGTCTCTAGAATTGGAATTGAATTGTGCCATTCTGAAGTCACTGGATATACTCAGGCTCATCCCGGAACGCTACCCGCTGCAACGAGTCATTATTACTTCTTCATACTCCGTTTAAACGATCCTATCTTGTTTGAAGAGGGAACACTTGTGCCGGGAAATTATACCACAGCTTTATGGTCCGGTAGAAGAAATATTTTGCGATTTTAGTTCCGTTGTAGTTCCGCAAGGTTGTGGTGAGAATGAGATAATGTCAAACAATTCTTTAGAGCATTCATCGTGATACAAATGATAAAAGCAAAGCAATGTTCCTATGCAGTTGTAAATTCACTAAATTCCTTGCAACGTATAATTGTAACCTTCTTTTATGGATTATTGAATGTAAGACCAAAACGTAGTCTTGCTGAAATATGTCTTTTTTATTTGCGATAAAGACACCTCATTATTATCTTACCTTAAAGACAAACAACTACAAATTTATAAACAATATCCTATGCTTGATTCAAAATACTCTTGTTTATATTACTAATCGTATGTTTTAGCATCTAGTTCATTCGTAAAATTGTAGACTTAAGTTGCACTACAACAACCCGGGCTCTATTTCGCAACCTATCGTCGAGTTTAACCCAGATGCATTGTAGAAAGTAACCAATGGAGGCAAGGTCGCGCGAAGGTGATGCGGATCCATTTGCTCTATTTTTTTATTAGAATATAATTACTTTGGTAGTTGGCTATTTAGCGACCTCCGCAGTGAACGAGCTGGCTGTGTTAAAATTGCGGGTTAAATCAGTATGTTTGTTTGATCTGTAAATAATTTAGATCTTGGTGGAATCGAAACCGTCGCAGTTTTTTACTTTCTTTTTCTTTCTGCCTGGCCTTATCCGGGCTTAATGCCAGGGTCCACCTTCCTAGCATGACCAGACGGTGGATTTGGTATTATGTGTGACCCAACCCGCAACGGAACCAAGTATTGCCATTGTACATGTACCACGTGCAATTGACGCTGACATGAGGCTTGAAATGTGGCTTGCCTACATACATGTCAGTTTTTTAGACCTACTACATGAACAAATATATTCGACAGTCAGACATAGTCCTGACTCCAAGACTAACCTTTATCGTGGGTACAAGGGACTTGCGGTTTTAAAACAACCAGGGCTGATATAAATATTGTTGCTTGAATGACACGAGCAGGTCGCTTTCCTGGTGGTAAGTGCCACACCTACCCATAAATAGACACAAAATAAAAAATTAAGTAATCTATAAAGATTACCTGGTAAGCTATAAAGGCATTGAATCAGTGCTAACAGCGTTAGGTGCTGAAATAAAAGAGGTTGTCTTAAAAATGCTATTAAAGTTACATTAATATATGCAAGTACTATGATATGGTAAACGTATTATTAAATATAGTGAGTCTAAATATAAAACCCACTGAATTTATCTCCTCTGGTCAATAACAGAAAATTGTTAAGCACTCGTTACATATTGATGTAATGAGCACTTTAAAAGATTAAATTTGTAGTTCCATTAAACCGGAACTTTTTACTTCTGTGTCAAGGTAGATGGTAATCCGAAAATCCTTAGTGTTATACACATTCCTTTCATTTCCTTAAAAACTCTGTTTATGTTACGAAATGCTTATGAACTCATGTTTTGTTACAGAAATATACGAGGAGGAACAAATAGAGTCATCAAGGATAAAAAGGGAAGGAGTTCCGGATAACAGGGGTCAGTATACAAAATAATTCAATAACACTTGTAAAATATCTAATGTTTGCTTGCAGATGCCTATCTATTTCAAGTATAAAAAACTCTTTATTCTTCAATCTGGTTTTTCTTAACTTAATCAATATTATTCTATTAACTGTTTCTTCAAAATTTTGTGAATATTTCCAATATTTTTCTAGACTTGATGGTGTTTAAAAACAACAGTTAGTCAGCGGGAGTTTCATTATGATGAGTAATATAATGTTCTGATAAAGTTATATTATAATTTGTACTTAAAATATTATTAACGTTCAATACCTTATTATAAAGCAATACCGCCTATTGAATAATTTTGTAATAAACACCATCAAGTTCTAATAGCTCAAATTGCTGTACAAAATTAGTGCTAACATATTGGCTGACATAATTCTAATAGTTTATTTATATTATATTGCGTTATTAATTGTATGTTTTTTCTTTCTCTTTCATCTAATCCTGGGGTCCGAACAATCAAATGGACTATTGTAATATAACGCACCCCCAACGATCCTATCCACGACATGACGATGACTTGAATGATCAGACCTGACTGTTCTCCTAGTAAACCAGAAGAGAAATGACTATAACACGAAGATCGGAAGATATCACAGCGTCAAACCTCTCATCGGCCTACTGACATCGACGGCAAGGACGTTCATCCAAGACGGTGTGACCACAGAGTTTGCCACGCAAATCTTGGGCACCACATTGGATAATGGCCGGATTTACGCACAACTACTAACGAAGTCTTCTCTGGTACTTTACAATAAGCCATCAAATGTAGAAGAACCTATCATTGTCCATCCAACCCGTATACATTCTGCTTTCGATGGAGAATGGAACGTCAAGCAAGATTTAGGCTTTATAGACCCAGAGAAGTTTGTATTAAAGAATACTGACTATTTGGCTCCTAGTAGTAAAATGGAAATTGTTTATGCCAGTAAACCGACCCAAGAGGCTAAATTCTGGAGTCCTCCCTCTGCTCCCGAACCTCAAGTTGAGAGTCAAGTTTACGATGAGCCTGTAGCACGTAGAGTACAACCAGTGAAAGAAATTTCAAGGTATATTCAAAATGAAGCCTATAACTTTCTTGACGGTCCTGCCATCGAAGGTGAGAAAAAATTCGAGTTTTATGTAGAACCAACTGTTTTAGGAAATGTTAACACGTTCCATAGACAAAGTAAGGCTTACGAGCCAGTCACAGAACCCGTTAAAGTAGATATCCCTAAGAAAGACTTGCCAGAGGATACGAACATAGTTAAAATAAAACCTAATTACGATCTGCCGACTTTTACGATAAAGAACGAATTTTCGCCTATATTTTATTATATAGATAATGTTGAATCACGTAAAGCCGTACAACCTTCGGTGCAGCAAACGAAATTACCCAAAAAATTGTTTGGTCAAAAAAGCGAACCACGACCAAAGAAAACGTTCACGTATGCTGGCTTCGCTGATTTCACAACTGTCGTAGGTGACACTGTCATTATTTTTACTCCTAATACAGAGACTCATCGTCCTCCTAATCCTGACGAAGTTAATGTTTATCCATCTGCTAAAAGACCTGAAGAATTTGCAACCAAAATAACCTTCCTCTCCGCTGAAATTCCTGTGGCAACTTCGACATATAAGGCCCACGAAGCTGTGGAACCTACTAGATTGACTACACCCAGTAGTGAAGAAGATAGCAACAGGGCCGAGAAAGCCTTGCAAAATGATGAAGATAGTTTGAAGAAAGTGTTATATGATGTTGTTGATCAGGTGACTGACTCAAGGGATGTTCAGTATAATAACGATTTTGGTTTAAATGTAGATGTAATTCAACCTTCAGAAACACCATTTACTACTACAGAAAGCACACGCATCACTGATAACTTAGGAGTAATACCCATCCAGGGTTATAGTTTAGAAGCCACAGAACCACTAGCAGCGTTGTCACCGTCGTCAACTATTTTTGAATCTTCTCAAGAATCTATAGCCACAGAACCTAATATAGGGGAATTATTTACGAATTCTGAAGAAGAATCAGAAAACACAGCTGCTGAAGTAACTGAGAAACCAGAAGACGAAGAAGAAGAAGAGGAGGAGGAAGAAGACGTAACTACTACGGAAACGGAGCAAAACATCATAACCACTACCGAAAGTGGACATAGTGAAGAATCTTCTGAGGAGTTTGAAACAACTACAGAGACGAAACATACGACCGCTGAGCAGGACATGATAGAATATACTGAAGAAAATTATAATGTTGAGCACGAAACACACGAAGATGTATTCTGCACAGACGGACTAGAAACGCAATCCACTATGACAACTGCATACAAAACATTAACGTACCTAACGACTTACTTTATTCCTTTGGAAAGCACTGAGACAACAACTTCAATTAAATCAGATGTAGTTGTCGAAAGTAATGTAGGATACTTTACTAATGTTGTATGTAGAACTAACTTTAATATTGAACCGACTGCAGTAGTGTCTGTTGATGTTAATTATTCAGTTCAAACAAACGTAGAGGTGCCAGAAGTAGTCTCAGAAGAACCTGTAAAACCTCCAACAGAGCCTGACATGACCACTGAGAACGCAAAAACTACTATACAAGAAGTACTTACCACGGTACAGGAAGAAACAAAGGAAGAGGAAGAAGAAGAAAATACAAGAACTACATTAAGTATCAGTACATCTCAAGAGCCCGCAGAAATAGTTGAAGAAAAAGAACCCACAATAACTACTACTATGACAACAACCACTACGGAAAGTACCACAACTAGTCAAAACCACGTTGAAACATCAGTCAGCACCGAGAGATCAACTACAACAACTGAAAAACCAACTACTGTAGAAGATAAACCAGAAGACGAAGAAAATGAAATTGATGTCATTTATAAAACTCTTTATACAACTTATACCTATTTCACGACCTTCTTCGGTGATGAAACCTCTAGTGTTGCCAGTCATAAATCTGTTGTCACCAATGTTATTACGTCTACAATAGAGATCGCCAACTTGGATCCATCATTATTAGGAGTTTTCGATGAAGACCAGATTGCTCCTACTAATGTGGGTGCTGGTCGTCCTACGGAATCAATTCAAATCAATAGTATTATTGACCTCGTTAAAAACAAAGATGTCATCGAGTCTGTTGAAGTAGGAGAGATTTATAACTCGCAAACACCTACACCTGCTCTAGGTGATGATGTTGTGGCAAGCATAAAACCTGATGGCGTTAAGACTTATTATACTACTTACACATTCTTTACAACAATATTTGTGGGAAGTGATGCCAATGTTTGCAGCAGAAGCGAAGTTTACACTAACTATGTTGGTCCTGATGCTTTAATACCCACAAAAAGTAATCCGTTGGCTGCTGAGAGCACAAGGGCTCAGTTTGATTTCAGAAATTGTAAGCAAGTTAAAATGGAGCCAACTACAGATACAGAACATACTTCTATGGAAACTAGCGTCAGTATGGTAGACTCTCCTAAAGAAGATCCCAAGAAATATGTTCAACCAAGTTCGATTGAGGTTGACATGTTATTCAGTGTTGAATCAAATCCACTAGAATCTGAAAACTCATATGTCACTGATGTTAAATCATCGTCATCTAAGGGCGAGAGGCAGTACTTAGACAACAATAACGTATTAGACGATCAAATTAGTTCAGAAAGCAATATAGATGAAATTTTGCCATCACCAACGCTTTTGCTACAAACTAGTTATACCACATTCACATATTTTACTACCATGTACATTGGAAAGGATTCAAGCAAGGTTAAAAGTCACTTAGAAACAATAACAAACGTTGTTACTGAGACTATTATGCCAAACAAAGAGTCCGAAGATGAAAGTAATTTACCAATTACATATTATACTACATTCACATATTGGACTACGCTTTACAAGGACAAATCAACTACAATAACTAGTCGAGAGGAGATAGTTTCTAATGTGGTTACTCCATCAGTACTAGCGGTTCCTACTGTTAGTCCTATTGACACTACACCCATTGAAGTCGACAGTGTTCTACCTCCGAAAGAATTGGAAGCGGAGTTAAAACCCTCGTTAGTAGTTGATGATAGTTTAGAACATGACGATGGTAAAGCTACATTCTATACAACTTATACGTATTTTACTACATTCTATGCTGGAAATACGTCTCAGATTAGAAGCAGTCTCGAAACGGTGACAAATATTGTTGACAATACTAAAGTTGTTGAAGACAACCAAATAGCACGTAAGGTACCATCAGGGTCTCCCGAGAAGAACCTTATTCAGGATAATGGTGATAAATTGTTTATCACTCCAACTATAGTGAAGGAAGAAATTCAGCCGACGAAATTGCCGGATATTGAGTCTGCGTCACCTACTGTTCTTTTGGGTACTTACATTGATAACTTGTTTGCTGAAGTAAAACCAGCGACTCCAAATCCGAATGAAGAAAAGAAAATTTTGTTCTCTCAAGTAGCTGTAATCTCAGGGGATTCTACAGTAGTAACAAGTGAAAATAAGACTTTGCCAACTGATACAAGTACTTCCAGTTCTCCTACAACTACATCATCTACTGAAAATGCTATTTTTAGTTCGTCTCCCGAAATAATTGAAGGTACTGTAACAGAACCTGAAACAACAACTGAATTGAGATACGAGGAAGAAGAAGATGGCACAAATACGAGAAAGAAATCACGTCTTACATTTAAGCCCAAGAAGCCATCAGTAACACCTGTCATAACTCCCTTCTTATCAAGAAATAGGCCAACATTTATTCCTAAACGGGTGCCATTATCAAACAGTGCCACCACTATAACAAGGTTAGATGTTACCCCCACAATAACTGCAACACCAACTTTGAAGTCTGTCAGGCAATCCGGTTTCGGTGGTAGTAGAAAACAATCCTCTACGCCCGGATTATCTAGCGCAGGTAAAAGATTCTCCGGACGTAGTAGTATAAACAATCCGTCTGGGAATGTACCATCTGCTTCAAGACCTGGTGCATTTGGTCGAGGTTCAATACAACCTACTTCTAGAAGAGGAGGATTCAGATCTAGCACTCTTAGAAGCAATAGTTTAGACTACGCTAGTAGGTCTGCAGGTGGGAGGATAATAAGACCCACAGCAACACTCAGGTTGCCAAACAGTAGAGGTGGTAGACAATCAGCTTCTATAACATTCCCGCCATCTGATCAAAATGAGGAAACCTTGGCGACTCAACAAGATGAAAATTTCACTGAATCAGACGAAGAAATTACTGAAGCCCCTCCAGTAAGAACTACAAACAATCCTCTTTTGAGGTTTAGGAGACCGCCTATACCACGGCAACCGGGAACTGCAATAACCCCGCGATCCACTACACAATCTGCTAGACGAGGAGCTATAGCTCCAAGAGGACGAGTGACAACAACGACAAGAAGATCTACAACTCGTAGCACCCCAAATCCATTACTTGCATTAAGAAGACAGAGACCAAACTCTCTGTTTCCTAGAAGAAACCTATTTAAGCAACCCGAGCCCGAGCCTGAAGAAGAAATTAAGGACGATGAACTAAAATTGGAAGACGACGAGGAACTTCTAGAAGAGGAGGAGTTTGAAGAAGATAATGAGTATGATTCTTCAGACAGAAAAGAAAGGCATGTGGCTTCACCACCTCCAACTACATCTAAGAGAACAAACATAGTACAAATTAGACCATTTGCATTCAGACGCAGAACAAAGCGTCAAGCCGATAATGGTAATCGTAAATATACAAATTTTAGACGACCTGGAAAAGCCGGAAAATCTGCCACTACCCGGCGACCTGATCCGGAACCTGAGTCGGAAGCACCACCAGCGAAACAAAAGTCGAGGCCCGGAGGTCGATTTAATGGCAAATCGAGAGCTAATAGTAATACTAGAACTACCACTGCTTCAGCACCTAAAACTAAAACTCAATCAAGACAGCCATTCATAATTCGTGGTGAAAGTAGAACAACAAGTACCACATCTGCTCCAGCGTACAGGAGAGGTAAAACAAGAACATCAAGCCGAACGACGACAACTGCATCCAGACCAAAAGCACCAAGACTCGTTGGCAAATCGTCAACTAGATCTAGCCCTACCAGAGCTACGACAAGAGCACGGCCACGTACCACTACAAGCAAAGCTACGAGTAGACAAAGGAGTTCGTTTGAGAATTTCAGCGGAGAGCGTAAAAACAACTACGCAAATATTTTGAATGATGGTAAAATTACTATTACTTATCATATACCTACTGAAGTGACAATTCCTGTTGTGAATGGCAAGATAACGGAGTACAAAAACGTGTTATCAGCAACACCTAGTATAGACACATTATTATTGAATCAGGTTGAAACCTCAGTTGGACCCATGGGTGAACCACAGTTGGTACTTGCAACTGAATCTACCGAATTAGATCCAGGTTCAGGAGCTACGAAGATTATAAAGTATTTACTTAATGAAACACCCACTACAACAGTCATATTCACTCCCACTACCATTAGAGGTCGAAAGACATCATATTCCCATATATTACCCAGCACAGTTTATAACGTCGAACCAGTAACGCAAACAATTGCTCCTGAAATAAATGCAAACGTTCCTTTGGCGAATTTATTACTTTCTCAACTGTTACTTGGTAACCAACAGCCTGCGATAAACCCTCTCCTAGCTTTCCAAGGACAGGGTCTATTACCGCAGCAACAGATAGTACAAACACCGGTAACCGAATATAAAACGATCGCAACAACGTATGTCACAACGGTTACTGATGCTAGGGAGACTGTTTTGCCAATTACTTTCAGAGGCAAGGCTATTTTGACGACGATTGTCGATCCAACCACAAATGTGATCACAGCTACCGAGTTTGTGACTGAAACAATTATCACTACCCCAACGGCTTTGGGCCCTGCACCTCAATTGAACTCTTTACTCCTTCCTCTTCTTTTGCAACAGCAGCAACAACAACAGCCATCGTTAAATATGCAGACAGCCAATCCCCTTTTAGGTTTAGGTAAGTCAGACCTGAATCTCAACAAACTGAATCAAGTACAAAATAATTTGAATAACGATATATTCAGCAATAGTCCTAAGCCTAATGTATTACATGATTTTAATAGCAACGAGGACTTTTCTGATGATCATATAGATAATAATGAAGATGATGTTCCTCCTCCACCTCAGCCAACAAGCCGCAGGACTAAGCAGCGAGGTTACAAAGCTCCTGCTCCCCCTCCTACCCCTCCTAAACTTACTAGTGTAGTAACATTGTACGTATCAGGTAAATATCCTGGCGAATTTAGTACTGTTTTGTCAACAGTAGTATCAGATGAGACACAGACAGTCAGGAAACGTGAAGCCATTTACTACGACGACGTTAAAGTATCGCATTCGATACTGCCTTTGGTCGATGAATTGTTCAGTTCTCAGATCGACAATAGTATGAACGCGATTGTATTAGATACAGAAAGGTTCTTAGAAAACTCCTCAGTGGAGAATCAGTTAGAAACACAAAGCCTTGAAAGCGTTGTGGGGGAACTTAGCAGGCATATTAGGTATGACTCATCACCAACGAACGTCTTTGATTTAGGTAGCCCCTCCTCGATCAGGCATATAAGACAGAGTTCAGTTGACGATATCTCTTGAAATGACGATTATGGTTAGGTGTGTATAATAAAGGGTTAGTTATTTATTTACATTGTATCATAGTAAGTTAACTATGAGTAGTGCCTTATAGTTGTAATGAATTAGTTTGTAAGAAAGAAATACTCTTTTGTAATTTGATAGTCTTTTTTTTAAGTTCACCAAAAATTTTTCCTATGTTACCATACTGAGAGGAAGGCGTCGGAAAATCTTTGTAATTGTACTCACTGCCTAAGAATAAGTTTTAATTGAACTTAGATTATGGATGTAATCATATTAAAATTGTCTGTAATATCATACTTCCATTGCTTATAATTGTACATTGCAAATACGACTTAAATGATAAAAAAATAAAACATTTAAAAAAAATCTGTGTTATTTTTGCACCATTAATTTTTTAAGCACACAAAATACACAAAATGACATTGTAGAATTACACGGGTCAACACAAAATTTGACCTTGACTTTAAAGCATATTATTTCGATATTTTAGGTCGTAATTAGACGAAAAAAATATATATGACATGAAAAAGTTTGCTTTTGTATTGAGGAGGCCGATTTAAAGATATCTTTCAAAATCTGTGGCTTTAATTTTTTATTGAAAATGAAAGTTTTCAAATAAATATTTTTATTATTATTTATTAAGTTTTATTATCAAAATAACTTACAATAAATGGAAAATAATTTAAAAGTGCACGCTTTTACTTTTTCTTTTATGTTCATAAGTACTTTTCCTCACTAAACCCCAAATATATTCTCCCATCATCTTTTCATTGTATTGGCCTTGATAACGTTGTTCAAAGCTCATAATGTCCTCATGAAAACGTTCTCCTTGCTCTTCTGAATACGCTCTCATGTTGTTTTTAAATGTATCTAAATGATAATGTAGCATATGTACATTTAATGACATCCTACAGAGCATGGCCTTAATATTTTTTAGCATATCGTCAACGACGTAGTTTTTAGCTTTGTTGTTTCCTAAAAATCCAGAATCTACTGCTTTAAAACTACACGCTTTTTGAGTACGATTCAGCAACGTTGGAAATAAAACAAATCGCTTTTTGAGTGCGATTCAGCAACGTTGGAAATTTTTCATCGGCGAAAATCTGTCTAATTTGCGGACCATCAAAACCCCACCTTTAACTTTTGCTTCTGACTTGTAATCTATATCATTCTCTCGCAGGCTAAATCCTATTTTTGAATATGTATGTCTTTGTCGTGACGCATTTTCGTTTCATCGAGTTTCAAAGCACAAAGATTCTAAAGAAGTTTCACTTCAATAAAAATGTATATATTATCTATCATATTTGATTCACTGCTTAAAAAAAAATTGCTTACCTTCCAAACATCTTTTAAAATAACTACAAGCAACATGTGGAGTCCATGGCTTGTCTTGATGCCGAACAAGACAGTCAAAATATGCTTTGTAGGCTTCACAAAGAACGTCAGATGTCTTTAGTTCGTATTTTACATCGCAAACTTTAATAGATTGACCATATATATATAAAAATGCATCAGCATCATATTTAAACTTTCGCGACGATATTTTTAGACTTGTACAAAACACCTAATCGTTGTTTATCACTCGAGTGCCATCTAGCGGCACTTTTTGAACGTAAAAACCCCACTCTAATCGCGCAGTAGTTTTAAAAGTATTTAAATTTATGAAAAAATCAAAAATGAGTATTATTACTATAACTATCACAAAAGCAAACTTTATACCAAAAAAATATATTTTCTTATCGGTTTTGTGCATAATTAACCGAAAAATCATAAAATAAACTTTAGGACAAAGAACAATTTTTTTTTGTAGACCCGTGTTATTTAAGAAGAAAAATAGTATTTAGAAACATCGAACACTTACACATTGAACAAAAATACCATATACGCCAAAAATTATTTCCGACAAACTAAATTGATCTGACTGACTCTGACCACATGGAAAACGATGATCAATAATCCTATTACTGATGACTTTGATGATAGACATGATGACTTGGACACGGCGAGGAATCCCGAAGGTCCCCACTAGTGGCCGGTACCAAACCCACATCCCGTGCTCCATCTTCCGAGGTGAGTGTTGACTGCTCAATTATTTCGTTTAGTGAAATTAAGATGTTCTTGAATTTGATAAAAACAGAGCTAAAGCGATAGGAGAGTTTGAAATATATGAAAATAGTGTACCGTTTTAATACGTCATTGTTCTTAACTTTTTTGGCGTGCTAATAAATCTGATTTTATTTCTTAAAATATTATATTCAAAATATTCATATTTTTTCATACCAAAACTTCAGAGGGTTTTTGTCACTTTATATTTACAAGTATATTATAATAGATATCTCGAAGCCAAACTATAAATGTACAAAAAATATTTTTATTTATTAAAAGTAATGCATGAATTCAAGAACATCAAGCACAGTTTATGTAAAATGTATATAGAATTAATATTAATAATTTTCAGTGACCACTAAACTCAACATATGTTGTAAGTAGTTATTTTAGATTTACTATAAGTATACTAACATAATTGTAGATTTTAATTTATTAGTTTTATTTGCATAATGAAGGTAAAGAAATTATTAATAACAGAGCAATTGGAATAATTCAGAAATTACCTATCATGGTAATAATTTCAAAATATTAAGGGTTTACTGTTTTAACCTATTATAAAAGCATTGACATAAAATCCGCATACCTACAAAATCTTGTAAGTTAACAATCAAAATACTATAGAGAAATAAATAAATACACGCAACATTCACATACATAGTCCTGACCCCACAGTAAGATACGAGTCTTGTATCGTGGGTATCAGGAACTATGAGAGACTTTCAGTTTCACAACGCCCAGACTCCGATATAAATATTTGTGGATCACACAAACATTTGTCTCGGTGCGGGGATCGAACCCGCGGCCTCTCGCTTCACAGCCGGCTACTCGTCCGCTGCGCCACGGAGGCTGTCATTATTTATTTAATATTATATTTCTGCACCTTCCTTATGATATTAATCAACGGTCAATTATTATTATAATATTTATCGTAAAACGAATTATTTGTTGATAATTTTTTGCATCAGAACCTTCATTTGTTTTCATTCGTGTCCGTTTCATTTTATTGGACCCTGAAGTAAGTAAATTTCGAGAGCTTTGACCTTAACGTTACCTTTCAAAATCTTGAACTAGCCAGTTTCGGTTATGGTTTTATGTTAAAAAAATAATACTACTGCAGCCGAACATGTATTTAAATAATAAGGTTTTTGAACTTTGCTTTTTTTATGTCACATACAAAAAGTAAAATGTGGTGCTTCAATTGCATATCATTTGCTATCTCACGACAAAGGCGTAACTGATAAAAAAATATTTTATATGATTTGAATTTACAGTGGATTGTCTCATGTAGTCTAGTGACTAACAAATTATTGTTGCACATTACTTTTAAGCTGTAGTTCAAGCTTTATATTATCATGTTATTATAACACCACAAACATCACTTAAACAATTGTTTACTACCTTACCATCACTTTCTTTTATTTATTTTTATTTAAGAACTAAGTTTGTCCATACATTTTCATTTTTATTTTACGAATGTGTCGAAAACATTTTAATCACAATCAATCCCAAATAATTGTATTTCGTTTCACAATACTTTTATTAAAAACTAACTTCAACATTTCAGCCTTTAATACAAATGCCATAATATACGACAATACACCATGGAAGCCAGGAACCGATGCCGACGCACAAAGAGCTGTTACGGACGATGGAGAAAGGAAATTCAACAACTTAGCTACGAGGATAATGTCTAATGGTGTAGAAGTTCTTGTAAAGGACAAAAACACTGACGCGAAATACGAACAGGTGAGCTTTGCTTTATTAAATTGGTTTAAAAGCTTTGGACGATTGATTATTCAAATTCTGATTGCTAAATAAACCAAAGAAGTTTATTCATTTTCTAATAAACATAATTAATATTTACATAAGACGTTAAAAGTTATAAGTTTGCTTTAAGCTTTTGCATATTAGTATGTTGAATATTTAATTATAGTAATTTTATCGACATTTGTTATAAAGATTAAGTATTTTAAACTCTTAACCTTATGCCACAATAAATGCGGGTTAGTATTGTTAATGAACACTATTTTATTTTTCTCAGCGATCACTTAAATTCTTGCACCAATCGACACTGAAACCATCAAATCACGCCAGCACAACACCAAAGCAATCATTATTGTCGTCAACAGTAGCCACTATTGTTAAACACCAGCAAATAAGCGCTCTGCTTCCTCTAGACAAGCTTCTCAAACATAATTACATCATCAAGACTTGCATGACTACATATACTTACCTGACGACAATAATTCAGAATAAAAGAAGTGCTATATCTACTTTTGATACTGTTGTCTCTGTAGTGACTACTGAATCGTTAACGAATCTGTATGCAGACGATTTGCCCGATTTAAAGCCTACAAAAGTAAGATATGATACCCTGTTTCCTAGAATGTGGAGACCTGAGATAGACCCTACCCAAACACCAAAAAAACCATTAGCTTAAATAAATTTGCTATATTTCACTGCTTTCACCAACCAAATATAACTGTTTGTAGCCCTTGATACTATCTTTAAATAAACTATCCCATCATAGGTCCAACCGTCTCAACTCTAAACATAATTTAATTTTATTTAATATTCATCTTTTTATTTCAGACTAAATATACGCAAGTTAAAACAATCCAACCATCATCGCCGACCAAAATGTATATGAGCAATTTCCCAAAAGCAGATAAAAGAATAGACAGTGAAAATGATGTTCATACCACCTTTGACTTAATCCAGCCTTCGGAAGTTAGTCAAGTGTCCTGTACAACCTCCTGTTCATGCAGCAATATGAAAACTGAAGGACTTATGACAACCTACCCAAACAGGGATGCCTCTGTTACATCTTCTTACAATATGAAAACATCCAAGTATGGAGGTTTGATTGACGTTCATCCGACAAATAAAGAACAATCAGACAAAAAAACGCAATATGGCCCATATGAATACGAAACCAACTCACAATTAGCCCCCACCGATAGGATAGTTGAAAAATATACTGAAGTCATTAATGATTATTCAGATGAAAAAGATTCGAGTCCGATAAAAGAAAGTGAATTACTTACTAATGAACAAGCTCCTACACCTCCCAAAATAAATAAAATAAACAATAAAACACCGGAAAAAGGTAAACCTGACAAACAAAAACCGAATAAAAATAAATTCGTCGTAGCAGATTTGTTAAAATTGGGTACTCTGGGAATAAAAGGATTAACACAACTTGCTCCTGTTATAGAAAAAATGACGGGAGGTTTCATAAAACGCCAAGAATCTGCAAACAAAGTAACGACTACCACTGTTAAACCTGCAGTTAAATTAACAGCATATAACGTTGATAAGAGAGTGGATAGTGACATAGAATTAAAACACAACTTTCCAATATATATACCTGTTGATGAACTAGAAACATCTGAGTCACAAACAGTATTCACTAATGCGACATTACATCAAAATTTAGCTTGGGCAGCTGAACACAAGCAACCTAAAGCACACATCGTCCTACCTAAGTTCATTCATGAAAGTCCTCTAGTTAATGGAGGCATACACATTAGTCCAGGAGAAATCATTACAACCAACTCTGATGTAATAGTCGGTAAACCAGCAGTGGGTGGACCGTTGACATTGGCTGCAAGTGGAATTAAATTGCAAAACCCTGTAAGTCCGCCTGCGATTGACAGTTTTGTAGCAGCTAATGAACAATATTTGATGAACGAAAAACCTTTATCTGACCAAGGATTATTAGACACAAAAGTGGACGATTCGTATGACTTACGGCCTCCAGATTTACCAAAAATGAAGCCTAAACCAAACAGACCTTTAAACGCACAGAGACCATCTATTTCAATCTTTGGTCACCAAAATAAAATACCCAGACAACCTCAAATTTCGCACGTTCCTAGTGATCAATTAATGAAAACTGAAAATGTAAAAAGTACGATGATATTAGGAAACCACGGGAGACCAGCGTTTTTAGATTACATTCCATCGTTGGCAAAACCAATGAATACACATACAAATCATCACGTAAACTTCAAGCCTAATAACAAAGGCAATAATGATGCAGAAATACCTGATAATAGCCCAAGTTCTTCTGAAATAGTGAAAACACAAATCAGAACTGAGGAAGACTACACAGTAGCTATTAACCCTGAGTCAAATAAGCCATTCTTAGTTGATATTCAACCTTCAAGGGTAGCCAATGTTCTGATCCCTCATGGAAGCTCAACAGCTTTAGTGTTTGCCGGATCATCTGAACCACACAAGACAGGAGATTATGTTGATGACCCGTTGCCATATCCTGAACCGGGCTACTTTGGAAGTTTTAGCATTGATGCTCCTCAAATGACAAATGTGCATAACGTTGCACCTACTAGCAACAAACAATTTGCAAAACCTAATTTTAACGGAGTACAACATCATTATAAGCCTAACTTACCACAATACAAAGAACACCCTGTCAGAAATGATTTACTAAAATGGAAAGACAGTAAACGACCAGGCGATTATAATAAAATTCCTCCACCGACAAGTAATCAAGAAACTCATGTTCAAGTTGGTCCTCAGATAACTTCTTATAATCCTGATATATTTAGCCCCACTAATGGCGATTTTGATATGTATAATCAAGTTAAGGTTAACGACAATCATAAAGATGGAAAGAAAGTTATAGACAAGGAATATGAGAATTATTTGGCAGTACCACCTCCTCCACCAAAAATGATTTTTAATCAAGAAAATTCGTATGATAAACTCAAACCATATCAACAGAGACCTATCGTACATACAAAACCAGTACAGGATATGAAAGTTTTTCTAAATATACAACACCCAGTGCCACAGGGGCAATTGCCTCCAAAGGTAACATCAGAGATATATTTTGCAGCCCAAGATCCAAACAATAAACCTTCACCTACTTACACAATTCACATACCTCCAGCAGCTGATTCATTTGCCGATGCGTATAATAAGCAAACAAACAATATTGTGTCGAAACCTATTAACATTGACAGTGGGCAAGGCCAAAATCATTTTCCAATCGTATCCTCTTCTAATATAGCAAATACCACACAATTTACTGCTAGTGACAATGACAGAGAAAACACGTATACTGTTACATTAAACACTGCTACAAATGTAGCAAGCAATATTGGTGAGATTGGTCAAGTTATTGGATCAAGCATTCCTGTACCAATAGAATCCACTAACGTTGGCTTGAACACTGACATTCCTATTGGAACAAACTTCGCTATAAAAGTGGAAGATAATCGTCCGTCATCGGAAATATTTAACTTACATGGTCAAAGGAAGCCTATAATTAATGAAGAAAAGGGTCGCAGACCTATCGACGTATCTGTAGAAGATAATAGATGGAACACGAGTTCAATAGAGAAAGAAGAAACAACGGTAATAGGTCATAATTATTATCATCAGAATATTAATGTTCCGCCGCCAAAAGATTATAATCGTCCCTTGATTCCACCTTCTTTAAATAGCCACGCAAATTTCCCTATGATAAACGAAGGCACTACGACGCCACAAAAAGATGTTAAACCACTTGTAGAATACGTGGATGATGTCAAGTTTACTGATCAGAAAAGACCTGCAAAACTGATACCTAATATTCCTACCAACTCACACGGCTGGTACTCTAGTGTACTGAATGAAAATAATATCAATAACATTAAAATAGAAGCTACTACCAGGAAAATTATTCCTATACACGAGTATAAAGAAAAGGATAGCGTACCCGACTTTGGTAAAAAAATTGTGAGCGCTGGTAAACCGCCTACAGAAATGTGGACGAATAATCAACAAATTTTATCCAATTTTAATATAGGCAAGCCGTTTACAAAAGCTTCAAGCACCGAAAAACCATATTCTAGTATACCACCGCTGACCACAAAACGGTATGATAATAATTACATTCCATCCAATCTTAATGCCATGCAACAACCAGCATATGACATACCGATTAGAGATAACAGTGATGAAACTACTACAAGTACTCAAAAACCGAAGCCTATTTATGAGAATTCCGAAGAAGTATATGACGGCGAAGAGGAACAAGAAAGTACCTATGACAACGACGGTGCAGTTAGTCTAGAATCTATGAAAATCCCGGTCGTTAGTTCATCTAGTGAATTAGGAAGTTCTACGTCATCCACCCAGATCACATTGCTTCAAGATGAAGTATTAAATCCATCGCAAGATAATAAAAACAAGAATAAATTTATCAATTTTAATCCCGGAACACAAACAGAAAAACCGTTCAGAACTGAAAATAAAACTTCATTTCAATCAAATACTATAAAACCTGTTTATGCAAATAATTACTATAATATGAAGCCGAGGCCATTTACAGTAAACACTGGTATGGTTCTTGACCATCAATTACAGCAACCGCATTGGCAAATAAATCATATGGTGGAGCATTCTTCCAACATGTCTTACGAAGATAATATAGATTTAAATATTGGGGAAAAAATGTACGTACCATCTACAACTAAGCCGACGCCGACTCAAAGAAATCCAGTTCAACTCGAAAGTGTTGATAAATTCACACAACCTTTCAAACCAGTGTTCACACGCACAAATGGTACCCAAGTATTAAATGAATCTAGTATTATTACTTCTACAGTCCATATTAAAGATAAGAAACCGCTGATAGTTGAACAAGCTACTGAAAAATCAACTATTTCTCCAATATTTACGATCAGGAACGATATGAAAATAAACAAAACATCGACGAGCGAGATTATAGATTTATCTCCACCGCCACCTACGATGGATTATAACTTCAAACCTTCAACCAATGACGAAATGATAATGGGTATGAGTCCGCCTCCTCCTAGAAACCCGCCTACCCACCGACATCCTGCAAGAGTACCTTTGACTCCGCGACCAATACCCGTAAGAACTCCTCCTCCATACAGACCTAAACCTCAAAGAACTTTGCCGCCCAGGTTACCAACACAGAGGCCAATAAGTAAGCCAGTTAGAGACGAAGTCTCCACGTATAGGCCTCACATCAGAGATGACGCTCCATCGAACAAGCCAATTAAGGATGATGTTTCAACTTACAGACCATCTGTAAGAGATGAAATTTCTACATACCGACCTGCATATGATATTTTGCATAACATCAGAAGACCTGGCTTGAACCGTGACCAACCTTCATCTCAGCTCTTGCCGCCACCAAGAGAAACTCCGTCTAGAATTATAACTCCTGTAACTGATTTGGCTTCACCAACTATTAGCCAAGATGTAGCTCCTAATTTAGTATTCCCTACGGCTACCTCTTCGGGTTGGCTTACGTCATCTGGCTTTGACTTTTCATCAAGTTTTAATTTTGCTCCAACTTCTATTAAATTCCCGGAGATTTCGAAACCTTCCGCAATACCAGAATTATCTGATGTTTCTTCTTCCGAAAACTCATATTCTTACGAAGTCGAATATTCTTCTGAAAAAACGGATGAATATCCTTCAGAAAGTCCTATTTCAACAGAAGATAAGTCAACAAATTCAAAGGAAGTTACTGATTCCACAACTAAGGAAACATCGTCTAGTATTGAAACAAATGTTAGCGATTCGATTGCTGATGAATCTGCCGAAGATGCAACTACTGAAAAGGTTAAAATAGTAGGACACAAAAATCGGACTCGGAAACCCTACCCAATCCGAAACGATGACAGGAAAACTACCTCTAGTAAATTCAAACTACCCTCTAAACCAACTTCTACCATAAGACCAACTAGAACATTAGCTCGTCCTGATATAGTATATCCCACAAGGCATACATCCATAAACAAAATTGTAAGACCGATGCCCACAAGATTACCCCCAGTTCTTTCTCCAAATATCATTGAAAGTTCTGAATCATCAATCGATGAAGCCTTGATTAAACCGACAGAAGTTCTGAGAGACAGTGTTACAGGGACTTCACATATCGAAATATCAGGATCACCCCAACCATCACCTACTATGATTATATCAACGTTTGAAGTAAATACTGATCCTATAAACCAACCAGTGCACCACGCTGGTAATGAAGTTAAAATATCAGATGAACCAATACCAACCAAAACTGAATTTAGGACGACAGTCATTACTCTAACGAAAACTTTGTCTGAGCCTCCCACAACAATATCAAGTGTGGATTATGTAAATCTAACTCATACGTTAACAGTTACACATATAAAGACAAGTTTAGTTAGCCAATCAGAAGGAGCTGTTACTGAAACCCTAGTACTAACGAACACACAGACATCAACAATAGTAGACGTAGTAACAGAAATAAGAACTCAAGTCCAGCCTACAACAATAATAGAAACTGTAACAAAACACATACCGGTCCCTCAAGTGGAACCCACATCTGTACAAGAGATAAAAGAAAAGACTAAAGCTCCTCTCGATGATATATCGATGTCGTCAGAAGAAAATGATAATCTGGTTATAAGAGACAATGAAGTCACAGAGAATGTACAAAAGATTGATGTTGAGGGTGATAACGATAATGATACGTTCTTTGTTGTTATGAACAAGTCGCAAAATGGCGGTCAATCACCAACAGTGAATACTGAAATTGAAACTGGAGACTACGACGGCATAACAAGAAATGAGCAAGTCAATAGTAATGGCGTATCTCAGGTGTTATTTGGTGAGATTCTTCTAGCTGGTGCACCTTATTTGGAAACCACAAATGTTGGCAATGCAAATGGTAAGTTATCAAATTAGTTTGTTAATTTTGAGACAACATTTTTGGGCTATGTTTATACTGTATTTCAGGAGGCTATGGTAAAGAGTGTCATCCAGATTGCAAAGCGTCAAGAAACGAACGTTGCCAAAGAATCGATGGTATTATGAAATGTGTCTGCAGACCTGGTTTTGCTAGGATGTTCCCTGATAGGCCTTGTAAACGTAAGTATGATTATACATATCGTTTGCTTTACATTACCAGTTTTTCATTCTTATGCACAGAGTTCAGTAAAATCTATTTTAAACAAATCACGAAGTTTGTAAGTGATAAATTCACGGTATAGCTTTTGTCTACAGTATGAATAGGCTGGGTCGATCGGATTATTACCATTATCTTAAAAAAATTAGACAGTAGCCTGTGGCAGCTTTCTGTTGTGTTTCAAACGGCAAGTAAGAATTCTGTGGTTTATCCCTACCCTTTCCAGTCTTCACCTTTGCCTTAAAGGTCGGTACCGCTTCCATGTTTATCAAGTATAGTATATATTATGAAACGGTTCTTGTTTCCGGCCTCTCTTATAAATAAGTTGCAAATTACTAATGAATAATTTGAATTCACGATTACAGCAACCTACACATATTCCTTGAAACTAGCGCTGGATTCTCAAGGCAACAAGCGTCTTCGCTTCCATCAGAGTTTATCAGACAATTCTAGCAAGGAATATCAGGCATTAGCAGTAGCTACACATGAAGGCATAAACAGGATGGTGATGCAATCTGATCTGAGAGATGTCTTCCACGGTGTGCACATTACTGGGTTCCACCCAGTGGAAATGAAGGATACTGGCGGAGACTCTTACCAGGGTGTCATGAATGACTTCTATGTTCAGGTATTTTTGAAAGACTTTATAGACGCCGTACTATGTATTTGCATGGACACAAAGATTGTGTGTTTGTCAAAAGGTATAGTATAACAGCTAACGTACTGTCGCCACATAAATCAAATAAATAGCTAACGCACACGTACCAAGGTGTGTATAAAGATATAGAACTATCTATACACAGTTTTAAGATCCTCTGTAATAAATAACGATCATTTAAAGGACTAAATATTAAAAAATATGCATTTAGTTCATCATTAATATTATATTTTGTACATGTGCCTGCCAAAAGTAAATAGCTAAAACATTGTAAAGGAACATAGTTTTATGACAATAGCTAGAGAGTGGATGATTTGTGATAATTTATCTAGACTTCAATATTATAAATAATATAGGCTCGGCCCCTATCACATCATGGGACAGAGGTAAGCTCCGAAATATGGATGTACTGGTCACACCTATATACCCTTCGGGTATTAAATGCGTGAGTGAGTATGTATGTATGTACTTCAATACTTTGTGATATAGTCATAGTTTTATTGGCATACATAACACAAACACTAAACAATAAACATAATACAGAATACGTATATCCAGTTGGCCGCAATCATCGCTTCAATTTCGATGATTAGTTACTTACGGTCTCCCATGAGGCGACCTGCGTACTGGTTGATACTTTGCCCTGGGACTAAGATGCCAATTTCCTCTCGTGGCGGGAGGGCCGTTCCGCCGCGGACAGGCTAGCCCCTAGGGAGGTTAAGGCCACATTGGACTCCCCACGCAGCGCTGTTGAGTAGGAGTGGCTAGCTAGGTTAGAGATCCCGATGAGTCAGAATTAACTATCCCACCACCCCCAGGCGTGGAAGGTATCGTTAAGATGGATTTTCGCCGCGCAAAAAAAGAAGTATATTCACACCAAGTGTACCATTTTGTTATTTGGTTACGTATGAAGTGCATATTACTTTAAGCTGTTTATATTTTATTTATTCATAATGTTTTATGGTAATACATTTAGTCCAAAATGGGTTGTGTCAAGACTAAAATTATCTGTTTGGTATTACGTAAACATACCATACATTTACAAGGTGGTAAGTCCTTCGTATGCGAGAGGCCGTTTGGGTTGTACCACCGCTTTCTCAATTTCTGCCGGCAAGCAACAGTGTGCAAGCACTGTTATGTTGCCAGTGAAATTAGTGGGCAATATGAGACTTAACATCTTATGTCTCGGGGTGACGAGCGCAATTCAGTGCCATGCAGTGCTTTGTAATTCAATGTTCTGTGTGATGTTGCTTCTATCTATGGGCAGGCGTGGCGCTTACCATCAGGCGAGCGCCTTGCTCGTCATTAAAAGGTCACTAAAGGTCCCTCACTGAAATCAGAGATAAATTGCTTTGTTTCTTTAGCTTTCAGACAATGCACATGAGAACAGGCTAAAGGAGGTGATCGAGAAGTACCTCAGGAACAATAACTACAGTCTCGGAGGTACTGACGTGCACGCAGCTGGTGAACTTGTAGAGCGACTTGAAGTTAGTGGTACGTAATTTAAAACTACAAAAAGAAATGTCTTCTTTGTACCACGATACAGATTTAGTCGTTATTAGGAAGTTAAACTTCATAATTTATATTGGGGATCTACTATATACGTAAGATCTTTATAATTTCCAAGGTCATCGCCAGATTTTAGAACTGAGCGTACTAAATTCTCATATTACACGTGAGTCACCGGAAGACCAAATCCCCTTTCCAATCCCTAATTATCCCTCTCCTTTAAGGTCGGCAACGCGCCCATGATTCTTCTGGTGGTGGGCGTACATGGGCGGTGGAGATCACTTACCATTAGGACCCACTTGCTCGTTTGCCGGCCTATGCTATAAAAAAAGTCTAATATGAATAACTGAGCCGTTAAAATCAGAATAACATTTTTACTAATGATGATCTCCATTGCCCATGGACTCCTACAATACCAGAAGACTTATGGACCCGTAACCGACCTTTAAGGGATTGGAAAGGGGAGAGGAATCTGAGTCTCCAGTATCTTCTCCTGAGTATCTTACTCACCATTTGAAAACGAAAAGCATTAGCAAGCTGTTACTTTACGTCAGTTCTCTGTAGGACAGTGATAACAGCCCGGTCCAGCTGGATAATTCATGCTGTAGACAAAACTATCTACAGCATGACTACCAATTTAACATCATATTTTATTCAAGCTAAGATCCAAATTAGGTACATGTAACGTCTTCCTATTAATTATTTATATCGAATTGTTAGTGGCCAACATAGTGTCAAAGTTTTCAAGTCGCCCAAAGACGTCCGACTTGGCTTAATGACTGCGTCAGCCAGGACCGGCTTTTACGTGCCCTTCGATGCACAGAGACGCTCAGTCAAAATACCACTAGGTGGTCACCCATCCATAAATTGAATGCGCCAATTGCTTTACTCGCCAATCATTTACCGATTAGTGACTGCAATTGGCAACGAGCGTCTCTTGCTGAAGAATGTAGAAAGAATGAAAGTATGGAATAAGATTTGTGGTCATGCATTTTTTTTTATAGCATAGGCCGGCAAACGAGCAAGTGGGTCTCCTGATGGTAAGTGATCTCCACCGCCCATGTCCGCCCACCACCAGAAGAATCATGGGCGCGTTGCCGACCTTAAAGGAAAGGGATAATTAAGGGATTGGGAAGGGGAGGGGATTTGGGCTTCCGGATATATCACTCACCGTACGAAACGCAGCAGCAAGCCTCTACTTTACGTCGGTTTTCTGTGAGACAGTGGTAACGACCCGGTCGAGCCAGCCCATTTATGCTGTAGACAAAACTGTCTACAGCGTGGCTCTACCACTTAAATCAAATCGAATCTTTTTGCCAGATTTCGACGAGTGCACAAGCGGCCAGTTCCACGACTGCTCCGAATACGCGCAGTGCTTCAACTTACGAGGCACATACACATGCAGCTGTCTCGAGGGTTATGCCGATCTTAGCGTCAACAATTTGTACCCTGGACGTATTTGTTCTAGTGAGTTCATTTTTTGATACATCCAACAGTCACCTATGTTTTTTTTTAACCCGAGCACGACAATGTGACTGCACTACACCTGATGGTAAGCGTAGTGCAGTCCAAAAAACCAGCAACCACCGTTAAACTCATTGTTTATCGGTGGTTGCTGGTTCTTTGAATTAGAATCAAGCACCAGAATCATGCCGGCCTCTATAAATGCTTCTTCCCTCTTCGGAGAGGGAAGAAGCAAATCGAGGGACCTGTAACAGGACAGGCGGATGACCAATGCAGATATAAGGATGTACCCCTGTACCCACCCCAACCAACCATCAAGTCATGTCGCCGCCCCTCGGAACGCGACCCACAAGGTGGGTTTTAACACCAGTGTACGGTGGTCGCTATCCGGTCGGATACGAATATCCTCCCACCAGCAACTACAAATACACACCTCTGCCTACCCCTTAAACGGCGTAAGCTTATGTTAAGCTATAAGTTATGTCGTCTTGGTTTTCAGCGGAGCCTGTTGGTTGCGAGAGATGCAACTACCACGGCGCGTGTTATTCACGAGATGACAGGAGAGTGCTGTGTGAATGCTTCCAATGGTACGCGGGCAGCACTTGTCAAATCAACTTGAAAGGTATTCTTCTTATATATCTTTTTTTCTAAATAACTTTTTTTTAAATCCTGGTTCGGTAAAGTGTCTACGCTACACCTGATGGTAAGTGTAGCGCAATCCAAGAATAGTGTCGACCAACAATAAACAATGTGTTTATTAGGTCGGCAAGATCATGCCCGCCTGCCAAAGTTCCTGGGATGAACTACGGGGTCCCTGCTAACGGAATACTTCCGACCACGCAGTATCTCATCCCAGGGCCAAGGGGGAGGGGAAGGAAAAAGGGATAGGAAAAGGGTTAGGATCAGAGGGCAAGCCCCCTGGGGAGAGCCGGATATACACTGGCTGACCCTAACTACAGCCAACAGTGACACACATAATCCTGATCCCACACTAGGTTTATTGTGGGTATCAGCTACGGGGGACTTATGGTCCCACAACATTCAGAACCGAATCAGTGTTGGAATCTAATTTGCGGCCTCTCGCTTCACAGCCGGCTACTCACCCACATTACATCGCCAGCACGCTATCACTGTACATTAAGCTCTGCTCTAAGCTAAATAATAAATTATTTAGCACTAATCGAAATAATGTTATATATTTACGATAGTTTGTAGTTAGAACCTATAATATTAAAGTTTTAAAAGAAGACTCTGATGAAGAGAACAGAAAAGATTAAAAACATAACTTACATCGTGATTTACTTTCAACTGCTTCATTATAAAGCTTGTTTAATTTATTGAACTTACTTATGGATGAATGAAAACAATTTGTGGAGTACTAATAGGATGAACCAACGAATTAAAACTATTTGAAAGTTTGTTTTGTATTTTTGTTAATAAATTGAACTCTTACGTCGAAATGCATTTAGAAGAAAATCCGAACTCAAGTTGACCCCTTTAATAATAAAATAAATACACCCAACAGTCACGCACATAGTCCTAATCCCAAACTGGGTTTATATGTTGCGTGGGTATCAGGAACTACGAGAGACTTGCGGTCCCACAGTACCCAGACCCGAATTAAATATTTGTGGATGACAAACATTTGTCTCAGTACAAAACCCACAGCCTCCCGCTCGCAGTCGGCTATTCGTCCACTGCATCATTGCCTATAGTATTTAAGTAACCATGGCCTACATTTAACCGATTCTTTCTGTTTCCAGTGGTCTTGATATCTTTAGTGGTGGCCGGAGCAGTTCTAACAGCAATACTGACAGCGTGTGCGGTTGTCGCATGTCGTCGGTCCCGCCCTCCACAGCGGTCCATTGTGGCTTGTATACAGAGTATGCCGACCCTTCATCAGGTTAGTTTTTATTATCCTGCCACGGCAAAGTGACTACATTGGCCCTGATGTATAGGTATACAGGGTTACTTTTAAAACACCAACAACCTCGCTGGACTTGATAGCTAACCTCATAAGGAACAACTTCTGTTCTACGACTTCGGACATAACTCAATACAGTCGACTCTCGTTAATTCGAAACTCCAAGGGACTCTTAAAATGTTACGAATTATCGAGTGTTTGAAATATCAAATGGTTCGAAATTTGTTAGAGAAAAATAAAACTTCGAATTATTGAGTGTTGATATAATCAATTACAATATTATTTATTAACTGCTATTCTTTAACTATGACAAGACATGCTAAGGCATGATGATACAAGTTTGAACTTGTTCTGCAATGTACTTAGATGTCTCCGCGGTGGGATGGATTACTCGGACTTATTTAAAAGAGGATCAAGTGACGTATTCTTTACGAATTGTCGAGTGTTTGACGCCGATAAGTTCGAAGTTTTGCGTAGTGTTAATTTTTTCGTTCGAATTACCAAGTGCATAAAAATGTATTGATTCAGTTCGAAATATAAAGAGATTTTCTAGGGAACTCGTGGTAACTTTGAATTATAGAGAGGTTCGAATTATCGCAGGTTTGAATTAACGAGAGTCGACTGTACATGAAAAGAAAATGATTGAATGACAGACGAATGGCGGCTAGATAAATGGGTCAAGTTCAAAGGCGCTAGCGCTGCACCACCTTCCTCACGTTTCCCAGAGGTTTGTTTACGTAATCTTTGCGATGCGCGTAGAGTTATAAACATTCAAGCCGGAAATTAAATGAATGCTTATTTTTATATGAAAATAAAATCTAACAAATTATGAAAAGTCGTAGAACAAAAGGTGTTCCTTATGGGGTTAGCTATGTAGTCCTGCGAGGTTGTTGGTGTTTTAAAAGTAACCCTGTATAGTATAGGAAAGAAATGAGTAAGGTATGTACAAGGCTTATGTAACTGAACCTTATGATTTCGTTATTAATTGTAAATTAGTTTTGAAAAGAGCAACGTTAGAGCTTCTTGCCTTTTCTTCTCTAGCGAAACAGCCCTCCAAACTGGCGGTAGAGTTTTGACGGAATCTAAGTAATGTATTGTAGCATTTTATAGAATCAATAAATATTTTGAATTTGAATTTGAATTTCAGGGTGCAATGCCTTCGAAACAAAGAGCAGATCGACGAGCGCTGATCAGCGAGAGAGGTGATGCGGCGGACGCTTCTAGCATTCAAAACGCCTCATTGCCCTACATGCCAGTAAAGGTAGGACTTCATGTTTCACTACAGTGTATTTAATATATCTATTCTTTATATTTATTTTATCTCATTTTATATATTTTTTTTCTATTTATATTTTGTATATTTATTTATTTTTTCATTTATATTTTATTGTGGGACCGCAAGTCCCTCATAGTTCCTGATACCCTACATACTGATACACTAGGTTAACCTGTGTCGTAGGTATCAGAAATTACGAGGTTACGAATATTTAAATATATTAAATACATCCAACAGTTATACACATAGTCCTGACCCCACAGTAACATACCAAGTCTTGTTTTGTGGGTATCAGGAACTACGAGAAAAACGGTGTATAGACATTGCACCACATAGTTGCGGTCAATTGACCATAACTCAATAATGTATTTAAATAAGACAAAAACTTTTGGATTCATCATAATGATGGCAGTATAATCATTGCAGCCTCCGTGGCGCAGCGGGCGAGTAGTCGGCTGTGAAGCGAGAGGCCGCGGGTTCGATCCCCGCACCGAGACAAATGTTTGTGTGATCCACCAATACTTGTTTCGGTGTCTGGGTGTTGTGAGACCGATAGTCTCTCGTAGTTGTTGATACCCACGATACAAGATTCGTATCTTACTGTGGGGTCAGGACAATGCGCCACGGAGGCTGCAATGATTATACAGCCATCATTATGATGAATCCAAAAGTTTTTTGTCTTATTTAAATACATTATTGAGTTACTGTCAATTGACCGTAACTATATGGCGCAATGTCTATACACCGTTTTTCTCGTAGTTCCTGATACCCACGACAAAAGACTAGTATTTTACTGTGGGGTCAGGACAATGTATGTGACTGTTGGGTGTATTTATTATTTATTTACTCTTAACTAGAACGTCTCTCGAGCTCCCTGTCTCTTACAAGTATACCTCTAAACAGTCCGTTCTAGTATATATTGTAAATCTTTGCATATGAATATATTCGTCCATTCCAGCGTCCATCATCGTCGAAGAAGTTAATAATGTGCGACCCCCCCGCGCACGACCCGCCCCCGCCGCCGCCCGCGCCCGCCCTCATGATCCCGCGCGCGAGGCTGCACCAACATCATGGGGACAGGTGTGTTTGAATATATACAGGGTTATTTTTAAAACACTGACAACCTCGCAGGGCCATATAGCTGACCCCATAAGGAACAACTTTTGTTCTACGAGTTTGGACATAACTCAATACATAAGAAAAAAAATGATTTTACAAGTTTTTGTTGTGCAGTGTTTGTGTTCATACGTCTAGTGAAATCAGCTGACGGCTGGGTGTAGGTATTATCGATCGATACGGCGCGGCCGGTCATTGAACTGACTCGCGCGCCAGCGTGTATTACGTAATCTGCGCGTAGGTAACTTTCAAGACGGAAATTAAATTCATAATTATTTTTGTATGAGAATAAAATCTGACAAATTATGAAAAGTCGTAGAACAAAAGTAGTAGCAAATGACCTTAGGAATCTACTTCTGCGAGGTTGTCAGTGTTTTAAAAATAACCCTGTATATATATTTGTTTTTTATTGCCTTGATAGGCAGACGAGCAAGCGGCGCCTGATGGTAAGCGGTCACCGCCGCTCATGGACATCGGCAATGCCAGGGGCACAGCCAAGCCGCTGCCTACCAAATATTATTACCTATGTTATTATCTTTCCATATTGTTGTAAGGTTTAAGCGTATCAACTAGCCTGCTTGCCTAAGATGCAGATGATTGGTGTGTGAGAAATAATCCATATTACTTGGACTATGGTAAACGAGCAAGTGGATCACCTCATGGCAAAGGCTCTTAACCGCCCATGCACAATGCCAGAAGAATTATGGGCGCGCTGCCGACCTTAAAGGAAGGGATAATTAAGGGATTGGGAAGGTTAGGTTAGATATCTCACTCACTCAAGCAAGGCGCTCGCCTGATGATAAGCGCCACGCCTGTCCATAAGCAGAAGCAACACCATACAGGAATTCGAATTACAAAGCAGTGCATGTCACTAAACTGTGCTCGTCACCCCGAGACATAAGATGTTAAGTCTCATAATGCCCAGTAACTCCACTGGCTTCAGTGTCCTTCAAACCGAAACACAACAGTGCTTACACACTGTTGCTTGGCAGAAATAAAAACATTAAAAATCAAACTGTCTATTAAAAATCACAAATAAAATATTTTGAGACTTATTTTTTTTTTGTTTTAGCCGCGAAAATATAGCAAGGAAACGGAGCTTGGAGCTTAGTAGTGAAGCTAAACTGATCAGTTATTTGGAATCTGGAGCGAGTGCGAACCATGAGGAGGTAAGTTCCTGAATTAAACATAAACAGTAAACTACAGAACCTGTTACAGAAAGTTGTGGTTAAATTTAAGCAATGTATATAGTACATTATTTTACTCCCTCGTAGAATCCGATTGCCAGGATATAAATAAAACCTATATTTTTTTATTGCATAGACCGGTAAACGAGCAAGTCGGTCACGTGATGGTAAGTCATCTCTGCCGCCCATGTACGCCCAAAATACTAGAAGAATCATATGCGCGTTGCCGACCTGCAATGGAAGAGATAATTAACGGATTGGGAAGGGGAGGGGGAATTGGGCCTCTGGATATGTCACTCACCGTCAACGCAGCAGCCAGCCGCTAGTTTACGTCGGTTTTATGTAAGACAGTGGTAACGACCCAGTCGAGCCGGCTCATTCATACTGTAGATAAAACTATCTATATCGTGGCTGTACCACTCAAAAAGTATTTCTGTCTGTCAATATTTTTTCAAAAATATTTTTAAGAATAATGTTTCACTAAATAGCCTTCTATTTTTTCAGATGCGTAGAAAACACAGTTTAGAGTCGTCGTACAGTGCCAACAAAGACCGGCATAACAAACAAGGTTGGTGAAATCAAAATAATTGAGTTTACGAACTGTTTACACTACCATCTAGTGTTTGTGGATACTTGGCTTGAAAAAACAGTGAAAATTCTGAATTTGTATCTTTACATACATAAACACTTACGCCTGTTCCTCATAGGGATAGGCAGAGACAACAGAGTTCCATTGCTACGATCACACACCTCTTTGGCCTCCTCCAATCTCATTATTTTTTTATTTGCTTGAATGACGAGACGAGTGGTTCGCTCGCCTGATGGTAAGCCACGCCCATAAACAGAAGAAACACCACACAGAACTTAGCATTACAAAGCACTGCATGGCACTGGACTGAACTCCTCACCCCAAGATGTTAAGTCTTATAATGCCCAATAATTTCAGTGGCTTTAATGTCCTTCAAACCGAAATACAACAGGGCTTACACAGTGCTGCTTGGGGGCAGAAATAAACAAAGTGGTGATACCAGCCCAGCCGGCTTCACGCATACGATGGACTTACCTTGTAAATTCTTGCACGCACGTTTTATACGTTAATTTGTGATCACACTTACTCTTATATTCTGAAATAGGCTTTTTCTATTTTTATTTTCAGGGGCCTTAGTATCAGCCGGTTTTAAAGTATCAACCACCATCAGAGGAGACGAGGTCCTGAAAGACGACAGAGATGACTTGTCCTCTGTCAACAAAGGAGAATCAGATGGCGATATGGGACGATTTGATTCCCTCAGAAAAGCCTACAGGTAAGATTAAGTAGTTGCAAGTATTCTGTAGAAAAAGTATTTTGTTGGTGGGAGGATACTTGTATCCGACCGGATAGCGACCACCGTACACTGGTGCTAAAACCTGCCATAGTGGCCTACCTTGTGTGGGTCGCGTTCCAGGGTCTGCCAGTGTATATTCGGTTCTCCGCAGGGGGCTTGCGCCCTGATCCTAACCCTTTACCCATCCCTTTTCCTTTCCCTCCTCTTTGGCCCTTTGGCAGGCCGGCGTGATTTTGCCGACCTACGATGGACACATTGTTTTTTTTATTCGAGCACGGCAATGTAACTGCACTACACCTGATAGTCAGCGTAGTGCAGTCCAAAAAACAAGCGTACCACCGACAAACAATGACTTTATCAGTGGTCACGGTCATACCGGCCTGTATAAATGCTTCTTCTTCGAAGGTTTGCATACGTGAGTGCGAATGTATGTATAAATTATTTTCAGTCAAGAAGACCTTTCTGAGTGGACTGATGCGGAGAGAAGACTCGGAGAACTGTGAGTTATGAATTATGTTTTTATTAAACAAATAAACGAAAACTGTTGAAAAAGACTGTTTTGCGGCAACTAGCTATTGACGTTCCTGGCACAGCAAACAATGGACCTGATGTTGGATAGTGTAGTCCAAATATAATGTGGGCTATCAGAGAAAGAGTTTACTGGATATACACTGGCTAACCGCAGAACGCGACTCGCTTTAACGAGCAAATATTTGAGCCGGGTTTCCACCATCGCTATCCAGTCGGGCACAAAAAGGATCAGGTACCCTGGGCCTAAAGTATCATACCAGTATACGCCTTCATACGACGTATCCGATTTTCAAAGGACAATATCTTCTTTCGTCTAAATCGTTGAAGGTTGGCATCACATCCATGATCCTTCTGGTATTGTGGGCGTTCATAGGCGGTGGCTATCACTTAGCATCAGGACTCTTTACTTGTTAGCTGGCTGTTAAAAGTGGACTACCAGGAATCTCAGTTGGCCTAGGTTGGCATGTTACGCGGTGTTCTTTTGTTTCTGCCTTGCGTTATCCCGGCCTAGTGCCAGGGTCCGCCTTCTTACTTAAACGCGCCCACTTCACCGGATCTTGAGCATCCTCTATAGTGAGACCATTGGCTCTCATGTCTCCCTCCAATACGTCGATACGATATGTTAAGAAATGTTAATTTTTTAAATTTTATGACTGCAGAACTCTATCAGAAGCAAGGTCAGTTGGTGGGACCCTTCCTGCGAGTACAGGACGAGCTGCGTCCTCGACGCGTCTTACACATCAGGTACCAACATTTTATAGTAGGATACCTTGCCCCCCTCCTCCCAACAATGTGGCAGCTAATCGAGTTATAAATGTGTTAATATGATCGTAGAAATTATCAGAAATAGTAAAATTTCGCATCGTTTTGCGGAAGACATGCTTTGTTTAAAGTTCTTTAGCAAATTGTAGTGTGGGTGTTTGTGTAATTGTTAGATTTTTTATTAGTTTTTAACTTACATCTAATGATATGGAATCACTTCGGAGCGATATGTTGCCACTCAGTTTCAAGTAGCCCCAGATTCCAAGTATTTAAATAACATTGATTTTATAACCTACACATATACCTTATAACTGAACTCTTGGCCAGAAATAGTTTGGAAGACTCTATTGTTTGTTAATGTATGTGTATTTTCTAAAAAAATATTACTGACGCTGGTTTTAATGTTGTTTTATATGTCGAGGATATTGGTTCACGTTTGAGGCGTTTATGGCGGGCGAGTAGCCGGCTGTGAAGCGAGAGGCTGCGGGTTCGATCCCCGCACTGAGACAAATGTTTGTGTGATTCACTCATATTTGTTTCGGGGTCTGGGTGTTGTGAGACCGAAAGTCTCTCTTAGTTCCTGATACCCACGACACAAGACTCGTATCTTACTGTGGGGTCAGGAATATGTATGTGAATGTTGGGTGTATTTATTTATTTATTACACACATGATTTTTATAATCAAACCCTACACGAGTAACTCCTGTTCGCACATGAGCCTTCTTTACAACCAAACCCTGGAGTTGCCTGTTGTATCACTATTGTTGTAAATACTAAAGCACAGTCCTGTCCCAGGAGGCCAACACGATGGCCGAGCGCGACCTCGGCTCCACCTTTCTCCTGCCGCACGTCCATCTCTATAAACCAGACCTTGTGGGTATCATGTTTTATTTGCACTACTAACTCCTTATAACTGGATGGTGTTGTGCAGACATCATTTGTTTATTCCCATCGAACCACGCTATCAGTGTATCATAGTGTGATTACCCAACAAAACAATGTTTGGAGCAAATTAAGTAGTCCAACTCACAAGAGCCATTTGTGAATTGGTTTATTTCTGCACAACACTATCCTACTGTAAATGGTGTTACAAACTGAATCGCTTAAGTTCATGTGGCAAGTTATTCTATATTAAAAATACAATATACAATAAAAATAATGTTGGTGCATTGTTCATTCGATTCAGCAGAAATGTCTGTACAGTAACTATTGCTTCAAAGTTACATACAATATGTAAAGATATTGAAATAAGCATTACAACGCTTAATATTAAAATATATGGTATGATTTACGTATGCAACGAAAAAATGTGAAAAATAATATACCCGGTTAAAGCTTTTATGTCCATAAACTTCAAGGCGATTCAGTAATTAATTTCCCTAAATTTAGTATTTTATATAAAATTTACCCATCCAATGTTGTTTTAATTTGTAAAATCTTAGTTTTCAATAGGGGTGCTCGATATATATCGATATGTGATAAAATATCGATACATTTATTCGATATATCGAATCAATGCGATATTATCGCATCATTGAAGTCGATATATAATATCGATATATTTTATCCGATATATCGAATCAATGCGATACTATCGAATCATTGAAGTCGATATATTTTATCCGATATATCGAAATAAGGATATCGGAAAATAGAAAATCTATCGGAGGTAGCTAAAAAAAAAAAAAAAACAACATCAAATATCAGAATGAGTATTGAATGTTGTTTTTTTTTTTTTTTTTTTTTTAGCTCTTCGATATTATTTTTGTTAATCATTTTCTAAGAAAGTCTTTTCCTTCCTACAATTCGATATATCGAAAATATCGATATTTTTTACCGATATATCGCTATATATCGATACAATATTTCGATATATTATATCGGAAAAAATATCGATATTTTTTGTACACGATATATTATATCGGAAAAAATATCGATGTTTTTTGTACATGAACATCACTAGTTTTCAAATATGCCCCCATCAAAATGCATGAGTTGTAGACTTGTTGATAATTAAAATGATTATGTAGGTGTATGTTCCTCGTATGTGAGAGGCCGTCTGGGTTGTTACCACGTCTATTTCTGCCGCCAGGCAGCAGTATTTACGCACTTTTGTGTTTCAGTTTGAATGAAACCGAAGCCTGTGAAATTACTGGGCATTATAAGACTTAACATCTTATATTTCGGGGTGATGAGCGCAGTTCAGTGCTCTGTAATTCAAAGTTCTGTGTGGTGTTGCTTCTGTTTATGGGCAGGCGTGGATTTACCATCAGATTTACTCGTTTCGTCATCTAATATAGTAAAAAAAACAACGACTAAGTACCGATTAAACATCTGAGAACTATTTTTGTTACCCAATAATGTATGCTTTATTAACATCAGCTATGTATTCCAGACGAGTGACGTGTCGGAGTTCGATTCCCTGTAAAGACAACGAAGATGAAATCTTTAGTCTTATCAAGTATTACTCATAAAACTGTCTACTATACTTAATGTGGATGAATTTTACCACCAAAGTGAAGACTTAATTTATTAAATTATTTATTCTACTTTAACAAATGCTTATCAACTTATTTAAATATTGTTCTCGCTATATAATATTGGTGTGAAGTGATTTAATACAGATTTTAACAGACTATAAAAAGGAGGTTCTTATTCTGGCTGTATTTTTTACTTTCGAGTTTTGATATGATGATTAATGAATGATTAATTTTACATCACATTAATCCAATATGAAATTAGTTTTCAAGCGATTCGTTCCTATTCAATATTAATTACTAGTTTGAAAGTTCGTCAATATTAAATTCATACGAATTCAAAAACTATGAACGTCGTCTTTATTGATCTTTGTTTATTTTAAATGTTTTCTTGCATTTGAAGTAAATAAATACAGAAATAGAAATAGTCTTTATGTAACTACAGTCTCCTTCAAAAAATATTCAACTTTATAAATAAAGGTTTAATCACAGGTCAGTAATCTAAGACATCAAATCAATTTACCAAAAATAAAGGAAGTTTTTTAATCTACTTCACACCACTTGCGAGGGTACACAACAAATATGCCATAATAATTATAAGCATTTTTAGATAATAAGCGCATAATGAAAATAATTTGAATGAGAAATCGTTGAAAATGTAAATTATTTATTTCTCTATTTGGCACAGATTTCTTATTTGAAGAATTTTCATTTACATTGCAATTTAGATGTTTGTTGACATAAAATAAATCGTTCGTGATAAAAACCAGATATATTATGCGGATGCTAAATTTCAGAAATCGACTACAATGAACTTGTAAAAATAAATAAATAAAAAAATTGTAAATTATGTTTGTTCTATTATTTGTTTTGTTGTTTCGTGATTTAAAAAAGTTAATAAAATGTATTACTATTTTATTTAAGATGATCAATTATAAAATTTTATGAAGTAAATATTTTTTAGAGATATACTATTACCTGCAATGTATATAAATACGACAAAAAAGCTTACAATAAGATCTGGTTTCAGTAATTTAAAATTACAGAAATGCCAGTTATTTTTATATGGGAAAAGTGTTTTTACTTAACCGGTGTACAATGGTTGTTATTGTTTATTACGCATTATAAAATGTTATATCTGTTTGTACGTTTTGTTAATATATTTATTTTAATTATAATGTGTTTGATTAAAACGAGCTCCCATTTTTCGTTAACAAAATACATAAACTTTATAATCGAAACATCCGAGAGGCCATCTGAGTAGGTACCACCGCTTTATCTATTTCTGCCGCCAAGCAACAATGTGTAAGCACTGTTGTGTTGCGGTTTGAAGGACATTCAAGTCGGTGAAATTACTGGGCATTATAAGACTTAACATCTTATGTCGAACGCAGTTCAGTGCCATGCAGTACTTTGTGCTAATTTAAAGTTCTGTGGGGTGTTGCTTTTGTTTATGGGCGTGGCGTTTACCATCAGGCAAGCGTCTTGCTCGTCTCGTCATTCAATGAAATGAGAAAAAAAGAATAATCATGTAAGATTCTATCTTGTTTAAACAAAGTCCAAATGTCATAATATATCAATATTGGAGGGTTTACAAATAAAACAACCATATAAATATGAGACATAGCGTTTTTATTTAATATATCAATAATATTTCAATTTTAATCGATAGAATATCAGCAATATTACAAATACAACGTGAAACAATTGAAACATTGCAACATAATGACCACGTCTTAAACTTAATACGACAGCGACTGACACTTAGCATACGTACCTTATTTAAGCACACGTAGTTAGAAAATTAACTATATTTATAAATTGTTACAAGCTATGTACCCCTAGAGTAATGAAGGGCCGATTCTACCACGAATATGAAATCCTAAAAACCAACAGTCGAATTTTCAAGGGGACAACTATATATTTTTATTCCTATGATACTGATTTTTTTCATAATAATTTAAAATAAAGGGGTTCTGGTTTGCACGATGTGAATGTGCAAAATGTATATATTTTTGCACTTAAATACTTACTTACTATTGATCATTGAATCATGCTATCAAAATCTAATCAGTGATTACTTAACGCTAACTTTTACTATAATAAACACCGTTACTGTAATAGTTAACTTGGTAACTCATTGTAGGGGTACATGCTGATATGAGTAACATGATACCAGCTAACGCAGTGTATTTAGCTAAGCATGTAGTATTACTAAATTTTCACAATTACCATCAGTCTCATCCCATCAATTTTACCATCATTCAGGAGGCTCTCCTTGGAAAAATCCCTTTCCATTAATTCTTAGTCCCGCTCAATAACTTTCCTACCATAAAAAATAATTTGAAAGTCTATCAATATTAAATAATTCTCACGTATTCCCAATAAATAAACGTACAAAATATAACCAGACACTTTTCAAATTGTCATCCCCTCACAACTAACATATTTGGTGAGCAATCCCCTTCTATCCAATAAATCTACAGCCACCCAAAATAATTAACAATAAAATAAAAATTAGTATTAGATAACGATAAACAAAAACAAAACAACTGAAAGAAAGAAAATATACAAAACCACCCTCCTAAGATTTTCAAACATTACCATTTATATAAAATAGTGCAAAGAATTCCGAATAGCCCCATCCCGAATGCAAGAAATAAGTTTGAAATGTCATTCACATATCAAAATCATACCCAACTACTTACATAGTACATTATAAAATAATCTACTGTGTCGAAGCAGACTTGAGCTAAGCTATCTAAAGGGTCGAAGGACAGTGGACCTCGTCTTAAGACGACAGTACAAAATCTTTACCAAAATACAATCCAAAAATTCAAAATATGTGACCGAGTATCGACGACGTACTTAATGAGACTCTCAAAGACAAATATTCAGATGTTCTTTTTTAAAATATCAAAGGTGGCGGAATTCCAGACATTCAATGATGAATTTGCTGGAAATATTGTCAATGTTGGTGCAACTCCAACTAATAAGTCTGGAATAATTATCCAGACTGAAGAAATTCTAGAGGATGAATTCAATTTTCAATAAACAGTTAGTAGTATTAGTCCTAGTGAGATTATGGACACCGATTAAGACGATTGTCGATACGTTTCTCTAAGATTGCTGCTACATGTCAATTCATTGGCCGCGTTTGCCAAAAAACATCAATTAGATCTTTCATGCAAAGTTCTTATATCAATATTCTCAACAATGAAGATATTTCTGACGTTAGAGCTTAAACAACGACCAGTTAACTATATTTTATAACCTTAGCATACATTATTTTACTATAGGACGCATTTATCTAAGTAACAACTGTCAAATTAGCGCACAGTGCATTGATTGCCAAAGCTTTTGTAGCTTTAAGATCCTAAGAAATATTAGGACAAAAATGTAAATTTTAATCGTTTTGGTAACATTTATTTGTTTGCAGCATCTTCGAGGCTAGCGTGTGGTGACTTCGCGATCATTGTTAGAGATCTGAAAGGATCGAAAAATATATGATTACGTAGAAGTAATGTAACTAGAAATTTTATTAATATTTAATACTTAACGGTCACTCAACAAGCTTTAAATTTTCCTAATGTAATTGTCAAAACAGCAATTGTCCACACTTTATAAGATATATATATAACACGCATTATAGACAAATATATAATGAAAATGCTTAAGCTGTATGTTTCGCTAAATATATTTGCCGTTTATGACTTAGAAGCAAAATATTACGAAAAAGCAGTACAATAAAAAGTCATGTACCTATTTGTTGAGCTTATCTTGTGAGTGACTTAAGCAAAAGCAGCTGTAACGATAACATTGCATTTCTTAGTTGGCATGTTGTATAAACATTGGAAACAATTTTGCTAATTATTTCTTTTAAATAAAGTGTATGAGGAAAAAAAGGGAAATTGCTGTACGAAAAATGTGTTACTTTGTGTTATTAGTTAATCAAATATATAAAATTTAGCATGATATAAGGCCTTTAAAAATCAAATCTATATGTAATGATCAACAATAATATTTTAGGCTCTATTGTCTAAAATAAGCTTGCAAAGTCAGCATTGGCAAATGAACGATAAAGACTGGTGCGACATAAGAAGCATTTGAAAGTGATCACGAAAGTAACATTACATGGCAGTGTGATAGTATGAAACACAAATTACCAAACTACAAAGTTTAAACAAATTATGACAGAAAAAGAAAGTTACAAATAGACACTTATTTGACGAAAGAATGATTTTTTCAATATCAGATTATTTTATGTAAAATGGCATGAGTTGACAAAGCAAAGAAACATTACCATTAAATAAGTGGGCAGTGATTACCTTCTCTGCGCAGGTACTGGTGGTGACGGTTGTGTGGTAGGCGGCAGGGATGCTGGACAGCTACCTGACAAAGTTGGCGGTTCAGCTTCTTCTTCACGTCTGTCAGCTAAATCACATTTTTAAAAAGGATTAGCATTATCATGCCGCAGCAGTAAAATTTTCTGATAGAGATCAGATTCCAAAAAATTCATGTATGACCAAAAATTATAGAAAGAATGAGTAACATTGATGAAGTGTAAATAGGTTAAGGTTTTATTTTTAAATAATAATTTGCTATTGTGACCTTAGATTTGTCGCTCGCCTACATCGTTTAATCGTTTGAAAAATAATACATATTAGAGATATCTTGCCTCTGACAATAGGAGTATCTCCGATATAGAACGTAGCGGCTGGTGCTTCAACGGTGGCCTCCCTGACCGATCCTTCTCCACTCACAGCACTTAACGTGTCCGTGCTGTCGAACATTATGGTCCGCTCCTTTGCTTTAGGTACCTTGCCGTCGATCTCCTATAATAAAACCAAAATATTAATCAAAAAAGAATTGTAAGCAATCAGTAATATATTTCACCGGGCTTTCATGTCTTAATTCATTATAACCGGTTCAGAATATATAACAATTATCTGTGGGAAAAAATACGAAAGAAGCGGTTCGATAAATATTTAAAGTAAGTATTAAGTCTTATAGGTGATTTCTTTATATCATACTGAACAACTTCTACGACTTTTAATAATTTGTCATTTTTTACTTTAATACAGAAATAAAAATGTTTAGTATGATGTAAAGAAGTCACATGTAAGAAGTTATTAGTATTATTTTATTGAACTTGTAGCATTATATTTATCAAATTAATTTCAAAATTTATCACTCACTAATCTCTCAGTATCAGAATCCGGTTCCTGTACTTCGTAATGCGAGCATTGTTCACTCGACTGATGTTCCAGGCTCTCCATCTGCACCGCCGTGATGGGGTCGAGGGTATCCAGCGATGATACCATCGTGTTCGACCCTGCAGGGCGTACCGCTGTTATCTTTCTGATTAGTATCAAGCTGATGTGAGCTAGCTATGGTAAGCGGGATGAGAGCGAAGCTTCTGCAATGAGCCAATGTTTTGAAGATATGCCGTACTACATTATGTTAATGAAAAGTTTCTGATAACAACGAGGACAAAGAAGAAGAGAAAAAGAACGAGGCTAGAAGGCCAAAGAGATAGGCCCAACTTTATGACGATTTCAGGACATTTATGAAATAATTTTGATACGCATTTGGCATATTTACAATTGTGGGATAGTAAATTCAATTCAATTCAATTCAATTCATTAAATTAAATTAATTATTTATTAATTCAATTAAATCAATCTGAATTATCATTTTAATATGAACTGAGTACATAGGTAACTATTATTCTCATGCTACATGTTATTAACTAAATGCTTAAGCCCGCTCTACACATTGGGTGAAATATGGCAAGTATTGCTAAAACTAAATTGTGGAGGGCTGTCTTGTGTTTCCTTGTGCGGTACTGTAGGTATGTACCTATATTTGTAATATTAACTTGCCAGTTACAAGATATTCGGCGAGAGATCTCGCTAATGTGTGGAGCGGGCTGTGGATATATGTTATGTTATGGTATGAATTATTTAGGACAGGTATTATGATTTTTGTTAGTAAAAAGGTATAATGTTTGTTTAAACATATAAATTATAATATGTAACGATTAGTTTTAGTACAACTAAAATAAGAAAGGAATCAAGCATTCAGGATGCATTTAAAGTAATTAATTAAGCAGTATATGAAGTATTAGGCAATAGGGTTGTTGACTTGTTGTTTTTATTATTTAAATCTATAAGTTACGTTACCCATAACCTGTTCGTCGGTCCATAGAAATAAATAGATTAGAAACCATTCAAATCTGATGGAGAGACACTAGTCTAGTCAAATAACAGACGACACAAACTTTGACGCTACTGTGTAAAATAGCCATTACGGTATGTGTGCGAGCGAGCTCGTACCATTAATTTAAATCATAATTGCGGTCTCATTTTTGAACCGATTTTGACTGTGTTTGAACAAAACTGTTTCTTTTTCGTACAATTTTCTGTTGTATAAAAATAATATGCAATATTCAACATAAGAAACTACCCTATTAAACAGATTCCTAACTATATTACTACCAGTATCGAAGTAAAGTAAAACACGTAACTGATATTTTAAGAACGCTTTGTAATTTTTATTGGTAAAACTTTGACGTTGCTTATAACAATAATATATTAAGCAAATTATAACACTTACCGCCAGAGGTAAGACTGCCGGTCATTGGGGTGTCGATCTCATAGTTGTAAGTTGCTCTTGTGGCGTTGGAACTTGTTGCTTCCAGACTGTCTGTACTGCCCAGCATCACGTCGGCTCGCGCGCCCCTGTGATGTAATAGTTGGTAAAGTCGCTATTATTATTATTAATTTAGATGTCTATATATTCATGTTAGATATGGTGATAGACTCGCTTGGCGGACCGTATGAGATTCGTAATTTTTTTTTAATTGTTACCATTTGGTGCCTCTTAGACGACATATTGTTCTGTCATATGTAGTACGTTATTCGAGTGAAATTGTTATTATGTAATCTAGAAGAAGATATTATATCTCAAAGGTGATACTATTTGGGACATTTTAAATATGTAATTAGAATAGTATTATTAATTCATGTTTCATTAAACATATTGAAATAAACCTAATTTAAACGGATTTTATCTGGGTTTATATTTTAATTTTGGTTCTGACGTTTCGAAAGTTTTTAGCAGTCATAGCCACGGCGTGGACTGACCACTGACCAATTAAATTAACTTTATATGCGCGTAAACATAAGAAATTATTATGATGAACATTATCAACGCACCTGCTGAAACTCCCAGAGGAGCTCAACTCTTCGTCCTGGCCACTCCAAGAACCACTAGCGGGATCTGTAAAGAGTTTGCTCGAAGAATGCACGCTGTGAGCTATCGACCTCCCAGAGGAGGGCGACAGCTCACGCACCATGCTTCCTTCACGTGAGAATTCCAGATCTTCCGGTTTTTCAGTCATTATTATCGTATGTTTTGTAACCGTCACTACTTCGCCATCTGAAGTATGCTTCTCCATTACAGTCATCAAACTATCCATTTCTGAGGGTTGGGATGTTATCGATGAGGACATTTCGGATCCGTAAGACATTGCGCTCTCTTCAATTAGTCTCGGTCTAGCTGGAATGTCGACTGCACTTGCAGGTGAATCCGGGTCTGTACTTGTTACAGTCTCGGAAACTTTCTTTCCGTCAACAAACCTCTGTTGGATCACTGTGGTAGTTCTGACTACTTCAATTACTCCACCGTCGGTAAATGTTCTTGTTATTGGTTGTGATGTCTTGGATTTCTCTTCTTGATCAAGCAGTTTCATCATTTCTTCACAGTCTCCCGGAATTGACTCGGCTGAGCCATCGCTCGGTGCAGAAGCACAGATAAATGAGGATTTCTTACACTCTTCGGTCACTTCAGTAGGTTTAGGCTCTGAAGTTTCTGTATCAGGTTCAGGTTCGGGAACAAAGAATGCACCTCTGTCATCAAACTTCTTCACAGTTACAATTTTAGGTACCATATGTTCTTGCAGTTTGGCTTCGACAGCCATTTGTTGGTCAATCAGTTTTCTTATTGCAGCAGATTCAGTTAGCATTTTTTGTGATGGACTACCATGACTACTTGATTTTTGAGATGGACTTCCTCCCTTTTGAGATGGACTTCCACTCTTCTGCCCTGGACTACCACCTTTCTGAGGAGGACTGCTTTCAGAACTACCACTGTAACTTCGTTTCTCTCGCTCCAAGAAACTACTACTTACCTCTTTAGGATCAGCTAATAATAGAGCTTCTTTTTGTTTAGCGAGTATTTCGGCCTTTAAGGCCTCAAGACAAGCGGACTCAAGACCTTCGAATTCTTTCAAACTTGATATTGATATATCGTCGCCTTGACTCCTGCTTAAAATGTAGCGTCTGGGTAATGAACCATTTAGGGAATCTTGTGATGACGAGGAATGTTGCTGATATTGTTCCATTAATGCTCTTTCGAGATTTTCAAATTCTTGTAAGGAACTAATAGATATGTCATCATTTTCACCTCTCACTCTGAATCTGATACGCGAAGCCATTTCTGATTCAGAAAGGCTACCATAAGAATTCCTAAAACTGCCAAAGCTTCCGATAGATTCCTTTTGAGAACTTAAGCTACCGATTCTACTTGCATCAAAATCAGTCATTTCTTCCTCTTTAATGTCTTCTAAAGGAACTCTTTCATAATCATACCGTGGATCTCCTTCAAATCGCATTTGAATCCAGCGCTTACCAGCTTCAATTTCAGCTAGCTCTTGAGCCTGTAATCTCTTTTGTTCAATTTCAAATTGAAGTAATTCTTCATCTGATAACGAGCCAGATGTACTACTGGTGCTTTCCTGTTTCTTTGAAGCTTTAGATAAGTATTCTTCAACTTCAGTGTCGTGTTTTTTGACATATTTTATTGATTGGATTTGCACACTTTTACCTTCAGTGTCAGTTTCTTGTGCTTCCTTAGCTACTTCTTCTATTACAACAAAGTCATCCATTTCACTTGGTTTGTCTACCATTTCGAATTCATCACTAGTAGGAGATTCTTGTTCCTTCTCATATGTCTGCAATGATTTTTCTTCAGTTGTAACAACAAGTTCTGATTTGCTTGTTTCAGTAATTAGATCAGATTTAAGTTCTGGTGTTTCAGATATATCATACATGTCATCTAAAATGTATTCTCGACCATTATCAGTTGATATAGAACTCTGACTCGGTGCGGAAAGCGGAGTTTGGGGTGTTTCATGAGTTTTTAGACTAGACATTGAGCTTTGCTTGCTTTCTAAGTCTGATTCTGGTGTTTTCGCTACTGACTTTTCAATTTTAGTCTTCGGCACGGATGAATCACTCTTAGATTTCAATATCTCTTCATATTGTTTTGATCCTATAGGTATTATATGATCTTCAACATCGACAAACTCCCTTTGGCTTGGTGGTATTTCCGTTTTAGGGAAAGGTATGACGCTTACTTCTTGGATTATCTTTTTTTGGCATTCTTCTACGATTTCTGGTTTTTTATCTCCTGGCACAGCTTCTTCAGGATGGACTGTTTTTTTTGTAATAATAGCATCATCATGTTTCTTGCTTATAGTAATGATGCTACCGTGCTTTGTTATTTCTTCATATTCCGAAGAACCGACAGGAATGATTTCACTTTCTACGTCAACAAATTCTCTTTGCACCTTTTCAATTTTTGTTACATTGAAAGGTATTGCTTCATCTTGTAAAGATGTTACTTTGGTAACTTGTTCTTTGACTTCATCGAAGTCTAATTCAGATTGAGATTGCGATGACGGCATATCAAGTTTTGAAATAGATGATGATAGAATTTCATCTGTCTTAAATTGACTTGATATTGTGGTATCGGAACCTTCTCTATCTTTTGTAGAATCGTCATCAACGTCAATGCTCTCTGACGTACCTTCAAGAGGAAAATGTTCTGGGATCAAATCCTTCGGTAGAAATCGCATTTCATGAGAACGTTTCATTTTTCCCATAGGTTCTAATATGTCAATTTTGTTCTCTTCTTCATCCCCAGACACTTCTTCGTCACTAACGTCCTTTATTTTTGGTGTATGCTCTTTTTCACTCTCATGCAGGAATTGTTCTACGTACGTACTACTCTCCATTAATTCTTCCTTTAGCTCATTAGCGGATGGTACGAGCGTTTCAGATGCATCAGATATATCTATACTAGCAACGTGACTCGAACCGTCCGAGTCAAGACTTTTCATGCTATCTCTAGAAGCAAGCGAGCTACCAGCCGTGTAGTAATCTTTAGATGTTCTGAGAGATTGCGATGATACGTCGTGACTAGTAAGTGCAGTCTCAAAGTCAGTTCCACTTTGGGCAGTCATCATAACTTCAATATCAGAAGATAATGGCCTTCCGTCAGAGTGTTCAAAACTGTGATAGTGACTTTCCCCCGAGCTGGACCAGCCTTCAATTTCAGATGCTGATCTGCGCTCTACAATACCCAGTTTTGATTTGATATGCTTTTGTACACGAAGTTTTACTTCAGGGCTATCTTTCGAGGAGCTATCCCTGTCTGAAAGGGCAATTTCGCTTTCTGTTTCTAATATTGAATGTGGACCACTATCAGATGATCTAATTGAAATATCTGCTGTGTCAAGAGGCGGGCTTGACTCTTTTACTTGAACTGTATCCTTGTCGTCATCGGATGTTATGGTTTCTTCTTGGGAACTTACTTTCTGAGAGCCGACTTCTGATATTTGACTATCCAATAGTTTTTCATTTTTATCAATCATTATCAACGTCTTATCGAAATCTTTATGGTCATCATGTTGTGGTTCTTCAGTTATCACTTCAGGGCAATCAGGACTAATCAATAATTTGAATTGAAACTCTGATGGAGACTGCTTATACTTGATACTTCCATCACTCTTTTCACTTATTATTTCAACTTGAGCTGCTTCAAGAGACTGCTTGACTTCATCGATAGTTTTTTCTAAAACTGACAAGTCAGCGAGTGGTTGAGCAGACATTAACGAATCAAAATCTACTCGTTCTGATTCGAGTTTCGTTAAATGAAACTCGGCAGAAGAGAAATCTGTATCGTATCCACTACTACAAATGTCTTCTAGACTCTTTTCTTTGAACAATTTTATCTCTTCTTTTCTGTGGTCCGTTCCAGTCAAATAAGCCGAATCAGCCTCCGTGGAGAATTCAGATGGCTGTAATGTTTCGGCGCTTACCGTGGAATCGATAGACTTCTGCAATATTTCCCCTTCATGAGATTCTAAAGATTTGATCATGCATTCGGTATCAGCACTCTCGCCAGATTTAACCATTATGTCTTTGGATGTTGTACTTATTTCATCGGATATTTCAAAAGTTATCGGTGACATGTCAGTTTTAGAAGGAGTTTTAGTGGTCTCGGTTCTTGTTTCTACTATGGTTCTGATTTCCATAATAGTTTCACCTGCAGTTTCTTTTGAGGTTATACAAGGTGTTTCAAAAGCTGTTTCTTTTTTCGGTGGCTTTGGTGAATCATCGGCAATCTCAAAAGAATCTGCTTTTTGTATAGACACTTCCCATACTTGATCTTGAATTAGTTGTTGTGGTAATTTTATTGGAGATCTAGTAGTCTTTTCCTTTTTTGGTGTTTCTCCTGTTTTGTCATCATGAGGTAGTTCAGGTGCCATTTCAGATTCTGAATGAGTATCCTGACTTCCTGTTCGGCTAAAAGTACTTTTCACTGGTGAAGTAGAGACTTTTATTTCTTTGATAAAGTCAACTTCATACACTTCGTCATCTTTTTTGAAAGATTTTGACTTGCTTTTTGGACTCGCCTCTGAAGAGTCACGTTTTTCCGTTGGCTCGCTCTTAAAACTTGGCGCATGTGATGCATCAGAGCTTAGGTCATCATGTTCTTTGCTTTCGATAATTGATTCTTCTTTATGATGCTCTACAGTAGAGCTTATGACTTTCCCTTTTGCAGTAACTTCAATACTTGATACAACTTCGTCTTTTTCTACTATTTTCAATGCTGAGTCTATAAATGCTACTTTAGATTTCCCATCTTCATCTTCAACTATATCCTCTAACTCACCCGGTTCAGTAAAATATTCTTTGCCCCATTGTTCATGGGACATATCACGCTCAGATATTTTCAGTTCATGCTTTTTTTTAACGGTTTCATCTTTTAATGCTGTCATTTTTTCTTCAGATTTCGTCTGTCTACCAGTGTAAAGCCCCTGTTCAGAAAATTGTCTTTCAACTTTGATTATGTCGGTGTCATCTGTGCTTTTAAAAACAGTCTTTGTTTCAATATCGGACCTTTTAGCTGTAGCCTCTTGAGCTTTTTCTAGTTTCTTTTGTAAAGTCTCCGTTTGATCTCCATCCCTCCGAACAGTAGTTTTTTCTTTCATTTCATGTTCTTGTCCACGTAATTCATGAGTTGTTTCAGTTTTAATTACAAGGGAATCATCATCTGAAGATGACACTTGTTTTGTTTCTGTAAAGAATTCTTGGCCTGATATTTTTCTAGTTTCAGTTTCTTTATGTGATAGAATAGTACTAAAATCGTCGGTAGTTCCAAACTTGGCCACCATATCCGACATGACCGCTCGGGGATCAATTGATTGGAATTTTAATTCTCCGCCTTCGTAGGTCTTATGTACCGATGACGATGAAGTGGAAGTTTCTATTCTTGACTCAGTAAAGAACGTGTCTGTTGATGACGATTTTTGCATTTCTTCCATTTTTACGGCCAGTTGTTCCTTTTTGATTTGATCGATAACATCTATGCTCTTTTCGATGGTTCGATCAACTAGTTCTATAGCACCACTAGTGATCGTAGGTTGATCAACATTTACAAATGTCAAATTATCGGCCACATGTTTAACAGGGGATTTTGGCCATGCAGCTTCTGTGAGTGCTTTAGACGCCTCCAACAATACTTCTGAAAGTGAAAAGACGTCCAAGTGTCAATATAAGCTCTATAGATGATGTTAATTTGTGAACAATTATATGTGCGAGATATACTTTTGTATAATATGTGACATCAAAGCTTTATAATAATATATTTTTTATAACGTAAAGAAAAAACTATACTAGTGTACAAACACCGCCTGCTTTCTAAAATGTCAAAGTAATCTGCTTTTTGGCGTTAAAGCTTCTAAAGCATGAATGTTTTGTACAATAATATGATGACGATATCTGTAATAACACGATAGCGATGGAAGCTTGTATGATGGCAAAATGTCAAAAATAAAAGAAGACTTAGAATCAAAGCGAAACTGTACTCAAAAGTGGATGAGATAGATGAAATTGGTGAATTAATTACAAGGAAAATAATCTGTTCCTCCTAGATAAATAAGCGAGAATAATAAATAATATAATGGAATTTCGATTTCGCTTATGGGTCCACTTACCTATACGCAACGTAAGGGCTCCGCAAGAAAGAAAGTAATATTTACTGTGCTGAATATTGCTTGTGACGGTTGCAAACAAATCACGACGTTTTGACTTTTCATTTGTCGACTTTAAAAGTCTTTAACATTAACTTTAAATGAAGTGTTAGTGCATACACATAATACATCGTTATTTAAAGTGCTAGACAAATAATTTATGCTATGACTTCGTTACCATATAACTTTTAAAAACTTGACATATTCATATATCTGGGAACAAAGTCTTTGGATGAATATAACCGTGTTATCAAATTACAAAATATACATGCGAGAATTTGCGTTGAAATAAACAGTGTGGCAAACAAGGCTATCTAATGTTCTTTACTACTAAAAATCAAGAGTAAAGTTTCGCTATGACTCTACTTTTGCCACTACCTTACTGCAATAAGCTTGCAATATTCTTTTTTATATTCAGGACATTATAGATGGTTAGGATTTCTTAAAGCCTAATCCCAATTTGTCTGTTTTGGTTAAAATTAAGATATGTTAATTTTGAATTTTTTATGTACTGACCGCTTTGGTGCGCCTCAGTTTCGCTCAAAAGGCTGTCTCCGGCGGAGGAAGCTCTTGGTGATTGGCGACTGACGTCCAGGAAGGATGAATCAGAGCCTAGTGGCAAATGCATGCAAAGTTATAACTTATTGGCCTTGGTCCAATCAAATCGCCTGTTTTATTATGTGTCCATCATATTAATTTCAGAGGTTTTAGAATAGCTATACTTTACACACATATCTCGAACAGTGCGGTATTGCAATCTATTGATGTTTCAAGAGCTAACTTGATTATAATTACCATTACTTTTTGTGAACTGGGTTTGTTTAATATGCAATTATAATTCATATTATTATCAAAATAGTTTCTCATAATTAATATATCTATCATAACCGAAAAATCTCAATCAGATTACAAATTCAAAATTCGTGTCCAGTGACATAAAAAAAAGTTACTGTCTGTGTATGTTTAATGAATCAAATCAACATGTCGATGGATTGTTGATTATAAGATGTGCAACTATTTTAACTACGTGGTCCATTGTTATTAAATCACTGCTTACGACTTAGATCATTATTATTATTGACGTGGTAGATCCTTCGTATGCGAGAGGCAGACTGGGTTGGTACCACCGCTTTGTCTTTTCCTTCCGCCATTTAGCAATGTGTAAGCACTGTTGTGTTTCGGTTTGAACAACGTATGTCTCGGGGTGACGAACTCTATCCAGTGCCATGCAGTGCTTTATGATTTATAGTTCTGTGTATGTGTTGATTTTGGTTATGGTTAGGCGTGACGCTTACAATCAGGCAAATACCTGCTCGTTTCGTCATTTAGCTAATAAAAATAGAACAAATTTTATGTGTTCAAGACATACCTATTCTTCAACTTACCTCGAAGTTGAAGGCCACCAGTTAATTTTTCAGTACCATCTTCTGCCTTAGCCTTTTCCTTGAGAATGAGGTCTACAGGTGATGGTGGTGGTGTCTTAGAGAATTTCGATGCAAGATCTGGATGACATTTTATGCACTTCGTATTTAAGCATTACAATTTGAGCTATAGTGATGTTAAACTAGCATTAAATTATCTAATTGTTTTACGCAACAGGAGTTCAAAATATTAGCAGTCTATGAATTTAAATTCAAACTAGAACTGAACACACATATAAAAGCTTATAAGCTAACCCTATTCATGTTATGTCAATTTATTATGAGTCAACACTTACCATGTGTGACGTGACTAGAGTCGATCCTAATAAGTGCTCCTTGAGAAATATCTTCTAGGAGATTCGAACATCTTCGGTTCAGTTCTTTCATATCTGGTACTTCATCTTCTGCTTCCTTCAGTATTTCAACGGTTTCTTCTAATGATTTGGTAGCTACATCTGGTATACTTTCTGAGGGCTCATCTGTAATTTTCGTTTTACTGACAGTCTTTTCTGTAACTTCAACAGGTATTTCAGAAAATACAACCTCAGTAGATTTTGTCTTTTTGTCTTCAGTAATGACCTCTTTCATACCATTTACAATTGTATCAATCACTCTAGTTTCTATTATTTCAGACACCGGTTCGATAGTTCCGTTGATTTCACCTTTGTGTTCTTTTTCTATATCTTCCTGCGTCACTTCAATAACTTCTTGTGTTTCAGGAATTATTTTATGAACAAGTTTTTTCTCTACTATTTCGCCTACGACCTCGGAATCTTTAACAAGTGTTTCTGGAGTTTGAGTCTTATCTAAATTATCATCTTTTATCTGCGAGACTTCAGTAGTATCACTTGGTATTATTTGTTTTATAACTTTGTATTCTACTTCTTCTCTGACAATAACCTCAGTTTCTTTTTCTAAGTCATCTTTTTTCGTATCACTCTTCAACTTTTCATCTATTTCTTCAAGTATATCTGTCTTATCAGAAGGTTTAGTTTTCTCTAAGGACCTGTCTTCAAGTTCAAATTTACTTTCCGTCATAACAGAAGTTTCTTGAGATGAACTAGTTGATACTCTGATAATTCTTGATACGGACCTTTCTTCTTCGATAAATTCTCTACTTATTGTCATGCCATCTGACACATCTGATGCTAATGTCTTTGAAACATCAAATGATGAGTGATCTTCAGAGAAAGTTTTTTCGTCAATCGATTTTGAAGTCTCTTTGACACTTTCTACAGACGCCTTTGAGAAATCTTTCGTTAAATCTACAGTAGAATCTTTGGACAGTTCGTTCGTAGCAAAGTCCCTGGATGTATCTTTGCTATCAATTGACGATTTTGAATAATCCTTTGTCAAGTCAAGGGATTTCTTAGACAAATCAGGAGTACCCCTATCTTCACCTTGTTCATCAATTCTCGAATCATCTTTAGCATCAAATGACGTTTTTGAAGGATCTTTCACTAAATCTGCTCCACTTATCTTTGAAAAATCTGCTGACGTCCCATCTTCTAAAACAGATTTCTGTTCCTCATCCGAAGATTTTGTCAGTGTGGATATAACTGTTGTTACTGATGATTCGGTTGTGGATTTTGATACTAAGTCGGAACGTAAAAGACTATCAACAAAGTGTGTTTTCTTAATGAACTTATCTTTAGATTTGTCGTCATCTATTTCATGAGGCAAAGTGCTAGCGCATGGTTCAGAAATAACTGCGGTATCAATCTTATCCCCTAACCTCACGGAGGAAGTTTCTGGGATTTCCTCAGGATACTTCTCTTCATCACCAAAGACATCAGCCTAAAATTACAAAAGGATTACAAAATTAATCTGTAATAAAAATAGATTTCTTTTTAAATAATATAAGTTTTGATATTACTTCTCTTTCAGGGAAGTCATCAGCGTCGTCTAATGAATCCGTTCTAATTTTCCTCGTATCAAAACTAGAAGTAGGTATTCTGCCTTCCAAATCGGAGGTCGGTTCAATTATTTCTAGAACCTTGGCCTTATCCATATCTGTAAACACCGTCAAATATAAGTAAATAATGTATATTATTTTGCACGAAAATAAGCAGTTAAAATATTTATGACTAACCAGATTCAGAATCAGTATAGATATGCTCCTCAACTTCATCAGGAGAACTTTGGACTGAGAAGGTCCGCGGTTGTTTCTTTTTCGGCATAATTACAATTTCACCACTATCTTTAGACAATGATTTAATTAATCCTGGACGTTCTTTGACAACTTTTCTTGTCTCTTCATATACTATTTCTTTAGTTTCCTCAACTTCTTTTTCTTGAGCTTCTTTAGAGCTTTCGAGATACCCTTCTACGGTCGTTACGGCCTCTTCTATAATTGAATCTACTGAAACTTGTCCTGCAATATCTTGGGGATCTAGAGATTCAATTAATTGTTCCTCAGACGATAGATCTATATCTTCCGAAGCTTGTTTTATAATAATTTCTATATTATCAGCCATTTGTTTCATAGCAGAATCTGATTTTTTCATTTCTGTTTTAACTTCTGTGACAGAAGTTTCGTGCATTTCGGTAACAAAAGTTGTAACTACTTTGGTTGCTTCCTCTTCTGTTTCAATTTCAGATTCCGCAATTCTTTCCAGTGAAATAGCAGGGCTTATACATGAATGCCTACGTTCCTCTTTGTGAGGTACTTTTGCATCATAAGATCTCTTATCAGATTCTACAACATCCTTAGATTTAATATCTTTCTCTGTTACTGGACTCCTTGCAGCGGCCGCTATAGTACCTTTTTGGAGAATATCATCAATTACAGGTTTTACTTGTTCCTTTGTAATTTCCGGCTGTTCCTTTAAGTCGAGATCTTTAGGCACAAACCTCTTAATCTCTTTTGGCTCTTCGAAGTCTTCCATATCGAATTTACCAAGAGTGTCGGTACGTATTTTGGATACATCGAATTTGCCTTCGGTCACTGTATGAGTTTTAGTTTCAATACGTTCTTCAACAGAGGTGGATCCTATATCTTTGACAACGGTGGTTAGGTCAGTGACTACTTTTGGTTCATCTTTTCTTGTAATTGTGTATGTAGTTTCAGTTTGTTTAGTAGTGAATACCAACGGTGCTTTTTCATGTGATATTGTTGATTCTATAATCCTTTCCTCTTTTACTGGGTGTACGGTTTCGATGACAGTACTTGTGATAACTTGAACACTTTCGCATTTTTGTTGTTCATCCCACTCTTTAGTAACGAAATCACCACTTATGTTTTTATCTTGTATAGTACTGAAAAAAAATCACGTCATTAGTATTAGACCATTGACTTGTAATTTAAACTAGAATTTACTCTAAAATAGAAATTATCTGTCCGATAATACTATTACCTAATTTCTGAAATATGTGGAAGTTTATGAACGTAATCATCCGGGAAAGCTTCGACATCATCAAGTGAATCCCCATGAGTCAGCTTAGCGAGCTTTGATTGCTCAAATAATTTTCCTAAAACATAAAAATAGTTACATCTCATCTTATTTACTACGTAGAAACGTATAAAATCATTAAAATGTTATTTACCTGGTATAATTTTAGCTTTATCAGAGTCAGGTTTTTGGTCGACTTTATCTTTAGATATATCTACATGAGTGCCTTGCGTCTCAATATCGTCCTCCGACTCTTCAAAAGTGTAATCTCTTGATTCAGTCAAGCTGTGAGCATCAGATAACCTCTTTTCTTCTAACCTCAATTCACCTACTGATCCCGATCCTGCTGACGTGACAGACTGACGTTTTGTGTCATCAACTAAAAAGAGAAAAGTCAAAGTGAAAGTCAAATTAGGGCACCGAGGGTACCCACACCCTTAAATTATATTTTTTGATATTTTTATTACGTGTTAGGAAATCAACCATGACGATTTCAGCCAAATAGCTATAATGGTATAGAAATCATTAAAGGTAGGACAGATACAGAAGGTGTATGCTATGTAATAAGGATCCGTTGGTACCCTTTTGGTTCGGAATATTATATATAATTTAAATAGAGGAAAATATAGCACACAGGTAAATTAAAATTAATAATATTACTTTTATCAACAGTTTCATCTTTAGATACTTGAGGTTTGCTTTCAGTAACTTCAATTTCTTTAGTTTTTGTAATTAATTCTTTTTCCTGTTCTATTAATTCTCCTTCTTTAACAACATCTTCCTCGGATGAAGTCTTTTTCTCAGTCACAGCATCTTCAGAACTAATCTTATCAGATATACCTTCTGACGATTTTTTATCTGAAATCTCGATTTCTCTGCTGTCTTCGGATGATATTTTGTCAGAAGCTTCATCTTTATCGGATCTGTCGATCTCTTCTGCTTCGGTAACGAACATTTGGAATTCCTGTACTGGTTTAGGCTCGACTTCGCCTAAATCACTAAGTTTAGTTATTGATATAGACTCAGACCGTGAATGTCGCTTTGGCGTGACTTTTTTGAATACCACATCTGTTTCATCAACTTTGTCCGATTCAGAATCTTGCTTTTCGGAATCAAGTGCTTTCGCTTCTATCCTCATTGAAGTAAAACCAACACTTTCTTCGAACTTTTCATCGCCAAATCCACTACCAGAGTCAACTGTTTCTTCGTACTCAGCCCTTTCATCGAAATCTGATGACGAAACTCTGGCTTTAGCATCGGACTGATCTGATTTTAAAGACTCCGCTTCAGAGTGTCGTCTTGAATCAGTATGTTCTGAGTCTTCAAGAGAGTCTGAATAGATTCGCTTCGAGAAAAAGCATTCCTGTACTGAATCATCTTCCGGTACTGTTTCTATAAATTGACGAGCTTTTGCACTAATCACAGGAGATTCTTTTGGAGCTACCTGAAAAATAAGTTATTAGGTAATCATATTTACTTTGCACATAAAGTTTACAATATGACTGTTTGTGATAATATAATAGTATAATATGCCACAATAAAATAGGACGTCGTCCAGGGGTCAAGTTTCATATAAAGTTGCTGGTGGGTGGATACTTGTATCCGACCGGATACCGACCACCGTACACTGGTGCTATAACCTGCCATAGTGGCCCACCTTGTGTGGGTCGCGTTCCAGGGTCAGCCAGTGTATATCCGGTTCTCCCCAGGGGGCTTGCCCCCTGATCCTAACCCTTTTCCCATCCCTTTTTCCTTCCCCTCCCCCTTGGCTCTTTGGCAGGCCGGCATGATCTTGCCGACCTACGATGGACACATTGTTTATCGTTGGTCAACACTATTTTGGATTGCGCTACACTTACTTTGCCGAGCCAGAATAAAATAAAAAGAAAAGAAAAAAACAATAAAATATCCTGAGTCAAATAACGCCTAATAATAATAATACAATATTTCTAAATATTAGTATTGATGTAAACAATTGTTAGTGTGTTAAGTAAGGACCCACCGCGCGGTTGGATGACGTATTACAACACCTCGCCACCTACCAAGAATTCGTCACTTCCCATGGATGACAACAACACCTGCACTGAGTGGAACTCGGTAGCACCTGCGTCGCGTCATTGATGATTGCGAAACTAAAAGATATATTAGATACCGTAGCCCGGCTTCAAGCACTCTTTCGCTCTAACATTGACGGGGAGTCAACCCTTTAGCATGTAGTTTAATTGTAACTTTTAATTAATAAATTAGTTTGTAAGAAATTAAATCGTATTTTTTTGCATCTTCAACGACGGCCCAACGTAATTGGCGCAGTCGGTAGGATGCTCGCGATCGGTTACGCGTTATAAGAAGATTTCCGTTTTTCGTCTTCAACGTCGCCGGTCGTGTGGTTTTTACGCCGCGTCAAGAAGCATCCGAATCTACGTGTGGAGCCGCCCGAGAAGTATCCAAACCTTGATAACGCAAAAAAGGCGATTTAATGTGAGTACACTAGATCCTTAGTGGTTGCTCATTCCTAGCCGTAAGTTTTCCCAATTCAACTAATATGAATTACCAAGATTTTCAACTAATATGAAAAACTTTGGACCCCTAGGTTAGCTACAAATAGTAGATAGTTTAAGAAACTTAGTGGTTATAAAATTACCAAGATTTTCAACTAATATGAAAAAACTTTGGACCCCTAGGTTAGCTACAAATAGTAGATAGTCTAAGAAACTTAGTGGTTATAAAATTACCAAGATTTTCAACTAATATGAAAAAAACTTTGGACCCCTAGGTTAGCTACGAATAGTAGATAGTTTAAGAAACTTAGTAATTATAAAATGCCAAGATTTTTTCATCGCGAAAAAACGTTGGACCCTAGGTTAGTTACAATAAGTAGACAGAAACTTAGTGATAGTTTAAGAAACCTTATAAGTTAAAGTGTTAAGTTATAGTGTCATAGAGGAAGAAACCGATATGGCTGAGTTAGATATTATAATAAAATATCTAAATATAATATATATCTATATATTATATAAATTACTTAGGTTAGTGCCGCAGTTTATTGGAAATCCGGACGTACTAACACGTTTTTTTAAAAAAAAAACCTAATCACATAGCATTTTGTATGACAATTTTGTGGACAAGGAAGTAATGAGCTAGCCAGGTGCGCCTTAATTAACGGTATACTCAATAAAGTAGTAGGCTCTGCTGCTCGCTTAATATTCTAATGGTATCCCTAGTGACTGGAATGGCATTCGTAACGCTTTAGTTAATAATCTCGCAGATCAGAGAGATAAGACCGCTCTTTACAACGATTTGGCTCTTTTAACTCAGGTTTAGCTCTGCTCAGGATTTTTACAAAAAGTTTCAAAATTTATTTAGTACCATCATGACTCAGTTCAGAACTACTGTCGCCGCTAAGAGTGACTTATACCGAAAATTAACGCTACAGGCATATGTGCGAGGATTAAACGATCCTTTAGGCTTTCGTATTCGGTGCATACGACCCGAAACCATCGAATAGGCGTTAGAATTTGTTCACGAAGAGACAAACGCGATGTATTTGCAAAGTAGGAACAATCGGTTGCCTGATAAGAAAGTGCCAACGCCTAACAATTTTATTAACGCTTATAAAGGACCGAGCGAACGCGAACATTATTCGATGCAGGCATTTTCAATATCGCCGCGCCGTTCTCAACAGGTGAATCATGCGCATCCAGTGAGTGGCGTAAGCAACTACGTCACGCGACCTTTGTCGCCTATATCACAGGTGCTTACTCCTAGCAATGTAATACGAAACTTGAACTTGAATTAACTTTAATGATTGCACTAATTCTAATTACGACGACAGTATTATGCTGAATATAATTGCGAACAACACTTCGATGATTATTATGAGTACGCAAAATTTTAGCCAGTCGAATACTCCCTTCAGGAATATCCTTCAGAACAGCCTTCTGCTAAAAATGAAGATGTGACAAGCAAGGAACAGGATTTTCAACGAGATCAGAAATCCGACACCTTAAAATAGAAATTAATTTGCAATCGCAACGCCAACTTTCTTTTATTCAAATTTCATCACCGCCGTTAAAGTTTTTAATAGACACAGATGCAAATCAGTCATTTTTAAGCCCTGTTGTAGTTGAAAAGTACTTTAGCAGTTTTCCACTAAATTATGACCCGTTTGAAGTATGTGCATGCTAAAACTAGATGTAACTATTCGATTACGTTGCCTAGTTTTAACAAATTCAGCGATAATAACAGTACGACATTTTTCATCTACAAATTTCATAATTAAATCGATGATCTGATAAGATAGGATACTATATATAGGATTTCCGATAGGAACGGACTTGTTAGATAAATGAGAAGCAGTAATTGATTATAAAAATAAGATTCTCAGAACTAAAACCGCATCGAATCCGATCCAAGTGTATGATTCACATAACGCGAACTTATATGAGGACATTATACCGGCAAATTCATAGAAACTGGTTAGAATTCTAATTAACACTCATGATAGAGAATCGTTCACACCGAGACAAAACTTTTCTAACTGTACGATAGAAGAGTGTTTAACGAGCATATCAAATAGAAGAGGCATATTTCAGATCACCAACCCTAACCGAAGTGACATCATATTCTCGATGGACAGACCGATTTCCGCCGAGATGTATAACTTCGAGACCGTACCTCACAAACAACAGCCTCAACGCGTTAAAGTACTTCTTTAACGTACTCTCACGACTTCGAACAAACCACCATAATGAGGAAGAACGTACTAATTCAGAATTGCTTTGCGCGCAGTACGCGGACGTATTTTACTTAGACGGTGAACCCCTAACTTTCACAAATAAAATTAAGCATTCAATCAAAACCACTGACGAAATTCCAGTTTACACCAAAAATTACAGATATCCATATATTCATAGATAAGAGGTTCAGGAACAGATTGGTAAAATGTTAGAACAAGGTATAATTAGGTCTTCAAATTCCGCATGGAGTTCCCATACATAGGTAACTGCCACTATTCCTAGTCTATTTAGATGACATAATAGTGTTTAGTACATCCCTTCAGGACCACATAGTTAACCTCCAAAAAGTGTTCGGAAGAATTACGCGAGTCTAATTTTTAAATTCACATGGACAAATGACATTTTTTGATATTAGAGACACCTTATCTTAGACACATTATAAGTAAAGACAGGAATTTTAATCAATCCTAAGTTTAGTTAATAATAGGTTGGGTTCTATTAACCTATATATATATACCTAATATGGGTATACACCTAATATGATGATTGGGCAATTATACACGAGTATTGAGTAGCATGGTTTATTCGCGACTCCTTATACTTAACTACTTTACATGTGTGTCCCTACGCTTAGTTTAAATGTACTCTATAATACCAGTTATTCAAAGGAACTTCAAAAATTCGGCAATGAAGTTAGTCTTAATAAAAAGAATGAAATTGAGAACGCTAGAGATTATTTAAAGCAGCAAACCAAAGACCAACCATAGAGGCATTAATGAATGTTATCTCGCTCTTCGATTCGATTCTCTCGTAGGTATTATTGGCCGAAAATGAAAGATCATGTCACAAAATACATTAATGAATGCTGTATATGCGGACAGGCTAAATACGACCGTAATGCAGTTAGACCAAGACTTCAAATTGTACCACCTCCAACGAAGCCTTTTGAAGTCGTGCACTTAGATTTATTCAATGTAGTAACTCAAAAATACCTAACCATAATCGATGCTTTCTCAAAGTACGCTTAAGCGTATCCACTGAGAGATGCTACAGCCGTTAGTGTTGTTCAGGCTTTATTAAAGTTCTCATCGCATCACGGTATGGCTCTCAGATACGTCACCGATAATGGCTCAGAATTTACAAACCAATTTTTCCTAGACTTCACTAGATTGCATAAAATTATCATTTTAAAATTATCACAGAACATGCCCCAATACATAGGGAAATGGAATGGTGGAACATCTACATTCTACTCTGTTGGAGCATTTACGTATTTTAAAACTCGAACATCGAAACGAATCAGTTTCTAATCTTATGACGTACGCCATATTAACTTACAATAGTTCGATACATAGCTTTACCAAATGTCGACCGATCGACATGATAACCATCTAGATCCTAGAGACCCCTTAGCCATGAACATAACTGAGCATTTGCTATAAGGATATACGCAGGAACATCGTAAGTGCATGTCGATGGTCTACGAATTAATTAACGTAAGTTCACTCCATAATCGCACAATGATAACCGAGAACATTAATAAAGATCGCGAACCCGAGCAGACTTATACACCCGAACAACAAATCTTTATATCAAACCCTTTGGCTCATAGGCAAAAGATTCCTGCACGTTAGAGTTTTACAAGATCTACCAATTCACATTTATACTAAGAAAAACACGGACTTGTACCCAAGTCTCGTCTAAAACAGGTACCTAAAAGTGCTCGTTCTGGCCCAAGCGGACAAGATAACATTTGAAAGTCTACAAGATGGACCTGGTATCCTTCCCTTCAACTTAGGACCCACTAGAGTTATCTCACACTACCACTCATTCGTCCGAATTATAAACTTAGATGATGCTCGTACTTAAGTAAATTATGTTAAAGAACAGTTGCCCGATCTCATACCGCAGTTAAATAATAAAACGTCATCATTATACGCCCCTCACATTAAATACTTAGAAATTAAATTAAGAAGAATTTCAGATCAATTAGCTACTTTTGAATCAAGGCGCGTAAAAAGAGGTCTTATAGATGGTCTTAGATCTGTGATAAAAAAAAAGCATATCCGGGAATTTAGACTATACAGATGCACTCAAATATGATAATGCCATTGCAGTTCTGGATAGAAATAAGAACAATTTAGCCAATGAAATAAATAACCAAATCAGTTTAAGCAAGCAGTGGGTTTCGGATAATTCGAACGTCACGAGTAATATCATTGCGAATCAAAAACAGTTAGAAGAAACTATTAACTCTATTTTACAGAGTGATACGAATCTGACATGACTAGGTATTTTCATTTAGCCCAGCTACTTTTAAAGATATGTTAGGCATATTAAGCACTTTATATAATAAGGATGTAATTTTAAACGTTAGCCTCAGAGAATATTTCGATATAATAAAACTAGGATATATAATCTTGGTAGTTCAATTTCCAATTGTCTTTCCCACTAACTACATCCTATACAAGTTATCCTTAGCTCCAAATCATGATAGTAAAATTCTGATACCTGCCTATCCATTTGTAGCAATCCACGAGAAAGGTCTATTGTACATAGAGACAGAATGTCCGAAGTACTACCACGATCACTTTTGCGAGGACAACTTAAGCCACCACTTTGGAGAACAATCAAATTGCATCCATCAGCTGATACTACAACAAAACATGCACGAGTCCTGCCGCTTCACTTCAGCAATCCTGTCTTCCGAAGCTATGGAACAATTGGACGACCGCCACTACGTGCTGAGCGTTCCCAGCCCAACAAAAGTTCACTTAACCTGTTCTCAAGACCAATATGAAATGTTGCAAGGAAGTTATTTGGCCATCATTCCAAAGGATTCGCCCTACACGCCCCATCATTTTCTACGCACAACTATCACGATCAAGTTAAAGGACATATATTTAAATATCGCAGTTAGCAAGAACTCATACAAAGTACCTGCAAAGAAAATTTTGAAACTGAATACCATTGACCTGAGTCATCTACACTCGACTAACTCCAGGATAACAGTAAAAGAATCAATGCCTTTGGAATCAACGAACGTGAACACTATCTATCATACTACCATACCTGTCTACGTGATACTCGGTGCATCAGTACTAATTATCCTAGCAGTATTCATGCGACGCCGCAAGTTACAAAGGAATGAGCTGAAGATTAATGACAACGAAACGCAAAATGGTCAAGAAGCCATGGATAGCAGCTCCGGAGATCCCTTGTCTCTATCCGCACTATTTTCGACAAAAGTCTACAAATAGATGCTGATCTTGCGGAGGGAGATGTTAAGTAAGGACCCACCGCGCGGTTGGATGACGTATTACAACACCTCGCCACCTACCAAGAATTCGTCACTTCCCATGGATGACAACAACACCTGCACTGAGTGGAACTCGGTAGCACCTGCGTCGCGTCATTGATGATTGCGAAACTAAAAGATATATTAGATACCGTAGCCCGGCTTCAAGCACTCTTTCGCTCTAACATTGACGGGGAGTCAACCCTTTAGCATGTAGTTTAATTGTAACTTTTAATTAATAAATTAGTTTGTAAGAAATTAAATCGTATTTTTTTGCATCTTCAACGACGGCCCAACGTAATTAGTGGCTAAATATTTGTTTTTATTGTTTGTTGGTAAGCGCAGTGCAGTCCAAAAAAAACAGCGACCACCGACAAACAATGAGTGGTCGCCACGGTGGTCACCAGAATCATGTCGGCCTGTATAATTGCTTCTTCACGCTCCAAGAGGGAAGAAGTAAATCGAGGAGCTTACGACAGGATAGGTGGATGACTGATGCAGGCACAGGGATACGCATAACACATTATTACCTTTTCCGTGTCTTTTGATTCAAGCGTAGCGGGCGCATGAGCTTGCGCACTGTATTCACTTTCATACTGCAAGAATTCTAATGTTTGATCTCTAGCTGCTCTCTCAGTCTTATCAATTACTGTTGTAGTGACAGCCTTTACTTCAATTTTTGTCAAAGATTCGCTAATTTCCTTATCCATAGAGGGTCTATGTGCCGGGCTTGTTCCAATCTGGTCTTCTAAGTCCGAAAATTGTGATGCTTCATCTAATGAGTCACTTCTATGTTTTGAGTCCTTGGAATAAACCTGAAAGTGGTTATTTTATTTAAAAAAATCAAAACCAAGTTGTTGAAATTGTTTAAATAAATAAAATTAAAAAAAGAAATTAACAGTATAAAAAAATGTAATCATTAAAATTCTAGGTTTTTTGCCCAGATAGACAGATGAGAAGGGGGACCACCGGTAAGCGGTTACCGCCACCCACTTCAGCAATGCCACAGCACAAATAAGCCGCTGCTTACCAAAAACGCATTCATTATGTTGTATTCATAATAAATACTTATTAAGAATTCATTACATTATAAATACTTATTAAATTGTTTTGCTACGGAACGATATAAATTCATAAGGTGATAAATCTTTATTTATTTTTTGTTAAAGTCAAAAATTACCTTTGATTCAGTTTGTGATATAAAACTAAAGTCTTTTTCGGTACTCTGTTGTAAATCTGCTAGAGAGTCTGCTTTGTCTATAGCTGACTGTCCAGGCGATTCTTGTGATATTTTACGTCCTATTAAATCTTGCATGTCCGAACCAACTGAGTCGGTCTTTGTGTGTTTGCTCAAATCAGATTTTGTACTTGCTATGGACACTTGCGTATCGACCTTAAAATATCAATAATATTTTATTACAGAATAGCCTCAGAAGAACGTCGTTTTTAACCATTAAATAAATTCTATAATATTGTATAATAAAATTCTATAATACTCAAAAAATACAAAATAATATTATTGAATCGTCTGGCTTAAAATTCCCATACCTTTTCTTTAAATTTTTCACTTATTGATACATCCTTTTCTTCTAACGTCTCTGTAATGTCCTCTTCGCTCACTTTGGCTCTTAATTCCTCGGTCATTTGTTTTTCCAGCTTATGTTCTTTAACAGCAACAGTTTGGACATCCTTTTTGTCATCGTCACTTGGTTTCTTAAATATATCTTTTTGGTCATATTTACATATTTCTTTCTTATCAAACATTTCCTTGTCAAATTTAATTTTGACCTTCTGGTCTTTATCTACTTTGACCGTGGTTTGTGACTCAGTCTCTGTTTCAGAATCTGTAGATTTCTTTAAGAATTCACTATCTTCTTCAGAGGATACTTGGACGAGTGTAGAATCTGTTCTCATAGTTTTGGGAAAAGATTTAGTTTTCTCTTCGAGTTTTATTTTTGAATCAAAATGCTGTATCGTTTCTTTAACAGACTTTACTGTTTCGACATGTTTTTCAGTTTCAATGGATATTTTATGCGTAACGTGAGTTTCCATACTTGATATCTGTTTAGATTGTTCTCTGACAAACTCTTGTGTATATTCGATTCCTTGATCCTGTTCGAGGGTGTGTTTCTTCAAAGCCTCTTTTGTCAATTTTATAGTCGGCTTAGGAAAGTCTATGGAAACGTCTTTAGACATTTTGGATTCAAATGAGCTAATTTTGTCTCTAAGTGTCGCTTCTGCTATATCTTTTTCATCTTCTGTCACTAATTCAGGTGACCTGTCGCCATCGTCTAATTTTTCTTCCACTTTCGAAGTAGCGATTTCTTTCTGAGATATGGCTTCTTTTGTGAATGTATCTACTTTGCTTTCAACGACTTTCACTTCTGTACTCTCACTTGTTATTGACTTTCTTGGAGTTATGGTAACATTCGAGAAGTCTCCCGATGGGAACCTCATTGATTCATTTCTCATGTGCCTTTGTAAATGTTTAGGCGTAGGCTTAGCTGGTGACGAAGGATCATACTTTCTAAATTGTTCAACCGGACGTTCTATTGGCTTTGGTTCCTCTTTTCTTACTTCGATGATTTCTTCTCTAACTTCTGTAACAACTTGGACGTCTGTTTCCGGCTCCTCTTCAACCTTTTCTGGAGACGTCTTTGAACGTGTTCTTTCCAGTTTCGGCTCTTTGACCTTTAAGAATAACAGATAAATATAGTATTCAAAATTAAATAAATTTACTTTTTTTTTTGTTGGCTTTATAGATACTATTATATTTTTGTAACTCACTACAATTATTTAGGTAGGTCGCAGATATTCATTAAAATACATTTAAATTTTTGAAGTGATAACTTCTTATGGGAGGGTGAACCGAAACGTTCGGTAACGCGAGCGGTTCATCGACCAGCCAGCGTTAGCCGACCTCCCTGGAACATCGATAATTTCGAAGTCCCAGGTTGCGTCACACAGTGACCAGTCGGCTTGGACCGGACTTTGACCAGACTTTCACAAGACTTTGACAGGACTTTGACCGGACTTTGACACGACTTTGTCACGACATTGCCACGACTTTGACACGACTTTGACACGACTCTGACACGATTTTGACACGACTTTGACACGACTCTGACACGATTTTGACACGACTTTGACACGACTCTAACACGATTTTGACACGACTTTGACACGACTGTGATACGACTGTGTCAGGCTCCTCCGCTCTCACTTTAACCCACATTAGTTTAAGTTATCACTTCTGTCGAGCGTCCCGGGACGCACACTTTTTTTTTTTATTTACCTGTTGTTCAATATCTTGAAATTTTTTAATGTCTGGTTTAATTTGTGTTTTAATTTCAATAATCTCTTCTCGTATTTCCTTCTTTTGTTTGGAAGCGGGAATTTTACTCGAGCTTAATTTTCTTGTTATCTGCTCTTTTCTCTCGGCGACGCTTCGCTTTATATCTAAAATATAAAACACATAAGAATACACATAATTCAAAGAACTAAGATTACAAATTATCAGATTATTTTTTGTTTTTTTGGGAATAACTAATTATGGCTAATAACTTCACGCCTAGGGGGAACCAGGGCGGTCAAATTAGGCTCACTTGTCTTACAACCCAGCATTTAATCAAACTTAAAATAACTAATTTTAGGAGCTGAAACGTCACGGTTAAGACATAATGTTCTGGCATAAACAATAAATTATATTATAATATTGATCTTATCTATATAATTTCCATAAAAATAGTACAATTTTATAATCTACCTGATGTCTTATTAAGAATTACAATAAAAATAATCCAGTTATAGAGCCTTGCGTATCTGCAGTATTTCAGAAGCAAAGCTAGAAATACATATAAATGAAATGACAATAGACGCTATAATGCTCCTCCAGTTATTTTGTTATGTTATTTGTTTGTTATTATTAATTTTACCTTCATCCTCTTCACTGTCCTCACTCGGCGTGGGAGTTCTCTCAACCTCACTCTTCTCTACGATAGATTTCTCTTCAGGCGAGTATTTTGCTTCATCCTGATCGTGTTCCGATTCTCTGTGCTCAGGTATTTCGTCTTCATCGTATAATCTTTCTTTGAGTTTATTGTCTTCTTCCGCTAAAGTCAATTAAAATATTAGACGTAGTTAAATGTAGAAAAAGATATAGAAGCATAGTAACAGTAGTTTAAAAATCGTTTGTTCTAGAGATTTTGTGAAAATCGTAATATTTGCATTTTTTTTTTGTTAATATTTTCTTCATCATCTTGTCGGCAACTTACGGTGACTAACAAATAAGAATGAACAAAAAATACTACATAAGCATCACTGAAAAAAATCCTAAATTTTCATTAATTTATCATTTTGTTAGGCAAAGTCTACATTACCTTTATAAGCCTCTATTTCCTCGGAAGCTTGTCTTTCTTGATAAATATTCCGTTGAATTCGTCTCTCGTTGATCATATCTGATTGTGAAGCTATTATGTCATCTCTACCGATACGACACAACGCCAGCTCCAATGAATTGTCTAAAATTACAAATGGAACTTTAGTATTTATACTTTACTAGCATTTGCTCGCGCCCAATGATTGACAATGACATGAAATTTTTGAATAGGTAAAATGAAATCTCTAATTCCGTGTGTGCACCACTTCATAATAATATACCGACTTAAATACCCCCTTTTTTACTACCTATTTAAGGTGTGATGGAGTGATGATGTCGGTACGATCTTTGAGTGGTAGAGCCATGCTGTAGACAGTTTTGCCTACATCATGAATGGGTCGGCTCAACCCGGTCGTTACTACTGTCTAGAAAATCGACAAAGTAATGGCGTGCGTAAATGCGTTTTGTACGGTATGTGAATTATCCGGAGATCCAAATGCCTCTTCCCTTCCTAATTGTTTGGTTATTCCTATCTTAAGTTCGGCAACGCGTCTCTGATTGTGGGCGTACATGGGTGGTGGAGATAACATACCATCTAGTGACCTATTTGCTGGTTTGGCGACGTATGCTATAAAAAATATCTCTAAACTACCTTTTTAATAAAAGTAGCCTATGTTACTCAGTGATAATGTAGCTTTCTAACGGCCAAAATTTTTTTGAAATCGGTCTACTAATTTTTAAGTTTATTCGTTACATACAAAAATATATTTTTTTTGTAATATTAGTGTAGATGTATATTGCACTGGTTCATCAGGGGCTGATATCAAGTCTACTTACCCTGGGCCTTGGTCCCGGACTGCGTCTTCCACAGCTTGAGCATGAGCTGCGCCTGCTCAGGCGCGGTGATCCGCTTCGCTTGTATCTGGTTGACGGTGGGGAGCTGATATCAAGTCTACTTACCCTGGGCCTTGGTCCCGGACTGCGTCTTCCACAGCTTGAGCATGAGCTGCGCCTGTTCGGGCGCGGTGATCCGCTTCGCCTGTATCTGGTTGACGGTGGGGAGCTGATATCAGGTCTACTTACCCTGGGCCTTGGTCCCGGACTGCGTCTTCCACAGCTTGAGCATGAGCTGTGCCTGTTCGGGCGCGGTGATCCGCTTCGCTTGTATCTGGTTGACGGTGGGGGGCTGATATCAAGTCTACTTACCCTGGGCCTTGGTCCCGGACTGCGTCTTCCACAGCTTGAGCATGAGTTGCGCCTGTTCGGGCGCGGTGATCCGCTTCGCTTGTATCTGATTGACGGTGGCGACGCTCACGCCCAGCTCGTACGCCAGCGCCACCCAGTCCTTACCGAGGAGGTTGCAGATGTCCTCCAACCTTTATAACAAGTTTAGATATTGAAATAAAACTAATTGGACGGGGTCTACCGCTTGACCACGAAGGTTGAAAAGCTTTCGAAACGTCAGGATCAAAAAATACTCAAAATCGCGATAAAATCAGTTTAAATTAGTTTTATGTATAATATTCATGTTAAAATAAGAAATCATTAAATTTAGATATTACTTTGAATACGAAGGAGATGCTGAAAATTACAACTGCTATAAAAAGGTTTTAGGATATTTTATGTGAATGCAAATTTTGCCTCGTTGATAGTGGCAACGTTCTTAAGCTGATACAACGTGAAATTATGAATATTACATCTTGAGACGTAAATAAGCTTGTAGAACTGTAGGTGCACTAAATGCACCCCTGTCTATCCTTTCTAGAGTATAAGTGTGATCTAATGTTATTTTAAATATTAGGTCCTTACATATGAAATTGTCGTTTTGTATGGGAGGAACAAAAAGTCGAATATTTTTTAATATAATATATTTAATTAATCAAAGTATGGACCATTATTTTCTATGCACTTTTGCCATCTCATAGGTAGTTCATTGATCCCTTTACTAAAAAAACCAGTCGGACGGGAATCAATAAAATCTTTGAAGGCGATTTGGACTGCCCCATCGGAGTTGAATTTTTTCCCTTGCAAGAAGTTATCCAAATTTCGAAAAAAATGGTAATCTGTTGGAGCAAGGTCCGGGGAGTACGGAGGATGTCTTAGACTTTCCAATTGAAGCTCTTCTAATTTAGTAGCCGTCTGTTGCGCAGTGTGTGGTCTAGCGTTGTCGTGAAGCAGCAGTGGCGTGGAGCGATTGACCAGCCTAGGTTGTTTAGCCGCTAGCTTTTCCATCATGGTTCGCAATTGCTGACAATAGACATCAGCCGTAATAGTCTGGCCAGATTTGAGAAAACTGTAATGAACAATACCGGCACTAGTTCACCAAACGCTTACAAGTAACTTTTTTGGGGTTAATTTTCGCTTGGGGCAGGATTTGGCTGGCTGGCCAGGATCCAACCATTGCGCTGAGCGCTTCCGATTATCGTAAAGAACCCATTTTTCATCACAGGTAATGATTCGGTTTAAAATACCTTCATTATTGTGCCGGTTTAGTAATGTAACGCAGCAGTCGACGCGCGTTTGCCGGTTTGCTTCAGTCAATTCGTGAGGTACCCACCTTTCAAGCTTTTTAATCTTCCCAATTTGCTTCAAGTGAATTAAAACAGTTTTATCACTAACATCGCAGCCTGCAGCTAACTCGGACGTGGTTTGCGATGGATCCGCTTCCACAATAGCCTTCAACTCTTCATTATCAACTTGAGTCTCAGGCCGTCCACGGGGCTTGTTCTGCAGGTCGAAATTTCCAGAACGAAAACGTTGGAACCAAAAACGAACTGTGTTTTCTTTTGCAACACAACTGCCATACACATCATTCACCCTTCGAGTTGTTTCCGCAGCACTAGTGCCACGGCGGAACTCGTACTCGTAAATAATGCGATATTTTAAGTTTTCCATTTTGTAAAATGAGTGACGCAAACAGAAAAAAACAGAAGAAAAAAATCAAATGAATGACGATCATCGAAGCACAAATACATAAGTCTATAGCTGTACAAATTTGAATTTGGAATTCCTTACCAAAGAGGAGAAATTTGTGATTAAAGTGGCCAGTACGAAAAACGCCAATTTCATATGTAAGGACCTAATATAAAAGATGGTTTGTGAATTAAAACTAAGACCTTATTCCGACAAAATGCATACATTTTAGTAGGTAAGAAAAGTTCTAAAATACAAGATCGAGAAGAAGAAATTGAATTATCAGGTTTTAAGACAAATATTGCAGGTACGTAACAGATTGTAAGACTCATATTATTTAAAGTTATATAAACGGGCAGGAAGGTTCTGGAATGGAGACCAGGTACTGGCAAGCGCAGCGTTGGATGTCCGCCTACAAGGTACGCCTACGACCTGATAAAGGTCGCAGGAAGTCGCTGGATGCAGGCCGCTTCTAACAGGTCGGTCTGGAAATCTTTGGGGGAGGCCTATGTTCAGCAGTGGACGTCTTGTAGCTGATGATGATGATGATGAAACTAAGTAAAGGAAAAAATATGTAAATACCTTGGATCACTAAGTCGTTGCCTCCATATCAATTCTTGTTCTTCGGTTCGTCTCGGCACCGCATCTATTGGCAGCGGCGAGGTTCTCTCTGTGGGTTCGTCTGGTACCATGATGTTCAGGACGGCAATCTAAGACAATACAATATAAAAGCTATGATTACCACAAGGTAGTAGGTCCCTGGTATGCGTGAGGCCGTCTGGGTTGGTACCACCGGTTTGTCTAGTTCCGCCGCCAAGCAACAGTGTATAAGCAGTGTATAAACGGCCAAGATAAAAACACTCTGTATAAAATATGTAAGTTTGACTTACCGGAGCAGGTGAAGGTTCTCCCTTAGGCACCTTAGGGTCCCTCATGAACTGGCACCTGCATATCGGCTCCAGATCCTGAGTCTTGATCATCACGGGGAACGCGACACGGTTCTCGCGGAAGGCGCGGAACGGTATCGCCAATTGTTCGCCAGATTTCGCAACTGGTACTAAATTCCCACCGAATTCTAGATAAATCGACTTTCCTTCGTGGACCTGTAAAATGTTTAGCCATCAAATTAAACAATTATTAAGCCCACCTAACTAACCTGCAAGCGTTTTGCCGAGTGTGGTTTTTGAAATTTCTAAATACTTATCTATTTGACGTCGTAATGCAAAATATGAGGAAATAAAGATTAGATCAAACCAATCAAAATCTTTATTCATCATGTAGGAAAGAAAGAAAGAAAGAAAAAAAGAAAGCGTTTATGACAGGTCAAGTGAGAGCCACAGTGTCCCTTGACAGTTGACATTATATTTGGATTGCACTGTACTTAACTTTAAGTCCAGTGTAGTCACTTTGCCGTGGATAGAAAATTTAAGAAAATGAACAAGTACCTCCACATCTCGACTCTTGGCGACTTGTATGAACCGTTCGATCCGCTCCAAAGCCTTGTCTTCTTTGTCATCAGTAACACAGAACATGCGCAACTGCGCTTGGTTTTCATCGGTTCTCTTCGCGTATACCACAAACCTTGCCATGAAGGGTACATGAATCGCTTCCCTATAAAAACGACATTTAGCTTATATACGTTTATGTTACTAAAGATTTTACAGTTATAGTAAAAATAAAAAAATAAGATGGTTTTCGGAGATAAATGAACACTGACCTATACAATTCAGTAGCCATCTTTGTAGCATCTTCAACATGTCGACAGTCAATCAACCAATAGCGAGCCGATACAGTTGTTGTGAACGATACGCAGTCGTTAACAAACGTCAAGGGCGTGTTTTCAGTGACATCTTCCCAGTGTGCTCGATTAGTTCCACCTGTCATGACAGAAACGGATGTAAAAACTTACAAAACATCATCTCCATCTAAATACATGCTATCTGCATTATTATTTGTATGGCTACGTAGTATGCATTTAGTTTGCCAGATTTCGTACGAAGCTACAAAGGCAGTACTGCGGCTAAAACGCTATTTACTGCCAATATTTAAATGTCTACTACCTTTTAGTAATGCATGCCAAAGCAGGCTCTTATCTCTACAGTTGTTCTGTTTCTTAATGAAATTACTACTTATAAAAATCTATCTTTACTACGATGTTATCTAATTGCTTCCATGTTAGAAAAGTTTGTAGTTATCCAGATATGTGTAGTCATAAAAAAGAATTTAGAAAAGTATAAAGTAATTTCTTAGATTAAGTCCTACATATTATGTATAGTCCAGTTTAGTTAGAACGAATGTAGAAGAAAGATTGGAAATTAGAAATACAGGTTAAAAGGAAATTAAAACAAAAACAAATATAAGATGTTTCCAAAACGGCCTATAGCAAACACACAACAAGCAAAGACAACACATCACACAAAAAACAATAACGTACCATTTTATCATTTATTTAGATGAAATAAGTGACTGATAACGTGGCACACTATGTATGTTCACCTGTTGTCATTAATTGTGCTTCATTGTTAAAATTAAACAATGAATCTTCAAAAACGAATATATAAAATTACTTCTCTAGCTTTTTAAATAACAGATCTCTCGAAGGACATACACTAAAATGAACTCAAATATCTAATACGACAAAAAATTAACGGAAATGTGTTCAGTGAAATCATGACCAGAAAAGAAATGAAATAAAAATAAAAGAAGATGACGTGAAAAACTGATAGGCCGTTTTGGAAAAGAACTTTGACAAGTACAAGCAAATTAACGGTAAATTTGGGAACACAGACGCTGAAAAATGAGATGATGATGACGATGGCACCGTTTATTATTATTTTATGCTTATACTAAAGATAATTGGTTTGTGTTAAATTCAATGTGCCCAAATTAACTAATACTGTCTCGAATACCCAAAACGTTGGTGTCTATCGCAGTGCATTCTTGACGTCCCAAGATTTGTTTAATGGTTATGATACAGAGTGAATGTGAATTAACAAAGCGTAAAAATTTCAGCCCGTGCACAGAGGAAGAATGTATGAGAAGCAAGATATGGAAAAGCATTCAAAAAGTGACAGAGGGAACAAATAAAAGAAGATAGTTACACTCTAGCACGAACGTTGCCGCGTACAGAGCATAAGTATCAAAATAATGAATTGTGATAAATAAAACTAAAAAAAATCGAAATTGGACAAAACATCAGAACTAAAATCAACGTGAAAATTAACCGATATTTTAAATTTTGTCTCTTTATTATTATCTGTATAGTATTTCTAATTTTTTACCTTCGAGAGATCGTTTGCGAAATACCCCTGTTGGTGCGCGCCGATACGTGGTAGCGTTTTATAGCGCCGCACACGGTGAGCGTGCAACACACACAAACACACGAGAACAAAAACAATATAGACACGCACAAAACGCACACACAGGGATGCGTCCCTTTAGCTGCTCAGTGTATTTGCTATAAGCGATTGAATCCCACAAACTGCCTGAACCCCACTCGTCTGAACATAATATGTCAGTTTGTCAAAGTAAAATATGAAAACTACGCTATTAATTTTCGAATGTAACATGCTCATCCCGTTGTCTATAAAAATGGGAGTTGTTATTCTAAACCTGTTGATTCGTTTACTACGAACGATTATTATTAAATAGAAAGAAATCTATAATATTAAGATATCGATCGAACTAGCAGTACACTAGTAAAATGTTTTAATATAACCAAAATTCTATCAACTACCGATCTCATGGAAGATTCTATTCCTACCTATTTACCTATGAATCGATTTCGTAATGATTTTGAACTAGCTCCATTACTATTGTAAATCTACTTTGATAATGTGTTGTAATGGAATATTGGTTTACTTGGTCTTAACATTTAACTGATAAGCGAAATTTGTCGTAAGCTGCTGTCAATTTTCATAGCACACTTACCTTTGTGGCGCAAAGCGATTACTTTGTCGATAGCAAAAAGGCATACTCCATTGCAACACTTTACATTATTCTGACTATTACCAGAACCAAAAGGCCCATCAACAAACATTTTTAACTAGATATCTAACCCAAATTATCAGTCATTAAATTATGTTGGTTAACAAAGATTGATATCAATTGTTTTTAATTCTGATCTCTCAAAATTGGTTCTGGTAAAAAGTCAGATGTCCAAATTATTAACAAGCGTATTATATTAAGCGTACCTGATATAGAGCACAGAAGGCGAAGAGTCGGAGCTGACGATGTGCTGTATTGATTAGTCATACCCTGAGTATGAGGTCTAGGGGCTGGCATACTCAGTGTGATAGCCTTGTGGAATTTCCTCCTTCGGGGTTCAACGGTTACCACAGGAGAAACCGCTACTCCGCGACCAAGGAGCTTAGCAGTTAGTTCCGAGTCTATTATCTGGGCCTGCAAACCATATTGCCTGGATACCGTCTGCTCCTTATTATTAGTACTTTAGTTTCGCTAAAGACCAAACTTTGTCTCCAAACATGCTTTGATAATTAAAGTGGTGCAGCTTAAATTACATATTTTGATACTTACTTCTTTCGAATCAATTTTTGTTATTTCACAATTTCTTTTTTGAGCACGTTGATCATTGATTCATGTGCACCTTCATTTTCAAGCAAATAAGGTAAGTGGTGATAGCGGTTTGGTGCATAAATTAAGCAAATATGAAACATTATGAAATCACAGTAAAAGCGTCAAAGGAAAACATACTTTGTCATCCAGACGTTCATCTATTTCTCACACATGCGCTTAAATATATGCACACACTTCAACAATAAAAGCTGTTATACATCATAAATAATGCAAATCAAAATATATACATCATGCAATAACGTTTGGTCTTTAGGAATCAAAGTACACAAGGCATTGACACTGGTCTGACGAAGCAAAGACATTACCCAATAAATTTAGCAAACACCTTAAACATACTTAAATCTACTTAGGTATACGTCACTCCATATCATTAAATATATAGTTATATTCACACACTGTCTTGAATTCACAATATTGTTCATGCTTTCTCTCACCTAAAGACCAACTAAACTAATAACGTAATTAATGCGTTAGATAACGCAGTGTGAGAAAATTCGAATGAGTGATTTCATATGATTCAATTTTGCTTAAACTGAAAACAATATTTTTTCGGAATTTAATCTTTATTGTAAATTCTACATTCGATTAAGTGGATTCTAAATTTATTGGGTACACCAGACGGAGTAACGCACAATCTTAGATTAAGGGGTAAAATATTTTCTTACAATACATCACAATTCAAGCGAACAATATCCATGGTCTTATCTGACTAGATATGTGATGATACATCATGAAGTGATGATGAAAAGGGAAATACAGTATTCCTGACAGCTTGGGTAGATTTCGCATTAAAATTCGTTTGCTTTGGAGTTAAAACACAATTTGTTTATTGTTGACTTTAAATCTACAATTTCAGAATTTTTATTGAGACGAAAAGGAAATCCTATGATCCTTAACATATGGCATTTTATTAGTAAGGAGTTGTATAATTATTCTATCAGTAAAATATACTTAATACCCATAATCATCCATGACTGCTATTTCATTCTTCATTTATATTAGATCGTTACATTTCATTTCTTTTTTAAGTCGACGTTTAGCTTGGTAGGTTTACAACTAGTGGTGCAACGTCATCTCCTTCCAATCCATTTAGAAAAAAATCCATTTAGAAACGATCTTATAGGTATGCACGACGTTACAAGTGATAACTTTAGGAATAGTATAAAAATCAAATCAAAAGAACTTTGAACTTTAAATCGACAATCGAAACGAAATTATAGATTCGAAAGTCACAAATCACTCCAATTTTGTTTCTGCTAAATCTACCCAAAATACACAATATTATGTTAAACATGTTATCTAATAACCAAGATTATATAAAATACTGATTATAAATATTATTCCTAAGTCGCTATTACATATTGGTAAAGCAGAAAAAAAACTCCGTCAAAAATAAAATATCTATAAAAAATATTTGGCATTGTCATTTGTACTTTTGGTTAAATGGATGACTTTATGATTAGATTCCGTCTAATATAAGTTGGCAGGTGTGAATTTCCCCGTTTTTTGACCAACTTTATCCATTTGACCTTAGCGCACTTGCAAATATTGTTGAAAGGATTTGACTTTTTTTAGGATGGGCTGCATTAAGTTAAAAAGTAAGTGTTGTCCAACCTGGTAATCGAATTCCAAAACTCCTGTTATATAACAAATACAAGTGAGTTTTTGGCAAGATTTGATGTGGTCACCACCCTGACCTTGAACATAAAGTTTTCTTACACAACCTTGACTTTTTCAAACAAATCAGTACTATATTTAAGATTTTCGAAAACAATAATAATAAGGTACACAGTAAGCTATTTGGGACACTACCAAAAAATTGAACCTGTATACTGCCAGGTGACTAAAGAAGCAATGCGCTTTTAATGTATTGTCGTCTGCCAACTTATATTTGACAAGGTATATCGCGGACACAATCGATTTTGGCTTATGAAACAAACGAATTACTAAAATGAACACATTGCTACAACTCTTCTAGATTATCATCTACTATCGTAAAGATCTTTTACGACAAACGTGGCTGTAAACATTGAAAGAACAAATATTGGCATTTTGAAGTGATAACTTGTTATGGGAGGGTAAACCGCTTCGTAACGTAACGCGTTAGGCGCCACTCTGTCTGGCTTTCCTTCACGCATACGGCAGCAGTAGGCAGGCTCCTCCTCTCTCACTTTAACCCACAGCGCAGCGCATTAAATAGTTCAACTTAGATTAAGTTATCACTTCTGTCGAGCGTCCTAAGACGCATACGATTTTTTTTAACAATCTATCATGATTAACGAATTTATCATCATTAAAAATATGCTGTCGTGATTGTAATGTGATAATATTTTCACTAATTTTTGTATTTATATGATAACCACAATACTTTTGCGAAGACGATTTTGAGACAGTACGTAATATATGCGACAATGTAATTTGGCTTTCAGAATATTTTATTGCTTTTCTATTTCAACTTTTTTGTTCTGACTTAATTATATTTCTGCTTATTAGTCAATAATTACTTTAAGTTCTTTCTGTGATAAAGGCCCGAGTCGTGAGACAAATGTGGTTGGAAAGAAGGAGCACAGAGCGTCGACGTTTCAACAGTTTGCATATTTTTCAACATTTCAATTGTATTACATCGGTTTAGTATTTGATATACACCTGAGTTATGCCAAATTAAACCAGCTTGGCATCGACTGGCTTCCTCAAGGAGATTGAGCCCCAATCATGTCAAGTCAAAATTGGGTTTCTAGAACCGTGATCAAAGCTTTGGATTTGAAACACCTGTTAATTAACAACACATTTGAACTAATATAAAAAAATCTTATGTCAAACGCTTTTTTGGGTTTCTGGAAGATTCATAGATAATTTTGTCGTGGAATGGAGTATCAAAGCGATTGTTCGCATATTAAATGAGTGTTTTTTTTTTTCACTTAATAACATTTCAAAAACTCGAATTGATTTGACAGCTCTGTTAAAATCGTGTTCGTTCGTAGTTCTGTTAGTTAAATGATGATTTGATCAATTTTTTAGCAACTAGGTGTTAGTCGATGTTCATTGTTTAGTGTACACTCTATTTACTATACACATATGTGCTCAACATTCCTGCCGGTAATTGTAACATGAGGTTGTAATTAGTGATTGTAAAGGAAGTTTTAGTTTAAAACAAATCTTTCAATTGAAATAAAACGAATTTAAACGGATTTTATCGCGGTTTATTATTTTATTTTTGACCCGACGTTTCGAAGGCTTTTCAGTCTTCGTGGTCACTGGGTCCACCCCGTTTAAATTCAATGTAATTTTTATTTCAATGTGTAACATTCACGTAAACGTAAGAAATCTTTCAATGTTCATCGCCACATTACGTTACGTGATCTTCATCAGCTTAATTTTAATATTATCACTAATCAAATCATGGTAACTTTTGTCTACAATTTCGTAAATTTTATTCATAAGCATTTATTATTGCCCGACCATGCCGGATTTAAATTCATGTGCTACAACTAAATATAATACTACCAAATTAAAGAGAACCGTTTCTTCTTCGAAACGTTGTTGACCGTTATCTTTTTTAAGTTAATGTCTTTGACTCCTTTGCGTGGTTTGAATAGGTTTACCTGCAGGCCCACTTTGATCTTCTTTGTGAGGGCACCTTGAGGGAAAACTGCTTGAACTTGAGGTACCACCGAGCTGGACACCATTCCACCTAGATAACACATTTTTTTTAGCAAATTTAGCAGTGCAATCCAAAAAAGTCAAGTTCTAGCGCTGCACCCCCTTCCTCACGCTTCGCAGGGGTTTGTTTACGTAATCTTTGCGATGCGAGTAGAGTCATAAACATTCAAGAAGGAAATTAAATTAATACTTATTTCTATATGAAAATAAAATCTAAAAAATTATCAAAAGTCGTAGAACAAAAGTTGTTCCTTATGGGATTAGCTATCTAGTCCTGCGAGGTTGATGGTGTTTTAAAAGTAACCCGTATAAGTACCCATTGTCTTGTCTCTGCATCACCTGTGGGATGACTGTTAGAGAATGCCTCTGGTATTAAGTCCGCCTTTATACATGTTGTATATAAAGTTTAAATAAATAAGTAGAAGCTATATTACCTTCAGGTCCAATGGCGTGGACCTCTTGACGTATACGCGAGATCACAGCAAAGTACTGCGGGAAGTCATGCGTCAGGATTCTGGTGACGCGTGGAGCGTCCCAACCTTTCTCTTCGTCATTGGTTTCTGTTAAAGACATGCTTTCTTTAACAAATCAATTTACAAGGTCGCTCGTATGCGAGAGGCCGTCTGGGTTGGTACTGCCGCTTTCTCTATTTCTGCCGCCAAGCAACAGTGTGTAAGTACTGTTGTGTTTCGGTTTGATGGTCATTAAAGCCAGTAAAATTACTGGGCATTATGAGACTTAACATCTTATGTCTCAGGTTGACGACCGCAGTTCAGGGCCATGCAGTGCATGCATATCAAATAAAAAAATATATAATACATTGATTCATTAGACAACGGGCTTTCATCTGCTACGATCCTTACACACCTCTTTGGCCTCCTTCACTCTCATTAAATCCTCTCCTCTATGATACGAGGGACCTACCTTGTATAATAATAAATAAATAAAAAGTAGTATAGGAGGTACCTTCAATCTCCAGTGTCTCATGCAGGATGTCCTGCACGACGTCGTCCGTCGCGTCGGCGTTGTGTTCGCGCCAGCTCGTGCCGTTGTCGGACCGCAGGATCACGATCTCACGCTCCTTCCCGCGCAGGGAAGCGTAGTGGGGGACTTCTAGTATCACTGGCCTGAAGAACGATGGTATTGAAAACATTGCTGATTGATTGATGCTGGTGGTAAGATATTCACATCCATTCATATCCACCCAACGCACACCAACGCAGCAGCAATCCGCTACTTTACGTCGGTTTTCTGTGAAACAGTGGTAACCTGGTCGAACCGGCTACCACTATGGTAACGACCCGGTCGAGCCAGCCCATTCATACTGTAGACAAAACTGTCTACAGCGTGGCTCTACCACTCAGAAACAGTGGGATATTCATATCCACCCAATATTGCTGATTGATCATTGATTGATGCTGGTGGTGGGATATTCACATCCGCTTGAATAGCGACTGTACACATGGTGTTAAAACCTGCTATAGTGATCCAGACGCCTTGTGTGGATCGCGTTCCAGGATCAGTCATTGTATATCCGGTTCTCCCGAGGGGCTTGCGGCATGACTTGATGGTTGGTTGGGGCGGGTAGGCCGGCATAATTCTGGTACCACTAATAACCACCAATTCATTGTTTGACGGTGGTCGTTAGTTTTTTGGACTGCACTACGCTTACCATCAGGTGTAGCGCAGTCACTTTGCCGTGCTCGGATAAAAAAAATCATTATATGCACTCATATAATCACCGAAGGGTAGGCAGGGGTTTGACTTGCCATAATTAGCAGTCGGTTTTGATAATTATGACTGAAGTGAGATTAACGATGAAAAGATAACTTACCCCAAGAACTTGGCAGCCACAGGTCCCATCTCCAAGACCCTGGCGGCGAGTGCTTCTCCCTCCATCAATGGCGGCATGTGATTGATACGTGATGGTTTTAAATATCTGTAAAAAATAAATGGTGTATGAATCCCATGAGGCTATGTGGAAGGTAGAGAGCGTTTAAATTCAAGTGATCCACTTGTTTCTCTTTTTAATCGATTGCATGACAAGACGAGCAAGGCGCTCGACTGATGGTAAGCGCCACGCCTGCCCAGAAACCGATGCAACACCACACAGAACTTTGAATTACAAAGCACTGCATGGCTGCGCTCATCACCTCGAGACGTAAGATGTTAATTCCATAATGCCCAGTAATTCACTGGCTTCAATGTCCTTCAAACCGAAACACAACATTCCTTAAACACTGTTGCTTGGCGACAGAATAGAAAAGCGATGGTACCAACCCAGTCGGCCTCTCGCATACGAGGGACCTACTACCTTGTAAAGTGTTGTATTCGTTTGATGATCTCTGCTATAAAGAATAAAAAAATGGTTATCCACAAACCTGCAAGTGATCCTGGTGGGTTGCTGCGCAGAGAGAGGAGGCACGATGACCCTCACCCCACCACCACGACATCCTCTCATGGCACCTCCACGAGCGTCCACGAGGAATGACACCAGGAAACTGTTTCACACGATAGGTTTATTGATGATGGACAGTAATGGAATGGAAGTGGAGAGTAAAGGCGAAGTCAAAAAAGAAGTAGAAAATAATAAAGTTAATTTGGTTTATCATCACTCAGCCAAAAATCTTGACTTTACTTTGTCAGAAATTGTTAAGGACTTTGATGATACACTATCACCTTAAAACAAAAATATTTTTAATTCCCCAAGCGCAATTAAAGCCATAAATGAAATTCTCGCGTACTCCCATTGTAATATTTACAAGTACTTATTATGGTTTCAGTATGAGGAAATAAATGATCAAATGCTTATTAAATTAAAATTAGATTGTACTCACTTTTTCCACTGCAGTTTCTTTCTAGAATCCCATTGTTAGAGATTGCGTGAACAAGAAGATACAGATATTTAACTTGGAAATATTCTGAAATAAGTGCCATGAATTATTCATTATTTATATTTTTAATAACAATCATTTCTATGTTTACAAATACAAGAATACAATTTTTTTTCTCAGCACGAGTTAATTGACTTACACTGTTTAAAATGTTACATGAATACTTAGAATGCACAAATTTCACCTTTCTCCTCATAGACAGAATACATTTGTTTTTTTTTTATCCGAGCACGGCAAAGTGACTACACTAGACCTGATGGTAAGCGCAGTGCAGTCCAAAAACCACCGACCACCGACAAAGAATGAGTTGATAGGTGATCATCAGAATCATGCCGGCCAGTATAAATGGTTCTTCACACTCCGAAAAGGGAAGAAGCAATTCGAGGGGCCTGTGACAGGACAGGAATACATACTAAATCTACCGTCAGATCATGAGAAGGTGGACTCTGACATTAATACGGGATAATGCCTGATAAAGGTCGCAGGAAGTCGCTGGATGCAGGCCGCCTCCAACAGGTCGGTCTGGAAATCTTTGGGGAAGGCCTATGTTCAGCAGTGAACGTCCTGTGGCTGCTTGATGATAATTATGATGAATGCCAGAGAAAAAGAAAAACGCTTTCGGAATCTAGTATACTGACTTAGGTTGAGTGGGATCGACGTTGTAGCAATATCCCTCGGGCGCGTTGGCGGTGCTGTACCGGCTGACGCTCTTCACCACCACCTCCTGCTGGGGCTGGTATGGCATGCCGTTCACTGAACCTGGTAGAATTAGAACTGCTGGTAAACCTACTTGTTGACTGTTTTGAATTGAAGACATTTTATGATAGATAAACTTTTGGAAGATAGAATAAATTATTTAGATGAAGAGAGTTAACGTGATGCAGATTAAAGGAAAACAAGAAACTCTTGCTTACGAAGTGGCGTTATACAGTTTTAAAAAATAGTCATATGTAGTGATTTAGTTAATGGCGCTTTTCTGTTATATTCTTGCCTATGACGTACGAGAAACCCTGTCAATCTAAATGTGATTAAAGTACGTTTTGGTGTGATAAAGTATATTGACAATGTAAAACATAAAATCATCGGTTATTCTCGAAAATATTACTAGAGATATCACTACCAAAATTCTCAAACTTACTTCCATCACCCAAAAAAAGTCTGAGTCAAACCAATTAATTCACTTTAAGGATACAGTCAGTGTTCATATTCAACCTCGGAATTACATTGCATTTACACTACTAATTACAATACTACCACATGACAAATAATCACAAAAATTGGTATTCTCCTCACCTTGTGAAATCTCCATGATATTCTTATGACTCATGGCCGATTCTGTTCTCTCATCTTTAGTGACGTCAATGGGCAGAGAATCATCACCCAATGATTTCATATCGTCTGCTGTTAGATATCGGTATGGCTGATCGTTGAGTATGGGGTCTTCACCTGTTTTGCAAATCGCTTCTATTAACATAGTGTTTTTTATGTATTACATTGAAAGTTCAGTTTAAACATAGGCAAATGTCTCAATAGAAAATTTCAATAGCTTTCCTACTATATATATGTTAATAAGATTCTACTACCACTTTGCCGACAAGAGTAAGTTATATACAATTTACATACACTTACTTCCTTCTTCCTCCGTCGCGATCATGTTGTACTTCTACTAAATTTCTGGCGCTATGGACAGTTCCGATACTTCCTTTAACGTCTCCATCATATATTTCCTAGTTTACTTACGTCTCTCTTCCCCCGAGTCAGGCATGAACATCTCCAGCATAGTCCTCGCCGCGACCACCATGTACTTCTACTGAGATAGTGATACTATCGCCGGGTCTTATACTTCCGTCAACGTTTCCATTACATATATCTTAGTTTACTCACCTCTCTCCTCCTCCAAGTCGGACATGCACGTCTTGAGCATAGTATCCGCCGCGATCTTATACTTCTACTGAGACACCGGTGCTATCAACAGTTTCGACACTTCCTTTAACGTCTAAATCGCATATTTCCTAGCTAACTCACCTCCTTCCTCCTCAGAGTCGGACATGAACGTTTCCAGTATGGTCTCCGCCGCGACCACCATGTACTTCTACTGAGATACTATCGTCGGGTCTTAAACTTCCATCAACGTTTCCATTACATATATCTTAGTTTACTCACATCTCTCCTTCAAGTCAGACATGCACGTCTTTAGAATGATCTCCACCGCGATCTTGTACTTCTACTGAGACAGCGCTATAGATACTTTCCACACTTCCTTTTATCTCCTAGCTTACTCACCTCCTTCCTCCTCAGAGTCAGACATGAACGTCTCCAGCATGGTCTCCGCCGCGACCACCATGTACTTCTACTGAGATACTATCGTCGGGTCTTATATTTCCATCAACGTTTCCATTACATATATCTAAGTTTACTCACATCTCTCCTCCTTCAAGTCGGACATGCACGTCTTCAGAATGATCTCCACCGCGATCTTGTACTTCTACTGAGACATCAGTGCTATCGATACTTTCCACACTTCCTTTTATCTCCTAGCTTACTTACCTCCTTCCTCCTCAGAGTCAGACATGAACGTCTCCAGCATGGTCTCCGGTGCTACCACCTTGTACTTCTCCTGTGACGCCGGCGCTATCGATGGTTCTGACACTTCCTTCAAAGTCTCCATCACAGTGACGTATCCTAATTTTGACGCTATGTCGAGGGGTGTCTGGCCGTTCTGTTGACATAAGAAATGATTTATAATGGTTTCCAGAAACTAGATAAATTATAGAGCAGAATTATAATAAATATTCAAACTACATTGATTTGTACAATCATTCTCATGTTGATTGAAAATCTTAGTGAACTTACAGTAGTAGTCGCATTCGCATCTGCCTTATGTTCCAACAGAATATTGACGATGTTGATGTGGCCTTGTTGCGCGGCGTGATGCAGAGCTGTGTAACTGTATAAAAAGAATGTCATTATTTACATTATATATCAGACGCTTTGCTTGCGCACATTCATTATTTATCCCTAAAATAACACCTCTGCTGGATTGAACCAACTTACTTTAGCAATTACCAACATGTTAAAGTACCGGTTACGCAAAATGTCGTCATAACTTTAGCTGTTAACCGTAACCGCCCAACATTGGCTAGTTAAAGCTATTGTTTAAGTTAGATAGCTGTCTGATGGTTTAATTACAACCTCCAAACTGATATATCTCCTAAAGCGTCTATGCTCCAAAATAATATCATGCCCCTGCTTCTAGAATTAATCGAGAAATTTGAGTATCGGAATACGCCGCGATGGTGCAAAACATTCCGCAGTTAATGTTGAGTCAGCGTTACTGTTATCGTCTACTAACGCGATGGTGCAAAAAAAGTTGACATTAACCTTAACTATAACTGCTATAAAGGTCGCTGGATGCAGGCCGCTTCCAACAGATCGGTCTGGAAATCTTTGGGGGAGGCCTATGTTCAGCAGTAGACGTTCTGTGGCTGATGATGATGATGATGATGATAACATTTGGACTTACCCATGCGTGGTCTGTGCTTTGACAGATGCTCCATTTTCAAGTAAGTGCCGCACCATATTCGCTTGGCCGTAGTGGCTGGCGATGTGTAGAGGAGTGTACCCGCCTTTGGTACAGATGTCCACCTAAATTATGAATAAGGGGGTAACAGATTGGCATAGATGTATCTGATGATGCAGTGACAAATTTTCTGGCTGGTGTTATCCCGGGTTAATGTTCTTTTCTTTATAACGATTTTAGCCTGGGACCCCTCGATACAGGCTTGCCTAGTGAGGGGACCGCGTATAAAAACACTGTATAAATCACTGAAATTACAAATGTAACACTGTTTCTCGAACCATAATATTAAGTGTACTTGTGTTAAAGCATTTGTAATTTTTGAATAAATATTTTTAATTTTTTTTTTTAGGCTCCGCCTTTCTCCATCATGATTACCATGAACCATGAACTACATGGTATTATATGATACAATCTACCTTCTAACCCCCACAATCTGCATCGTTAATTTGCAGTGTTCCACGTGCAAGTGAGATTAGCTTTGGGCTTGTTGGGATCCCATTGACAATCCAGAGATTTCAAATTACCGTTATTATACCGTTACAACCGTTATTCTCAATTATTATTTTTGAAAATTTCGGCAATGCCCAGTAAATAAAACTGACTACATTAAAATTTAGACATAAACTTAACTTATCTTCTCTAGAAAGTAACACAGTTTCATCAAGAAAAACGTTGACTTCTTAAGTTCAATCATCATTACTAATAATAGTAATCATATAATCTACCTCAGCGCCATTTTTGACGAGCAGTTGAGCTACAGGCACTCTGTCCTCCTGAGCTGCCAAGTGTAATGCAGCCAGACCATTCTTCGCCTGATGGTCTACCTCAGCGCCATTCTCCAGGAGTAATGAGCACATTTCTGTGTGACCCTGGATGGTACAAGTAGCATTTATAAAGTCATTGCAGAATTCGAACAGCCTAAGGATGAAAGTGGAAATATTTTCAAAAGAAGTAACCAAGAAATCAATAAATGGAAGAGGTCGGTACAAGGAATCTCAATCTACCAACGATATCGTTAATACATGACCAATATTACAAAAGGAACCATTAAGAATTCCATAAATTAAAGTCAGCATTATATAGATAGGTTTATCAAGATCCAGAAGATCGAAAACATTTTTTTAAACATTTTGTATGAGAACTTATAGGTATTAGTTAAACCCTTACTTGTTGTGCAGCCAGATGCAGTGGCGTGAAGCCAGCTTTGGACTCGGCGTTGGCGACAGCTCCATACTCGAGGAGAGTCGCTGCTGTCTCCATCTGGTTCTTACGAGCTGCTATGTGAAGTGGCGTGTGGCCATTTTTAGCTACGGCCTAAGAAAGAACAAAGTATTTTTTTTTATCCGAGCACGGCAAAGTGACTGCACTACACCTGATGGTAAGCATAGTGCAATCCAAAAAACCAGCGATCACCAACAAACAATGAGTTTATCGGTGGTCACCAGTCATGCCGGCCTGTATAAATGCTTCTTCCGTCTTTGGAGAGGAAAGAAGTAAATCGAGGGGCCTGCGACAAGACAGGCGGATGACCGATACAGGCACAGGGGTACAAGGATGTACTCCTATACCCGCCCAACCAACAGTCGAATAATTGAGCATAATTCAGACAGAATTTCAAATGCAGTCTTCCAATGAGAACTTTAAGCGTCAGATGTTCGCGTTAGTGACGCTCTCGTCTTTCAACATTATACTAAACTTTAGCTTGAAATTCAAATGGTGTTGAATGGTGTGCCATAATTATATTTGATTTGATTCTCATAGTGCATACTAAATGAAACTACGTTAACGAAGACACGGTGTTACTAGTTGACGATGCGATGATCGAAAGCACGGAGAACAATAAAACACAAAAACTCTATATTGTTTAATCAATAACAATATAAATAATTCAACATAGATCTAAACTACTTGATTTTATCATAGGCGGTATTATTGCTAAAATTCTGTCAGACAACCTTTAGTAGTACTGTAATAGATACTGTAAATCGGAAGGCTGCTAGGAAATATTAACATCAAAAAATCAGTTACGATTATATCAAAAATAAACAACATTGTTAACTAAAATAGTAATGACCTGCCTTTTATCATTCTTTAGTTCTTCTTTTGGATTATCCTCAAAAACTTTTATACCGTCTAGGTTTAAATTACTTAATTTAATTCTGTTTGTATTAGACATATTTTTTTATAATTAGCATGAAATACCTTAGCATCAGCCCCTTTCTCAAGTAGTGTGGTGGCCACCGCCTGCTGGTCATACTGAGCCGCCACGTGCAGTGGAGTCATGCCATTCTTACCAGCCTGGTCTGGGGAAGCCCCGTGTGCCAGCAGCAAGTTTGCTACCTACATGATATTGGTGTTAATTGGTATTTAATAACTGATAGCAGTAATTGTTGAGCCAAGTCGGAGGCCTTTTTTATTATTTAATTTTTTTAATTGAATGACAGACGAGCACGGCGCTCGCCTGATTGTAACCGCCACGCCATTCCCTAAACATATGACCACATGACGGTTAAATCTTAATCAATACATATCGTGTAAAGAAGCAGCGATAGCTCAGCAAGGAGTGATACAGACTGCCGAGACGAAAGTTGCAGGTTCGAAACCAGCCCCAAGAGCATACACCTCTGACTTTTCTACGTTACATGTATATTAATTGTTAATTATCGCTTGCTTTAACGGTGAAGGAAACATCGTGAGGAAACCTGCATACCTGAGAACTAGATAAGATTCTTCGAAGGTATGTGAAGTCTGCCAACCTGCATTAGGCCAGCGTGCTGGACTAAGGCCTAACCCCTCTCATTCAGTAGAGGAGGCCCGTGCCCAGCAGTAGGACGTATATAATACAGAGCTAGTATTCGTGTTTATTAGTTTGACCTACCTTCAAGTTGCCGTATTTGGCTGCTAGATGCAGTGCTGTGAACCCTTTCTTGGTGGTCGCCGTGAGTGGAGCGTTGTGTTCAATTAAAGCTGCAGCCACCTGTCACATTTTAACACGCTTTTATTAGTTTGATATGTATGTTTGTATATTTGTATGTTAGTATGTAACGGAAACTTTGAACATGATTGTGATCTCCTTCAAAACGATATAAAATGAATCAATATTTAAAATGAAATAATAAATATGTATATTTATATATTCTTTCTGAAAAATTAAATAATAGTTTAAAAAACACTCTTTTATAGAAAATCCAACTAAAAAATAGAAAATAAATTATAATTAATTTGAAGAAAAAAAATGTATCTTATTGTTCAATAATAAATAGTTATAAATATTTAATGACAGATATGAATAGAAGGATTATCATTTTGATATCTAAAAATCACCGCACGCTGGTTTTATTTTAAGAGTCAGTATGCCTTCCTTATCAGTTATTGATATGAAATATAATGGTTAAAACTAAAAAATGTGCAATATTCTTATATCTACTTTCCTGTTTGATCCTGTGTTTATATTAAAAAAATGTTATACAATTACATTTTATAGCTAGACACTATCGGCCTATCTTATAAACTCCCACTACATCTTCGCAACTTACATCATGATTATGCTGTTTAGCAGCGATGTGCAGCGGGTTGTAGTGGTCTGCCGTGATGGCTCTCACATCAGCTCGGCCTATCTTATAAACTCCCACTACATGTTTCCAACTTACATCATGACACTATCGGCCTATCTTATAAACTCCCACTACATCTTCGCAACTTACATCATGATTATGCTGTTTAGCAGCAATATGCAGCGGGTTGTAGTGGTCTGCCGTGATGGCTCTCACATCAGCTCGGCCTATCTTATAAACTCCCACTACATGTTTCCAACTTACATCATGACACTATCAGCCTATCTTATAAACTTACACTACATCTTCGCAACTTACATCATGATTATGCTGTTTAGCAGCGATGTGCAGCGGGTTGTAGTGGTCTGCCGTGATGGCTCTCACATCAACTCGGCCTATCTTATAAACTCCCACTACATGTTTCTAACTTACATCATGACACTATCGGCCTATCTTATAAACTCCCACTACATCTTCGCAACTTACATCATGATTATGCTGTTTAGCAGCAATATGCAGCGGGTTGTAGTGGTCTGCCGTGATGGCTCTCACATCAGCTCGGCCTATCTTATAAACTCCCACTACATGTTTCCAACTTACATCATGACACTATCGGCCTATCTTATAAACTTACACTACATCTTCGCAACTTACATCATGATTATGCTGTTTAGCAGCGATGTGCAGCGGGTTGTAGTGGTCTGCCGTGATGGCTCTCACATCAACTCGGCCTATCTTATAAACTCCCACTACATGTTTCTAACTTACATCATGACACTATCGGCCTATCTTATAAACTCCCACTACATCCTTCCAACTTACATCATGATTATGTTGTTTAGCAGCAATATGCAGCGGGTTGTAGTGGTCAGCCGTGATGGCTCTCACATCAACTCGGCCTATCTTATAAACTCCCACTACATGTTTCTAACTTACATCATGACACTATCGGCCTATCTTATAAACTCCCACTACATCTTCGCAACTTACATCATGATTATGCTGTTTAGCAGCGATGTGCAGCGGGTTGTAGTGGTCAGCGGTGATGGCTCTCACATCAACTCGGCCTATCTTATAAACTCCCACTACATCTTCGCAACTTACATCATGATTATGCTGTTTAGCAGCGATGTGCAGCGGGTTGTAGTGGTCAGCGGTGATGGCTCTCACATCAGCTCGGCCTATCTTATAAACTCCCACTACATGTTTCCAACTTACATCATGATTATGTTGTTTAGCAGCAATATGCAGCGGGTTGTAGTGGTCAGCGGTGATGGCTCTCACATCAGCTCGGCCTATCTTATAAACTCCCACTACATGTTTCCAACTTACATCATGATTATGTTGTTTAGCAGCAATATGCAGCGGGTTGTAGTGGTCAGCGGTGATGGCTCTCACATCAGCTCGGCCTATCTTATAAACTCCCACTACATGTTTCCAACTTACATCATGATTATGCTGTTTAGCAGCAATATGCAGTGGGTTGTAGTGGTCAGCGGTGATGGCCCTCACATCAGCTCGGCCTATCTTATAAACTCCCACTACATCTTCGCAACTTACATCATGATTATGTTGTTTAGCAGCGATATGCAGCGGGTTGTAGTGGTCAGCGGTGATGGCTCTCACATCAGCTCCATGCTGCAGCAGCAGTACCGCGATGTCGACGTTCCCGAGCCGGGACGCGATGTGGAGGGGGGTCTGTCTCTCCCGAGCCTTCGCCTCCACCGCCGCGCCGTTGCGTAGTAGGATGCGGATTATGTCCGTCTGTTAGGATAAAGATTGGGCTATTTATTTATTTAGGTTTTCCAGCAGACTTAACACTAATATTAGAGTAATACTTATATTATATATCTTAAGTTTTAATGCCAGTCCAATAAAGGAAAACTCATCATATACTTAGTGTAATGATACAAAAACTATGTTTAACATAATATAAAAAAAAATTATGGGTGCGTGTACTTATGTACGCGCGTGAGAAGTTATACTTCTTTGGCATCATTAAATAACCAATAATAAGTATTTAACATTAATAATTTAATAATATTTAGTGTTAATTATATTAAATAAAAGTATTTTAATTTATATCAACATATCCACTCGACATGATAGAAGTACATTCTACTCTCTTCGCGTTTATGCGAGCCTGGTACTTTTTACGGCAACATGTTCCGAATAAGAAAAAACCTAAAGAGTTTTTCTTTGTCCAAATCGTCATTTGTTTATTAATTACGGCTACTCGCCATGAAAAATGGACATTCTACTCTCTTCGCGTTTATGCGAACCTGGTACTTTTTTTACGGCATCATGTTCCAAATTATAAAATAAAAACCGCATCTATATATATATATATATATATATATATATATATATATATATATATATATATATATATATATATATATATATATATATATATATATATATATATATATATATATATATATATATATATATATATATATATATATATATATATATATTTATATTTATTTATTTATTTTTTTATTTCACTCTCATCATTTTTTCATAACGCGCCTAACTTCATACTGCTCTCATCATTTTTTCTTAACGCGCCTAACTTCATACTGTTAATTTTTTGTGTCACAGGTGCGCGCGCATCTTAAAATTTCACTCTCATCATTTTTTCATAACGCGCCTAAAGAAGTATAACTTCAATAAATACACACAACAGTGACTCATATTCCCACACTAGGTGGGTATCAGGAACTAAGAGGGATTTGTGGTCCCACAACACCCAGACACCAAACAAATATTTGTGTATCACACAAACAAAATTGAAATTACGACAACTTTATCATTAAATATCTCCGGAAATATTGATTTTAGCGACTTGGTGCTGGAAGACCTTTTTTGTTGAAAATTGAATTTTCTACAAGTTTGTCATCCATATTTTTTTCTGTAGCTTTTGTCATTCACGAGATAAATGGGAAAAAACGCGAATTTCATTGGAAAATCAAGTTCAGACGCCTGTACTACCTCACCGGTTGGAGTTACGACTTGATCGCATTGGATACTTTTGTAAAACATTCAGAGGTCGAGCTGGTCCATTCATGCTATAGACAAAATAACACCCAACAGTCACACACATAGCCTTGACCCCACAGTAAGATACGAGTCGTGTGTCGTGGGTATCAGGAACTACGAGAGACTTTCGGTCTCACAACACCCAGACCCCGAAACTAATATTTGTGGATCAGACAAATATTTGCTCGGTGCGGAAATCGAACCCACGGCCTCACGTTTCGCAGTCGGCTACTCGCCCACTGCGCCACGGAGGCTGTCAAAACTGTCTACAGCGTAGTTCTACCACACAAAATTGACTAATTGATGAAGTGCCTCTTGGCCCTTTGGCAGGCCGGCATGATCTTGCCGACCTACGATGGACACATTGTTTATCGTTGGTCGACACTATTCTTGGATTGCGCTACATTTACCATCAGGTGTAGCGTAGTCACTTTGCCGAGCCAGGATAAAAAAAAAAGTTTTATCATCAAATATCAAGTCCCGTACCTGGTTGGCTCTAGCAGCCAGGTGGAGTGGTGTCTCTCCCCTGACCGTCGGCACGTCAGGGTTGGCCTCATGCTGCAGCAGGTAGATGACGATGTTCATGCAGCCCATGAACGCGGCCACGTGCAGCGGCGTCAGACCTGACTCTGTTGTTGCTTGTATGCCTTAAACACGAGGAATTATTAGTATTTTTTTTGAAGTGATAACTTCTTATGGGCCCTCCCATAAACAGCTTCGTAACGTAACGCGTTACGGCGCCATTCTGTCTGGCTTCCCTTTCTCTCACAGTAGGCAGCAGTAGGCAGGCTCCTCGGCTCTCACTTTAACTCACATTAGTTTAAGTTATCACTTCTGTCGAGAGTCCCCAGACGCATACGTTTTTTTATTTATTTTATTGAATGACGAGACGAGCAAGGTGCTCGCCTGATGGTAAACCACGCCTCATAAACAGATATGTCATAAACAGAAGCAACACCATACAGAACTTTGAATTACAAAGCACTGCATGGCACTGAACTGCGCTCGTCACCCCGAGATGTAAGATGTTAAGTGTCATAATGCCCAGTAATATCACTGGCTTCAATGTCCTTCAAACCGAAACACAACAGTCCTTACACACTGTTGCTTGGCGGCAGAAATAAAATAGACGTTGCGGTGGTACCAACCCAGACGGCCTCTCGCATACGAGGGACCTAACACCTTGTTAATGCTCTATAAGGACTTGTCATATTTTAATCATTAACTTCATTATTTTCTTTCTCCATTACCTCATTATTAAGTAAGGAAGAAAGGGACAAAACAATGTCTAGTTCTAACACTGACTCAAAATATAGGTACCAGGATTATGTTTGACTTACTTGCTCCATATTTAAGGAGTAACTCAACAACTTTGATCCTGTTCTTCTTGCAAGCGATGTGTAGTGGAGTGAACCCGTTCAGGGCGCGGGCATTGGCGTCGGCGTTTCTATTGGCAAAAATGTATATATCAGTTACAAAGATTTTGTCACCTGAGATATGATTATCAATAACGAAGAGAAATCTTGGATTAAACAAACCCAGCATCATACTAAACGTTTTAGAAATTCACACAATAATAATAAATTGAGGCTCTCAATTGGTCGTTGGGTCAAGGGTAAGATTCCGAAGGCAGTGCTATTGAACAAGGCACGCATTGTGAGGAGGTTCCTCATACTAGCTAGGGTCCTAACCGCCAGTGGCTTGGGTCCTAGGCCTCGCCATTGGATGGTGATAGTTTTTTATATTTTTAAATGTTTTTTTTTTCATTTTAATATTTAAAAATGTAGAAAATAACCTTTTAAAATAAAGTGTACTGTACAATTGTTTTTCTTTCTTTCTAACATAAGAAACAGAGTTCAATGGATAGTTTTTGGAGAACATTTAGTAAACAAAATTAGTGGTAATACAAATTAAAAGTAATTGTAGCAAATGGAGTATCTAGGTAATTGTAGTAAATTTAAAGTCTCACATTAAAGCAATTCTAAGAATCAACCGTCCAAACTATGCAAAATCTTTTAAAAAACTATTTAAATAAAACTAATTGAAACGGATTTTATCGGAATTAATTACAATTTTTATCCCGGCGTCACGGTGTGGACCTACAAACTAGTTTTAATATTTCTAAGTGTTATATTTGCGTAAATACAAGATCTTCATCAAGATAAGTGTTCAAGACTCTTCAAAAGACTGACCTGTCCAGCAACAGCTTAGCGACCTTGGCATGTCCACAGTGTGCCGCGACATGTAACGCTGTGAGGTAGTCTACAGTGACGTCGTCTACAGGAGCGCGCCGTGCGAGGAGCACTCGCGCTGCTTCCGCGTGGTCACCTTGAGCAGCCATGTGCAGTGGTGCTAGGCCGTTCTGTAGACATATAGTAGCTTTGAGCTTTTGTTGCTTTTTAATAGTCTGAACCATGAGACGAGCAGATCGCTCGTCGTTGAACACAGCGTCCCTGATCTTTGCGTCTATTGCTTGACGAAATAATCAGAAGTTAATCTTTAAGGATGAAATAAAGCTGATGGTGGTAGAATATTCATATCCGCCGGGATAGCGACCACGGTACACATAGTATTAAAACCTGCCCTAGTGATTCACACGCCTTGTGTGGGTCACGTTCCAGGATCAGCCAGCGTATATCCAGTTCTCCCGAGGGGCTTGCGACGTGACTTGATGGTTGATTGGGGCGGGTATAGGGGTACATCCTTGTATTACTGTGCCTGCATCGCTCATTTGCCTATTCTGTCGCTCTCCAAAAAGGAAAGAAACATTTATGCAGGCCGGCATGACTCTAGTCACCACCGATAAACTCAATGTTTGTTGGTGGTCGCTGGTTTTTTGGACTGCACTTCGCTCACCAGCATGTGTAGTGCAGTCACTTTGCCGTGCCCGGATAAACAAAAGACCCTATAAAGTAAAAGATTCCAGTTTGCTATTGACCAGTAGAACGTATTCTCACTACTCACCCACCCCCAAACCGACAATCACAGATGTCTCTACCCTCTCCCAGTGGCCGTCCTGAGCCGAGGTTCGTACCTTAAAGGGGGTGCCCTCAGCGTGGTCACTTAAATGTAAGGGCTGAGAGCGCCTAAAGCGCTCACCCGAAAGTCCGGGGAAGCTGTATACAGCCGACTAGCGTTAGGCTTACAGCAAGGGTCCAAACAAAAAAAGTCAAAGTCCGGTCAAAGTCTTGTCAAAGTCTGATGAAAGTCCTGTCAAGTCCAGTCAAAGTCTGGTCAAAATCCAGTCAAAGTCAAAAATGTGACGCGTGCCGCGTAACGGAAAAATGTGACGATTTTATTTTTCTAACGCCGATAAAGAAGTTTCACTTCAAAAAAAACCTACTCACCTTACTCTTACTAGTGATGGGCGCGCCTCTGTCGAGCAGAGCCTCGACGACTCTCTCGTGGCCGGATCTTGCAGCGCAATGTAACGGAGTTAGTCCATCTCTAGTGCGCGCTTCTACGTTAGCGCCATTGTCGCATAGCAAGGATACCATGTTTTCTTTGCCTGTTCAGAGAGAAAAAATTAAGTCTCCTGTAACAGTGTTATCATTTTGAAGTGGCAGAAAGAAAATTAAATCAAAATATTTATTAAAATCACAAAATGTATTGTCTTTTTTACTGTACAACCAATTCGAAAGGTAGTTTCGCTAGGAATTAATGGACAATAAATTCTATCGTTGCTCTTTTCAAAACTGGTAAAAGCATGATCAGTATATTATTGCAATTCAATTAGAATTAGTAATAATAGAATTAGTAGAACACACATAGTTCTGAACTCACAGTTAGATACGAATCTTGTGTCGTGGGTATCAGAAACTACGAGAGACTTTCGGTCTCACAACACTCAGACCCCGAAACAAATATTTGTAAATCACACAAACAATTGTCTCGGTGCGGGGATCGAACCCGCGGTCTCTCGCTTCACAGCCGGCTACTCGCCCACAGCGACACGGAAGCTGTCATCAGTAAGTATTTAAATTCTTCCCTGTTACACATAAGAAGAATTTCTCTTTCTTAAAAATAAATAATCTAAAGCTCCATTCAGATATAAAAAGTTTATGTTACACATCGTCACTGAAAATGCAAAAATACTAAAGCGCCACTAAGTGAACTTTACGGTAGAGCTTTTTAAGTTGTTTTTTACGAAACTTTTATTACTTTCAAACAATTCTTCAGAGCATTCACCATTATACAGATGATAAAAGACGCTTAGCGAGGCAATATCTCGAAGCAGTTACAGCGAATTCTAAATTGTTTGTAACCTCTGCGTCATTCATAATACTTGGAGTAGGCGGTAGGTCCCTCGTATGCGAGAGGCCGTCTGGGTTGGTACCACCGCTTTCTCTATTTCTGCCACCAAGTGACAGTGTGTAAGCACTGTTGTGTTTCGGTTTGAAGGACATTGAAGCCAGTGAAATTACTGGGCATTATGAAACTTAACATCTTATGTCTCAGGGTGACGAGCCCAGTTCAGTGCCATGCAGTGTTTTGTAATTGAATGTTCTGCGTGGTGTTGCTTCTGTTTATGGGCAGGCTTACCATCAGGCGAGCGCCTTGCTCGTCTCGTCAAAAATAAAAGTATATTCTACCTACCCCATTTGGCAGCGACATGAAGCGGGCATATATTGTGTTTGGCGGCGCAGTTGACGTCGGCTCCCTTCGCCAGCAGAAGTCGCGCGACCGACTCGTTGCCGTAGTGTGCGGCGATATGTAATGGTGTGAAACCTGACTTCGAAGTCACGTCCGGGTTGTGTTCGTTCTACGTGAAGAAGTCAAATTAGCAAAGTGTGACGTCACATGATACGCTGTTCCTTCCTATCACCCAAAAGGTGCCAACTACCAACGTAACCCTGTTATGGTAGTTTGTCCGTCGATACTGCTTAGGGACTTTTACACAATATTCAATTAAATTAATTTAAGGGGATCGAACCCGAGGCCTCTCGCTTTACAGCCGGCTACACTCGCACTGCGCCACGGATGCTGTCGTAATAATAATAAATTACTAATAAAACAAAAAGTAAAAATAAAGAATATGGTTATGGAACATCAATGAAATAACTGCAAGTAAATTGAACGGCAAATAAAGAGCGGCTAGAGATTTTTTTCGTATTTCATAAGCGATTTTAAGGTTGTGTTTATTGTTAATAATGTAAAATAATAATGCAATAACATTGACACATTCCATACACTGTTCATCACCAGATGAACAGTGTATGGAAATATTGAAATAAGTGAATTTATATGATTTTTAACTAAGGGTTATTGATCCACCTTGTGCGTTTAATTCATTTGACGTAGGTCGTTTAAGAAGCATTGTACTAAAAGGAATTACAAATAAAACTTCGCGAAAAGGTTTAATTAGATCTAGCTTTACGACGACGATTCTTAATAGAAAAATATTGTCAAAGTATATACAAAATTAAGTATTCATTGCATTTTGTTTAGTCTTATCGTATGGTGTTAGAGAAAATAATACATTTTATTTACGAACCCTTGGAAGTTATATGCATTACTAAGGTATCAATGCAGCCGCAAAGTGCAAACTTCAATTACGATTAATCTTTCATCGGGCTTGCATATACATTTAAAAATAATTTTACACTTTAAATCATTCACAAGGGCTGTAATGGAAATCAGACGACTGGTAGAGCCTTGCTGTAGACAGATTTAACTACAGCATGAATGGGCTGGTTTGGAAGTTCGGATTATATTCTCAGATTCGAATCGAAAAAATTACTACAATGTTAATTTTATACATAGAGAGTGAAGGAAAACTGACAGTGTCCCTCTAGAAAAGCAGAAGCCCAGCCGCGGCATCTCCTATGGTTGATATTCAGAACTTGGATAAATATAAATTAACCGTCAAAAACCACCGACAACAAATTAAACAAACACAACAACTTTTAAACGACTGAACAGATTCAGGATCAGCGTTCTCTCCAAGATCCTCAACTATAACACTTACTTCAAGTAACAAGTTAGCTGCTTTCACGTCGTCTTTCTTGGCAGCGATGTGAAGAGCTGGCAGTCGCACTCTGCCTCTGGTGTCTGCTTCCAGTAGAACAGCCACCACCTTCTCATGTCCTTGTTGCATGGCCACAGCCAGTGGAGTGAATCCATCCTGATCGGAATAAAGGTTTGTTAAACAAATCCCTGATGACAATTAGATATAATCACCAAGAACGTATAAATAGGAATGAAACCAACGGGAACCAAGTTTCATCCAACGATGTCAGAATTAAGGCAATCCTTGTCTTTTAATCTGCCTACACGAAATCAGAATCCTTATTCCCTTTATCCGTTTAGACTCGTAAGACGACCGCATTATGCCAACTTCGCAAAATCAGCACCCAATGAGATTCTTTAAGCCAATATTTATTTATTTATTTATTAATCTTTGTATACAGGGTATACAGGCGAACTTTAATGCCTAAGGCATTTTTTCCTAGTCGACCTTAGGGTGGTGGAGATCATAACTGAGGCAGGTGCATAATAAAATAAATAAAATGTAAATATATAATAATATCTAATGTTCATCACAAGCACAAACCCAATATAATAATGTACTCTGTGACAAAACCTCATCGCGTTTACAAAATTTGACATTGGCTTACACAACACCAATCAATGCCAATGACACGAAATTAACATAAGGTTGTCTAACGTAATACGAATCTACATGGTCATAGAGAATACGGTCCCTATTAGACGGGTGATTATCCGGTTGAAAATGGTAAAAATAGAAACAAATTTATAGTAGAATCAAACCCATTGTAAAAGGAAGAGAATACAACAAAATTGATAGGAAAAATAAATTAACGGCGATCTGAGGTTGGGAAGTGGGAAGGGGGGGGGCTTTTAAGGGTAAAAAACGGTTTATCTCGATTTCCGGAAAAACTACAAGTCCTATGGAAAAAAGTTAAATCGCAAAGTTGTAGGTAATAAAAAGATCTACAACTTTTGTATACACACTTTCTTCACATAACCTCAAAATATATGTGAAAAATTCAAATAACCAAGTTTTTTGTTTTTATTTTTATCTATTATAATAAATCATTTTTTTTCACGAAATTTGGTGAAAACTTACCTTTTTGTATCCCAAATACACTGTAATTTTTTTGATTTAAAATATTTATTTTTGCACCTTATTTTGACTTAATATCGAAAAAGCAGCCTAATTTTCAAACGAAAATTCTCACGTCAAAATATGAGCTTTTTTAAAAAAGTCTGTTGGCTTCTTGTTCATTAAATTCTCTACTTTCTGATGGTGTAAAAAAATATATACATTACTATGGTAAATGTGCTCAGAAAATGTAAAGTTATAAGTTAATATTTAATAAGACATATCTACAATATTTTGAGTAAGTTGTAGAATCTTCTTTAAATTATATGCGTAGATGCCTCTTTATTGTTATTTTAATATAACTTTTATACCTGAGTGATCTACGGAAAATTTTAGCCCATCATAAAGAAGTGGGGAAGGGGCTAGGTGGGTCTGGGCCTTACTACCTGTTATTTAGTAGTTCGTTTCTTTGCATTTTCTGAGCACATTTACCATAGTAATGTATATATATTTTTTACACCATCAGAAAGTAGAGAATTCAATGAACAAGAAACCAACAGACTTTTTTAAAAAAGCTCATATTTTGACGTGAGAATTTTCGTTTGAAAATTAGGCTGCTTTTTCAATATTAAGTCAAAATAAGGTGCAAAAATAAATATTTTAAATCAAAAAAATTACAGTGTATTTGGGATATAAAAAGGTAAGTTTTCACCAAATTTCGTGAAAAAAAAATGATTTATTATAATAGATAAAAATAAAAACAAAAAACTTGGTTATTTGAATTTTTCACATATATTTTGAGGTTATGTGAAGAAAGTGTGTATACAAAAGTTGTAGATCTTTTTATTACCTACAACTTTGCGATTTAACTTTTTTCCATAGGACTTGTAGTTTTTCCGGAAATCGAGATAAACCGTTTTTTACCCTTAAAAGCCCCCCCCTTCCCACTTCCCGACCTCAGATCGCCGTTAATTTATTTTTCCTATCAATTTGGTTGTATTCTCTTCCTTTTACAATGGGTTTGATTCTACTATAATTTAATTATGTTTCAAATTGGAAAATCACCGGTCTATATACGTAATAAATGAGTTCGAAAAAACCTGGAACCAAATCGGTGTAGTTGATGAAAATTCCGCAATGCAGTAGTTGTATCGATTGCTAAGTACAGTTACTGTAATATTGGTAGTAAAATATCAGACCTATTTGAATTTTATTACTTAAATATGCTTATGTAAACACGTGACTATATAAATAATGCTTCAAAACTGTATTCAATCCACTTATGTACAATTTTGTTTGCAGCATGAAGAAGTTAAGGGAGACCTTTGCCCAGCAGTGGGACAATATAGGTTAATAAAAAAAAAATAAAAAAAAATAATGTGCCGCGTCAACCGGGTCGTTACCACTGTCTCAGAGGACAACGACGTGAAGTAGCAACTTGTCACGTTTCGTTACGGTGAGTGAGTTACCCGGAGGCCCAAATCTCCCTCCCCTTCCCAATTCCTTAATTATCCCGTTCTTTTAAACTCGGCAATGCAGCCATGACTTATAAATTTATTTTGAGGCCGTCTTTTTTACTCAGCGAGCAAGAGCTTTTGATCAGAAGTGTTTTATTTAGGTATTTTAAAGGTATATGTTAGTTGTTAATATATGTATAGGTATTATTAGCAGAATGAAGGAGTGAATGAACGCGATTGGCTCTTTAGTCGATAGTCATTGTCTACTAGACTCTTAACTGCCCTAAATTCTATTCTGAGCCCAAGACTACCTTTATTAATTATATGAATAAACATACTAACCTTCTATAAAGTATTTTGGATTAAATAATCAGACTAATTTCATCATAATTTTGTGCCACCTCTAAAGATACGTGAAAAAAGAACGTGAACATTTCTTGTTACGCGAATATTATATGGTACATCAAAATAAAACTAATTTAAACGGATTTTATCGCGGTTTATTTTTAATTTCGGTCCTAACGTTTCGAAAGTTTTCAGCCTTCGTGTTCACGAGTATACATAAGTAATATATCTATGGTCACGAGGCGGACTGATATGATATACTGATGCCTACGTTCAGTTTTAATTTGTTATTTATGTCAAAAAATAGTGTTCCGAACTACGCTGAAGGAGCTCACGATGCCCTTAGATCTGACAATTAGGCTTTTGGGTTCCCATTAAAATTAATGTATAATTAGATCCCAGGTTTGTGCAAGCTACCAACCATCTTCTCTACTGAAATTTGGCCCAACAAGTAAAAATAAACCGCGATGATATCCGTTTAAATCCTATCCTATCCTACTAATATTATAAACGCGAAAGTTTGTAAGTATGGATGGATGGATGGATGTTTATTACTCTTTCACGTAAAAACTACTTAATGGATTTTAATGAAACTTTACAATAATATAGCTTATACATCAAAATAAGACATAGGCTACTTTTTATCCCGGATAAAGCAGATCAGGAAAAGCTATTAGTTATATTTCAAAATACTTAAAGGTTATTTTACCTCAGTGGCCAGACTCTGGTTGGCTCCATTAGCAAGGAGAAACTTGACGACTCCATCATGGTTCTCCTGCGCAGCCATGTATAATGGTGTGAATCCATTCTGGGACTGGATGTTGACCTGTTGACAAATGTTCCATTATGACATAACATACCACACATTTTGAATGGTAGAGCCACGCTGTAGACAGTTTTGTCTACAGCATGAATGGGCTGGCTCGACCGGGTCATTACCACTGTCTCACAGAAAACCGACGTAAAGTAGCGGCTTGCTGCTGCGTTTCGTACGGTGAGTGAGATATCCGGAAGCCCAAATCCCCTCCCCTTCCCAATCCCTAATTATCCCTTTCCTGTAAGGTCGGCAACGCGCCCATGATTCTTCTGGTGGTGGGCGTACATGGACGGTGGAGATCACTTACCATCAGGTGACCCACTTGCTCGTTTGCCGGCCTATGCTATAAAAAAAAAAAAAAAAACCGACATATTTGGTTCAATAAAGTGGTTATAGATGAAAAATACAGACTATCCTGCCCACATACCGGCCACTGTAATTCCTGTGAACACGACAATCTCACGCTTTTTTCGACTCCGAGCAGTAAGACTTCGCGAGTGTCTCGGAATGCGAAGCTGTTTTAAACGAAATTAATCAAGTGGAAGAAGATAAGATATTGAAATGTTTTTTTCATAGTAAATCGGGATACAAAATAATAAACTATGTGAAGTATTGACCTAACTTTGGACCTCTAAAAATCTTTGGACATTTAAACCTAGAAAAAAAAGGTCCGCTTATTTTACACTTTAATTTGATGTCCGATATTATTTTATTCATAACTCAATTCCTAACAAGACACAATTTTGTAATAGAAAACGTAATAATTTGTCGGTTGTGGATACTAGAGCAAAAAACCGACCAAGTGCGAATCGATTTCGCCTACCGACGACCACCACATCCTTATTTTTTTAACTTTTTACTATTTGATAATAAGACCTTATTAAATTATATGTGAATATTACAGATTACCTTACGCTGCTAAAGGAGAAAGAAGAGTTGTAGACGAGAATAAGTAGACAGTTGGACGGAAAGCCAAATCCCCTCCCGTTCCCAATCTCTAATTATCCCTTTCCTTTAAGGTCGACAACGCGCCCATGATTCTTGTGGTGGTGGGCGTACATGGGCGGTGGAGATCACTTACCATCAGGTGACCCACTTGCTCGTTTGCCGGCCTATGCTATAAAAAAAATATGGCGTAAGCTTAAGTTCCATTATATTTTGGGTATAATAATATCAACCCTGAATTATACGGTCCTACTTCTGGGTCTTCTGGGTCCTAGGTCTCTTCTACGACAGAGTTGGATTAGGCCTTAGTCCACCACGCTTGCCTTCAGCGGATTGGCAGACTTCACACACTTTCCAAATTGCTTGTGAATTTTCTCAGGTATACCAGTCAGCGCGATGTTTCTTTCACCGTTATAGCGAGCAATAATTAACAGTCAATACACATGTAGGTAAGTCAGAAAAGTCAACGCTGTAGGGGATGGTCCTGTGACTCTCATCTGGGCAGTCCGTAGCATTCCCCACTAAGCTATCACTCCTTTAGGTTAGAGAATCCTGAAAATAACGCTACTGTGTTCGTAATTCTTTTTTAATTTAACTGAATGACGAGACGAGCCAAGCGCTCGCCTGATGGTAAGCGCCACGTATGCCCATAAACAGAAGCAACACCACACAGAACTTTGAATTATACAGCACTGCATGGCACTGAACTCCGCTCGTCACCCCGAGACATAAGATGTTAAGTCCCATAATAACCAGTAATTTGACTGGCTTCAATGTCCTTCAAACTGAAACACAACAGTGCTTAGACACGGTTTCTTGGCGGCAGAAATAGCCAAAGCGGTGGTACCAACCCAGACGGCCTCTGGCATACGAGGGATCTACCACCTTGTAAATAGATACCTTGTTAGTTTTTCCATCAACCCTACGAACAAGCGTGCAGTAACAGATTTATAAAAATAAACGACCATATGTTCCGTATGACGCATAAATTCATTGTAATTCCCCACATAAAATTCCCTGTACGTCGACACATCGTTCGTTCGCAAAGTGCTTCTGAAACTTATGATTTGTTATGACCACTGTCATACCCCGCCATATTTAGGTCAATGACATCATACAATCGATTCCATTAAGGATTGATTTAGATATCGATATTTTACATTGTTTTTGTATTTTATTACTTGCTTATAGATATTTTATTGAATTGTTTATACCAAAATAATAGGATTGTGAAATATATCGATTCTGAATGTTATGCGTAATAACATGAAGTGTTCGCTATCGAAAATATCGTGATTTTAAAATGGGCTGGATGACTCAGGGCTGATTTGCTTGGGTTTTTTTTTATTTCTAATCCAATAAAACGGCTATAAACAAAATTGATGATTTTTTAAAATATTAGTGCAGTACAGACCTTCTAGAGAAGCAATTCATATAAGTATCCGTTGCCGTAACTTAGATTGCCAGATAAAAAAAATACCACAAATATCGCAAAAAGTTGGCTACCCTCAATCTGATTTGTATAAAACTTCTTTGACGTAGCATGCGAGTACCCTATTGCTATTCTAATTTTACTAAGTGATCTCTCTTATGTTAGAGGACTTCTGGATTGCTACCACAAATATGTCTATTTCTCCTGCCAAGCAGCAATGTGTGTTGTATTTTGCTTTGAAGGACACTGAAGCCAGTGAAATTACTAGTTATTACTGAGACTTATTTTGTCTCAGGGTGACGAGCGCAGTCCAGAGCCATGCAGTGTTATGTAATTCAGAGTGCTGTGTGGTGTTTCTGTTATGGCCAGGTATATCGCTTACCATTCAGCGAGCGACTTGCTCGTCCCGTCATTGAAGCTAATAAAAAAGAATCGTGAGGGCGCTAACTCCACCAGGAACTTTTATGTGATCCATAAATATTTTTTCCGGTCTGGGTTTTGTGAGATCGACAGTCTTCAGTTTATGATACCATCATGCAATATATCATAAGATATACTTTCAAACTGAAATTTGTAATGGTGTCGACAGGCGAGAACATCGCACGCGAGAACGCAGCGTATACGCGACCATGAGAAGTCGGAGTTAGTCTTAAGTGTAAGTTGTACTTATTTAATTTAATTTTTGCTAGTTTAATTCCCTATTATACTAATGTTGGATGGTGGTACATTTGATGTTACAATGAGGGATAACCGGTACCGAAACCAGGTCGAACCGACCCTTTCATGCTGTAGACAAAACTGTCTACAGCGTATCTTAACCTAATTAATATTAACTAATAATAAATTAAATTCAATTCAATTTCTAATTTAACTAACAAAACCGACCATGGTTGTCTAACAATATATCTTTTTACCACTCATGATTGCTAGACTTGTGACCCTTACGACTTCTAAGTTTAAACACATTGTTATTAAACCAAAGAGGCGTTTTACATTGAGACAAACTAGATTACACAAGCATTGAATCATTACAAACTTCAAAGAGTTAACGAGTGAATAATTCATTTCCCGAACAAATTACGATTTTCGCTGTCGTTGTGTAGTGTTTGATGGATCATTATATTCGAAAGTAAGTTTGTGTGATGAATGCATTTTATTTCGGGTGTTACACTGAAAGCGGTCATTTAATCATTGTATTGATGTTTTACCATTGCTTGCTCGTTTATTTCTCTAGAAATTTCTTTTCACAAATACGTGCGGTTTTTTGTGAACATTGTATGCCACATAATCTTTAAAACAACTGACTGTATCATAAGTTGGTGCTAGTAAGTTTTGGAATAAGTTGATAATATAGATAGGTGGTAGGTCTTTCGTATCCGATATGGGACGTTCTTTTACAAACCGTACACTTTTTTGACTTGACAATTTTGATTGGGCCCAAAATTTTTTTTTAGAGTCTATACTGAAAATGAACAGACACATATACAAGGTTTTTGTTCAAAAAAATTTATTCTCGAAAATATGACCATTGCAAATTTCAGTACTTTATCCGATTCTGTTACATGTAAAATTCATTATCTCTGGTTCTACTGTTGATATCGTTGAATTTTTTTTTTTCATTAAAAGGTAGTAATATCAGCTTTCAGTCACGTGAATATTGTACTTCTTCGACTTGAGTACCTTGTAAATAATAACAATTTAATTGTTTAAATAATATTATCATAATGTTACCCACAACCAAATCGATTGAAAAAATTACTAACGTATTCGTGTTGTTTTTAGCTATAAAAGCATTCTTTCAGAAAGATGGAGCCGTTAATAGTTTAAGAGTGAGAAAATAATTTCAACTGCGCTTCACGTTGCGCGGGCAGCGCGCGATGAGTTGAAACGTGCTGGCTATTCAGTTTCGAACTGCTCACGCAGTTCACTTCGGAAGAAGCGTAGTACGGACACACATCTTCCTTTTCAGCCTTTTTATTTCTAAAAGTGAGTAAGAAAAATCAAGTTAGGGAAATTTATACGAGGGAAAATGTCACAACCACCACTATCATCGGTACTACTAAAAATTCAAAGGATAGATGTTTTAATCCTTTTGGTTTATCTCCTGATCTGAAAATAAAAAACATCAAAGTCTCAGGAAAGTACGAGAGAAGTAGCGCTTCCGAGAAATGAGTGTATGTGTATGAAGTATGAAGTGTATGAAGTACCGATCAAAATCAGACCTTTGTTCATTACGTTTATTGCTTCGGAAATAACTTCTTTATCCTCGTCATATGGTGCAAGACTTTTCCACTTCATCGTCAGTCGAAGCTTTAGGGTCTATATAATCAACTTCATGATGCTGCGAAATATATTTACTTACATTGCAAAACATTCGTGACAGTTTAAATCACTAGATACATAAATTATCTATCCTCCAACAAAAAATTCATAAATTGAAGCAAAAAAAATATATAGTAATTATTATTTTTTTTAATTTAAATACAAATACAAAATATAATTAATTCATGAATTTCGTTTACTGAAATTAAATATAGTGATAAGTACCTGATCATCTGTTCTGGCTAGATTTTTGATTTCGGTGTTCGGACGCGATGCCGACAATTTCTTACGGCACGTATCACAAATTCTTTGCTCAAGAGACTCTTCTATTACGGACTTATTTAATGTTAATAAATATTCTCTTCGTACTTTCCTGAGACTTTTGATGTTTTTTATTTTCAGATCAGGAGATAAACCAAAAGGATTAAAACATCTATCCTTTGAATTTTTAGTAGTACCGATGATAGTGGTGGTTGTGACATTTTCCCTCGTATAAATTTCCCTAACTTGATTTTTCTTACTCACTTTTAGAAATAAAAAGACTGAAAAGGAAGATGTGTGTCCGTACTACGCTTCTTCCGAAGTGAACTGCGTGAGCAGTTCGAAACTGAATAGCCAGCACGTTTCAACTCATCGCGCGCTGCCCGCGCAACGTGAAGCGCAGTTGAAATTATTTTCTCACTCTTAAACTATTAACGGCTCCATCTTTCTGAAAGAATGCTTTTATAGCTAAAAACAACACGAATACGTTAGTATTTTTTTCAATCGATTTGGTTGTGGGTAACATTATGATAATATTATTTAAACAATTAAATTGTTATTATTTACAAGGTACTCAAGTCGAAGAAGTACAATATTCACGTGACTGAAAGCTGATATTACTACCTTTTAATGAAAAAAAAAAAATCAACGATATCATCAGTAGAACCAGAGATAATGAATTTTACATGTAACAGAATCGGATAAAGTACTGAAATTTGCAATGGTCATATTTTCGAGAAAAAATTTTTTTGAGCAAAAACCTCGTATATGTGTCTGTTAATATACAATAAGAACTTCGTAAAAAAAAATTGAAGAGATTTGGAGAGGTGGAATTTTTTTTTGGTCCAAATCCGTACGATTTGTAAAAGAATGTCCCATATACCGTCTGAGTATGGACAAACAACAATATGTAGGCACTGTTGTATTACGAACATTAAATCCAGTGAAATTACTGGGCATTATGACACTTAACATCTTATGTCTCGGGGTGACGAGCGCAATTCAGTGTCATGCAGTGATTTGTAATTCAAAGTTTCTGTGTGGTGATGTTTATGGATAGGCGTTGCACTTACCGTCAGGCGAGCGCCTTACTCATCTCATCATTCAATCAAATAAAAAAAAAGTATAATCTGTCCACACTGAAAATCGACCAATGAGCGTTTAGCAATATCTCACCGACCTATTATTTTCGTACTGTACAAGTTAATGTCCATTTAAGATCGGTAACGCGTCTATGATACTTCTAGTATTGTGGGCGTAAATGGGCGGGTGGAGATCACTTACCATCAGGTGACCCACTTGCTCGTTTGCCGGTCGACGCTATAAAATTTCAGAATTTTACTGATATTGTGCCCAAATATTTAAAAACTTTTCAAATGTGATTTAACACTATTTTTTCATATGGCTTCACACTTCATATAAATGTAGTCATGAATGTGTTGAGTTTGATCTATTTATAAGGCGACCAAAAGCAATGAACTCGAGTGTGGCTGATTTCAAGGTCTTGTCAGAATTTTGATGTCAATACCTTCTAGTTCGATGCTTCTTTTAGATTATCGACGATTTCGGTTCAACCCCAAAAAAACGATGTCACTTATTTCAACGTTTCCATGTACTATATTTATCATCGCTAATGTTAATTGTACAATTCCAAATATACAACAAATGCAACTTTAAACCAATTTCGAAATTAATAATTAATTTTAATATGTAACTGACCGCACTATTAGGATTCCCGCCAATACTCACGCTAACTGCAAGGACTGAATTTAAATCCGTTCGCTAATCATCGTATTCCAAAATTCGAATTTTAAACAGTTTATGCTTGACTATTCTCATTCAATTGACACTGGCCAGTAAAAAAATATTAAACCACTTTGCGTGTCAATCATACTGCCAACATTAAAATTCTTCTTCTTCTTTTTTATTTATGGCTTTCGCATTATTATTCATTTTGCCAGTGTCAAGTATAATTTATGATCAAGTTATTTTTACAAGAACGATGAAACACGGGTGCGGTCGATTTCAAGGTCTTGCCGGAGTTTTAGCCTTAACTCCTTTCAGTACGATTCTTGAAAAAACAAATCCACACCACTTTTATACAACAAACACAACTCTAAACTAGTTTGTGAAATAAATTAAAGTAAGCGATGAACTGCACTGTCAGAATTCCCGCCAAAAATCCCATTAAAATTCGACTAAGTTACTAACCAGGATATTTTCTACTTTTTCGAGCTCGTACTACCAACATAAAGCCCTTACCTGAGCTCCATTCTGAACAAGCAACTTGACAACAGCCTCCTGTCCTGCCAAGGAGGCGATGTGAAGTGCGGTGTTGCCCTTCTTGGTTGCGGCGTCGATTGCCGCGCCACGTTCTAGGAGCTCTCTCACAACCTCGACGTGACCGTCCTTGGACGCTAAGTGGATCGCATTCAAGCCATTCTGTGGACAATTGATTGGTTTAGTATGAAAAAAAAGTGTGCGTCTCGGGACGCTCGACAGAAGTGATAACTTAAACTAATGTGGGTTAAAGTGAGAGCGGAGGAGCCTGCCTACTGCTGCCGTATGCGTGAGAGAAAGGGAAGCCAGAGTGGCGCCGTAACGCGTTACGTTACGAAGTCCGGTCAAAGTCATGTCAACGTCCTGTCAAAGTCCGGTCAAAGTCCGGTCGAAGTCCGGTCAAAGTCCTGTAAAAGTCCGGTCAAAGTGCAGTCAAAGTCCTGTCAAAGTCCGGTCAAGGTCCTGTCAAAATCCGGTCAAAGCCCTATCAAAGTCCAGTCAGTCCTGTCAAAATCCGGTCAAAGCCCGGTCAAAGTCCGGTCAAATACCGGTCAAAGTCCTGCCAAAATCCGGTTAAAGTCCAGTCAAAGTCCTGTCAAAGTTTGTCAAAATCCGGTCAAAGCCCTATCAAAGTCCTGTTAAAGTCCGATCAAAATCCGGTCAAAACCCGGTCAAAGTCCGGTCAAATACCGGTCAAAGTCCGGTCAAATACCGGTCAAAGTCCGGTCAAATACCGGTCAAAGTCCTGCCAAAATCCGGTTAAAGTCCAGTCGAAGTCCGGTCAAATACCGGTCAAAGTCCTGTCAAAATCCGGTCAAAGTCCGGTCGAAGTCCAGTTAAAGTCCTGTCAGTCTTGTTAAAATCCGGTCGAAGTCCGGTTAAAGTCCAGTCGAAGTCCGGTCAAATACTGGTCAAAATCCGGTCAAAGTCCTGTCAAAGTTTGTCAAAATCCGGTCAAAGCCCTATCAAAGTCCTGTCAAAGTCTTGTCGATGTCCGGTCAAAATCCGGTCGAAGTCCGATCGAAGTCCGGTCAAATACCGGTCAAAGTCCTGCCAATATCCGGTTAAATTACAGTCAAAGTCTTGTCAAAATCCGGTCAAAGTCCTGTCAAAGTCCGGTCGAAGTCCGGTTAAAGTCCTGTCGAAGTTTGTCACAATCCGTTCAAAGCCCTATCAAAGTCCGGTCAAAGTCGGGTCAAAGTCCGGTCGAAGTCCGGTCAAATACCCGTCGAAGTCCGGTCTAAGTTAGGCCAAAGACCTGACAAAGTCCGGTCAAACTCCGGTCATAGCCCGGTTAAAGTTCGGTCAAAGTCCGGTTGAAGTCCGGTCAAAGTCCGGTTGAAGTCCGGTCAAAGTCCGGTTGAAGTCCGGTCAAAGTCCGGTTGAAGTCCGGTCAAAGTCTGGTCCAAGCTGACTGGTCACTGTGTGACGCCACCTGGGACTTCGAAATAATCGATGTTCCAGGGAGGTCGACTAACGCTGGCTGGTCGATGGACCGCTCGCGTTACGGAACGTTTCGGTTCACCCTCCCATAAGAAGTTATCACTTCAAAAAGAAAAAATTGGTGTGTGTCGTGGGACACCAGGTAGGAACGAAGTTCCTTCGGCTAATGTAGAATCGACACAAATTGTAAAAAATACAAATTATCAACTAAAATAACAAAATAAAAAAAAGACGTGTAGCACTCGGAGACTGCCGCGGTAAAGCTATTGTATAGCATTTTTTATCAACTTATGTAATTATAAATAATAACGAGCTAGCGTAATCTTTTAAAAATCGAAGGAGATATAAAAATACTTCCAGTATAACTGGCTGAATGAATTTAATTTTAAAAACTGATTGAGCTGAAATTCGCACACAATTTTGTTGCAGGCAAAAAGGAACTAACGCTGGCTGGTTATGCGGCGCTTTTAACGCTTTTTTCTTACGCTGTTTTCTTACGCTTTTACTATCACATTTTTTTCAGTTCGGTCACGCAGCAAAATCCCTATCCCCTCCAAGCCTGCCGTAAGGAACTTCGTTCCAAAAATACTTGAAGTATAATCATTCAAAGTGTAAGAGCAACGTTGGAGATAGATTTATCAATCATTACGAATGGGTTTACAGACAAAGAAATTAAAATTCCTGACAAAAAGCCTAATTTATTTACATTACAGTCCTAATTTATGCCAAAAGCGTGCGCGTTTCTATCATAAATGTATAATTGTATTCATTGGATTGATTATTATTTAGACAAATATTTTTTTTTCAAAGAGAATAGTTCCTTTATGTTTAAATAAATACGTAACATAACATAAGCTGACGCCTGTATCCCCGAAAGGTAGGTTGAGAAACATGCAATTAATAAATCGACGGTTTAATGAGCTTCGTTCTATCCTATAACGTGATAGGCGAGCCGATTGCCATACAGGGTACAAATTCTAAGCTCGGGCAATTTTTAACTAACTGTTCAAATCGAAATTGAAAACACATTGTGATTGTCCAACCTGGGATTAGAACCCGAGACCGCGTGGGCAGGCGTAGAGCTTCCCACCGTTTACCGTCATTCAATCAAATATTAGCAACCCTAGACGCAAGCCTTACTCCTATTCTTACCACTTCAAACCATATTGACTTGAAACTGTCAAAAGAAAATAGTTTCTTTGAATGCCAAAAGAAACGATTTTCGTTTTTCCTGTCTAAATTGAGCCATCACGATTATAAGTTCCAGCAGTTTCATTTGCTATTACATAACTTTTCCACCCACGTTACATTCCGTGTCACTTGTCCCTTTTACTAACGTCTGTGTCGTGATCATTTTGCGTGCCTTCAACATATCTGTAAGGTACTTTATACTTTATACCGTGCCATTCAAAAAACGGCACCATCACAAATGAAATAGGGCGTATAATTGCCTGCAAATTGAGACCTTGGGAAAAAAATTGGCAAATTAATACGTGTTAATTATTTATAAGTTTTAATGGTGGGTCGAGTAAGGTCGTGTATAAGAGTATATTGTCAGAAAATATTTTGTAACTGTTTATAATGGAGGTATAAAAAGTCTGGCCATTTAATTACGTATGCCACTTGCATTACATTAAAACTATTTTTTAATAGCTTAAACGGGCTAAAAGGTTTTAACTCTTTGATAAGAACAGTGAGGAGACAGTTATTTTCAAATTATTTGATATTTTTCTTTTGCTGAAGACCTCCGATACGGCCGCAATATGCTGGTAAGTGATAATAACCGCCCATGAACGTCCACAAAGACAGATAGATTGTTGACTGAACGGATTGGAAAATAGTGACTATTGTTTGCTGTATTTATTCTAGGTTTTCTGCAATTTGAATTGAGCCTATACTTGAATAAAATATACTTACAGCGTTACTAACGTTGATGTCGACCCCTTGTTCTAGAAGGCTGATGATCTTCTCTATTTGGCCTGCGCGCGCAGCACGCAGAAATGCGGTGCTGGCGTCCGCCTGATGACAAACATTTAAACGAATTTAATGATTGAGATTATATTCAAAAACTAGATGACCCGGTGAACTTCGTATCACCTACATATATTTGTGTAAAATGTGGTCAAAACTTAATACAAATGTTTCATTTACATTAAATGCAATTAAGTGAGGTAATGCATCATTGCACGTGAGGTAGCCCGTCGCACATTTAATTGACTTCGACGACCTAAGTCAGGTGGTCTTCCACCTCCCCCCGGTGGCACAGTTCTGCCCCCGGTGGGACAGTTCTGTCCCTGTCCTGTCCTGTCCTGTCCTGTCCTGTCCTGTCCTGTCCTGTCCTGTCCCTGTCGCTGTCGCTGTCGCTGTCGCTGTCGCTGTCGCTGTCGCTGTCGCCGTCGCCGTCGCCGTCGCCGTCGCCGTCGCCGTCCCTGTCCCTGTCCCTGTCCCTGTCCCTGTCCCTGTCCCTGTCCCTGTCCCTGTCCCGTCCCCGTCCCTGTTCTGTCCCTGTCCCGTCCCTGTCCCTGTCCCTGTCCCTGTCCCGTCCCCGTCCCTGTTCTGTCCCTGTCCCGTCCCTGTCCCGTCCCCGTCCCTGTCCTGTCCTTTCCTGTCTTCTCCTGTCCTGTCATCAAAAAGACATCAAGTGTTTCATACCCAGGAACAGTTTGTACTGGAAAATTAAGTTGTCGTTTTTAGTGTTTTCCTTTACTTATTATTTATGTTACTCATTTTTTCTCACCGGGTAAACCTTCCCTGAACTTCCACAAATATTTCAAGATCAGAATTAGCCAAATCGGTACAGCCAGTCTCGAGTTTTTGCGAGACACACGCACAGCGATTCATTTTTATATATATAGATAGATATATTCGAATGCTAAAATCGTGTCTACTTAAAATCGATATAACATTTTATCGACATAAATCGATCGAAATAAAACATTTATTATCATAAGAGTAAAGACAAAAATGAGTGAATTTTGATTTGAAAATTTATTCAAATTCTGTAGTCTTATGCTCTATCTATGTACATAAATAAAAAAAACAAAATTTATCCCAATTTATTATAATAAACGTTTTAAAATAGTAGAAATTATTTTTTCGTGTTCCTTATTCGATAAAAGTGACAAACAGAAAAATATTAATGAACATTTTTGATAAACTTGAAAATCAAGTTCTTCTAAACATATTCTTGCTTCAACAATGTTTACCTGATTATTAAAAAATTGTATTTTATGACACTCGACGTCCGACCTCAAATATGATGCCCTCATAAAATATTCATGTCACGTTCCTAGACAATAAATAGATGTAACATAAAACTAGGATAATGTAGATTGAACACGCGCTAGACGATTTGCGAAATTAGTTTTTGTATTATTTCTTCCATAATATTTTGGATAAATGTTGACTGATAGATAATTCTTCGGGCAGGAATTTATTTATCCGAACTTTTTTTATTTAATTGAATGAAGAGATTAACAAGTCGCTCACCTGATGGTCAGCACCTGCCTGCCCTTATACAGAAGCAAAACCACAAATAACTTGAAATTATAAAGCACTGCATGGAACGGAACTGTGCTCGTCACCCCGAGACATAAGATGTTAGTCTCATAATGTCCAGTAATTTCACTGGTTTCAATGTCCTTGGAAGCGAAACACAACAGTGATTATACACTGTTGCTTGGTGGAAGTAGACATAGCGGTGGTACCGACCCAGACGGCCCTCACATACGAGGGACCTCCACCTTATATACTAATAAAATGTAACTGTTAATTAAAATCCTCGCGGTCAATTATGAAAACACATTTAGCATTAAAATGGCTGAAATTATTATCTTCAAACATAGCTAAAAACCTTCTCGATTAGTCCTTTTCGTGGGAAGTTATAAAGGCGATCATCCCGAAAATAAAATCCCGAAATCCCCAATCGCTTATTTCTATGTTTTATATTAAACTTATTATTATATTAAAATTATATTTTATATTAAAATATTTTATATTAATTATATATTCATCGTTAATGATTATTACACATCATTTTTATATAACTAATATACCATTTAAACTAATTTAGGTATTATAATTTAAGTGATCGAATGCACTCACTGTATTATATAAAAATTGCCACCATAACCTAGGTCTATGATTTCCCTTTAAAATTTGTGTACATCCGTATGACCTTAATATATAAAATTCATTCGAAATTCAAATTGGAATTGTTCAGGAGCACAAACCTTTTGTTTCGTTTTTACAATATTTTTCTTTTTTATTTTCCTGCCATCATTGTTTTAAAAACGTAGACTACATTACGTCGAAAAAACAATTTTGCACGCACCATCCATAATCGTTAAAAGCTAGAAACAAAGTGTCATCGCCCGTAAAAAGTATTTCATTTACTTTTATTAGGACATTCGTTATTTTTTATTGCTATTCTTTCAGATATAGAAACCATAAAAGTCATCCCATCAGAGACTGTGTCAGTATTGCTAGACGAGCCGATGGAAATATTAAATGTCGTCTGCATTCTTAAATATAATATTATATAGCATATTATGAAATTATACATACATAGACTTACGCCTGTTTCCCATAGGGGTAGCTAGAAACAATGGACTTCCACCTGCTACGATTTGACTCCTCCTTGGCCTCCTTAACTCTCATTAAATTCTTTATGTATGCGCGTCAGTTAAGGTTACTTCTGACCTGGCCTTTCTCGAGAATATCTCCGACTTGATCTAAGAAAGTTCGCCGAGGCCTTCCCCTCCCAACTGTATCATTCACACTCGCCATGTATATTTGTTTCGTAAATCATCTTTCATCTGTCCTCTCTACGTGCCCAAACCATCATAGTATACCTTTGAATTACAATACACCGCATGGCACTGGACTGCGTACAGCATTCCGGGACTTGTTAAGTCTCATAACGCCCAGTAAATTCGCTCACTGTGTTTCAAACTAAAATACAATATCAACCTTGACGAGGGACCTAACACCTCTTGTATTTTCGATATTCTTGTACCAAAAAAAATCTAATGGTAATCGGTAATCGGAATTGCGTTTAATAAGTGCATAAATAAATTATAATCGTCAGGTATGCAGGTTTCCTAACATTATTTCCTTCACCATTAAAGCGTGTGCTAATTAACAATCGATACCCTTCACTAAGAAAAGTCAGGGGGCAAGTTCTTGTACCTGGCTTCGAACCTGCGACTTTCTGTCTCATTACTACATACATCTCGCCGCTGAGCTATTGCTGTTTTAAGAATCCGTTTAAATATAATTAAGACTTTGAACAAATCACCCTAAGTTCTAAAATCACATTTTAATCAAGCAAACAAATTTATTAATAGGGATTCCAACATTTAATTAAACTTAAATCTTAGCGGCGCCGTTTCTACAAAACCCTTCAGCGGATTTCGAACTATTTCGACGTTGTAAATTATTAATAAAAGTTATTCAGACGTGCCCGCTGGCGACCTCAATAAAACGGATTACGTATCTGGCAACCCTACGCAAAATGGCGGTAGTGACGTCATAGTACATGTCTAGGGATAATGATATATTGACTTAGTGCGCATGTTTGAGTTTAGAAAGGACAAATGCTGGCTTTTGTGGCTACGGCTTACTTATCCATATATCTAATTCATGTATCTTATTCGTAATAAGAATCTGCACTATTAAGTATAAAATTCAAATATGAAAACTAATCAAAGGTATAAGTTATGATATGTGCTGTTAAGTATTTAGTGGTAACGCCTTTGGCTTTTTTTTATCTTGGCTCGGCAAAGTAACTACGCTACACCTAATGGTAAGTGTAGCACACTCCAGGAATAGTGTCGACCAACGACAAACAATGTGTCCATCGTAGGTCGGCAAGATCATGGCGGCCTGCCAAAGGGCCAAGGGGGAGGGGAAGGAAAAAGGGATGGGTGAAGGTTAGGATCAGGGGGCAAGCCCCCCGGGGAGAACCGGATATACACTAGCTGACCCTGGAATGCGACCCAAACAAGGTGGGCCACTATGGCAGGTTTTAGCACCAGTGTACGGTGGTCGCTATCCGGTCAAATACAAGTATCCTCCCACCAGCAAACTTGCGGGCTGCGAGAGTTCCATAATAATAAAGCATAGGTTCTCATACTCATTTCGTCTACTGCGAATCAATTATTTTCTAGCGCTCACCAAAATTATTTTATTTTAAATATACCTAATGTCGGTCTGGAAATCTTTGGGGGAGGCCTATGCTCAGCAGTGGACGTCTTGTGGCTGATGATGATGATGATAATAATGATACCTAATGTGTCATATAAGCCATCCTCTTTCCGAGTTAGAAGTTACATCCTTACTAATATTATACATGAGTCTAGACATCCTAAAGCCTCCAGCGCCCATAAGGGGGCGTTACCGCCCACTTTAACGAAGACAGAAATAAAGACAGACAAAACTTGCAAGTATAAAGGTGGGGATATACCTGCTTGTCCCGTCATTTTCGTTTTTTTATAGCGTCGGCCGGCAAACTAGCAAGTGGGTCACCTGATGCTAAGCGATCTCCACCGCCTTTGTACGCCCACAACGCCAGAAGAATCATGGGCGCGTTGCCGACGTTAAATGAAACGGATAATTAGGGATTAGGATTTGGGCCTCCGGATATCTCACTCACCGTACGAAACGCAGCAGCAAGCTGATACTTTACTGTGCTTGGTTTTCTGTGAGACAGTGGTAACGACACGTCTACGGCTTGACTCTACCACTCAAGCAATTATAAGAAAAACAGCAGACAGCCTATTTCAACCGCCCCTTTCCATAGCATTTCCTCATCACAATACAATCGAAGTGGTGTTCATTACAGTTCCCCTGCAGCGCGTTGAGAAGCACTGAGGCCTTTACTTGTTGCTAACAACCCGTTAAGTGGACGGTGTAATTACATCTTAACGCGGTACTAGAGAAGCTTGTTTTCGCTCTTCAAATGTAATTTGTTATTGTGAGACTCGGTGGCATTTATGTTCTTTGAAGTTATTTCTTAGTGCAAGAATTTTGATGGCTTGACATCACGTGTTGTTACATTTCCAAGGTAGGTCCCTTGTATGCGAGAGGCCGTCTGGGTTAGTACCACCGCTTTGTCTATTTCTGCCGCCAAGCAACAGTGTGTAAGCAGTGTTGTGTTTCGGTTTGAAGGACATTGAAGCCAGCGAAATTACTGAGCATTATGAGACTTAATAGCTTATGTCTCGGGGTGATGAGCGCAGTTCAGTGCCATGCAGTTCTTTGTAATTCAAACTTCTGTGTTGTGTTGCTTCTGTTTATGGGCAGGCGTGGCGCTTACCATCAGGCAAGCGCCTTGCTCATCTCGTCATTCAATCTAATAAAAATAAAATATGAAGTTAACGTTGAATTTTTATATCGGTCAAATAAAAAAATATATTCTCTCACACAAAAATATTAAGATATTATTTTATATTACACGCAAAGGGTGTTGTTCATATTCGCTAATAAACATTATTAAAAATTTGTCAACGCTTATTATACATACATAAAAGGGTGCACAGACCTCATAGGAGGGTGCAATTTAATTCCGATCGATATTATTTCGATGGCGATGTTAGAAAAGTATTGCTGAATGTAATAACAGTGCATGCGGCACGCGTGCTTTTTACCCTTGTTTTATATTATGGGTAATGTGGGAATGTGTTAAATTGGAATAAACCATATTTAGTTAGGGTTATCAAAGTTTTTTTGTGTAATGTATGTAGTAGTAATCGAAATACTTTATTTGAATTTCGAACACTAAGGTTGACATAATATAAATATTTCGTGAGGATTACTTACTTTAATACAAATTGATTATCGATATGAGACATTATCATTATGACTCTTTATAGCGATTGAGATACACTAAATTCTTCAACATCATCCTTTAGATTATAAATATAGTTAAGAGTGAGAGACAGGCCACAAAGCGCAAATACCGCAGATCCCGGCAGCGAAGGGATTTTGGTTAGGGACCCGATTCAGCGTTCCTTCGGGTAAAGATAACTGGGTCGGAAGAGTGGTCAGTCTGGCATAATTATCTCTCCTCCCCGAGGCTGAGAAGATATCTGTTAAAGGAATTTTCGAGAATGAGAACGAAAAACGAGAAAATAAAAAATGACACAAAGAATCAAGGAGAGGGGAGCTCCAATACAATTAATTAAACATGTATTTTGATATTTTTCAAAATTCACCCTTATGGTATGAGGAAGTATTTATAGGAAAATTAATAGACACAGGCGGAGCCACGAACAAAGTTAGTGAAGTATAAAGATAAAGAAAAGGCACGGATGGTGATATTACTCCAATATATGTCATGATAAAGGCATTTATTCCAGTACATTCCGGCTCATTTCCATGCCAGACGTGTCGCGAAAATGGGCCGTATATTGTCTTATCCGACAAATCCCACATGAGACAAAACCTATTATCTTACAAATGTACCTACTTATCTTTATGTTTATTTTATTATACATGGTTTTATTTACGCACTTTCGTCTTACCCGCGGAGAATGAAGAGGGAAAAAGCTATTTACTCATTCTTACTATGTTATTTATTATTAAGTCATTATTTTTAAAAGGTGATATAAATATTGGAGCTATAGATTACCAAACTAAAGTAAATAATGTATGACGCGGCGAGCTCCAAGTAAATGTGTCAGAGAGGAGGGTTTTACAACCCTCACTCTTCACTTGATGAGGTCAAGATGTACGGCGTATGATAAGTCTCAATAATAACGACACAGGGTTATCACTTTATCGTTTATTCACTCTATTAAGTCACTACCGGCTCGGAAGTACAATCACAGGTGGGAAAAAGAGCCGGCGACAGAAAAACCACCCATTACAATGCTGAGAATACTTTGACACTTTGAACCGAAACACTTCGCGGTTATAAATCACTTTATTCGCGGTCAACTAGTTATTAAGATTGACACTGTACTCAAATTACTCTAGTCTGCCATAATTTTAGCAGTTCCCGACTGTTACGTCTCGACTGACTCGAACTCGACTAATCTTGAAGTGGCAAGACGCCATCTTATATAGAGGGATTTCCATTATTCCCACTTCGAAAGTAGAATTACTTGGTATGTTTACACAAACCACCCTCAAATTATCAATATGTGTGGCGGTACCGACAATTGACGTAGAATAAAGTTATTTAAATAGGTCAATTCAGTGTCTGTACTCTTTATGCTCCGACATGTATTATTTATTAATCTACACTAATATTATAAAGAAGAAAGATTTCTATTTTTTTATGTAACGAATTGTTTGGGTAGCGATTATTCTAGCGTCAAGACGATAAAAAGTATACTACATACATGAGTATACCTGTAGTATACCTGTATCCCATATAGGAGTAGGCAGAGACTAGTGTATCACAAGTTACGAGTGCGTAGCTGTGCGGTACCTCACAGCGTTGTAAATATCAACCCACTCTATGAATTCTTTTCTGGTTCACAATATTTGAGTAAGATTTAATGATCATTTGAAGTTTAAGGCAGAGCTCTATTTTTATGTCAGAGGGTGACTTTTATATTCCAACATTACATATTCTATTTGCTAATTAGCATTTACACAGTGGTGAAACAGGCGCTTAAAATGATATCTTATATATGTGTTTCAATATTAACTTATTAAAAATATTCCAACAAACGTAACAAACCAATTCTAAAATCCAATAAACAAACAGTTTTAAAGCCGTTTGCCACGTTCCCACTCGGTCACTCGCCGTGCACGCGAGCAATTATTTCACACCCCTACGCAGGGGTGACTACCCTTCAGTGCAGGGGTACACTCGTGCTGATTTGTGAATATGTACAAACAGAAACTAGATTTTGGCGTTACAGAATAATGTTAACAAATTTAGTAATATAATATTTAGAGTAATAAGATCGTCAATTGTATTATATTCAAAATATTATTATAAGGTTATTAATTTGTAATCTAGAGTACAATATAATAAATTATGAATATGTATAAAAACTGGATTGATTTCTCTCACGATATTTTTATATTTATTTTATTTGGTTGAATGACGAGACGAGCAAGGCGCTCACCTCATGGTAAGCGCCGCGCCTGCCCATAAACAGAAGTATAACACCACACAGAATTTTGAATTAGAAAGCACTGCATGGCACTGAATTGCGCTCATCACCTCAAGACATAAAATGTTAAATCTCATAATGCCCAGTATTTCACTAGCTTTAATGTCTATCAAACCGAAACACAACAGTGCTTACACACTGTTGCGTGGCGACAGAAATAGACAAAGCGGTGGTACCAACCCAGACGGCCTCTCGCATACGAGGGACCTACCACCTTGTAAAAATTTATATTTTTGATGAATTTTGCAGTAGGTTTCATAATTTATATGGTTAAATATCCTTACATAGCATAAAATGAAGTCCTTCTGCTGTTTGTTGGTTTAGATCTTGTAAACGATTCAACGGATTTAAATGCAGTTTTCAGCAATAGATAGAGTAATTCATGAGGAAGATTTATATGTATATCACGCTATGAGCCATAGGAGCAGGGCAGTAACATGCAGGTGAAACTACGAGGGACAATTAGTATAACATAAATTGTACACGGAGACGGGAAGGATATAATAAATAAATAAATAAATACACCCAACAGTCACACACATAGTCCTGATCCCACAGTAAGATACGAGTCTTGTGTCGTGGGTATCAGGAACTACGAGAGACTTTCGGTCTCACAACACCCAGACCCCGTGACAAATATTTGTGGATCACACATACATTTGTCTCGGTGCGGGGATCGAACCCGTGGCCTCTCGCTTCACAGCCGACTACTCGCCCGCTGCGCCACGGAGGCTGTCAAATGATGGAGTTCAAAGGATGAAGTAGTAGTAATTTTAACGCCCGATGAAAAAAGAGGAATGTTATAATTTTGATACTAATGTCTATGGCATCATAACTGTAATCGTAAAGTAAGGGTATTTTCTCTTTTATGGCTGTAAGATGTAGACTACCAGTAAGTGTCATGTTAAGGAAACGAGACATGACAGCTTCCGTGGCGCAGCGGGCGAATAGCCGGCAGTGAAGCGAGAGACTTTTTTACACGCTTTTTATTAACTTCACCTGTATGTTTGTTTGTATGTTTGTTTGTATGTTTGTTTGTATGTTTGTTTGTATATTTGTTTGTATGTTTGTAACCGACTCCTTTGGGCGCGATTTTGACCCACTTTAAACGGCCAGATTTCGTTCAAACTTTGTAGATTTATCGAGGACCGATAACAATACACTAATTTAATAAAAAAATAAATAAATTATTAATAAAAAATAATAAAAATAATAATAATAATTTAATTTAAATAATTATTGATATTCGGGTTGGGAATTAAAATTGTACTCTCTAGATCTTCGTTAATTATAGGGAATATCGTAGTATCTAAGAGCGTCAATAGATGGCGCTTTTTTGATATTCGGGTTTAAAATTAAAATTATACTCTGCTACGATATATGTATTGTTATGTTAACTAAAAAATTAAAAATAAATTATAGTTTAAAAAAACTAAAAACACGCTTTTATGGAAAGTCTAACTAAAAAAATAGAAAATAAATTTGAAGAAAACAATGTATTTTATTGTAAAAAAAAGCGTGGGTGCTTTTTAAGATACTATCTAAATGATAATCCTTCTACTCATATCTGTCAATACAATAAAATATATAACTATTGACACCATGCACCCCACGCGTTTTTTACAATAAAATACATTGTTTTCTTCAAATTTATTTTCAATTTTTTTAGTTAGACTTTCTATAAAACCGTGTTTTTAGTTTTTTTAAACTATAATTTTTTATAGCATAGGCCGGCAAACGAGCAAGTGGGTCACCAGATGGTAAGTGATCTCCACCGCCCATGTACGCCCACCACCAGAAGAATCATGGGCGCGTTGCTGACCTTAAAGGAAAGGGATAATTAGGGATTGGGAAGGGGAGGGGATTTGGGCTTCCGGATATCTCACTAACCGTACGAAACGCAGCAGCAAGCCGCTACTTTACGTCGGTTTTCTGTGAGACAGTGGTAACGACCCGGTCGAGCCAGCCCATTCATGCTGTAGACAAAACTGTCTACAGCGTGGCTCTACCACTCTAAACATTCACTCTAAACATTTACTCTAAACATTCACTCTAAACATTCACTCTAAACATTCACTCTAAACATTCACTTTAGACATTCATACTTATACAGGGTTAATTTTAAAACACCAGCAACCTCGCAGGACCAGATAGCTGACCCCATACGGAACAACTTTTGTTCTACGAGTTTGTATATAACTCAATATATTTAAATAAAAATGATTTTACAAGTTTTTGTTGTGTCGTATTTTTCTTCGTAGCGTTCGGCGTGCGCGCGCGACTCAAAGAAGCCGCTCAGCTGGCTCGGGCGATGACCTTCAACGCTAGCCCCGTTCCCCACGCTTCGCGTGTTTGCTTACGTAATCTGCGATGCGTGTAGGTAACATTTAAGACGGAAATTAAATGAATACTTATTTTTGTATGAAAATAAAATCTAACAAATTATCAAAAGTCGTAGAACAAAAGTAGTAGCTTATAACCTTAGGTATCTACCCCTGCGAGGTTGCTGGTGTTTTAAAAATAACCCTGTATAATATGTTGCTGGTGGAAGGATAGTACTTGTATCCAACCGGATAGCGACCACCGTACACTGGTGCTAAAACCTGCCATAGTGACCCACCTTACGTGGGTCGCGTTCCAGGGTCAGCCAGTGTATATCCGGTTCTCCCCAGGGGGCTTGCCCTCTGATCCTAACCCTTTTCCCATCCCTTTTTCCTTCCCCTCCCCCTTGGGCCTGAGATGAGATACTGCAGGGTCGCCAGTATTTCGTTAGCAGGGACCCCGTAGTTCATCCCAGGAACTTTGGCAGGCCGGCATGATCTTGCAGACCTACGATGGACACATTGTTTATCGTTGGTCGACACTATTCTTGGATTGCGCTACACTTACCATCGAGTGTAGCGTAGTCACTTTGCCGAGCCAGGTAAAAAAATATATATATATTTTCTCTAAACCAAACAGCAAAGTCTGTTCAAGTTAGACTTTATACTTAATAATGCAGGGTACAAGCATCCCCTCTGCTTCAAGGGGTCTGCAGTACATACATAACTACCCCTAAGGGATTTGACCGGCGCCGCGTGCTAGTAGACAGTATTTTGCTTACCTAACTTCACCAAAAGAGTTAGTGACATTCACACGTAAATGGTTCTTTTAACAGTAGTCGCGTTTATAAGTAATCGAGTAATTTGAGGGAAAATAGCCCCCTCTGACCAGGAACACTTATTATACTAGAAAAATTATGTTTGTTGACGGTGTTACTATGGTAGTGCCACGCTGTAGACAGTTTTGTCTAAAGCATGAAGGGGCCGGTTCGACCGGGTCGTGACCACTGTCCTACATAAACCTACGCAAAGCAGCTTGCTGCTGCGTTTCATACGGTGATTGAAATATCCGGCGGCTCAAATTCTTCACAATCTTTTAATTATCAATTTCATTTAAGGTCGGCATCGCGACCATAATTTGTATGGTATTGTGGGTGTACATGAGCAGCGGAGATCACTGACCATCAGGTGACCCATTTGCTCGACCCATTAGCACAAAAATATCAACAATCTTCCACCTGCCTTTATCCTACTCGCAGGGGAGTGGGCGTAACATGCTTTTTAAAAATGTTGCAGATTGGCGTGTTTTTGCGACCGGCCGCCTACTTGACATCAACTCCTCTGGTGAGAAAACACAGCCAGACCCGAAAGAATTATTTGTGGATCACCCATTTCGGTGGAAATTGAACTTGTGGCTTCACGCTTCAAAGCCGGCTTCTCTCCCACTGCACCACGAAAGCTGTATATAATGTTACCTTAAAATTACTTAAAAATTATTTTCAGAACACAATTTGCATCACATCGTACCCTAATTTTTCCGAAGCTATATTCAAGTGAAGAAATTAAAATACTATTCCACAAGTGCACAGTTATCCATCATCCCCTTGGTGACGTCACTAAGATGACGGAGCGATACGAATAAACAAGTGGGGTTCGACATCCACCCCTCACTCACCACCCCTGGTTTTATCCAATGTTTATGGAATGAATTCTTATATCGCTTGCTAGCTTTAGTTAGTGGCGCGGGTATTTTAAGCGTCAGTTACCCAGTTAGCATTATTTACACAAATAACAGAAAGAAAACCATGTTCGCTTGAATCCTAGTAAAATGTAAACTGGAAAAAAAATAAAAATAAAAATGACCAATCGTGAGCCCGTGCTCAATTTAATGGGCAATTATTGGTAGAAAATACGTCAAACCAGACTGGCATGTTAGCTTCGATGCACTTATAGAAATAACCAAAAGTTGGTAGGTTTACAAGGTGGTAATCGAGAGGCCGTCTGGGTTGGTACCACCGCTTTGTCTATTTCTGCCGCCAAGCAACAGTGTGTAAGCACTATTGTGTTTCGGTTTGAAGGATATTGAAGCCAGTGAAATTACTGGGCATTATCATCTTAACATCTTATGTCTCGGGGTGACAAGCGCAGGTCAGAGCCATGCAATGCTTTATAACTCAAAGTTATGTGTGATGCTGCTTCTGTTTATGGGCAGACGTGGCGCTTATCATCTGGTAAGCGATTGGCTCGTCTCGTCATTCAAATAATAAAAGAAAAGATAAAACTGTTTTTTTTTCACCACAAAAAGAGTACCTACACAAAATGATCAAAAGTCGCTTATATTAAGCTCGATGGGGCAGTGGTTGGGAATCATTCATACTTGATTCGAAAATGTTGTCTTAGGAAATATTAATTTGGCTTTTACTGACATTTTTGTCTATAAGTATCAGTCAAAACTCTTAACTAATAGACTTGAAGTGAATGTGTGATAGTCGCTTATTGTAAACGTGATTCTACTTTCTTGAAACATAAGTCGACATAGCAAAAGAAGTATTCAAAAGATCTTGATTGGCAGTTCAATTTAAAATCAACCATCCAAAATAAAGAAGTTCAATAGAAAACTAATAAAAGAACCTCTCCGAAGTCTGCAGAATTAAATGTCTAATATGTGTCAAATAACCTGCGAAGACGGTCGCTTCGCAGACGATTCGATCGATATAATCTCAACGTGGGTGAACTTCCAGACGTCGCTTATTAAAAACTGATATCTTGCATCTAACCTTTTCATATAATGTGTCTCTTTTAACTATACTTAGGTCCAATTGGTCCATTTAGGTCCATTTATGAGACTTAACATCTTATGTCTCGGGGTGACGAGCGCAGTTCAACGCCATGCAGTGTTTTGTAATTCATGAGCAGGCGTGGCGCTTACCATCAGGCGAGCGCCTTGCTCGTCTAGTAATTTTAAAAAAATGATCTGGGATATTTGTCAATAGTCCTTGCAGATAATATAATCAAGCATTTTATTTGATTGACCGTACGCTTCTATACATCAACAGTACATGACGTAATTTCTAATTCAAAGATTACTTTTTTGCACAAGAATCGTAAAAATGGCGTTGATTTATAATAACTTTACATTAGACTTATTGTAAGTGTACAAGATTTATTGTCAAATATTCTTCATGCCACAAGATAATGAAAACATTTGAAAGTTTATTTATGATGAGAATAGAATTATTGTATTGTGTTTATGTACTGAGTGCTTACCTTTAAACAAAAAAGTTATTAATATTCTTAAAAAAAAACTGAACAGGTTATTACTAACTGAGTTTATACAGGGTTATTTTTAAAACACCAGCAACCTCGCAGGGGTAGATAGCTGTCCCCATACGGAACAACTTTTGTTCTACGAGTTTGGATATAACTCAATATATTTAAAAAAAAATGATTTTACAAGTTTTTGTTGTGTCGTATTTTTCTTCGTAGTATGCGGCGCGGCGCGGCGTGCGCGCGTGACTCAAAGGCGCCGCTCAGCTGAGCGGCGCGTTGACCTTCAAAGGAGCTAGTCCGGTTCCCCACGCTTCGCGTATTTGTTTACGTAATCTGCGATGCGCGTTGTAACAATCAAGACGGAAATTAAATGAATACTTATTTTTGTATGAAAATAAAATCTAACAAATTATCAAAAGTCGTAGAACAAAAGTAGTAGCTTATAACCTTAGGTATCTACCCCTGCGAGGTTGCTGGTGTTTTAAAAATAACCCTGTATATATATAGGTCGCTATGGTAACCTATAGTATATTTTAATATAAAACTAGTTTAAAGTTAGACTAAGTTTTTTAATAAGGCCAATATTGTTCAAGGATCATAAAATGATACTATTGCTATATCACACATCATATATACGAGTAAAATGTAATAGCAAAAAAAAGACATACGGTCTTACTACAAAACGCTACTAACTTTATGGTCTAAGATCCCGCGGAACATTGACCTTCACCCATCTGTTTACCGGATGAAAATAATAATTTAGGGCATAAAAGGTGTTGCTGAACACATACAAATAGGGTTGCCTAAAAAAATATGGTCAAGGATAGGTTTTGCCAATTTAAAAAAAAAAAAGAAGATATTATTTCACTGACTTGCTCACCAAATAAATGAACCTTCAATGAAAACCTACAATGTATACTACCTGCAAAAGCTAGGAGCTAGATGAGCGCAATGGCCACTTTTTAGTTACCTTTTTGCACACGGCAACCAGGTAGTAGTGGCCAGAAAAAGGTAGGCAACCTATTTTTTACAGATAGTATACATTGTACACTTTTCATTGAAGGTTAAATTTTTTTGGTAAGTAAGTCAGGGAAATGATAACAAAAAAAAAAAATAATGTTAATTAATCATATCCTTGACCACATTTTTTTAGGCAACCCTATTGGTATGTGTTCAGCAACACATTTTGTACCCTAAAATGTTATTTTGATCCGGTAAACAGATGGGTGAAGGTCAATGTTCCCCGGGATCTTGTACTATTAGGTTTATATCAACAAAATACTATCGGTTACCATAGCCACCAGTTTAAAGTTAGACTAGGTTTTGCATTAAAGTTTTATATTCAAACTATAGAATCAATCTGCAATTCGTATCGTAGAAAGGGTTAGAACCCTGTTGGAACATAACATTGGTTTTACTATATTATATACTTTTTGTAAACTTCTCCTATTTGACAGCTTAAGTTAATGTAAACATGCCAATATTAATCCTTTTTTGTGACCACCAGCCTCTAAATTTTCATTTTTATTATAATTTCACATCAACATGATCTTTTCTCGAATTATTTCTAGTATACATAGTTCAGTAGTTTTAGTACATTCATTATTAGTATTCATATCTATTTATTGTATTAGTATTTATTTTAGGTAGTTTTATTCTAGTATTGTTCTGTACATTTAATACACTCTCCTCAAAATTTAGTACATCATACGAACCGAAGCTTTCCACCCTAGGGTTCGGGGTTAATTTCCGGTGGAGACGAACACGACTTGGGGTGAAGGAATTGTGGTTACCGTCATGGGAAATTTGGTAGATGTAGTTAAATGTCAGGAGGTTATCGCCCTGTTGTTAATCTTCGTATTCTTGTTATTCTTATTAGCTTTGTGTTGTTTGGTCAATACATCAAAGTAAAGACAATATTTTTAAATTCAATATAAAGTAAAAAAACTTTAAATATTGATGGATGAAATTTGCAAAACAAGAATACTAAAGTGAATTTATAAGATGGATCGGTGAGTCTTCAGCAAGATGAATGTTGCCAACTAAGATACTGATCTTGTAAGCAAAGGAAAGAAAAGGATTCTTTAAATATATGATAGCTATTTTAAATATAATAACGAAGGGCTTACTCTAAGCTTGGGAAAGTATCCGAGAAATGGATCAGTTGGATAGACAAAGGTGGTCAGTTCACTGCTTTGTCTGTTTCTGCCTCCAAACAAGTGTGTGTAAGTTATTGTGTTTCGGTTTGAAGAACATTTAAACTAGTGAAATTGTTGGGCATTATAAGAGAACATCTTATGTCTCGAGGTAATGTGCATTGTAATTCAAAAATCTGTGTGGTGTTGCTTCTGTTTATAGGAAGGTGTGGCGCTTACTATCAAGCGAGCGATCTGCTCGTTTAGTCATTTATGCAAATAAAAAAAGGGAAAACTGAGTCAAACTTATTGTTATTAAACCCATTTTTAAAAAAAAAACTTTCTGTGGTTTTAAATAAAGGACCAATAATTTCGTCACTTTTTAATTAACGTACTGTCAATTTTCCTAGACTGTAGGTAGAAATTAAGACTGTTTTCCACGCTCGTGACCTTTTCATTTCATCTACCTTCATTAAATCTTCATTAATAATTCATGCAATCTTGTCAGCTCGTGTTAATATCACCAGACCATTGTTGAGGATATTATATTCTATACAGCATGTTTAATCCAATTAATATTCAATTTGTCACTAAAAATTAAACGAATTTTCAAAGAAATATAATTGTACACTACATTAACTCATGTTTTTTTAAGAATTCGAAAAAAAAATATTACTCAACCTCGAAATCAATTCCAGGACCTCGTTATTCAACGCCAACAAAACGATACTAGAATTGTAAAATTAAATTACAATTTTGTGCAAAAAAACATTTTACAACATGCCGCAAGTAAACATAACCAAATTTCGCCACCGCTAACTGATTACCAATCCTTAACAGCAAAGAAACTAGATCCACGCTGAACCATTAAGCTTGTTAAATATTAGCACGGTAAATAACCGTCAAGCGACAGTAGCTATAAATGAGCGGGAGCAAACAAAACAGTCTGCCGGCAGACGCTTTTGTGAAAAGACCGTGCTACGACAAATAGCGCACTTGTGTTGCATTCTTTTTGTTGGCATCATAGTTAAGTAGCGGATCGTGTGGAAAGTTGTAAGCGTTGTTTGTTTTTCCTTAATGGCTTGATGGAACTGAAACATTTGTAATTTTAAAGCTGGTGTAGGATTTAGAGATGTTATCAGGGGCTTATAATGAACCAATTTGTTCATCTGCATTGTAATAGCGACAGATGTAAATGTAGCATATTGTATATGTAGATATTCACCGAACCACGATTTCAAAAAGTCCTTTAAGAACTGCAGTGACGCTGCATCTGGCCCTTAGTATACTAATTACTACGCACTATGTAAATTTGTGGAAGGGCATTCGATGGTAGCGTCAATAATGTATGGCGTCGCTGACTATCGAAGTATCAAGATAAATGTTGTATGGTACAGACAGAAGATAATTTCACAGAAGCCAGCGACTGACGCTTGACACAACATTTGGAAGTTTGAATTTACGGATAGTTTCCCAAACCCGAGAGTATATGTGAGAAGTAGAAGTGATTATGCCATAGTCACCGGCCATCCAAACCAATTTTCCTCAATACCAACTAAAAACTTGATCTCTGCCACAAAAATCTGATCGATTCTACAAATCAGCCAAAAAGTTTGAAAGTCATAAGTACAAATTACTAAGTTTAATTGTTCGATTCAAGATCAATCCGGAGAATCAAACCGAGATCCTTTATTAAAATCCCTTGATGTTGTTTTCTGTATTTCAATTTTTTTTTTTGCATAAAAAACACCACATAACATTTCATTTTCATAACAATCTCCTTGTTATGATTAACATTTATAACAGAAGTAAGATTAGATGTTCTGAAATTAAATGAGATACAACAGGACAATAGTGAATAAAGATTAACTACGTAATAGACACTATAAATCCTCTGCTTGTATTCAGAGTAACTTTGATATCGCATACACTACCATCTTCGATATATAACGTCTAGACACTGGTGCTTGGGATTAAAACATAAGTTAAAGTAGCAGTTTCTGTATCTAAGCAAATCTCAATTAATTAACTTTAGGACTATTTAAGTAATTGCATATAGTGTGTTTAGTCTTTTCTTTCTTTCTTTTTTTTCGTTTCTGTCTTTCTTCCAAAAATGGAATTTCTCTCGTTTCTCAAGTTATGATTTCTTATAAAAGATTTTTCTTAAAAAGTAAGTATTTTAAGATATAACAATTTCGCTTTCAAGCGTGGATATTTTCTTCGCTATAAGTGTTCGATTTAGACGGAATCTTTATTGAATGGGAACTACCCGGCGATAAGTCATATCATCATCCACTATTTGTCTAGCAATAACATATTAAATAAGTGGTCTCTTGCCAATAACTATCACTTTGATCTCACAAAGATTTTTATAAAAATCTAAAGTTTCGAAGAAAAAGTATGTAACTTGGCAGAAGACCAAACTAGGCAAGTTTTTTAATATATCACTCCATTGAATTGGAGAGAATAGGCCGTATGAAAAGTCAGATGGTTCAATAAGCAAAGAATGTTATAAACGCGAATAGAAAGATTTTTTTGCTTGTACACGTATTACTTGACTGGGAAATAGTTATGGACATAAATTTTGGGTCTTTATTTTTAGAGGGTGATCTCTGAAACTACCGATTCAATACTGAAAATTATTTATCACTAGCTTTTCCTCGCGGCTCCGTCCGCGTGATCTGCTTTTTTCGGGATAAAAAGTATCCTATTACCCAAGTCAGCTCATACCCTGTCTGTATACCAAATTTCATCAAAATCCGTTCAGTAGTTTCAGCGTGATTGACGGACAAACATCCAAACAAACAACCTTTCTTCACATTTATAATATTAGTGTGATAAAGTATTCACTTATATACACACACATACTTATAGTACTCACTTATATTCACTTCTTAAAGTGATATCCCATAATGCTGTTAAACTTCAAAGATTATAAAAATTATATCTCTTAGAAAAATACCTTTACGGCCAGAGCTGCGAGCAAATACTTAATTAATCATAATAAACTCTGCCTCAACTCTGGAGATTATTATTAATCTTCGAAATGTTCTCAAGACTTGAAGAAATCTGGATAAGCACGATGCTTAAAATAAAAATCTAAGAAACATAAACAGAATATAGGGTTCCAATTATCTTTCGGCACCCGAGCGTGTTCAACTCCTCGTGCTGTTGACATAAGAACGAACATGTGTTCCATGCCATGGGGCATTCAATCAGTACTGGACCATCGTGATAGATATTGACATGAAACCCATCCTTTTATGGAAGAGGGGGACCAAACGAGCATGTCAATGATCACCGCCGATTGTGAACACCACCTACAAGGTGGTGTTCCCTCGTATGCGAGAGGCGGTCTGGGTTGGTCCCACCACTTTGTCTATTTCTGCCGCCAAGCAACAGTGTGTAAGCACTGTTGTGTTTCGGTTTGATGGGCATTGAAGCCATTGAAATTACTGGGCATTATGAGACTTAACATCTTATATCTCGGGGTGACGAACGCAGTTCAGTGCCATGCATTGCTTTGTGATTCAAAGTTCTGTGTGGTGTTGCTTCTGTTTATGGGCAGGCGTAGCGCTTACCATCAGGCGAGCGCCTTGCTCGTCTCGTCATTCAATCAAATAAAAAAAATACCAAAGAGATTAGTGTGTTGCCGGAATATAAGGATAAAATAGCTGTAATTGAAGGATCCAAAGTAGTATCGGATCTGTCGAAGAGTAAGTCTTTGCATTGGAATAACAGACTTAATAATACAGCTAACAAATCCATTTGGGCATACTTTAAATAGGTATGGATAAAATACAGATGAAATTACACACAAAGGTAATAATTTAACCGGCTCGTAAAATATGAGCTGTTAAAATTACCATTTAGCCTAATTATGACCATGATAGCAGGTAATTAAGCAGCGACCTTGGCACCGCCGCACCCCGGTGACACCGAGCTACGTCACCTGACTTTCAATTAACGGGTTATTCTTGGATATTTTAGGTTAATTAAACTCATCTTTTTATCAAAGGGTGTTTGGGTTGGACGACGTTGGTTTTTGTTTTTGGTTTACGACCTGATAAAGGTCGCAGGATGTCGCTGGATGCAGGCCGCTTCCAACAGGTCGGTCTGGAAATCTCTGGGGGAGGCCTATGTTCAGCAGTGGACGTCTTGTGGCTGATGATGATGATGATGATGATGTTTGGGTTGGATTGGATATTTTATTACCCGAAGTTCAGTGCCATGCAATGCTTTATAATTCAAAGTTCTGTGTGGTGTTGTTTCTGTTTATGGGCAGGCGTGGCGCTTACTATCAGGCGAGCGGCTTACTCGTCTCGTTATTCAATTAAATTAAATCAGTCCTTGTACACGTTCCCAAGCATTTTCCGAACCGAATTCATTTGTCTTGCGCAAAGAAATTAAATTGTCAGAAAAGCTGTTAAATTTAAAATCGTCTTTTGCACTTTTATTTAGATATCTCTGCATCATCTTGCGGTTGACTGCGACATAATGCCTTTAGCATTAAATCTTCCCGTGTAGATTTATAGGTTCCTCACATGCGAGAGACCGTCGGGGTTGGTACCACAACTTTGTCTATTTCTGACACCAAGCAACAAAGTGTAAGCATTATTGTGTTTTGATTTGAAAAACATTGACGCCAGTAAAATTACTGGGTATTATAAGACTTTAGAATTATTGAAGCCACTGAAATTACTAGGTATTATGAGACTAAACCACCATATATCGATATGACTTACGCAGTCCAGTCCCATAAAGGATTTTATAATTCAAAGTATGTAAAATAAATCAAGTATTAAAATAATAATATGTTGTTACTTCTGTTTATAGGCAGGCGTGGTGCTTACCATCAGGCGAGCGACCTGTTGGTTTTTAGTTGGCTGGTTAAAATAAATTAAAACATTTTATGATCTAGTTTTACCCAACTTCAAAAAAGGATGAAGTTTCAAAATATAAAAAAAATTGTCAACCAGCGTAACACAGTCATAGGGCGTCTCGATTCACGAGCATCATTGCCAACATCTACTTCAGCAACATAAAAAAAAACGACAAAAGAAAACTAATTCCACTTTATATGCAAAACAGAATGAGAAATCGCGATTATTTCAACTAAACTGTGTACTTTCCAATGCTCACTTAACATTCGTAACCGCCCTTGTCATCACAAGAGATTGCAATTTTAAATAACAAGGCATTATTGAGAAACCATTTGGCCCGGTGGGAAACAACGTGGTTAGACGCGAGAAATCTAGGATCTATAACAAATTAAAAGCGGAAAGCGTGTCGGAATACATTTTACCGCTTTCAGTTTAGAATTTCCGATAGTTTTTAACTTTAGATAAAAAGAGATGTGTAAAGGGGACAAAACTCTACCCGATAGAGCCTTTTTAGTCCCAAATAATGCTCGTAACTTGATAACCCGAAGCATATTTTTTTTATCCGAGCACGGCAATGTGACTGCATTACACCTGATGGTAAGCGTAGAGCAGTCCAAAAAACTAGCGACAATCGACAAACAATGAGTTTATTAGTGGTCACCAGAAACATGCCGGACTGTATAAATGCTTCTTCCCTTTTCAGAGAGGGAAGAAGCAAGTCGAGGGACCTGCGACAGGACAGGTGGATGATGCAAGCACAGGAATACAAGGATGTACCCCTATTCGCCCCAACCAAACATCAAGTCATGTAAACCGTCAAGTCATGTGTATGTATGTATATGCATATTATTAGTTTAAACGCTTTGTCTGGCGGTATATGTGTGTGTGTGTGTAAACGTGAATAACGTAATATGCAGAATAGCACTGCAGGTCTCTTGCCTGATGGTAAGCGCCACGCCTGCCCATAAACCAAAGCAACAACACACGCTCGACTGGCTAAGTGGACATAAGGCATAAACATTCTCATTCAGTAGAGGAAGCTCGTACCCAGCAGTGGGATGTGTATAATACAGGGCTAGTATTAATTTATTGCTTTTATCAAATAAAAATATATCTTCATGATTCTGCTATAAACATTGGCAAATATTTTTGCAATGTCCCCCTAATGCGTATACCTCCATCGCATTTAAAATAATTTCAAATATAAATAATACTACAATAAAGTAACTTTACGGTTATAACTTTCATACTGGAATCGGATCGTTGCACCCTCCCGAGGGGTGCATAATGAATTCGTCATACACGACATTTTGTATTATTATTTGTCACTTATGTCTCTCTTTGTTCTAAATTTGGAATGGCTTTTACGTTTTATCCTAAAAATGAATTATTTATTCGTCTTTTTCTAGCAGAATGATATATTCCTTCCTTCCACCTGCTTTAATGCCGGTTGTAGTGAAGTCAGCCCAACATGCTTTACAACACACTAGCGACCCGCTCCGGCTTCGCACGGATAAAAATATGTCTGTTACGACATCACATTACAAATCTTCGAATTTTTCGGCTTTTCTCTACTATGATTTGTATGTATTAAACATACAAACCTTCCTCATGAATCACTCTATCTATTGCTGAAAACTGAATTATAATCCGTTGAATAGTTTAAAAGATCTAAGCGAACAGACAGCGTAAGCGACTTCATTTTATACTATGTAAAGATGTAACAGAAAGATTTGGCTTATAGTTTTTACGACCGGCCATCTGCCTGACGTAGTGACGTCAACCCCACTGGGGAGAACCAGAATGAAATATTACTTATCGAATATATCCTAAGGGTCAGTCATATGACGTCACGCGTTTGTCGGGACATAAGTATATTGAAAATAGTAACAATGGAAGTCGACACACTTCAACGAGTCGACACATATTTGAACAGAAGGCATTAGAATTTCCTCATTAGTTTCGTTGCCTACTTAAGCTAAGGTGCGGAGGCACCCAGGGTTAAACGAGGTCGGGCAATTACGATTTGTATTTCTTCTTCCATCTGCTCCCACTCGCTAAGGGTCGCCGCAACATGGTTTTTGACACATGTTACAGAAAGATTAGCTTGAAATTTTAAATTCAATCCATTTAAGGAGAAAACATACCTAGACTGGAAACAAATATTTGTGAATCACACAGACTTGTGTTTCAGGTCTGGGTTTCTCGATGCGGAAATCGAACCCATGACCTCTCGCTTCACAACCTACTACTACACGCCTAATGCGCCACGACGTCTAAAAATCGAAAAATCATATATGTGTTTACCTGAATTGGAATTTATTACAAATTAATATCTCCGTCTATTACATAATACAAAGCAGTAAATCAAATTCAATTCCAATACCGTGAACAATGGAGCCTTGTATATAACTTAGCTGATCCATATCCTCTGGAAATAGCCTCCCGCATCCCGGACGGCTGACCCACTTCGCCATCTATTAATACATTATTTCCATATTACATTCCACTAGAATTGGAAACCGTTGATGCCTATTGTAGAACGTTATGAGAACTTAGGAAGAAATATAGAAGACGCTATGAAACTAAGTGAACCTAAACTTACTACATGGTGGTAGGTCCCTCGTATGCGAGAGACCTTCTGGGTTGGTACCACCGCTTTGTCTATTTCTGCCACCAAGCAACAGTGTGTAAGCACTATTGTGTTTCCGTTTGAAGGACTTTGAAGTCATTGCAATTACTGGGAATTATGAGACTTAACATATTATGTCTAGGAGTGACGAGCGTAGTTTAGTGCCATGCAGTGCTTTGTAATTCAAAGTTCTGTATAGTGTTGCTTCTGTTTATGGGCAGGCGTGGCGCTTACCAGCAGATGAGCGCCTTGCTCGTCTTGTCATTTAATCAAATAGGAACTTGCTTTAAGGCCGATTTGCACAACAATCTAAAATTGATATTATCTGCTAAACATGTTTAATTGTCATATATATTTGTATAGAATTTGACGTTTTTTAAACATGTTCAGTGGTTAAACACGATTTAGGATTGTTGTGCACGGTGGTCGCTATTCAGTTGGCTACAAATATCTAAATATATAAAACTCAAAGGACTGACTGACATAGTGATCTATCAACGCACAGTCCAAACCACTGAAGGGATCGGCCCGAAATTTGGCAAGCAGGTAGATGTTATGACGTAGGCATCCGCTAAGAAAGGATTTTGATAAATTCTACCCCCAAGGGGATAAAATAGGGGATGAAAGTTTGTATGAAAATCACTCGGGCGGAGCCGCGACCAAAAGCTAGTGTATCATATACTTCCAGCAAATCTACATCAACATATTCTATTACAAAAGCAAATGAAAATTGAAGAATCAAGAAATCATCTTCCTCCCGAAATAATCTAAGGATCAGCAATAATGAAATAACTCAACAATAATCTAAGAGAAGAAAGTAACTGGCAAAGGAGTAGCTCTTAGGTACTACAATTTGGTATGACTAGTTCAAAAAATAAAATTTTGGACTGAGGCTGTTTTGCTTTTATACCCCTCAATTGAAGAATCAAGGTATAATCTTCCTACCGAAATAATCTAAGGATCAGCAATAATGAAATAACTCAACAATAATCTAAGAGAAGAAAGTAACTGGCAAAGGAGAATCCTTACAGCCGGAGTCAAGGTTGTAATAATAACACCGAATTGTACACGCTCAACCTTTAGTAATAGGATTATGTGATTGGATTATATGGGAAGGAATATACGCCAGATTTGATTCTGATGAAGAATATTAGGGATGTAGTCGGAAATTGAATTGTCTAAGTAAAAGGAAATAAGTTTATTAAATCTTTAATTCCTCCCAAGGCATATAACGTGGTAGAAAAAGGTGAGGTCATATTTAAGGCTTGTTATAAGCACATGCCATTGTATTTAAAATGACATAATCGATAATATCGATAATAAGAAAAATAAATCTAAATATATAAAACTCAAAGGTGACTGACTGACATGATCAGTAGTAGTAGTAGTGATCTATCAACGCACAGCCCAAACCACTGGAGGGATCGGGCTGAAATTTGGCATGCAGGTAGATGTTATGACGTAGGCATCCGCTAAGAAAGGATTTTGATAAATGCCACCCCTAAGGGGATAACATAGGGGATACTTTTTATCCCGGAAAAAGCAGACCACGTGGGCGGAGCCGCGAGCAAAAGCTAGTCTATTTATGTGTCTTGGCAATACAATCGGATTGTTACCAAGGGCGGTTGAAATACACATATCATCATACCTTTCTCTTTTCTTTTTCTCTCTTTTCTTCTCACGTTGCAGATGCGCCTATCATACTACCGGGCACAAATACCAACCCCGAACTAACCATTTGTCAGTTTTTTAACAAAAAACCCAAACATAAATTGTGACTGCCCGATCTTGGTTTTGACATCATCGGTTTTAGCAGCTTTAGTATACTACCATTAAGACCAACGAGGTGAAATTTATTAGCAACTAGTAATCTTTGATATCGAAATATTAGGCCGATTTATTAACTGTTCTTAAACTGAATTTCTCATCTTTAAATGTATTTATCCCCACATTTTTATATTATATTATATCAAATAGGGGGCAACTAATGGTAAGTAATCATCACTGCCCATAGACACCTACAACACCAAATGACTCACTTGCTCTTCTTTTCACTTTGTAGCCTTATAATTATTGCTTCAATAATAAACTTCCCTCTTTCTCTCTTTTATAATAATTTAACATTTATTGTAACTGCAAGCTTACACCAAAACACTTTTCCTGATTACCACTAGATATTTGCAGTTTCGACCAAAACTCCAGGGAGAGCTTGTGAAAGTATGTCAAGGGTATTTCAAGGATGCAAAGCCCCGGCGTGAGCTTTTACGGGAAGCAGGAATATGCGCTGCGGCAAGTGTGGAAATTGATGACTCATCTTTTAAAAAGCTTAGCCTCTTTGAGTGTCCGTACTATACTAACATAGTTTGATAGCCTCCGTGGCGCAGCGGGCGAGTAGCCGGCTGTGAAGCGAGAGGCCGCGGGTTCGATCCCCGCACCGAGAGAAATGTTTCTCAAATGTGACAAATGTGTTGTGAGACCGAAAGTTTCTCGTAGTTCCTGATACCCACGACACAAGACTCGTATCTTATTGTATCTATAGTGTTGGGATAAGGAAAGTCAGTGTTGAAAAATTATAAGTGTATGAGGTTAGTATTAGACGTAACTAATCTGAAATATACATGTGTGTACGATGACAACCTCCGTGTAGGCAAGTAGCCGGCTGTGAAGCAAAAGGACGCGAATTCGATTCCCGTACCGAGGCAAAAATGTTTGAGTGATGCACAAATATTTGTTTCGGGTCAGGGTGTTTCTCTGGAGAGAGAGGTATTGATGGTAGGCAGACGGTCGTAAAAATTACAAGGCAAATCTTACTGTAACATGTTTTAAAAGGCATGTTGCGCCGACCCCACAGTGAGTGGGATAAGGTCAGGTAGAAGGCGCCACGCCTGTCCATAAACAGAAGCAACACTGCACAAAACATTGAATTATAAAGCATAGCATGGCATTGAACTGCGCTCGTCACCCCGAGACATAAGATGTTAAGTCTCATAATGCCCGGTAATTTCAATGACTTCAATATCCTTCATACCGAAACACAGCAGTGCTTACACACTGTTGCTTGGCGGCAGAAATAGACGGCGCGGTGGTACCAACCCAGACGGCTTCTCGCATACGAGGGACCTACCACCTTGTAATTTTTTGTACTTGAAAATTCAATCATCAGTATGGCATCATCATCATATGAACCGGACATTGATAGCGGCCGCTATCACATCATGGGACGGAAATAAGTTCGGCGAATGGCGGATACACTATCTGCACTTCTGTCTTCCCCTTTGCGAATGTTTGCGTGAAGGTATGTATCATTTGTGATTACTTACCATTCAATAACCCAGTAACTCGTTTGCTGGACTATGCTATTAAAAAAACAATAATTTGTTATTGACCACATGCATCCCATGGTATTGGAAAAGGTTATCGGAAATTCTGGCATCTCCTATTCATTTAATATGTTAAAAAAAACAAAAACCAGTATTCTGAGACCCATGTACTGTCCATAAAGTGATGTGGGATACATTTTTATGATTATTTATATATGTTAGACAATGACAGCTCAGCAGTAAATGGACTGTCGAGACTAAAGCGGGAGAATTCATACCATCCCCAAGAGGATGTATGTATAGCAGCTATTATTCTAGGTCAGGGATTCCCAAACTATTTTGGGCAAGAGACCCCTTTTCTTTTTTTTTTTTTTTTCTTTTTTTTTATTGCCATAATAGGCAGACGAGCAAGCGGTCCCACCTGATGGTAAGCGGTTACCGCCGCTCATGGACATCGGCAATGCCAGGGGCACAGCCAAGCCGCTGCCTACCGTTTCCAAAGTGAACCTCAGCCAAATTACTTTAAAAATCCTATCTCTAGATTTTTTTCCTATTGATACAAAATATTTACCAATTATGCAAGCGCAGCGTTGGACGTCCGCCTACAAGGTGGACAGACGGCCTGATAAAGGTCGCAGGAAGTCGCTGGATGAAGGCTGCTTTCAACAGATCGGTCTGGAAATCTTTGGGGGAGGCCTATGTTCAGCAGTGGACGTCCTGTGGCTGATGATGATGATGATGATTTACGAATTAAAAATCTTTGCGGTTTTAGTTCTTTATCGACCCCTTTGGGAATTCCTGTTCTAGGCTATGTATGTTTATTGTCGCTTATTTTAAAGGTGAAGGAAAACATCGTGAGGAAGCCTGCTTAACGGAAAAGTTTTCAATAAGAAATTCTAAGGTATGTGAATTCTGCCAACCTGCATTAGGGCAGCGTGGTAGATTAAGACCTAACTCTTTTTATAAGGAGGCCCGTGCTCAACAATGTATTACAGGCTAAATAGTATTTTACAGTATGACTAGCTTTTCCTTGCAGCTCCGCCCGCGTGATCTGCTTTTTCCGGCATAAAAAGTAGCCTATGTTACTCAGTAATAATGTAGCTTTCTAACGGCAAGAGTGTTTGAAATCGGTTCAATAGATTTTAAGTTTATTCGTTACATACAAAAATACAAATCTTTCCTTTTTATAATATTAGTGTAGATAATGTTATTTCGGACAAAAATCCACACAATTTTCGGTCGTGGCTGACAAAAAATTCTTGGAATCGCGTTTGTGCGTCAGGTGAATGTATTTTAACAAAACTTTTTGCACAAAACAATCTTTTATTAAAGCATAATGAACAACATTTTTTTACTACACAAAGAAAACTTTTCATTTTGTTTTTCTTTGTATTCCCCATACCGCTTTGTTTGCACTCTCGGGTGGCTAAAAGGGTTCTACGTCAACGCCCGAAATAAATCAATAAAAAAATAAAATACGCAACACGCAGTTCCTATATTAAATGAGAAAATAGACGTCAAATTTTCATTAAAAAATATGTGTAATAGACATGTCTGGACAATATTCACTGGTTCAAGAAATAGAATGGTTTATTTTATTTCAAAGAATATAATTTATTAAAATAATTACAGTAAAAAAATAAACTTGATACTTTTAATCCTTATTAAAATTAAGAAGTGCATATTATATCAATATAGCTAAACAGAAATCATGTAATATTTATATTTATTGCATCGCGAAAATCACAAAAAAATATATTCTAATTTAAATTAATATATCATGGCTCCATCTGTTTTCGCCAATGTCGAGTAATAAATAACAATTACTAAAAATAAAGATCAAAACGTGGCTATCAAAATTTGCCAATCAACATTTAAATTAATCTCAGATCTAAAAAAAACAAAATCCGCTAGACATTATGTAACTGGCAGGTATCTAATTCTGGATAAGTCCGTTGTCCTTGACTCGGCAATAAAGCAGTTCCAATGCGGCAAAATTTAAATTTCGAACGTACCTGGTTAGGCGCCGCCGTCTCGGTGGTCATGTCGTCGAGTACCGCTAGTCTACTCTTCTTCCTTCTCTGACATGAACAGCAATCTCTTAAGGTGTACAGTTTAAAATGTCCGGGGTACTACCCTTTAATAGATTTTATCATCGCACTAAAACCTGCCACCACGAAAAGTCCTCGGCAACATCGTACGATTGTAGCGAATAATGGCTGAATCGAATCAATTCGAGAGACAATCCGCCATTTTCGTTCCGACGCGAGTCCTGACACTTATATTTGTAATGTTCTTAACACTAAAACTATAAGCAAAAGCCGTACACTATATGCGATATTTTTTTGATATTTTCAAACGAATAAAAGTCACTAGGGCTTAGACAAGTTGTTGCGTTTCGCTGTCCGCGGGGGTGTAGAAGAATTTCGCCGGCTTTGAGCGACAAGCTGGGTGGGGTGACTTTACTGCGGCTGCGCGAAACCTTGCTATTGTGTGCGTGATTTGCGTGGACATTACCACCTTTCGGTGACCTGTGCCTCCCCCTCTGACCTCACAGGGTTGTGTAACCCCAAGGGTTATGTTTCCCGGTACCGGAGCTCAAGTTATAATGGTACTGTTGTATGTATTAATACAATCGATAATGTAGAGCGTTGTGTTAGGAAATGTCAGACTCGCCGGGGCCTACAAAGCGCGTTTGATACAGAATCGCATGGACAACAATGCTTTCGTAGTTGGGGGGCTGTTTTTTCAATAATTACAGATGTTATTCGTAGAATATTTTTTATAGCATAGACCGGCACATGAGCAGGTGGGTGATGGTAAGTGACCTCCACCGCCCATATACGCCCATAATACTAGAAGAATCATAGGCGCGTTGCCGACCTTAAAGCGAAGGGATAATTTAGGGATTAGGAAGGGGATGGGGTTTTGGGCCTCCGGATATCTCACTCACCGTACGAAACGCAGTAGCCAGTACTTTCCGTCGGTTTTCAGTTAGTTGAACTACTGGCAGTAGTTGATCAGAGGTATACCAGTTACACTTCAGCTTACGCCTTTAAAAATGCAGCCTTTTCTGCTTATGTTTTTCTAATAATTTTAAATGAAAGGCAAATCCCACCAGCGCTATAAAAAAAAAATTTAGTTTTAATTTTTTTGAGTTTTTAAATTTACCCATCACGGAACCCTATATCAAATTGAACACAATAATGACCGTAGATTTTTTTAACAACAGACGCTGCTGTATATATTTAGCCCAGATGTTTCATTGAGATAAATCATCGGTCATTATCTCCGATACGACGGTTTTAACAAGGTTCAAATTTATATCTATTATGGTTAAGTCTAAATTTAAAATTTAATAATTACCTGTACGGAACACTCGTTATACGTGATAAATGGGAGGGTTCTTTGACGAAAAACTTATGTGGTTGTTAGCGATTTTGTTCTTGTGAAAATAAACGCACTCTACAAAGTTTTTGTTTTATCCTGGCTCGGCAGTGACTACGCTACACCTGATGGTAAGTGTAGCGCTATCCAGGAATAGTGTCGACCAACGATAAACAATGTGTCCATCGTAGGTCGGCAAGATCATGCCGGCCTGCCAAAGGGCCAAGGGGGAGGGGAAGGAAAACGGGATGGGAAAAGGGTTAGGATCAGGGGGCAAGCCCCCTGGGGAGAACCGGATATACACTGGCTGACCCTGGAACGCGAACCACACAAGGTGGGCCACTATGGCAGGTTTTAGCACCAGTGTACGGTGGTCGCTATCCGGTCGGATACAAGTATCCTCCCACCAGCAAGTGACTAAAATGTCGACCAAAAGTATTTTGAACATACTTTACAGGTCCTGTAGAATATTATATGTTTTATTATTGTTATTTTATGTACGTTGAGAATAAAATTAATGTATAAACTATCCTAACTTTCAAGTTGGATCAAACTGCACACAGTTTACAAAATTTGATTAAATTAAAGATTAAGTTCAGTAGTTTAGGAGTATATGTAATCTGACCTGGGGAGCGAACCCGAGACCTCATCATAGATTTAAAGCATCTTAACTATCAAAAAAGTAATTGTTAAAAATACACTCTGCAGGCGTTATAAGGAAAACTCTCAAAAATTCTATTGCGGGCTCAGCAGTTCCAAACCAAATTATACACACACTGACCTCATTTCGAAGAAACTTAGTTTCCGCCTTAGGGTGCCACAATTACTGCACAGAATTTTTCCCATGCCTTTCCACTCAAACTGCCGAAACGAATAGCTTTGTAGGAAAGTAGAGCCAGATGAAATCGAGTTCATTATTTCTTTTATTTGTTATAACAAACATTTTCATAGGTATCATTGGCTTTAGGACAAGTCCGCTTCTGTATGGGACATATAGCATACAGGGCTGGTATTATAACAGACAGAAACTAAAATAATCCTACTATAATAAAATATATTTGTGAGTCTGTGAATTCGAATATTTCTTAGTCAGTTACGCTTCGCTCAACGGTTTTGGATGAAATTTAGCAAACAGGTATTTTGAGTGGTAGAGTCACGATGTAGACAGTATCGAATACAACATAAATGACTGGCTCACCGGGGTCGTTACCACCGTCTCACTGAACATTGACGTAAAGTAACGATTTAATAATAATAAATAAATAACACCCAACAGTCACATACATAGTCCTGTCCCCACAGTAAGATACGAGTCTTGTGTCGTGGGTATCAGGAACTACGAGAGACTTTTGGTCTCACAACACCCAGACCCCGAAACAAATATTTGTGGATCAGACAAATATTTGCTCGGTGCGGGAATCGAACCCACGCCCTCACGTTTCACAGTCGGCTACTCGCCCACTGCGCCAAGGAGGCTGAGGAGGAGGTTTGCTGCTGCGTTTCGTACAGTGAGAAACATATCAGGAGCCTCAAATCCCCCTCCCTTCCCAATCCCTTAATTATCCCTGATCTCCACCGCCCATGTACGCCCATCACCAGAGGAATCATGGACGCGTTGCCGACCTTAAAGGAAAGGGATAATCAGGGATAGGGAAGGGGAGGGGATTTGGGCTTCCGGATATCTCACTCACCGTACGAAACGCAGCAGCAAGCCGCTACTTTACGTCGGTTTTCTGTGAGACAGTGGTAATGACCCGGTCGAGCCAGCCCATTCATGCTGTAGACAAAACTGTCTACAGCGTGGCTCTACCACTCATAAATTGGCGATCATTTATAATCAGGTGACCCAATTGGTCGTTTGCCAGTCTATACTATAAAAAAGGTATGACCTGGATTAATACATACTTCACACGAGTGGAGTCGCTAGAAAATGTGGAAAAGGGTCCTTATGAAAAGTCGTAATCCGAAAAACTAACCTCAAGTATTAAGTATAAGAAATACTGCTTTCCCAGTCTAGAATTAACGCTAGAACATTGTTAAAATCACTCTCAATTTACAAACTGCCAGTATAGTGCATATTAATAGCCCCTTATGACGTGAAATGTGCAGATACTATCAAACTATTGGAAAATTTATTTGTACCGCTATAAATATTTAGGCTAACTCTGAACGCTAGGACCGAATTTAACATAATATAGAGTTATTTCAGAAGCGATCTATCTCTCAATAAAAGAGGTTCTTAATTTGTTTGTAATTTTTTATTATTTTGTATTTTTTTTTGTCCTGGCTCGGCAAAGTGACTACGCTACACCTGATGGTAAGTGTAGCGTAATCCAAGAATAGTGTCGACCAACGATAAACCATGTGTCCATCGTAGGTCGGCAAGATCATGCCGGCCTGCCAAAGGGCCAAGGGGGAGGGAAAGGAAAAGGAATGGGAAAAGGGTTAGGATCAGGGGGCAAGCCCCCTTGGGAGAACCGGATATACACTGGCTGACCCTGGAACGCGACCCACACAAGGTAGGCCTCTATGGCAGGTTTTAGCACCAGTGTACGGTGGTCGCTATCCGGTCGGATACAAGTATCCTCCCACCAGCGAAACTAGGAGGTCATTCGCCTGATGGTAATCGCTACGCCTGCCCATATACAGACACTATAATATATCACACAAACCTCTGAATTACAAAGCACTGCAAGGCAATGGACTGCGTTTGTTGTCCTGAGACATGACATATTAAGAGGCTACAGCGAAAATAATCCGTAGTTTGGTGGGCGGGGCTTGCAGCCGCTCGCGGGGAGCTCCGAAGGCATAGCACGCGCTCGGGCGACAAGCCGCGCTCGTTTGTCGTCGGGCGAATCGACTCATATTACAAAGCTGTACACTCTGTGCAAAGTGATATAAGTCTAAAAGCATATTTTTTCGGTCTAGTCGGTATTTCTGTATCTAATATAGAACGGAAAATAAAATTCGTTCGCAATGATATAAGGACCACCTTTGGTCAATTTTTATAAAAAAATTGTGTATGCTGATATTACTTGAGGAATATTAAATTGAACTGAGGCCTTATTTTAAAGCAAATATGTTTAATTTGTTATATCACAATTTATAACATAAGACACACTTACAATTAATTACGTCAGATTTGTTCGCAATAATACAATTAAAGCAAAGCAAAATGGTGATATTGAAGTTTTTTTTATCTTGACACAGTAAAGTGACTTGGTATTAAGTACAGTCCAGTTCAAATATATTTGCGACCAACAAGATTAACTTTGTTACTCATCGGCATTATGTGGGCCCGAAGTTACTGGATATACAGTGGCTAGTCCTGAAGTGTGACATGTCTGATTAGACCACTATGGTGAGTTTTTCGCCATGTGTACGGTTTTCGCTATTCAATCGATACCCAAATGTATCTCACCAGTGACACCAGCAGTCCTGCCTGGGTTTATCTTAGACTAGTACTTACGAATGTTTCCACTTCACCGTATCTTAAATATCCTTTTTATAAAGACAATTGACTCTCATAGCTTCCTCTAGTATACCAACACATCGTACCTTTGGTACGATTTAGCATGGGTGTTTGTGACCCACGTACTTTTGTGATTCTCTAAAACGTAAAAATATTACCTTAAGCGACATTACTGGAGTTTACCTGGCACGTTATGGACACGTACTCTCGTAGGCCATAAATTTGGTTTCCACCACATTTCTATCCGCCATTTTCAAGCCTCCCCTACTACAGATTCACCGTTTACTCATAAGTCAAGTGGGCCCGATGGCATCCCTCCGATTGTGTTACAGACATGTGCTCCTGAGTTGGCACCGGTTTTAACGTGTCTTTTCCGGCACTCCTATGCATTAGGGGTAGTCCCGAAATCCTGGAAGGCCGGTTTAGTGCACCCGATCCTAAAAAAGGCAACCGCTAAGATCCGTCCAATTACAAGCTTATAACCATCGCCTCCTTGTTCTCTACGATAATGGAATTATCAACTGTCAGCTCCTGCTGTACCTAGAGGAGTACCGATTGATTAGCGACCGCCAGTACGTCTTTCGCCGGAGTCGCTCCCTGGTAATCTTCTAATTTACCTGCCATATAGATGGACAGAAGCAACTGAGACCAAGGGGGAGGCGCTTGCAGCCAATTGGGGCATAGCGAAGACCTTTTATCGGGTATGGCACAAAGCACTTCTTTAAAGCTACCTTCCTTTGGGCTTCCAGAGAAATTATGCAACTGGATCATTTAAAAAAATCGTGATAGAAGCGTGTATCCCTCACGTTTCGGATAGATGTTCAAAAATCAATCACCATCTATTAATTTTTTTGTTAATAGATGGTGAGATAATCGCTTTCAAAGGTATAAAAAGTGTAATATTAATCGAACAAAATGTGTTCATAAGATATTTTTTTTTTTATCCGATCACGGCAAAGTGACTACACTACATCTGATGGGAAGCGCAGTCCAGTCCAAAAAACCAGCGACCATCGACAAACAATAAGTTTATCGGTGGTAATGCTTCTTCATACTCTGAAGAGGGAACAATCAAATCGAGGACCCAGCGACAGGACAGGCGGATGACCAATGCAGGCACAGGGATACAATGTTGGACCCTTATACGCACCCCAAACAACTATCAACTCGTGTCGCAAGCCCCTCGGTAAAACTGGAGATACACTGGCTGATCCTGGAACGCGATCCATACAAGGTGTGAGTCGCTATGGCAGGTTTTAATACTGCGTGTACGGTGGTGGCTATCCGGGCGGATATGGATATCCTACCACCAGCATAATAGTTTCCACTTTTGTTTAGATTTTATTCTTTACTATGGAATCCTAAGTTTGTCATGTGTAAGTAAAACACACACTTCGTCGGTTTTGAAGGATAATGGAATGACAGACAAAATTTTGTCATTTTCATACATTTGAAATGAAAATGAAATAGTCAGGTATCCGGGTCCATTTTTGCACTTGATTACTATCAAGCTAATTTTCCGTGAGTAGCTTCGTTTTGATGAGACGCATAACAATTTCCTGTGCGAAAATTCTCGATTGTGGTACTTATTGTGGTAACAGAGGTAGCAAGGATAAATATATGTCGATTTGATGATACTCAAAAAATAAATACTAACTGGTTTTTTTGTTACATTTCAAGATAATTATCTAAACTATTTGAAAAAATATTTTTCCTACAAAATGTATGGTTTGATCAAGGACCGTTCCAGGATTTATAGATTTGAATAAAGGAATAAATAAAAAAAAGTGTGCGTCTCGGGACACACGACAGAAGTGATAACTTAAACTAATGTGGGTTGAATTTAGAGAGGAGAAGCCTGCCTACTGCTGCCGTATGCGTGAGAGAAAGGCAAGCCAGACAGAGTGGGTCCGTAACGCGTTGTTACAAAGCGGTTTACCCTCCCATAATAAGTTATCACTTCATTGGATTGCTCTGCACTGCCCTGCACTGCACTCCAGTCCGGTCAAAGTCCTGTCAAAGTCCGGTCATAGGTCTGTCAATGTTCGGTCAAAGTCCTGTCAAAGTCCGGTCAAAGTCCGGTCAAAGTCCGGTCAAAGTCCAGTCAAAGTCCGGTCACAATCCGGTCACATTCCGGTCAAAGTCCTGTTAAAGTTCGGTCAAAGTCCTGTCAAAGTCCACTCTAAGTCCGGTCACAGACCGGTCACAATACTGTTCAAAGTCCGGTCACAGTTCGCTCATAGTCCTGTCAAAGTCCGGTCAAAGTCCGGTCAAAGTCCTGTCAAAGTCCAGTCAAAGTCCTGTCAAAGTCCTGTTAAAATTCTGTCAAAGTGCGGTCAAAGACCGGTCGAAGTCCGGTCAAAGTCGTGTCAAAGTCCGGTCAGAGTCCTGTCAATGTCTTGTCAAAGTCCGGTCAAAGTTGTGTCAAAGTCCGGTCAAAGTCCTTTCAAAGCCCGGTCAAAGTCCGGTCATAGTCCGGTCAAAGTCCGGTCAAATCCAGTTAAGTCCGGTCACAGTCCGATCAAAGTCCTGCCACAGTCTGGTCAAAACCAGTTGAAGTCCGGTCACAGTCCGGTCAAATTCCGGTAAAGTCCTGTCAATGTCCTGTCAGTCTTGTCAAAGTCCAGTCAAAGTCCGGTCACATTCCAGTCATAGTCCTGTCACAGTTCGGTCAAAGTCCGGTCAACTCCAGTTAAAATCCGGTCGAATTCCGGTCAAAGTCCTGTCAAAGTCCGGTCAAAGTCCAGTCACAGTCCGGTCAAAGCAGACTGGTCACCGTGTGACACCACCTTGGACTTCGAAAATTCTCAAAGATCCAGGGAGATCGGCTAACACTGGCTGGTCAACTGCCAGTTGCCGCGTGACGTCTCATGGAATGTTCTCGAATATTCTCGAACCTTCCGTTGATCGATGGACCGCTGGTGTTACGGAACGCATCGGTTCACCCTCCCATAAGAAGTTATCACTTCAAAAATGAAAATTAGTTTGCCACCAACAAAACAAGAATTGTAGCAACAAATTAAAAGAACTGCATTCATTTGTAATGTATGGTGTAATGTACACATGCCCCACGGAAAAATTGCCAGAAAATTTCAGATAGACAATAATTGATGACAAATATTCATATATTATTGGTTTGATGGCCCCCCAAGTCCATGTTTTGAATAATTATCTTCTGACATACAAGGCACCCTATTAAAAATATTGTTATTTATTGATTGATTATACAGGGTTATTTTTAAAACACCAACAACTTCGCAGGACTAGATTCCTAAGGTTATAAGCTACTACTTTTGTTCTACGACTTTTCATAATTTGTTAGATTTTATTTTCATACAAAAATAAGTATTCATTTAATTTCCGTCTTGAATGTTACAACGCGCATCGCAGATTACGTAAACAAACACGCGAAGCGTGGGGAACCGGGCTAGCGCATTTGACCTTGAACTCCCGAGCAGCTGACCGGCGCCTTTGATGTCGTGCGCGCAAGCCGCGCCGCGCCGCAGTCTACGAAGAAAAACACAACACAACAAAAACTTGTAAAATCATTTTTTTTTAAATATATTGAGTTATATCCAAACTCGTATAACAAAAGTTGTTCCGTATGGGGTCAGCTATCTGGTCCTGCGAGGTTGCTGGTGTTTTAAAATTAACCATGTATTCATTATTATATAATTTACTTAATTTTTTCATGTTATTACAAAGTCAGATATTATGACGAATGAGGAAAATGAAATAGATGAAGATGACAGCTATGTTAGAAGCGTAGATAATGAAGATTTATCAGATGAATCTGATGAAAATTATTTTTTTTAATATACAAATACACAATTTTTTTAGAATCATCAAATCGACATATTTTATCCTTGATACCTCCGTTAGCTACCACAATCAAGAATTTTCGCACAGGAAATTGTTGGGCGTCTCATTGAAACGAAGCTACTCACGGAAAATTAGCTTGATAGTAATCAAGTGCAAAAATGGACCCGGGATCCCTGACTAAAACTTATATTACTTTAAACCTGGAAATATTTCTATTTTATGTAATATAACTAAATATGAATCCATTAACACTGAGTGAATTAATGGGAGTTAATTGATACAAGTTAGATTTTTTTAACTCATCCAAAATACATAATATCCATCAAATCTTAATATTTTCTAAACAGACTTACTTCCAGCATTTTAATTATTTTAACTCAAACCCTATCAGATAGAAGTTTTAAAAAAACTTGTGCCATTTAACACATGCATTTATCATTATACACATATTAACTACTATAACATATTGGACAGGGAGCCCTCATTACAGTTAATATTTATATAATTTAACTGTCATATTGTCCTACAAATAAAATAATAATTTTTTGAGTATCATCAAATCGAAATATTCTATCCTTGCTACCTCTGTTAGCTACCACAATAGAGAATTTTCGCATAGGGAATAGTTGGTCGTCTCATCGAAACGAAGCTACTCACGGAAAATGAGCTTGATAGTAGTCAAGTGGATCAGCTACCCGAGGGCTCCCTGTCCATATGGCTAATGATATAAATTTAGTTTCTTTTTATTATCTCATATTATTATTCTTACTATAAACAAAAATCATAGTACATTTATGTTAATAGCAAGTAATCCCAATCCATCAAAGTTAAAACATCCTGAGATTAGAATAGAGTAAAAAAAAAGTTGGCGAATTTTTAAAATAGCATCATATCATTAAATAGTTTTTTCTCAAAATTCGGTTTTCAGACTTGTATCACTTTTCACAGAGGGTACAGAAATATACGCATATTAGGACGAAAAAATATTTATTATGTACTTACACTGTGACATTACGCTCATCATCTATGGATACTCATTTATGTTAAATGAGTCTATTGATGGAAGTGGCTTGGTTGAAGATATTATGAGATCTAACAAGTGAAAATAATATAATATATGCGTACATCCTATAACTATTTGCATTATTAAATGTAAATTGACTTTGAGGGTAAATAAAATCATATTAATGCATGAAATCACGAAAATCCGATCTGCAAAAAAACGGCATAGGTCCGTCCACGATAAGGCGCTCCCGCCGACTGATCTATTGAGGGAATGAAAGTGACGCAATTACTTTTGAAATGCAAAATAAGAGATGGCTATAGTGAGTGTACGTTCAGAATAAAACAACGTATGTGCCAAAACGATTTTTCTTGTTTTCTAATAAAACTCATTATTAAATCTAAAACTGCTTTGAGCAAACTTTCATACGATAATTCTCCATGTTTTAAAGTAAATTTAATTGTCTTATTCATGAGGGTTACGCTTCGGCAGCCAAAAACGTAAAAAAATAGATACAACTTTGCGATTTTTTTCTATCGAGAAAATTTCATTGAATCGTGTATTCCTTTTGAACAATCCTAGAGCAGAAAGTCAAAAAACGTATACCAAAATATTAAATCTCTATTCCACGTACACAATTATATACACGAGATAGAAATGTCCCATTTTTTTCAATGTAGGCCCTTAAGTCTCATAATGCCCAGTAATTTAACTGGCTTCAATAACCATTGAATGAAACACAACAGTGCTGCTTTGTGGCAGAAATAGATAAACGGTAGTACTAACCCAGACAGCCTCTCGCATACTACCTATCTACCACCTAAAAATCATTATTATCTAAAACATTTTTAAAAAAATTGGCAGTCACTTTGCCGTACCCGAATAAAAAAAAATACTGACTAACAATAATGACTAAAACCACATTAGTCATGAATGTTGACAATTAATTAAACATTTTGATCACTCATGATTTTAGAATGCACTTGTCAATTCCGTGATTAGTCAAAACCAAATTATTGCCAACAATCGTTAGTAATATTTAATAATAGGGTCTTACAATACAGTTGACTCTCAATAATTTGAAACTCAAGGGACCAGAGAAAAAATTAGTATTACCAGTTCAAAATAACAGTAGTTAAATAACCACTGGGGTCAAGTAAATAAGAGATTGATCAAAATTCGTGATTTATTATTTCTATATTACTATTTTAACAATTAAATACAATAACGCAATTATTTCAAAAATAAGTAAAAAAATCGACAGGTCTGTTCGTAGATAGAACTATGAGATCTTGAACTCGATTTCCAGATCATGCGTTCTTTAATTTTTTGTTTTGATAAACAATATTTTCTTCAGTTTAGTTTTGTGCCCAACTGTACTGGAGAATCGTCGGTACAGACTTATTATCGAAATAGATGTCGCAAGTGTTTCAGTCTGTACGAAAACAATTTTATTTTATTGTATTAAATTTTGACAGCATCCGTGGCGCAGTGGGAGATTAGCCGGCTGCGAAGCGAGAGACCGTGGGTTCGATTCTCGTATCGAGACAAATGTTTGTGTGATCCACGAATATTTGTTTTGAGTCTGGTTATTGCGGCACCGAGAATCCCTCATAGTTCCTGATACTATCGATACTGGTTAAGCTAGTATGCGGTCAGGACTGAGTGTGTGACTGTTGGGTCTATTATTTATCACACTAATATTATAAATGTGAAATTTTGTTTGTTTGGATGTTTGTCCGTCAATCACGCTGAAACTACTGAACGGATTTTGATGAAATTTGGTATACAGACAGGGTACAGCTGACTTGGGTGATAGGATACTTTTTATCCCGGAAAAAGCAGATCACGCGGGCGGAGACGCGAGCAAAAGCTAGTTATTTATATCTGTGAATACTAGTCACATATCACTGCATATATCTGGAAAATAAATCTGTCGAAATTACGATGGACGCTGCACCCTATCCCTTCAGGCATTTTGAGATATTTATAAATGAAGCATTATAGGTCGAGCACCATAGAAGCATCTGATGACCGCGGGCGCATTGCTAACGATCAATCGAGATCGTTTCGTAACGATACACCGATGCAGCTGATTCTGTTGTAGTGATGTAGGTACGACTACCGGATATTCGCGGAACTTTTATCGGATATCAGTATGCATTGTTTTTTTACCATAAGAGTAAGCGTCAATTTGATGGCATTATCCTGACTCATTATTTTTTTATAGCATATGCCGGCAAATGATCTAGTGGGTCACCTGATATAAAGCGATATCTACCACCTATGTAAAGAAAGCAAGAAAGAAGAAAGAACACACCTATAATACCAGACGAATCATAGTCGCGTTGCCGACCTTTAAAGAAATTGATTGTGAAGGGGAAAGGTGATTTGGGCCTCCGGATATCTCACTCACCGTACGTAAATGACTAACTAAACCAAGTTCAATGCACTGAAATATTCCATCCGCTATAACATAAAAACATCTGTAATTTTTAAATGAACATATTTCCTTCATACACTACTAAGAACTATCTCGATAAAAAAATGCAATCGGTCCATTTGTTTACGTGCTGCGATGCCACAGTTAGATAGACTGGCAGGTAAAGCAGACAAATTTATAACACCCCTCTTTTTTGCCGGGGTTAATAAAGTCAATTGATGGAAGATCCGCAGTCAGTGACACATTCTATCAAACCATTACTCGATATGTTATTACAAAATACGACCCACTGTGTTTAAAAAAAGTAATTCCTGATATAAAACGTCAAATAACATTACTAAAGCAAACCAGATACAAATAAACTGACCTTTGAAATAACAGTAATGTTAACTCCTTTAGTGTAAGCAAAGCAATTTTATGAGTTCCTTAATAGTTGGGAGTACTGTTGTTTAATCGATAGCTACGAGGGCTGGCGCCATTCCATACGTATGTTTTAATGCATAATAATTATTAGTAATTAAAGTAGTGTAGTGAATAAGGTTCATTGGTATTCTGGCAAAGTACGTGGGTTCTATCTAGTGAGGTTCGTGTGCATAAGGCACATAGCAGTTGCAAGGTGGTAGGTCACTCATATGAGAGAGGCCGTCTGGGTTGGTACCAGAGCTTTGTCTATTTCTGCCGCCAAGCAACAGTGTGTAAGCACTGTTCTGTTTCGGTTTGAAGGACATTGAAGCCAGTGAAATTACTGGGCATTATGGGGCTTGACATCTTATGTCTCAGGGTGACTAGCGCAGTTCAGTTTACGAAAAATACTGACAGTATTGAAATACTTGGGAATTGGTAAGATCTGGATTCAAATTCCAGGTTAAGCCATCACAATTTATGTTTAGAGTTTTCGATTCGTAAAATCTTGCATAGTTACCTGGGATTGGAACTTCTGTCTAATATAGCGATAAGTTTGCCACCTCTCACATTATGGGGTGAAAAAGAGCTCGGTGAACAGCGAATGCACTAGCTGCACATCTACCTACCTCTTTGAGAGCATGGGATTGAGCTTATAATATACTATGTGCAACAAAATTTGCAGTATATAATATATAAGTAGTAGCTTTTGTTGCGTTTCGTACAACGAGTGAGATTTCCGGAAGCCAAAATCCCTATATTTTCCAATGCCTGATTGTCTTTATAGTTCGCAACACGCTCATGATTCTTCTGATATTATGGGCTTTTATGGGGGGTGGAGATCACTTACCTTTAGTTGAGCCGCGTACTCTTTTTATGTACTATCCTAAAAAAAATGGCAACCTGCATAGAACTAGTGCTAGAGCTATTCAACTGTCCACAGTTTGGTCTACAGCATGAATACTCATAATTCGTGTGGTGTAAAACCATAATTTTATATAAAACCAACGCCAAGAAGTAGCTTGCTGTCGCATTCCAAAACACCTTTCTTATTTAATACCATGATATGAATCGGAAATAAAGAAAGAAGAACGATTTATTTGTCATCAGCATTAGCAACGTGCTTAACAATATCTAAATCAAGTTTACGGGTAATTATTAAATACTACATTTATTTACGATGCATTATACGTCATAGTTGTGATAGGTGGGTGATAATGTAAGATGATGCTATGCTGTGGCGTAAATAAATACACAACGCTGATTTTCAGTCGTTACTCTACTGATTTTCAATGATGCCTTACAAACCATATTGAAAGCGCAGAGACGCTTATTTCACGGACTGTCTATCTATAAATAATCATATATAAATGACCCACTCTCGGCACTATCAATCTTCTGAAAACCTGCCAATTTATTATAAAAACCATATCGTGAAATGAATCACGGCATTAAAAGTGCAGAGTTGCTCATATCACGGACTTTTGAATGATTAATTGGAACGTGTCGGATACGCAGGCACATCACTAGCATCCAGGGTTGGATTTTGTACTATAATTATAGTATTTATACTATAATTTCACCCTTTGTACTATATACTATCCACATCTAAGGATAGTACGCTAAAATACTATAATTTAAAGTTTTGTCCCGAATGCTTAGTTTTACGTCATATGAATATTTCGACCGTGCGTGTATCCGACCGAATTCTGATCTTGCGATGTTTTCTGTGTCGATGGCCAGGGATTCCCCGATTATCGTCCGCAGTACACTTCTATCTTTCCACTAATCTCGTTCCTTCCATTCCATTCCAAATTCAATCAAAGGTACAACAATCGCTTGTGAATTTTTGTGTAAAATAATACAAATGATAGGCCGTTTAAAGAAATATCAAAATTTGTCCTAGATTGTTTAGTACTTCCGCATGCAAATACCGACTGCAAACGAATATTCAGTAAAGTGAACCTTACCAAGACTAAAATACGAAACAAACTGGCAACACAATCCATAGACGCCATATTATTGTCTTGTGACGCTAAGCGGTAGCAAAAGTGGGAATTGTACTGATTGTATTCCTACTGAGGATATGTTGATGAGATTAAATGCCAAGGATGAAGATCTTCCTAATAGTTATATTCAAGAACTGATAAACTTAGAAGAGGAGTAAATTTTGCCATACCTGGTGTTGATTTTAATGACTACATAATAAGTTAAATTAAAAATAATGAAAGTGTACTATAATTTTTTTATAAATACTATCCTTTTCATTTTTTTGTACTATCTTTTTCAACGTACCTAAATCCAACCCTGCTAGCATCTTCGTTTAATTTTAGCCAGTCGAAATCGCGGTGTCAAAGATACCGTACGATGAACGCGTGTGTTTACATTATTACACGGAATGCTATGTTTTTCATCAAAGTTTACGCGATGTTATTTTTATGAGTGAACCCGGCCTCTTCTCGGAGTACTGTCGGAACAGTGAGTGCGGTTAGTGGTTTCTGCAAGTTTCACTCAGTTTTTAAACGATTTGTCTGCGTTCAGTTTCGCATTTCTTTTACAACTTGTGTGTTGTGATCTGTGTTGGATTGTGCGACTCGAGGTCGGATTACAACGATTCAGGTATTGTGTTTTGATTTTTTTGATTTTGGAACATTTGTGTGAAATATGAATGAAATGGAACGTGTTAATTTTTGAATTTTTATTCATTGTTTCTTCAACGAGTTTATATGTCAAATTTTAACGTATACCATTATAAGATTTAATTTTACAAGCAATAGGTATTTTAACTTCGTCTTCATTATCATCGTCGGATTTTTTATTGACTATTTTACATTCTTATGCCAACACTTCAATGAACATTATTATACCACAAATATCAGCAGAAAAATATTGCATTTCATTTCAACAATGCAATTCAAAACTTCTAAGAATATATTAAATAATTCTAAAAGTTAAATATTTACGATAGGAAAGTTTTTGTAAAAAAAATCAAATCGATATTTACAACGATATTTTAATGGCGCTAGTTCAAAATTTAATTAAACCTTGATTCTGTTACGATGCAATAAACAAAACTATAAAGTTAACTTTTGATGTAAGCGATAAAATTGCGATTTGTTCGTTCGTATTGAACTCCGGTCCATTAAACAGATGATCCGCTATTAAATAAGAGATTTTTAATGACCATTTCTTGATTTTTTTATACTGGATTAAGAATTATCGCCTCACTGGCTTAGTGGTGTATTTAGGCTCAGAAACCTCGCGATCCTGTGTTCACATCCCAGGTCCGGCGATCACAGTTTGTCTACGAGTTTTCGATAAAAAAAATTGGTGTGTGTCGTGGGACACCAGGTAGGAACGAAGTTCCTTCGGCTAATGTAGAATCGACACAAATTGCAAAAAAATCAAATTATCAACTAAAATAACAAAATATGTCTCTTTATTTTTGTTTGTCAACATAAAATTAAATAGAAATAGAATAAAAAAATAGAAATAAAAAAAAGACGTGTGGCACTCGGAGACTGCCGCGGTAAAGCTATTGTATAGCATTTTTTATCAACTTATGTAATAATCTTTTAAAAATCGATGGAGATATAAAAATAGTTCAACTATAACTGGCTGAATGAATTTAATTTTAAAAAAGGAACTAACGCTGGCTGGTTATGCGACTGTCGCGCCTGCGCACTTCTCATTTAACGCTTTTATTCCACGCATTTTTTCCACGCATCATTCTTACGGTTTTACTATCACATTTTTTTCAGTTCGGTCACGCAGCGAAATCCCTATCCCCTCCAAGCCTGCCGTAAGGAACTTCGTTCCAAAAATATCACAGCGGTGCCGCTCGCCCCCATCCTATCATGGGACGGAAATAAGCTCGGTGAACCGGGGCTTAATTAGTTGCGTCTCTGCATACGCTTTCCGGGATACAGGCGGGAGCATAAGTATCTATCTATGTATTCAGAATCATATAGAATAGAAAAATTGTAACAACTACAAGTTCTATTGATTTATCTTTCGTTTTACTTCTTTCGGGATTCTGTGGTAACAGAACTCCTCATTGTTCTTGATAACCACGACACAACTCTCTCGACTCTCGACTCGATACATCGACTAAGATATGTGGTGTCAGGACTATGAGTATTATTGTTGGTTGTTATTTATTTATTCAATATGTGGGCGATGGGATATTTTTACAACGCTTTATAAACTCCCTGAACATTCGTGGTATTTTATAATATGGCAACTCAGATTTTATGAGACTTGTCTTTTTACGTGGAATCTTTTTAGGATGGGGTGATACGAACTGTCGAGATGAAATATCTCGACTAGAATTTCGAATTTGTGAAGTCTGGCAACCCGCATTGGGCAA